>RAHM01000233.1:630194-1337811 GCA_003713295.1 Parotia lawesii | reverse complement strand
GCACATGCCAGGGTAGTGTATTATGTTATGAATAATGCCACTTAAACATTTGCAAAACGTAAAGCTTTTCTGAGCTCTTCTCCTTCCCCTGAGACTTGAACTCTTGTTGAACAAGCTGTTCAAAGCTCACCACTCTGATAAAAACCTACCCCAACAAAAGAGTGACAGTGACTTTTTTTTTCATTATTATTATTATTATTATTAAATCACTGTTTCAGTTTGCCAGTTGCTTGGTCTTCCTGCAATAAAAAAAACCCCAACAGGTATCCATTTGACCTACTTGTCCCTAACCCAGCAAATGTTTGGAGCAAGATGAAATCTGATGATAATGAACTTTTCTTGAAAAAGGAATTGCAAACTATGTCCCAGACCCTGCAATCAATTATTCATGTGAGCAACTTTGAACTCAGCAGGAGTACCCACAGGCATAAACCTTCTTACAGGAGAACAGTTGGCAGGATCAAGACCCACCTCAGGAGGAAGACACACAACACAACATATGAACCCTTTGTGACTCTTTTTATTTTATTATTTTTTCCCCTTTTTGTCCTTGTTATTGTTCAATTTCATTTGCTAGTATATTTCCCACTTCCAGCTGGGAGTAGAAGTGAAGATGCCAAAATAAGAAGACAAAAGCTGTTGTTACGCTCAGCTGGAAGAGAAAGTCCTAGAAATCTCTCCAAAAAAAAAAAAAATAGGCATAGAGATTTTCAGACCAATTTTTAACTCCCGAAGGGCACCATGATAGTTCAAAGAAATATTGTAAAATTTGTAATGGAAAGCAGGGGAGGAAAGGCAAGTTACTGATGCATTGCAATTATCCTGCCTAACTTCCCTCACCATAGTCTTTCTTCATCGAGACCCAGATGCTGCTGCAGAGCCTTCTAGATGCAGAAAGACCCAGGTCCATGTGCCATGTAGCCCTCAGGCCTACACCAACAAGAGGAAAGACATCTCTTATGGTCCTTCTCCCAAAGGAAAGGGGCTCAAACATCCCTGGGCAGAGAAGATGTCACCCTTAGAAAAACTCTCTCCTTTAAAACAAGCACTTCCTTGTCTTGGGGCTCAAAAAACTCAGAGAGGGGATGAGATGACTGGTTGTCAATAAAACAAAGCTTAAATGCATAAGAGCCATTTCTCTACACCTGAATCTCTTATTCCCAAATGCAGAAACTTGGACTTAAAAAGTAAATTACTGAGTCAGAGGAATTAATAGCTCACTTTCAGGTTAAAGCTAATAAGGGGAAAAATCCAAATAAATGAAGACTTTGTAGGACAAGGTTACAAAACAAATGAAGAACAGGTAATGTTAGGATTGTTGGTGTTCAGGAGCAGTAGCAAGCATAGGACATCTCAAGCTTGAAGCCCTTGAAGCAGACATTGAAATTAATGCCACTGAGGGGGAAGCAGGAAAGCACCTGTAAGCTTCTGCAAGATGATTGATCTAGGATAACTGTTACTAACATACTTAAGTGCATGACTGTGTAAGAATTGCTCAGAAGAGCTGGAGTACGTGGTAAACTAGAAAGGGAAGACATACTCCTGTACAGAAGTGTTCTAAGACTGTTGAAAAGCAAATACACACTATTCATGGCACTAGCCACATGTTTTTACAAGCCATGAAATGCCTCATGAAACACCTAAGTACTCTATTCAAGCTGTGTGATAGCCACTAACAGTTTCCAGTATTCAGCTCTGTCAAAATCTTCTGCTAAACAAATTCTGTTCTTCGTGCTGCTGTTGGGTAAATAAGCAAGAGGATTCCAGCTGAGATTAAGGTACAGGATACAGGTGTTTTGCATGGTCTGAGACTACAGCCAGAATACTGTCCTGTTCAAATGTCCACACTACAGGGGGATGACAACAAATTGACAAAGGATATGAGAAGAGCTGCTTGGATGTTTATATTCACTGAAACACATGCCCTATGGTGCCTTATGACAAGGGGATGCAGGTACGAGTTGATCAAAAGCAGAGGAGAACTATCTTGAGATCTCTTTATAAATGTCTTTTCATTATCTAAACTTAGCAAACAAAAGCAGATGAAAAGTCAAAGTCCAAAAGTCAGAACTAGACAAAATTCAAGCCAGCCATAAGGCAGACATCTTTAACAGTAAGGATAATTAACTACCAGAGTGTTAGAAATATTAGAGTGGAATCTCCATCACTGGAAGTTTTTCAGAGTAAGAGTGGGATGTCTTTTTTTTTCTGACAAGCTCAGATGATAAGTCAATTAGGAGATTCCTGTGGCCTGCATGATTACTGAGGTCAGAAGAAGTGGCTCACAATAGTGTTTCTTGTGGCTGTGCATTTTGCATGCTGAATGCAAGAAAAATCTCCTCCTGTAAAAGTCCACAGTGTATAGGTGAATGCCATCTGTAACTGGGTTTGTTTTCCTTTCATCCATTGTTTTCCTTTCATCTGCTGAGCATGTCATAAAGGCTACCAGTGGTTAGGCTTTATATGGTGCTTAACAGCACCATTCCCACCATGTCCTAATTATCAGAGCTTTAGAAAATATGAAGGAGATCAGTCATTCCCACCAGCATATAGAAGCTTTGAACAGAAGAGTACTCATACCTGTACACTATTCTCATTTTAGCTCTTGTGCTGGATCGAAGTAAAAAGAAACACTCCAAATCACTCTGCATCTTTGGTGCTGCGGTATCAACGGGTGTCTTTGGGATCACAAATTGTTCCTTGGTCAGGGAGAAATTAACTCAGAAATTAGCTCAAATATTTTTGGGTCTATATGAGCCAAATAGAGCCATAGTCAGTCCTGACAAGCAAGCCCTGTAGACACAAAGAGACTTACACATTCCACTAGCAGAAAGAAAACCTTTTCACTTTGGGGGCTCATTTCAGCCTCTGATAAGAGATTATCTTCTGACATATGACTAGGTAACTGAAATTGCAAATGATGCAGCAATGAAGAGAAGTTCAAAATCAAACTTCGAGAACAACATTGTGACTATCTCATATTTGGGAGGTGAGTCTCCCAGGCAGTCAGGGAAGCTAAGGTCCTGGTGGTCGTGGCCTTTGTGACTTTCAGCATTGATAAATGAGGGACTATTGAAATAAATAATTTTGCATCCCTGACAACTGTAGTATTCGAAGATATTGCAAATGCTTATATGACAGAAATATAGCATACTCTCCAGTAGCAGAAAAAAAAAATCTTCATAAAGGCTAATAAAAAGTTGGCATCTGTATGTGAAACATTTAAATTTATACCAAGATCAGGCCAAAACAGTATGAACAGAAAACCCTGAATCAAATGAGGTAATAGCTTAGAAATCATGCTAGAAAATTAATAAATACATTTCATTTTGCCTTAACCAAAAATTATAGAAAGCATGGAAAAGCAGATACATAAACTCATAGTACATAGACTAAAACAAAAACCTATGTTCAGCTTTGGCTGAGTCCTTCATGGCTATCCATCCATATAAAAAGCCCGGAAGGGACACCTGAGAGCATGACTGCATTTCACAGAAATAGACCTAACTGTGAGAAGAATGGTGAGTCCCAAAGCAGCAATGGCTTTCCAGTGGAGTTTTATTTAAACTCTAACTAAATAACCCACAGGCTCTCCGATGAGCTCAATGAGGCCAAATGAGTAGTATCTCACCTCTGACCGAGCAAGAGGTAACAATATGTGTTACTCAGGCTAAGGAAAAGATCCTGCTGATTCTGCATGCTGGAAGCCCATTTCATTGATAAATTATGACGTGATCATTCTTGCCAGAGCCTCAGTCATCAGTTGGAAGAAGTTATGACTCAAATTATTCATGTAAATCAGGTCAGATTCATTTCATGTCAGGTTTGGACAGACCATCCCAGGCCATTCATTGAAACAAGTACAATTTCAGAGCACTCACAAGAGCCTTGGGGAGCGTTTTTTGCTAGATTCTTTCCTTAGATTTGGCTGGGATGTTCACATAATTCCTTAATGGCATACAGTTTGGTGACCAATGTCAATTAAAGTGGATTAGGCTGCTTCACACCCGCTCCTCCTGCCTATGTGCTTCCTTGCCTCATTACAAAGGCAGGACCACTTCATCCCAGCTGGCTGAATCAGCACTGGTACCACTAAAATGAGCAGCTGTGGGGATTGGAGAGTGCAGTGTAGAGTTAAAACTGACCATATAAAATGACAGCAGCAACAGACTGCTTATTTGGACCCAGCACAGACTCAATTCTTGAGCTCAGAAAGCTCAGTGCCCAAACTGTTGAACAGTTTGGCTTCTTGCCTGGATATGGGATTAAAAACAACAAGACTTTGGTGGGATTTCTAATAGCTGTTTTGACTGCCAGGTGAATTTATATATCTAGGAATTACGATTTCTGGAAATTTAAAACAAATGCTTCAGTTATCATACCAATCACAGATAAATGAGCTCTATCTCCATAAAATTTCATAAAATCCTACTTCAGTGAAATTGTTGCCCAGACAGATCACATATTCAAGCAACTCCATTGCTATGCTCCACAAACCACACAAACCAAAGCAGATTTTTCTATTATAGCATGGTACTGTTTTCAAATCTGTTTTCCAAAGTGCTACTGCTCTGTGGATGTTCATCTCTCCAAGAGCTTGTTCTCAGCATGACTTTTGAACTCATTGGCCAAATTTAGACAAGCTGAACAAAAGGGCAGAGGCTGTAACAGTCTTAAATTCCTGTGATTTTGATGAAAAGAGATGTCTGGGTAAGAAGAGCCTACTATTGAATGGATCACTGAAAGGCTGTGACCTAACCATAAGATACAATTCTCCAACCTCAAATCACCCACTTCTAAGAAAGAAGGCTTGCCTCCAATGCTCATGGGCTACCTTCTCTCTAGAAGAGGGAAATGTCCAGATATCTGTTTTAAAGAGACTGAGATGAGAAACAGTAGCAAAGATTCCCAGATCTGAGGTAGCATTATGATGCCTTTGTAACTAGTTCAAAACATAGCCTTCTGAACTGCTTTTAATAAAACAAAAAAACCCTAGAAGGCAAAAGCTTTGGAATTCTGTAGATGCCAAACACTATGATGAGTGTTGGGCCCTGACACTGCTCACTGCATGACAAGGACTTGGTCCACTGAAGTCCTTCCCATTGGCATTAGCAGGTCTCCAGATATGGCTTGACATTGCAGCTTCACCCATGGCTTCAGCTCAGTGTGGAGATACTTTAATGAGTTTCCACCCAATTAGTGTGAGTACTAGGCACAACAAACTTAACACAGCAACATGGAGGTCAGTGTAGGTTATGCATCCACACCGAATTGACCCCAACCCACACGAGTACTTTCATGATAATTTGTCAGACGTAGTCAGTGCAGCAGAACCAGTAGACTAGAAGTCCTGAATAAAGTCTGAATATAAACCCACATGCTTTCATTCTCTCTCTCTCATCCATTATCTCTAATCCTAGAGTTTGGCAATACTGAGGTGCACGACTGCAGCACACGTACGCCCACACGGGCCAACCTGCACGTAATGAGCTAGGATAACCTAGACTGGCTTCAGCAAAGCGTGCTTCCCGCCTGCTCTGCGATTGGAATACTCAGGTGGCAACACTCTCTATCAAACATATCTGTACACCTGTAGCGGCGTTGCAGGCACACCAGTGGTGCATTCTAACCTCCAGTGTCACTGCCAGACTACCCACTGCATTCTTCTATCTGTGTCACCTGTTCTTTTTCCCTTTCCCTTTCATCTGCTAACTGGTTCTGCATTTGAAATCACTGGGAACAATGAGAATCCAAGCACTGTATGAACATATTTCACCTTTTCTCCTTTCTAGTGCATAACATTTTAGTATCCAATGTCAGCTTGTTTTGGAGTACTTGAACACACAATGTAGGGAAAAAGCACAAAACCAGAAAGGAAATTGCTCCTTGGCTGAAAGTCCAGCAGTTTGTGAAACACTACTAACTGACAGACATGTATTGAAGCAGCAGAGTTTGCATGGAATAATTTCACAGAATCACAGAATGGGTCAAGTTGGAAGGGACCAGAGGGGGTCATCTGGTCCATTCTCTCTGCTCAAGCAGGGTCATCCCACAGCACGTGGCACAGGACTGTGTCAAGATGTTTCTTGAATATCTCCAGTGAGGGAGACACCAAAACATCTCTGGACAATCTGTTCAGTGCACGGTCACCCACACAGTAAAGAAGTTCTGCCTCATGTTCAGGTGGAATTTCCTGTGCATCAGTCTTCGGTCAGCCCATTGACTCTTTGCCTGTGGCTTGGCACCCCTGAGAAGAACCTGGACACTCTCCCTTCAGATACTGATAGACATTGATGAGATTTTTTCTCACTTGTTTGTTCTCAAGACTGAACAGGCTCAGCTCTCTCAACCTTTCCTCATAAGAGAGATGGTCCAGCCCCTTAATCATCTTTGTCACCCTCCGCTGGACCTGCTCCAGGAGCTCCCTGTCTCTCCAGTACTGCGGAGCCCAGAACTGCACACAGCTCTCCAGATGTGGCCTCACCAGGGCTGAGCAGAGGGGCAGGATCACCTCCCTCGACCTGCTGGCAATGCCCTTCCTAATGCACCCCAGGATACCTTTGGCCTTCTTGGCCACAAGGACACACTGCTGGCTCATGGACATATTGTTGTCCACCGGGGCTCCCAGGTCCTTCTCTGCAGAGCTGCTTTCCAGCAGGTCAGCCCCCAGCCTGTCCTGGTGCTTGGGGTTATTCTTCCCCAGGTGCAGGACCCTGTATATCCTTTGTTGAATTTCAGAAGGTTCCACTCTACCCATCTCCATCTCTCCAACCTGTCGAGGCCCCTCTGAAGGGCTGCACAGCCCTCTGGGGTATCAGTCACTCCTCTCAGCTTTGTGTCATCAGTGAACTTGCTGAGGAGGCATCTGCTCCTTCATCCAAGTCATTGATGAATAAGTTAAACAAAGTATTGAATCCTGGAGACCGCCTGTAGCAACAGGTCTCCAACAAGATTCTGTGAYACTGATTATGTCCCTCCAGGATCTGCTGTTCAGCCAGTTCTCAATCCACTGTCCACTCATGCAGCCCACGCTTCCTGATTTGCCTATGACAATGTTGTGAGAGACAAGAGCTATTCTTGAGTTGGGAGGAAGTGATCCTTGAATATCAACCAGTCTCTTGGACTTCTCTTCCCTGCAGGACCTGTTCTCATGGGGTTGTTCCCAGAAGATCCCCAAAGAGGCTAAAGTTAACTCTTCTGCAGTCCATGGTTACAGTCTTACTTGCTGCCCTGCATCTTCCTCACCCGATATTGAGCTCCCCAGTCACAGTCGCTACAGCCAAGGCTGCTCCCAACTTTCACATCCCCAGCAAGGCCTTCCCTATTTGTTAGTATAAGGCTGATCCTTGTGGGATCCTCCGCTACCTRGGTCAGAAAGTCATCAGTGCTTTCCAGGAACCTCCTGGAGTGTTTGTGCTTTGCTGCCTTGCTTCTCTAGCAGATGTCAGGCTAGTTAAAGTCCCCCCCAAGAAAGAACCTGTGCCTGTGACTTTGAGGCTGCTTCAAGCTGCCTTCATTGGACCTCTTTTGTAGCGTTCAGTACCTGAATGCAATAATACACAGCACTCAGCTGGCAAAAAAAGGAGGACTTCCACTGAGTTACATGAGTTTAGAGTTGGAAATGCAGTTTTCTAGTAGAGAATTTGTTTGAAATCAGTGCTAACTAGGCAAGTATTTTTTTGTCAAGAGGGTCTTAGTGAGAGAGTATCCAGATTGGTGGCTTTAAAAATGCACTTACATAAATTTGTCTGTGTAGCAGATGTTCCTGCAAATCTTATGTATCAGGTTACTATGTGGGTTTGGGGGAACTTGCCAGTTTTTGTTCCTGAAATTGAAGGAAGACCAAACTTTGTCTGTTTTCTGAGCCTGTACTTGCAGTCTGCAACTGCATCTCTATGAATTGCATCTTTGAAGTGACCTGTTGCTGCTGAGAATTCAAAGTCCAGGCTACAGATTTTTTAAGGAAAGTGTGTTATTTCAGACTACACCTGGTGCAGGCCATGGACTAAAACCTCACTAATATTTGAACCAGGTTAGTTGTGCTTTTGGTGTTCATCTTTCAGTTTAATTTCATCCAAAAGGGATGGATACTCATTCAATCTAAGAGTGCTACATAGTGTGAAACAAGTGATGTGGTACATGGGAATGATTGAACTATTTTCTTCAAAAGCACACTCCTGATCTGAACTAAACCACCAATATGAACACACTCTGCCCTTGAACTGTTGTGAAAATACAGTCTCAAAATTTATCAGAGATGTCATGGTGATTTTGATGTCATTATTCATTGAAATGAACAGAAACAAGGGACCTAAATCCTTTAGAAAATAATTCTAAACCAACCRTAATGTCCTTTGCAGTCTTAAATCTCTCTTTGGAACCCTCCAAATAATAAGTGAAATATGAACAGAAAAAAAAAAATCTAATTTTGCAATAGTACAGTTACAGAAAAAAAGAGTAAAGCAAATACAGTCAAACTAATGTTCTCATGTCATTTAAAATTTTCTGACACTGGTATTTATTTGTTTGGAGTGCTGGGATCTTTGGTTGGTTCATTGAATTGAGTGTAGATTTTTGTTGTTCTTCTTTGCTTTAAATTCTTTATGTAGTTGACCTTTCTGGCACAGCAGTTTGGGACAACCACAGATGAAATGTTATTAATATCTTAGCACAGCTACATTAATAATCCAAAGGAAACACAGCTAAACATGCTCTTTCCAACTTGCTCAGTGACTTAGCACCAGTGGTGTGCACAGCTTGTGTAGGTGACCTGTTTTCAGCAGGAGCCCTGGATATCCTCCTTCCCCATGGAGAAGGAAAGGTGATTCTGTTGGCTGCATCATCTTGGACYGACACCATATTCGAGGCACAAGCTGTTTCTCACCACAACTTTTGTGMGCTCAGGGTAGCTGACTTTGCTGGAACATCAGATGCAGTGGATGCTCTGTGCCTCTGAAAACTCAGTGTCAGATTTACACAGACCTCTGAGTGACTGGGCAGTTTAGAAGATGCACTGAAAGAGATCTGAAAACTGCACACAGATTCTCTGGCAAGGCCAGWGAGAGAGCACTGAGTGTTCTGCCTTCCAGTCCTTTTTCCAGATCACAGGATGGATTACTTCAWCTTAATAACTCGTATGAACTGTTAATATTATTAACATTTATTAACCCCTCTTGCAGACTGTTAATTAAATAATGCAGAGTCAAACCTTAATTCCTTTGGTGCTGACTAAATATCTCTTCCACTTGACACAGTTTCATTTAYCATTACCCTGTGTCCCTTGTGTTTAATTTTCAGATGAACTAAATGACTGTATTTGGTATTTAAGACACCACATTAAAAACGGCTGTGAACATAACAAACATAAGCYGCGTTACCAAGAGTCGTCACGGTGAAGCCAATAAACAAACCTGACTGTAGGAAATTGCCTCCTCAAAAGTGTGAGGAAAGAACCTTGAGTAAGTCTGTCTTTTAATTTAAACTTATGAAGAACAGCAGTTAATAAGCCTTTGCTGAAATGTGGCAATGTTCTCCACATGTGACAGGTTTAAGTTTACACATAAATGCTGGAGCGAATGGATGAGCTGATTGCCCAAAATGTTATCCTAAGTTATGGTAACCCTTTACCCCAGCTTGACTTTCTACTTCATCATGCAGCTGTGAGCCTTACCAGAGCTAAAGGAATGACTTGATGAATGTGCTTTTGAAGCAGTTAAGCTAATGCTCCCATAAACCTCGGGGAAGTATGCAAATAAGTTGCTCTTCTGGATGCTGATAAAAGGCACTATTAATAAATAGAAAATAATTGTTTGGCAAGCAAGATAACCTTTTTCATGGTTGTTGTTATGCAATAAACAATATCAGAAGTTTTAAARTCCTGGTAACAGGAGCACTGGGAGAGTGGTGCTTCCCCTTCTGGAATTTTGCAGTGTGTTCTGGAGCTGGCTTTAAAGGTCGGCTCTAGTAAAGAAAGAGAACATAGGTTCAAGGATGAATAAAATCTGCCTCCTAGCTAACCACCCTCTCAGTTGTCCTTTGGTAGATCTGTCTTTTCCCTATCTACTTTGTCCCTGCTGTGATCCTTGGGATCATGATTTTCTGTACCGAGGGTGGAAAGGATGGAGAGGAAGCAGAAAATAAGTAATGTTCATCCTACAAAACAGAAGATTGTCACAAAGCAAACATGTACCAGTTTTTCCTTTTCTTCCTCAAATGTTATTGAGAAAAGCTTCCCCACCCCAAAAGTAAAAATTCTTGTGGTGAAATACTGAGAAAARTACTGCACAAGAGCAGAGCTTGTTGCGTTGGTGTATCTCACAATTCAAGATGGAAAAGGGCAGAGCAGAYTTTCTTCATCTCTATAAATAACATGCTGCTTTTTATCTGTGTTAAAAGATTTACAGAATCCTTTCTTTTGGCACTTGATCACCCTAGCTGGCAGTAGAAACACAGGAACTTCATGAACACAGAAAATCAGAGGAGTAGAAAAATGGCTCTGCAGTCCTACTGGGATCCATTTCCATGGCAGCTCAGCCTCTCACACATTAAGTAATGTTCCTTGATTTTTTTTCCCCCYTTTTATAGCCAACACCAGCACACTGAACACAGAGTACAGGAAAGGCAGCCAAGCGTTCAGAAATTAAGGGAAAATTAAGTTTTGACCCACGAGTTATCTAGACCTTGCCTTAGTGTTTTTAGCCAATCCCACAGTGCTCCAGTTGCCTACACTAAAGCCGTTGCAGTTACTGAAATGGAGGAGGATCAAAACAGATCCTGTGGGCAGAAGAACAAGTGCAKTGCTACATGAAATACCTTATTTACTACCAAAGGCACGGATTTGATATTAGAACTGATAGTAATATTTWAAAATAACTTACATATAGAATTTCAAAATGGATTTTTAAAGAATACATTTCAGAAAAATGCAACAGTGAAATCCAAAACATTTTTTAATTTTGCCTTTTGTTTTTCGGATTTTGACTCCTTCCTTCCCTTTACTGAATCCCATGCCTTTYTGTTAACAGAGCTTAAWAAGATGTGCAATATCCCAGGAAAGGAAGAGAAGGAGAGACAGGGCAAGGCAAGGCAAGAGATATTCAAAGGAAGGATTTCAGCCATCATAAAGGCTGCAAAATTGCCTTTTATTAGAAAAAAAATAATTAAAAGTCATGTAAACCTTGCTCAGTTACAGTGATACTATAATTTGGTTACTTTCACTTGGTTATGTGATTGTGAACTGGCAATCYTGATCATTTTCAGCCTATATTTTAACCAGACTTTATGCTCTTAACAAGAAGAGTAAAAATTTTTTATCCCTATGCTCTCCACCTAGCTGCTTTCAAACAAATTTTACTGGAATTCATATCAGCAGGGTTTTTTTTCCACTATTTTTTTTTTAAATTTAAATATTATATGACAATTATTTGGAATGTACAATTATATACACAGGAGAAAATATGAAAATGAGTGAGACCATCTCGTCATCAATAACTGAAAAACATTTTTCCTCTAACCCAGACCAGATACATGGTATATAGTGGTCACATATTTGATATTGCACTCTGGTCAACTGTATGTTTTTTTATCAAAATCCAGTCATGAAGTCTGTCCACAGAGTACGGTGTGACTTGATTAAAGYTGACAGTGAAATAATCTCTCCTTACCTATAGTGAATGCAATTATGAGCTGTTCCTCTCAATTTCTCTTTCTTGGCTTTCTGAACTTCTTTTTTTCTACCGATTTTTCTGAATTGTACAATTAATTTTTCATTCATTGCATTCAAACACCCCACATTAAAAATGAAAATAAGAAAATCCCATTGTTCTGTTAATGCATTTTCTAGGAATTCAGTGGACCTGGGTGGTCTCACTGACACTCCCTCCGGGCTGCACAGACCTTAATGCCAGATGGGAAGTGTGTCCGTGCCAGTGAGTCACAACAGGGGACTTWGGCAGCTGCGGGAAAGGAATTCCCGTCTTTGCTGTGGACATAGTACTGCACCTTTAGCTGTTCCCTTAAACAAAGCTAACCTGGCAGCAGGGCTGATGAGTTCAGCAGGGATGACATGGGGAACAAAGCTGAAGCAGAACAGGAGATATCAGCCAGCAAACATGCCTGGGAAGAGAGTAGGGTTGGGAGATCTGGGAAGTGGGACTGCTGCTTGTGAGACAGTTTAGGTGTCACCAAAAGAAATTATTTCACCTCTATGTGGCCTAAAAGGCCTGGCCATCTGGAGAAAACATTGTCATCTTCGTGGTTCTGTGAAATCTCACTTTTTCCAGCCCAACAAGACAATAGTACTTCAGATTTACCCAGCCATGAATATATGTTTTTGAGAAATCATAGATTTTTGACATCAGGTTATTCTAAGATTGTCTGGTGTAAATATTGGGGTTATTTTGGTTTACAACAGATGATAAATTATTGTTTTTATTATTATTTTTATTTTTTAAACTAGCAGTACTTTTAATTCAAGTGATATAACAAGAAGACTGAATTTTTCCCTTACAACTCTTACTTTTGTAGTCACTGTTATTTCCTGTCTTTCTCTGCATTTGAAGAAACAACAAGGTTTACATCACCAAAAATATGATTACTTCACCAAGAGTAGTTAGTCTTTATTGTAAACTTTTAAATCTAAATACCTGGATTTCATATTTAAAAATGAACATTGTGTCATATATGTAGATTAAAAACTTCAAAAGAGTATTGCTTAACAAAAGGAGTAAGATGACTTTTTAAAATTATTAGAAATATGGCATTACAAATGTTCAATTCAAGTACTGTTAAAATACTAATGTCACTGGATGCATTCCACTGTCTAAAACTAATTCCATTTGACTAAATTAAATAGATACCATTTTTCCTCTATAAAAGTTAAGAGAAACTTACAGCTTGTTAGATACTTCTGATGTGATTACACACTTTTATTGGATGACTTGTTTGAGCATCTGCTCATGTGAGAACTATCTCATTGCCTACCTGCTAAAGTGATTTTTAACATAGGTGACTTGCAGTCTGTAGGATTGAATCTAATGTTCGATATTATTTTTTTTTTAACTATATCTCACTGCCTACATTAAAATTAGAGTATGAAATCTGGCCATTTCAGCTTGTACAAGCAAAAACCAGTTGGTTGATCATGACAGTCAAAAAAATAGACTGGAGAGATTTGGTCAGAGGTACTGATTCAGAAAGATGAAACTTCCATAGTATGAAGAAAAAACTGGTATGTTGAGAAGTTACTGTATAGTGCCTATACAATAACACCACAAATACAACAGAACTTTAATGGAATATGGAATTAGAATAATATGGAGTTAGAATAAGCCTGGAGCTAGCTGTACAGTGATGAATAAATCCCACAAAATGCTTATTTGGAGTTATCCTTTTGCTTATCAGRATTTTGACAAAATGCTCCACCATGCTTTCAAGCATACTATAGCTAATGTGAAAATCATCTTTCTTTTGCTACTCCAACATTTCTGTTCTTATAGCTGCTAATGAAAGTTTAGAAGAAATGGGGGAAAAAAAGGAGAAGTAATTATAAGCTTCCTCATCTTTCCTCCTTGATTCTGAAAGATGGAAGAAATTATCAAATATACAGAGATAAATTTATTTCTATCTGTTTTCCCTCAGTGACCAAAATTCTTCTGAAAACATGAGAGGAAAGATTGTAGAAAATGTTAGTTTTGATGTAGCAGGCTGTGGTGGTTTTGTGGCATGCTGATTTAGTGAAGTAAGAGAAGTTAATTCTAAGTAATTTGGCTGTATTATTAAAACAGTTTTTCGTGCTTTGGTTTTCAGAGGTTTTTGAGGTAATTAGGTCACAAAACATAGCAGTATGATCAAGACCTCCATTTGGATGCAGTTAGGGTCCAGAATAAAGCCTTTTAAGTACAGAAGATGTGCTTTCCAGAACACAAGTTTATGCAAATGGCACTGTATGCAAGCATTTTTTAATAATAAGGCAGGATGTCTGTAATTTTTTGCAGCAGAAGAAAGAACTGTGCATCTAATGCTAAAAACGTTACCTTTCAAAGATGGTTTCCTTTGATCTTGAACCCTGGGATTGAAATTGTACATGACAAGAATTTGGTATTTAAGGTTTTAATTATTTAAGTCCTTCTTATTTTTAAGTTTTCTGGACAGTGTATCTCAGGAGCATGTAACTTTGAAATGTTACACCAATTGATTAGCATTAACTCAAGTAAAAATACTGAACCATGACATTTAGAAATGTAATCTTGATTCCGCTTAGCTGTTTCTGGCTGGTTTCTGAAGGATATGCTACAAAATTAAGTCCTGATGACAGCAACAGAAAGAAATCCCTAAAGCGCTTGTTCGGTTCAGGTTTCTTTTTCGAGTGTGGAGCAAAACTAGTTTCAGCGAAAGTAAAGCTTACAATGTTAAAAGGCTGATAACACTTTTTTCCTTAACGTTTACAATTTGCTATCTCAAAAGTCAAAATAAAATGTTTCAAGAACGATTTTGTGACCCTGGGCTTTTGCAACATCTGCAGGTTTTGTTTTTAATGCTCCCATCTCAGCCTCTAACCCATGCTTGTGGGTAAGTCCATTCCCCTTGTACAGCTCAGCCTCCTCCCCAGATCTCTGCTGCAGCTGCCTCGCAGGAGTCAGTGATGAGTTGCACACCGTAACATGCTGGAAGCAGGTATGAGCTGCACCGAAGCCAGAAAGGCAAGGTTGAGCTGCCCTTAGATCCAGAGCCTGTGTAGTCACTCAAATAAATCCCTTTGTCAGGATTTTCAGGTTAAGGAAAACTATCGCTGAAATTTTTAGAAATAAACGACAGCCAATTTTAAGCACTGTTTTTGACTTTTTTCTTATTTAGCTACTACGTGGGGCTAGCTGATTTCCTCAGGAAAATGGAAAATGAAAATAAAGGTTGGAATATTTATAATTTTCCCAGGCAACAGACTCTGGGATTTTTGAAGACCTTTAGAACRGCACATCAGTGCTATCACAGCTTCCAAAATAGAGATAGACAGGACAAGCACGTGCACTGTCTCACAGCCAGTGTAGGAACTCCTCTAGGGCTAAAATACAAATCACAGCAATTTAGGGCACAGGCTTAAAAACCTGGAATCTTTCTCTTTGTGATGTTTTGGAGAAGATCTAAGTATTTACCTCAGATATATAAGGCCCGTTTTTACACAGACTAAGGACATTTTTAGTGCTTTCACAAGTTTTAAAAGAACTGCAACTATCATTAGTTGTGTCATTAAAAACTTTTAATACTGTCACTATGAGAAAATGGGAGTCTAAATCCAAGATTTCCTSAAGCCAATGGTTTCGCCTTCTCTTCTGCAAATTTTATCCCAAGTCCTTAATTTCTAACTCTTCAACAACTTTCTGAGTGTTTTTTAGTTGCTGTGTGACAAAAAAAGTGTCTTTTAGGCGGAAAATCCTCTGCTCTGATACCTTGTGCATAGTCTTATGGACAACGTATATTAGGCAAAAAAGGTCTTTAGTAGAGGGAAAACTAGGTTTATTTTTTTAAGATAATTTTGCCTATATGCAGGGTTTTTKTAATGTTTTATTTTCTTGAAAGTGGAAAATGGGAAAAACAATGATGAGAAAGAAAATAATGAGGAGGAAGACTGCAAAACCAGGATTTTCCAGTGATAGAAGACCAAACTAATGACAATATGCAGTTTGACAATAGCATCCCACAAAGCATGATCCTTCTTTTTCAAATCTCTTATTTGCATTTGCAGACAGTTATGAGCATGTTTCTTCTGCATGTGGCTAGGCAGAAGATGAGATGGAAGGGGCATTGTTTGTCCCAATGAGGTACTGGGATTTCCTCCCTCTCCTTGCCAAGTTAGCTGGTTACAGCGGCTGTAGCTGCATTCTTATTTTGACTTTGTTTTCTCAGAATGACTATTCCAGCCTTCCTCCTCTCTCAGTTGGGAATTAATGATTTTCTCAGTTAAAGCAAACAAAAATGAGGATCTGTTCTACTGTGGGTGTTTAAGCCCAGCAGGTGTGTGTATGTGGATACAGGGCACCAGGACTTCTTTTCTGGGTTTGCAAGAGATGCCACCTGGAAAGAGCTGAGAAAAAAGACAACAGTTTAAGTTTCACATCAGGTTTCTGAATATAACTCTCCAATGTGTCTTTTCTAGTTTTTTGTTATCTCCCATCAGCCCACTTTCTTATTTTTTCATCTGGCAGCCGCTTTGCATGCATGTGAATGACGATTCAAATGTTTCAGAAGCTGTTATTTTCAACTTTTATTAATGTTTCCCAACTCATTCTCTTGTTTTCCTACTGACAGGCTGCCAAAATTACCCTCTGGTGAATTCTAAAAGGGTCTGGGTAGCAGAAATTGGACCCAACATTTGTTGCAGATAATTACTTGATCAGATCTTTGTCACAGAAAATATTTGACAGCCCACACATCTCTATTTCTTAGCAGCCCACRACATAGGACTATCAGAACTTTTCTTTCATTAAGTTTAAGAAGCACATCTCTAGATCAAAGATACTTTGATTAATTGGGTAACATACTTGATTCTACATAATTTTTGGCTGATTCTTGTGATTCAGCTTTGACTGTATTTAGACCATGTCCAAGAGCATACACCATTCCCTCTTGCTTCCGGGAATAATACACTGTAGTGGTAATCAAATCTGAGTTGTTTCATCCCCGATGTCATTCAGTATAGCATTACCAGTAATAGCCTGCCAAGGAACATTTCTGCCAAGTTCCAAATCTAGATCTTGAATGAAGCAAAGAAAAAAAAATATTCCAAGAAACCAGCCAGAGATTGTGCTCTGATTACAATTTATTTTGAGATAGGATTTCAGGAATTTAATAACTGCTGTGTGAATACTCATAGATATAGACATGATCAATAAAGTTCATACTTTATGTTTTCCACTTGTGAAGTTTGGTTGAATTTGATTTATGATTTTTTTCCAAGCAGCCTGGGACACAATATTACATATTTACAACAGATGGTCAATTTTTAGTATTTAATTTAAACAGTGCTGGGATGTTGTACAAAAGTTGAGGCCACTAAAACAAATCCTAAGTCATGTCAGCAAAAAAAAAAAATCTTGCTGAAAAAATACCTGGCGTAAGAAGAAAATAGAAACCAAAAAGAATAGGAGAATAAAATAATAGTAGATTCTAAAATTGTGGGAAAAATAAAATAATAATTTTTGCAAAGCCCACCATATAGGGACTGGATAAAAAAGGGAACACATTGGTGCCTCACAGAGGAGCATAGGGTTAAGGAGAGAAGAGAGAACATGAATATCTGATTGTAATACCTTTTAAAAGGAGGACCTTACCAATTCTTGCAACATTCTAAGAATACAGGCGTTTCTTCTGGCTGTGGGATTTTAGATGGTCAGTTAAATTTGGAAGTAAGGAAAAAGCCAACCAATCAACAAACAAGGAGAAACGAGAGGAGAAAGAGGGCAAAGACAGGAAGGTAAGACCCAGGCAGAGCAAGATTCTCCAGTGCTTATGGTAATACCATGCTTTTTTCTGTTGATTCTTGACAATATTGCAGTTGTGTGCTTCTCTACGTGTTGGGCAGGTCTTTTACTCCTCACTTTGCTCACATTCATTAATTGCAAGTTTTCAGGAAGGAGGGTTCGTTGCAGCAACTTGAAAGAATTCATCTATTTCGTTTTTATATTTATTCACCACAACTCTTTGGGTAAGTGAACTTCAGCTACAGGTTGCAATAATCTCACTGATATGCAAATTGGCATCTATTACATTTTTAACTCATAACATTTCTTGTTCAAACATCAAACCTTTACTTACCAGCTTTTCTGTCCCAATCAGGTACACCCTGAAATCTTTAATTGGTCTGCACATATGAACATCTACTGGGGTGTTCCTTTAAACCTTGTTTGCACCTGTCAGCATGTGAACAAGTTGAGGGTCCGTGCTGGAGTGCAGGTAAAGTGTGTGCTGCGTGATTATTTTCAGCAGCAAAGCTAGGGCTCTTGATGTGAAGAAATTGTAGGTCATTAAATAGCATCATGTGCTCCAGAGGGCACGCATTTCCTGACAAACATCTTGTGTGAGATATCCCTTCATCTAGGGATAGTTATCCATCGACAAGAAATGCAGCAGGGAAACCTAAACTCCACTGTCACACATTCTTACAGGTTAATGCTAAATCATCAGCCTCCTTACCTTCAAACCTTAACTGATGAATCCTCACAGCAGATCTGTTTGTAAAATACTTGTTATCTTTGTTTTGTAGCCTGGGCAAGCAGGAAGGCTTAAACCAGTCATTTAGGGCTCAGACACTGTTGCACTCCCCAGACAGAAGGATTTCCAACCAAACAAACAACCGATAGGTTAATCTTAAAATTAGCCTTATAGAAGGAAAAATAATACTTGGTGGTAGGGCAAACACACTCAAAATGAATAAATAATCACTTAACTGGAAGGGGAGTAAAAAAAAATTACCGTCAGAAGGTTAAACAAAATAAACACTTTTTTAGTTTATTAAGCAAACAAAGTCTTATATGTACATAAAAATACTGTAACACTGGGTTTAGAAATTTACCCCTGTATAAGTTTAGAAACTGTGTGGTTCTTCGAAAAGAAGGCAGTCAAAGGATTTGCAGGCCTCTTTCCTCTAACAAGTGGTTGTGTTTGAAAGAGACTTTTGTCCTAAATTTTAATATTGCATTTTAGGTCAAATTATCTTCAATTACACTGAAAACTAGTATTCTTCAATAAAATCTGGTTCTACACTGAATTCAAGGGGGAATTTATTGTTCATAAGACTCTAGAACAGAAAAATAGAGGAGTACAAAATTATTCAACTATAAATTATGGAAAATAAGGCAGGTCAAGTAGAAAATAACAAGAACACTCACAAGATGACACTGACACTACCCTAGTGTTAGATCTTGGAGCAACCCTGTTGATACAAGAGGATATTTAATTTTTCCACGCTCTTGAAGTGTTTTCTGGATGTGTATGTGGGTCGGAAAGTTCAGTCTACAAACAATTGACACTGCACCTTTCACATATCAGGAAGGCTGAGGCCTTCATCTTTTGATTGAGAGGCTCTACTAGGTATTAGAAAAAAAAAAAAAGGGGCCATGAACCATACTGTGTGTGTACAGCAAGACTCTGACTGCCTTTTGGAAAACTCTTTGCCAGGCCTTCAACAACAGCTTGGTTTTAACCTTCATTATTTTCAGCCCTTTATTTTTTGTAAAAGGCACAGTGAAAATTGGCAACATCTGGGCTCAAGGTTGCCAAAACATGTCACATAAAAATTATAGYGATTAAAAAAAAAAAACCAAACCAAAAAACAACAAAAACCCTCCATAAAATGTGCAGCCTTTATTTCTGAGATATAGGATGAGTCAAAATGATTTAGAAATTTATGTGTGAAACATGGAAAGAGAGGAAAAAAAAAATCACTGGTCCTTGAACACCATGTTTCAATCAGACTAATTCCTGTTTTTGTATTAGGCCAAAATGATGCAACTGGGGAGCGCAGCACAGAAGAAGAATACATCCAAGCATATTTCTTTTAATGATCTTTGTGTTATCCCAGGTTGTAAAAGGTTCTTAATTTCTAGGACCTTAATTTACAGTCCTCCCAAATAACTTTTCAATCTTCAGTTCCTTAACTTAAAAGAAAACCTGGGCATTAATAACATAACATTATTCCAGCTGAGCAATAAAACAGGAAACAGAATGTAAACCAAATTAATAACTGATTTTTTTTTCAACTAGGAAAAGTGGTGAATTCTTTAGAGAAATTCTTGTTGTTACTTTTGCTTCTCACTTCTTGTTAGGTCTGTCTTGAAATATGGCCAGAAGGCTAAGGCTTGTCTTAACACTGAGAGCTTTTTAGACTGTTAAAACAGTGGTTTTGTGACCAATTACAACATCCACAAACACCTCAAATATTAAGGATGGTAGTACATGAAAAGCTGATGCAATGGCTGTCTTAAGGYAGGCCAAGAAACTTTAGCATGAGTGGGAGAGGATTATCAGAGATCTGGTACTACCAGACATGTGAGGAAAGTTGGTGAGTGAGCAAGGGTTGTCAAAGGCTGTGAACGTGAAGAAAACTATATTATGGCAGAATTATAATTGCAGTGTTTTTTCAAATGTGAATAGCAAAACAACCACCTGTTAAATCATACTGATTTAAATCACAAAAGCTATTGAATTTTCCGTAAGCAGCTGGATGTTCTGCTGTCATGTGTTTTCTAAAAGAGAGAGTAAAATGAAACTGTGAGAGAAACTGTGGGGAAAGAAAGGTACGGAGCTCCCATAATCTACTGGGTAGCTATGCTTTTGCAGGATAATTGCACTTTGGATCAGCCTGTCGCCTCTGGCACTTTGTTTAGAAGATGATTTTATTTGTCTCCTCTCCCCAAACTTTTCCACCCTATAACTTAAAAACTAATTATCTTATGAAATATTAATTGCCAAGCTGGGCAACTTAATTTTCCAATCTGCAGTCTCCATTCCTGTCACTTGCCATTTTTGATGCAGGAAGACTTGCAGGGAACAGTTTTGCTGTTATGAGTAGTCCTCCAGCCCACCAAAGTCTGGAGCTAAGACACATCATGAGATCCCACATTTTTGCCTGAAGTGCATTTTGCGTCCACATTTTTCTTCTTGTAGGCTTTGCCAGAACAAGAAACCTGATAGTGGTGGAAACTGGGAAAATGAAACAGATCTAAAATAGCATGTGGAGACCTCACTTGAATACAGCAGATGCCTACCCTGATGGTAAATAGGAACTGCCTTGAACCAAGCAAGTACAACAGATCCTGCATCTCTCTGATTTCCAAGATTTGTGGAACTGCACAGTATCACAGCCCATGAAACACAAAATGAAACTGTGAGATTATAATATCCTTGAGCAGTCAAAGATGGTTTGCTTGTAGATTGTTTTTCCCTTAAATGTGATCTTTTCTCTTCTTCACTTCTCCTTCAGTAGAGCAAACCGCAACCACCTGAAGGCAGGCGGCCTCTGTATCCATCCTATTTGCCTTTTAAATAGAAACGACCTAGCCCACATCCTGCACACTTCCAAGATAAGGTGAGCAAGGTGAGACCTAAAAGCACTGATATATTTTTAGCTTATATCTGCCTTCATGTTAGTATTTTTGTGCTGTTATGGAGTGATAAAAAGAAACCACAATAAAACCCCAGTGTGTGGTATGGTTCTAAAGGCTATTTGTATTATGTGTGGACCTAGAAACAAAGATTAGACCAACACACGTTTGTCTATCTATGCATAAATGTGGGTAGTTAAAGATTATGAAGATGGATTCATACTGAATTTCCAGGTACCGCTCTAGATGCAGGATAGATGAATCTTTTATATATGTGTCTGCCAWTATGTTATGCTTGTTTGTTTTTAAAAAGCTCCACAGTAAATCCCTTTCTGGTTCAGAGAAGATAACTTGGATCCAAGACAAAAAAGAGCCAGCCTACCTAGGATTACTGGAATTCTAACACTGAGAAGTCAAGAGCCAACAGCTTGGTAAGGACTATGTTCTGATGCCACATGCCTGTGCTTATGGGTGAAGGGTGAAATAGCATCTCTTTTGTGAGCCTTATCCAGCACCAATTGCTCCCATTTGTCTTTGCAGAGTGTATTCTTAAACAGAGAATACAAGGACTGAAAGACAGGATGAAGGATGAATAATTCAAAGAGGAGACCATGCCCTCACTGAGGTAAACTAATTTTAAGGAGAGTTTTACCAGATGACACATGCTTAAGTTTTCATCTGGAATATTATGTTAAATTTTGTTATATAATATCGTATTATCTTGGACAGTTTTTTTTGCATTCTATGGAGTTCTTCTTATTTACCTTTGGTTTAAACTCATGTAGCTCTGTAAATTTCATTGGTGACATTTTACACTCTGTAAATTAAGTTAGCATCCAGCATTTGCTTTCTTTGACCTGCTCAGTTATCACATTTCCTCCTTTATGAATCTATGACTGCTGTATTTACAGCAACAGTACTCACAGTACCACATTGTGTATTGTTTTGGGGGAGAGGGGGAGTTGACAGCATTGCAAAGTGCAGCAGCAAAAGTGGCTTATTAAAAAAAAAAAAAGCTAATAACTTTTGGGGGGATACTTCAGGATAATGGAGCAAAAGCTTTCACTTTCAAAATACAATTTTAGGGAAAGAAATTGACAACCCACAGTTCCTTGTGTATCTGCTCTGCCTGACTCTAAACCAAATCTACCAAATGCAAGATGATCTTCCTAACAGACCTGCTTATAAACTCAGCTGAAAATAGGAAATCCAAACTGCTCTAATGAGAATCAGTAAGAAATTCAGCAGGTGAAACTTTTCCTTTTCCTGTGGAATGTGGCAGTTTGTCACAATTAAAATTTTTCTCAGGTACAGCACAGTTTTAACCAATTTTTCAAGCAGATATATTGTCTTGAAAGTAGTTTCCAGTGATCAGAAACTCAGACTCAAGCCAGCTGCAGTGAGGGCACCCAATTTCCCAAGGGCTCTCCATAGCTCTCCTGGAGAGAGCAGGTGGATTAGTCTGCCTGTGAATCCAAGTTCTTTCCTTATTTATAGCCAGTCAGGTGAGCAGGCTGGTTTTGGTGCTGGTTGGGGAACCACGTTAGACTGCTTAAATAAATCTTACATGTAATGTCAGCGTTTGGGCTTTCCTCTTAACTCTAGAAAAATGTAAATAAGAAAAAAAAAGAGTAGGATTTAAACAAAAAAAATCATTAAACATATATTTTAATTTTCTTGTAAAATTTTTTGTGTGTGTTTCATTTACTCTAGGACTTAGCTATGGCTAATACGCAAGAAGAATATTACTAGCAAGGTGGCAATTCACATGAATGTCCATAATTTCTTCATTTCCTTCCTTCCTCCCAAATTTTTATCATTGTGTTTGGTGCTTTGGTATTTTCCAGTTAGGCCTGGTGAGACATGAAACAGCAGTGGATGCAGTCTGCTGTTTGGATGTCTGCTGTGTTAAAAGTGTTTCTAGTAATTTGGTGGTGGGGTTTTTTTAGCAATTAGTTCTTTTTCAAGATACCACAATCTATCTTTGAGTGATTTAATCCTCAGCTAAATCCTGGTGACCCACCATTTATTTTGCAAAAAATTGAGGTACATTTCACTCCTTTCTTATTTTTGTCACTCAAAAATGGTGTCACTGGATTTAAATAGATACCTTGAAATTTCAGTGGGATGCCAGGCACCATCCTCTGAAGTGAAAGAAATTTCTGATACAATTTTGACTATAGGAGGCTTCTTTGGCTACTTGCACAGTTTTGCGAGCTCTGTTATAGGAAGGTTTTAGCTTGAAAATAACCTGTGAGCTTTGTTATATGAAGGTTTTAGCTGGGAAATACCCTAGAGACAAGATATTTTTCTGGGTTAGTAAAAGTACTCAAACTCACAGAGGTAATTCTATTCTGCTCTGCCTTGTTGATAAAGAAAGCTGGATTCTTCATAGGTCTGATCTTGGTGATTCTCTTCTGACATCCTATCTGCCTGAGCACAGTGCTTTTTTTCCTGGGCTCTGCTTCCCACAATTTCCAGGACTTGTGCACATCAGCACTTCTTCTGTATAACACTTGATGAGATAAAGGACAACTTTTTCCAAACAGGAAAACTCCATGTTTTTCTCATTTAATTTTTGCTAAGTAAAAGTTTACTGAAATTGATTTCATTCAAATGAAGACACAAAACAAAAAAAAAGAGCAAAATATATTGACGCTTCACATTATTGCATGATATTTTTCAATGTCACAGGCAAGCCTTCAGTTTGGGATCAATGTATTGATTTATATCTACTGAAGRTCTGGCCTGAATAAAATTAACATGTATATATGCCTGTCAAGAAGTTGTGATCTTTTAAGAAAATATTCTCTGAGTGTTATCAGGGCTGTAACTGTAGCAGATTCCTAATGTTGCACTTAGAAACCTTGTATTTAAAATGTACTTTAGCACTTAGGTGCCTTCTGTGCAATAAACCAGCTAGTCAGGGGGAAAAAAATCTGTTTAACATATTGGTGATATAATCCTTGTAAAGCTAACTTCTGCTAGGCAGAGGCTGCTAAGCACACAACAGGCAAGAGAGAAGGGAAAAAGTTGGGAAATGTTGCCAAAATGACACTAAATGTTAATGATCCGATCACAAAAATTGTCCTTCAAACTGGAGTGTGCAGTAAATAGCAATGAATAAATGTACTTGTCAGGAAGATTTGATTTGTCTAGCAAATCCTTACTGACATATACACTCATTTACTACTATATAGCCTTTTGAAAATGCCATTCCAGCAGAGCATAAAAAAGGTTATTTAGATTAAGTATAGCAACGAGATGAGCAGCACACTGAGTTCATTGGACTACAGGCACACTCATTTAATACCCAGAGCTCCATTACTCCAAATGAAGCTGTCTCTGAAAAAAACAATAGGAAAGAAACAGCAAATAAAAACAAGCATAATGATGTAAAAATAAAAATATGAGCTTCAGTGTAATGCTCTGTACCACCAGTATCGACATTCAGCCYGTGTATGACAGTGTTGGAAAAGGCATAACTGTATCAGATGGTGCAAAAACCACCACCACCCTGTCCCCCCCCCACTTCCTGACAGCAAAATTGTGACAACCAAAAATTCATCTTCATGAGTACCATTTGAAAATACCTCACAGTGAAAGGAAAAGAAAGAATCAAACTCAACATGTCACTGTTAGGCCTACCTTCCTTGTTCAGTGGAATTACATGAGGCAGCCACGTTCTGCACTCAGCTGCACTCTGGMGTCACTGAAAGGATTGTTAGGTGGCAAAAAAGTAGTGTCACTCTTTGATTGATTAAAGCAATGCTAATATCTTATGATGTACTTGATGATTGGCTTCAGGTTTAACGCCCCCCTACCAGCTTGTATTTTTTCCACTCCTTCTCTTAATTTTATTGCCATCTCAAGTCACCTTAGGTCTTCCTATGCACAGTTTCTGCTGTTATAGGTTAACAGCTTCACATTCTCTTCCTTCAACCCAGGCTTTTGACAGGAGCARCTCAAGCATGACAGTCAGGTCAATCATTATTACGATTGCTTCCATGCACGCGGACAGTGCAGATCTGACACAGGAAGAAACAAGGAACATCAAACTAAATCCAAAGACAGAGTCCAAGGAATGTAAGTGTGTGAAGACACCTGYGCACACACTCACATGTGTGTGTGCCCACACACACACACAGCTGTAACATAAAGTATCAGCACTTTCACATTTGTGAGCAGTACAATTGTACATTGCGATCTAAAAAATATGTGCAGAATTTTTAGATCGCAGAGTGTAAGACAACATAGGACTATGCCAGGGGTTTTCGCTTCTGATTTATACCAAGTAGTATATAGTGTAAGGATGCTTTATTGTGTTCCTTTCCTGGAGGTCTGATTACAGTCTTCATTTCTCCCGTGTATGTAGAACAAAGAGAAAGCAAAGAGGGTATTGCACTGAACCATATTAGCTGATAAATAATACAAGATCCTGTTACTCAGGCCCCAAAACAAGATCTCTTCTCCCACCCACAACAGGAAGAAAGTTTGAAGCTGCTTAGCTTATGTGGTYCTGAGTATGTTTTCTGTCCTACTCTGCCCAGYAGAATTCAAAGGTGCATATTAAGGRCCAGCCTTTCTGCCAAGGCAAACTAAGCAGCAGTTTATGCTCAAAGACTTCCCAGCACACATAAGAAATTGCAACTGTGTTATCTGCCTGTCTAGAAGAGAAGTGTAATTGTTTGAGCAGAATGTATTTTTCAGTTGGCTCATCACTATCTCTTGCCTGAACAGCGGAAAACAGAGAACAATTTTCTGCTTCCATCTTCACAAAAAGCAATTACTGAAATTATTTCAGAGGGTTAAGAAGGATTCCTTAGAAGTTTGCATGAGCTCATTAGCCTCACTCTCCTTTTTCTTCTTTCTCTTTCCCCTGAGGTTTTCTCATTCTTTAAATCCAGACCTGCCTCTTTCTCCTTTTTTTTTTTTTTTGGTGTAGAAGAAGCAGTGCTGCCATGCTTGTGGCAGAGCAGAATAATCAGATTGATTGAGAAAGCAGGAGGTGTAGAGAGGAGAGGAGGARCAGAGATGCTCTTTCTTCCACCAGCTTCTTTTCCCTAGATCATGCTCTGCTGTCATTCTGAAAATGAGGACCAAGTAAATTGGCTTATGCTCCTGTGAAGCCTTGAATTGGTACCTTGTTGTYGCAGTTGAACAACACGCATATAATTCCAACCTATTTTGAAAAGCTTAGTGTGTCTGTAGTTTACCCGCTCATGCATCCCCAGTACAATTTATTGAAAAATAGAGGGACTTTTTTTGTGTAGGACTTCTGTCACTTTTTTTTTTATTTTTACTGAATTTGGGTCCAGCTATATAAGAAAATGATGAAACCCCAAATTCTGTTAATAATTGCGTTAAGGATTTTTTTTTTTTTAGGGCTTAACAAAACTTTTTCATTGAAACATTCTTTTTATTCAAAATTTCATTTCTATGAAAAAGAAAAAAAAGTTTCACACAAAAATACTTTGACTAGTTAYATGCATAAACAAAGACTAATAGAAATCTCTTTTATCTTGTGCATTAAAAGCTAACCTAGGTATGCTCAGATAAAGCATTTCCTGGGTATCTGGGTGTGTGTACAGGGGCATATACATAGAATCACAGAGTCACAGAATATGCTGAGCTGGAAGAGACCCATCAGGATCATCAAGTCCAACTCCTGGCCCTGCACAGGACRCCCCAAAAATCACACCATGTGCCTCAGAGCTTTGTCCAAATGCTTCTTGAACTCTGACAGGCTTGGGGGGGTAATCACTTCCCTGGGGAGCATGATCCAGTGCCCAACCACCCTCTGGATGAAGAACCTTTCCCTGATATCCAACCTAAACTTCCTCTGACTCAGCTTCATGCCATTCCCTCAGGTCCTATCATTGGTCACTAGAGTGAAGAGATTAGTACCTTCCCCTCCACTTCCCCTTGTGAGGATGTTGAAGACCACAGTGAGGTCTCCCCTCAGTCTCCTCCAGGCTGAACAAATCAAGTAACCTCAGCTGCTCCTCATAAGGCAGAGCTTCCCCTCCTTCACCATCTTCATGGCCCTGCTTTGGACACTCTCTAATGTCCTCTTTATATTGTGGTGCCCAGAACTGCACACAGTATTCAAGCTGAGGCCACACCAGTGCAAGGCAGAGCAGCACAATCACCTCCATCRACTGGTTGGTGATGTCGCTGTGCATGCTAAACAACCTGCAGCAGTGCCTCTGCCTCTGTCCGTGTTCCGTGTCTCTTTTTTCTCTCCTTCTCTGTTCAGAGCAGTATATTTTTCTTGGGTGCTCCACTGTAAAGCTAAATTATGTGCTGATGTGCAGGAAAGCACTCTATGTTCACAGTCAGAGCTTAATTGAAGAAATGGAGTTTGGCTGAGCACTCTTAGKGGGAAACTTCCTGAAGATCCAAATGCAATTTATTTTGGACTAAGAAGGTTACTCAGGATTCTCCCTTTGCAAAGACTAAAATRTCAGGTGACGCCTTTATCATAAGTCCACTTCCAGCCTGAGCAAGAGAGGGACAGTTAACAGGCAGATCCAAAGCCTACTGAGAAAAATAAGAGCTTTTGCACTATTCAGAGCCAGTGGGACTTGGCCAATAACTGAAGGACTGAATTTGGGTTCCCTCTTTATCACCTTTATGCAGAACTATGAATCACCATTTCAGAGTCTTGTTCTCCTCAAGCCAGAACAGTTGTTATTGGAAAACTATATGCAGCAATAAAGAACCCTGTCCTCATATAACCCACATCAATAAATAACTCACTTCTAATTGAAATTATAGAAAAGGTTTTGCTCTTCCACTGCCCATTGTGAGAATACAAAACACAAAATCTTATTAAATTATTAAGCAGAAAGAGATCCTTCTAAATTCCCTGTTTAGTACTCACGGTATGATGCAAAAGCCTTATTTCCCTTTAATTGGCTTATCTATAAAAATGATAATTTTCAGACAGTTGGTAGTAAAATCCCTCAGGACTTCAGGAAGCATAATTCCCTTTTTAAAATTCTCTACATTTATTAATGAACTTGAAAAATAACACTTGAAATTGCTCGGTAGGTATTCCCTCCTGTGCATTGTACTCTCTACAGACTTTAGTGGTGAACTTCAGGCAGTTCTTCCTAATTTTTACCTTCATGTTTCCCAAGTGCTAACCCTGATAATCACTGTYAAATTCTGCCCATTAAATGTTTTTGAGAAGATGGAAAGTTGCATATCAGATGTATTTCACCAAGGCCAAGACATGGGAGGGAAATGGTGTGATGTGGGCCAAAAAGATGAGTTCACCCTGACTTTCATCACTGTGCTTTTCAAGTCTGCCTTTTCTTATTTTCATACTAAAAGAGAACAATTGTATTAATTTCAGTCTTGTCAACCCAGTTTACATTAAGGGAATTGGGAAGGTGAAAAAGCAGATTCTCTCTCAAATCTTGCCTACCAAGACTACTTTTTTTTTTTTTTTGTCATCTATACAAGATCCAGAAGTAGGGTTCTAGACCTGTCATTGGATTCTTCAGTATTAGTGCAACRGAAATGAAAGATGTTAACAACCACTTGGAAGGCATAAGCTGGTTRCATATTCTACAAATGATGTACTATTTTGAAGAAAGGCAGAAGGAACTAGATGTTTTTCTTTGCAAGCTGACAGATCACTTAATCTTTTTTAGTACAAAAAAGAAGAAACTATTTTTTGCACACATAAAATCAGCTTAAATCCAACAAATTTAGACTACCATGTCCTCAACAGAGAGCGTTATTGGAAAACCATTTAATACTTTGGGTGTAGAACAGAACACAGAACTCTTGTCTCACCCCAGCCAGCAGCCAAGCCCCACAGAGCCACTTGCTCATTCCCACACCAGCAGGACTGGGGAGAGAATCAGAAGGGTAAAATGCAGAAAACAGAAGTCACACTCACAAGCAGAACAAAACAAGGAATTAATTCCCTGCTTCCCATGGGCAGGCAGGTGTTCAGGCATCTCCAGGAGAGCTGGGCCCCATCACGTGTAACAGTAACTAGGGGAGACGAACAGCATCACTCTAAACATCCCTCCCTCTTCTTCCCCTCACTTTATATAAAGAGTATGATGTCATATGGTCTGGAATATCTTTTTGGTGAGTTTGGGTTATCTGTCCTGGCTGTGTCTCCTCCCAGCCTCCCAAAYACCCCCAATTTCCTCACCAGTGTGGCAGTAGGGAAAGAAGAAAGGGCCTCGGATCTGTGTAAGCCCTGCTCAGCAACGACAAAAACATCCATCTCTGTATTATCAACCCTGTGATCAGCACAAATCTGAAACAGCCCCACACCAGCACTGTGAAGAAAATTAACTGTACTCCAGCCAAAACCAGCACAAAGACCCAGCTGACTGATAACACCAACTCCTCACTGTAAATGACTTTTTAAATTCTGTTACCATATGTATAATGTCGTCATGTTTGACCACCCAAAGAAGTAATGCTAACATTTTAGAATAAATATCAGTCCAYCATTTCAATTTTTTCTTTCTCATTTAAAACTGGGCCAGGGACATCAACTCAGCTGAGATGCTCATCCTTTGAAAAATGATCAAAGAATTTGTTAGGCCCTAAAGCTGAAGTGAAGATATTGCTTATTTGTTCTCTACCTACTTAAGAAATTTTTTTGTTTGGTAACCTTGAAACAAAAGCTGCCATGTGGTTACAAATAATTCCTTACTAAATGCTGGCAGATAATGAGTGTATGGTGACTTGGAAGACCAGCATCCTTAGTCTTGAGCAAATGAGATCAGAAAATGTTGTCCAAACATTATCACAGAAAATCTTATCTTCCCAAACATCCTTTTATCACTTTTCAGGAGAAAGAAGAACATTAAATGTGTACATGCTTCATAGGAAATTTTCCATTAGAGTAAGGTGGGATTTCTAACATTGACTGGGATGAATGTCATCAAAGGAGAATTTAACTACTGCCTGACAGGGACACTTATCTCAGTAAAGTTTGCGGTGAAGATTTGGAAACGCTGGCAGGTGACAAGAGGATGTTGTAGGCTGGGGCAGGAGCGCACCAAAAAGAAGGTAACAGAAGTTGTGTAAATTTTGCAGTTAAACTGTGTTTTTTCGCAAATGTGGTTTAAAGGGATAAAGTAGCACTAGTTAGGGATCATTCCTGCACATGGCAGGGAGGTTGGTTGACTTTTAAGGTCCCTTCCAAGCCAAACCGTTCTGATTCCAATGTGCCATGCCCAGATGAAATGGTGGTTGCCATTTCCAGCTTGGATGAGTCCTCCTTCCCTCTTGAGTCTCATGAAAAAAACCCTGTCCCGAGCTGCAGACAGTCCAAATAGGTAAAGGGAGGAAAGAAGGAGAAGGAAAGGAACTACAAGATATTCATGCAGTGAGCAGAATGTGAGCCCTTCATCTCAGAAGGGTAAGTTTCTTAACGTTAGTTTTACAGATCTGTTCTTACTTTCCTTAGAAGAATATTTGTTCRCTTTGCTACGTAGCATACGGAGTTTCATTTCTGGTTGAATTGGGATCACTTGGTAAAAGACAAGCCTGCAGTCATATTCGCATTTGAGGGAGAGGTGAAATATGACAGAGATGTGAGTTGGCCTTACTGGCTTAATTAGCCAACTGTTTGAAGAAAGGAGGCAAAAGTAAAGGGGAAAAACAAAAAAAASCTTTTTACATGCAATTAATTCTGTCAAAATAAATAAAGAGCAATATAACTGTAGTAAATGGAATTATAAGACAGGAAATTCAAAGGAAGAATAATTCTCAAGTTGTGTAAACAACCTAGATTTAAGGTTTGTGGCTGTAAAAATAATGCAAATTTGTGATTTTTCTGCTTTTTCTCTGATGGATCAAAGGAAAGAAATATATCAGGAATATGAAGTGCAACAGTATTCTATTTTGTTATTGTAATTAATTTTATTTTCCTAGTAAGTTAGAATACAAAATTCCTACATTTTGAATATTTATATTTCCCTAATGTGTTCATTGCTAAGGTGGTGTGGATTTTTTTGTTTCTTTTTTTTTTGGTGTTTTGCTTTTTTTTTTAAATCTATCATTTCTTTTTTATTAATGTCATATTATCCTTAGGCCAAATACAAAAGACTGGTGTGGATCTGACCAAGCAGGTTGAAGCTGCAGAAGACTTCTAAATTTTAATTCTAAATCTAAAATTAAAATATGGTCTTCTTTTATATATAAGAAGATACTTCCAGATCGTGAAGAGCTTTATTGAGAAACAGGAAAAATGCTCATTTTTTAGATTGGGAAATTGAAGCAAGATAGAAAACAGTGATGAAACAGTAATCAACGCATCTGTTTTTTAACGTTTGAATACTTTCCTTACTGAATCATCCTGATAAATAAATGAGAGCTTATTACCATCTTTGTGTTACCACCCTTCCATGATCATTTGCTCTGCGAATTCTATTAAGCAACATTTAACACTGCGCAAAACCAAAATCCCTCAGGTCTATCCCTACCAAGGATCCAGCACAGAGTTTGAACTATTACCAGCGGCACTGTGAGCAAATCGTCTATGCCAACAAATCTAGGTGGCTGGGTGTAYCATTTTTCTGCTCCCTCACTGACTGAATGATCATGTTAGTATTGCAAGCATAAATACTATCCTTCACTTTTGCCAATATACTGCCAATGCTCATCAAGCTTGAATATAGAATGAGGTGGAARCAAAGCAAAACTGATTTTATCTAAAATGTGGGCAAATATTTGCAGAAACTATTTTGCAYTATTTTTCTCCTCAGTTCAGCATTCTCAGTTCCCAGTGGTATGATGAGAGTTTGAAATACAGAATGTCTCCCAGAGGTGCTCAGCAATTTGCAAGAACAGCCCCACAGCTAATATCTTTTTGGTTCAACAGCTTCAAAATAAATTAAAATATTTCTGGTTTCTAATGGCACTGAGAGAGACTGAATAGATAGGAGCTATTTGAGCAACTTATTAGGAGAGCCTGTCTTGCTGAGTTTCGTTTCTTTTAGGACAAGTTCATCAAGGCAGTATTTCAATGTTTTATTTCTTTCCAGGACAAATTCATCAGGGCAGTATTTTAATGATTAGCATAACTGTATGTTAATAGACAGGAAAAAAAGGAAAAAAAGAAAGGACACCCTAAATAATCTCCTTGTAGCCTGATTAACTGTGAAAATTTTCTGTATAAACTGCAACTCAGCTATGTTTAGTACACAACTGTACAGGGAGGAATACTTCCATTGTAAAAAACRTGGTGTATATTCCAAGGTACTTGCAACCATTGGCTGATGGACTAGATGTTTAATTGAAGACATTACAGAAAATGGACAAGATTCAACTGTAAAGAAAACTTTATTTTATCATTTTTTTTCAGAAATTTGTGAGGACAAGACTGGATAGTTTAATTCAGGCATTTTAATATGATTTTGTACTGAATGTGCAAAGGACTATGGACTTTGACTATAAAGAACTAGAGGACATTCCACCAATAATTACTCTCTATGGCTCATAGCTATCAGAATGAAGGCATCAAGATGATGCAAGTGTTACTGCAAGACTGAGAAAACAAACTCGAGACACATGCTAAGGGAAAAAAAATCAAGGATATCATAGCAGAGTGATTACTATTTTTAGTTTTACAGAATTTTGTGCATCCCCTACAGTTCTTTTCCCCTTTCATTTATTGTAAAACCTGTAGGGATAAGATACCAGATGTCACAGTTTTGAAGTTTTCCTTAGAAAAAAGTTAATTTCTACATGAAATCAAACCTCAGTGTAATCTTTCTCTAAACACACCCCAAACGTCTTGTGGTTGAGCAGGTCTGGAAAGCTGAAGTTAAAAGTACTTTGAAAAGAATGGGATAAATGCTTTAGCCGGGTTTTACCTACTGAATACTCATGACAATTCAAAGTGCCCTTGTGTTTGCTATCAGAATTTGCCCAGCATATTTTTCCTGCTTTTGTTTGTTTGTCTCCATTAGGTTTCTGATTAAAAGATTAATGTTGATATTAAGTCTGCAGTATTCATCTTTTAGGTATTGGTTAGTTATGACTGATCAGATAAATTACACATTTTTCAATTTCTCTGGTGCAATGGGTCACTTTTTATAAACACTCGCAGCCAAATTTATTAATATTTATTTAAATTACCAATTGACAAATAGATTCTAACTATAAGCATATGAAATTGCTTTCTTTTTAATTGTGGAGATCTAGCTCTCTAATTTCAGGCCTGCAAGTACTAAAAGTGCAGTTTTCCAGTTGCAGAACGGGACTCAGTTTTATTGATTTTTTTTTTCTTCGGTGTAAATTCCCAAATCCGGGTGCAGAGGCCTGACATATCACAATAATATTTTTCTTCACAACCCTTGCAATAATATCCTCAAWATATCTTCTCCAAAGCCTGTTAACAGAAGCCCTAATTTTGACCTACTCAAGAATTAATCCAGCTATTAAAGTTGCTAAAATATTTGCCTGTTTAATAAARCACTCTTGAGGTTAATAATGTGCAAATCTGACCTACTCATCATTACTATCACTGCTGTTTTTTACTAAGTTTGTCAAGTCTACTTTTTATTTCCAGGAGTAGAATTTYGTAGCATTTTAGCTACAATACGGGTGCTTAAATGAGCTTCTCTACAGAAACTCATCTTGTATCTATTTAAGGATAATGTTCTGAGCATTGTGATACATGTAAACTTTACTAGAATATAATATAAGGTATAAAAAAACCAGATTATCTGCAGAAAAATGGCTCCCAGAGGGAAGAAGAAATAGCACAGCTTGAAATGCCTTGTGCTTTGTGATGTCCTTAGCCACYAGCAAGGCAAGTGTCCTGTGGAAATGACAAATGCCTGACTTCATAATATATGCAAGGATGTAGCTCAGGAGGGTTTGCTGGATAAATATGAAAGCACAAGTGGGAGTTGGTTCTTCTCTCACAGCACTCCTAATGGCATAGGACAGCGGGGGAATAATCCTGACTGGGATCTGGATAAATAAGAGCAATGATTTATGTTTTGCTTAAACCCATAACTTGAGGGTAGGAGGATGGAGGGAAAGAGATACCATGCTTTACTGATAGGAAAWCAGTACAATTTTTTCCTGAAAAGTTGGGAAAACAGGATTTTACTCTCAAGTTTATAGAACTGAGGCCAACAGGGGACTCTACCAAAGACATTGTACAGCTTTCCCTGCAGGGCAATCCCTTAAAATTTTACTTTTTTTGTCATCCTTTCTCTATCCTCAATTTATTCTGATGCGATCAGGCATAAATAGTAAAACTAGGCACCTGTTCCATTCTACTGAAGGACATTAAAGAAAAGTATTCAGTTATTATTTATATCTGTTGAACCAAGTTTAATAAATAACTTGCCAGCAAAGTTTTAACTTGACCCACTTAGAAGCTACAGACTGCCTACAGGAGCCAAGTTGGATAAGCACTAACTTAAATTTAAATCTTTATTTGCTTTCATCAGTGAATAATAACAACTTCAGAAAAGCAACATGCTTTGCACAGATGTAAATCAGCAGGAAAGTTTCAAGTCAAAACAGGGTAAGGGCTTTCTCACATGGTGACATCCTGCTTATCCTCTGTAAGACAGTCAAAACCTGTATTATTGTAGTGGTATTGGCACGAATGCTCCATCATTAAATTTTTTCTGCTTGCTTAAAATTCCAATCCAGATAAGTATGTTTTATATCAATATGAGAAGTTTCTAAGGTATAGAGTATCTTGGGAATCCATTGAGGGTAAGTACTGGTAGATCAGTTTTTAAGATGTCTTGCTCTGCGTGTGCATGAGAAAGAGAGTGAGAGAATGTTTTTATTTTATACAACTCTGTCCACCCAGAGATGTAGGACTTGGTTTGTTACTGCTTTGCATTTTGCATATTATTTTTTTTTGTGCCAGGAAAAAGATATAAAGTCTACTAAATGCTACCAATTGAGAAAAGTAGTCTTCTACCTACTTCTCTGGTATACGTGTTCCTATGAGCTCCGAAGCAATTGTGACTCCAGTCTGTTAAAGGCATGCCATTARCTTTACTGCCATAAACCATACTGAACAGCAGTGAAGCATTGTGAATACCCAGGRTGAACAACAAAACAAATTCCCACTATTATTACAAGAAAACCAGGAGAAAAGGTATTGCCAACAAAATGCAAACAAACGAACCCWATCATGTATTTTATAGTTGAAGCAAAAATAAAGCTTTAGGAATTTCTTCTGGGGAAATTGAAATACATGTGACCCAATATTCTCATACACAACAGAAAAACATTCTCTATAGTGACTGTAGCCCAGCCTCCTAAACAGGATCTCCAGTGATCCCTTTTCCTCGTCTTAAAATCAAGAGTCAAACACCTTTAGAAGGAAAAAGGGATTTTACTTTGGTATTTAATTTAAGAATCCTTAGGTGCACTATGTCCAGGTCAAATGCACCTCAATGCACACCGCAATCCACACCCTCAAAAGATCTGGTATATCTTTATAGGTCTTACTAATTAGCATATCTATCAAAAATTACCAAGCGAGAGGCTCAAGTGAGCCCCCCTCCCCAAGGAACCTTCCCCTGGGTGGTTCTATCTTAGTTTACAAAATGTGTTCTGGAGAGGACCTTGGGATCTGGGGCACACTGATCCCTGACTACAAAGCTTCTAAAATGTCTAGTCTCCTAGCTTAACAAACAAGTCCAAGAATGTAGGCAAAAAGTACAAAGAATACAGAAGTTGTAAAAATGTATAAAAGGGGTATAAAAGAAAAGGTAAAAAATCATGGCATCACAGCTTTACCAGGTTCAAGTTAAATGTCTTTACTAATTGCACCAACTTAGGGCCAATTCAACAATTTTAATATTGAAATGATAAGATGAGCAAGAAAGAAGCCATCAAGCTGTTTTTCTTTATTTCAGCATTTTATAGAGCAATTGCAACTTTGTTTATGGAAAGATTTCAATATAACGAAAGAAATCACACATATTACATGGCTGTTACTAGTTGGGTAAAATAATGGAACTTAATAGGAGCAAATCCTTACRATGGGGCTCAACAAAGCTGCAAAATTTAAGACATTTAAGACTCTAGATAGATGGAAGAAATCTCTGGTTTCCCATGGAGGAAGATAGCATCAGTCCTAAAAAGTCTTTTTCACCACTCCTTCTTGGTTCAATAATAAGAGAGATGGACTTACAAATTGATTGTATGAAAGTTTACCTCTGCAGCTTTTAATTAAAATATACAAAATTATGCAATTAAGCARAGGACATATGTGTGACATTCAGCATTGTAAACTTTTTCTACTGCATGAGTACATGAGAATGAAGAAAAGTACTTGCAAATCCCGAGTTTCTTCAACATGTCTATACCCTGTGACTTGCTATACCCTTAGATTTTAGTTTATTTCCTTTAAAGGTAACATTGCCAGTTTAGGTAATGTTCAATGGGTTTGTATAAAGAAAAGTCAGAGATTAAGATGTCWCCAAGTCAAAAGTTTGCAGAGATAAAGGCAGAAAGGAATAAAAAGAAACAATGGATAAACATAGAATAGACAAAAGCAAAAAAGATGACAGGTGAACAGAAGAGAGAAAGCTTACAAAAAAGCTAATTTTGGAAAGGAAAAGACTTTGTTTAAACTTAGTGTGAGTCTCAGTGTCCAACTGAATAACATCACTGATATTAAACATACAAAGGAACTGTGCTGTATGTGAACTTCTTTCACAGTATAAACTTTGAGTAGTGTTCTGCTTTGTTAYTGTAATGGGTAAAATGAGCAGATATCTCCACTTCTACAAGCTTTATTCTCCTTTAGTTTGTGCAGACCTTCATCTGTACAAGTCTGTCCCATATTGTACATCAGGGAGGTTTGCACTCATGGTTTGAGTTGTGCTAGAACAAAGAAAATTAATAGCTATTTAATTAGTCCTGTAGTTTATAGGAGTCAGTTTTTATCTTAAATTTAAATTATATAATTGGGAATTTCAGATCTATTTCTTTTCCATTCTATTTAGTCTGTCTTCAAATTAAGACAATCAGCACTCTTGTGGAGGGTCAAACAGTTTTCGCTATGCTCAGGGGTGGCTCAAGATTATCATGGAAGTTACAAAATAATTGGCAGCTGTCCCTATTATTATTCTTATAATCAGAATGAACATTTTAAGTTCCCAGCTTTAGGATTGAATATTCCATTTGAATATGTCAAAATTTAATGGTTCACTAAAGATTTTTCATATTGTTTTTTAACATGTTATTTCTTTAGACTGTCTGGGGAGCATTAGAATTGAGCTCAGCAAAGRATAAAACAAGTCCATACTTACACTTACTGAAAACAAATCTGCATTAAAAATTAGGAGTGAGAAYTCTTGGAAGACCTTAAAGGCTTTAGTCATCTATTATAAATTTAAAAGGAGATGAGTGCCAAAGACTCTCAGACTCCCTTGAGAAGTCACCTTTTAAAATCCTCTTGAAGGCAAGAAAAATGTCAGAGAAAATGTCCAACTCCTTTGCCACAGAGTTAAAGACATCTGATAGTTAACTCCATCCCCATCAYAAGCAATACTTTTCACTGCTTTATGAAAGAAACACTGGAGAAAAAGAAAGATGATATAGGACATTTTGAAGAAAACTTTGCCAAAACAGCTGTGAATTGGGGACTGTTTATTTATGAATAGGCACAGGATGTTTTAAATATTTTGTAAAGTGTGGTAAATTATATAGTGATCACAGTGATTACAATTTCTAACAGCACTTAAAATGAGAAGCAGAAGACGGAATGAGCAGAACTATCTGTCTGTTGGGGCAGATAGCGAAACTTTTCCATGTATTTTCACCTTCCCTTATCCGATGYATACTATTTCTGGAGTTACATACTTCTCTGGACTGTGTAGCTAAAGAGCATTTGCAATATGAAGACCTGTCAAGTACAATGCATTGGCTGACTTATTTTGCAGAAATGTCTTGCTCTTTTTTGCCAAAACTTACATAGACAATTTATCTGAATACATGTACTCCTTATTTTCAGAGTTAAGTGCTTAAGTCTTTGAAGAATGACCCAAATCTATTGTAATCAAAGGAGGACTTCAACCAACTTAGGATCAGTGATCATTTTCCAAAGGTAAAAAAAAAAAAAAAGAAATCAAGAGTTTCTTTCTCTTAAACCCCAAAGGTCAGTTCTGCTAAAATTCAGCTTCCTTGAGCTTAGAAATGTATTTGTGTTTTTCTTTCCATCACACCCTTCAAGGTAATCGTTAGACTTGTTAGCATATACAAGGAGACAAAATGCCTGTTGTGGCAGGAAAAGAAGTGTATTATTTTTTTTTAGCATTGGTTTATGGATACAGGTGAAAACCGGGCACAGATTTACCATCAAATGAGCTACCCAGAAGACATATTAATTGGAACCGCAAATTTAAGTGAGCAATATAAAATACATGCTGTGAGCCAAACCTGAATTCATAATAAGACTCTTTTCACTGCAAAAACTAAAATCTAAGAGTGAAGCCAATTCTGTTAGAGAACTTAAATTTATTTTATAGCTCACAGCTATCAAACTCTCAGTTCATGAAAAGCATTGCAATTTCATAGATTTTACTGGAGCTATGCAGCTTATACTACCCAAAGATCTCACTTAGAAGTGTAGCTGGTAAAAGCAGCACAGATTTAAAGTACYGAGTATGCTGATAAATAACTCCAAGAAAGTTATTAGTAATCCATTCAGAATATTGAATGCACCCAAACACCATCACTTCCTAGAAAATCCTAGAAAATTAGAAAGTTTTCCTTTTGCCTGTTGCTGTATCTGTAGAGGCAGAGGCTTGTGGTGATTCATTTCTGAAGGTGGTTCAACCCATGGCTTAGAGATATATCTTAGGTGATCTGCTGTCAGGGTTAGGCTTGTATCCCTTCAAAGGAGATGATGTTCTGTAAGTATTGTGTCTTTGGTAGCCATTGTTGTTGTTACAGTTGTCAGGAGAGCTAATAAAACTGACAAGTAGAAAGAGCTCATCCACCTCAAACACCTGACTGGCAGAACCCCTTCATGCACCTTGCTCCTGCCCTTTGTCTTGGGCACGGCCATCCCTTAGTTCTCGTAATTAGTCTGTTGGCGGGCAAGTAATGCAATATCAGTTCTACTCCTGATAGGTGGAAACAAATAGAGTGGGGTTTTTAGCACTCAGTAACTTAAAACACAGTGAGATCCCAATCCGTCCTTCAGCACCTGCATCTTGTCAAAAGACGTAGAGAGGCAGCATTAACTAGGCCCTTTTCCAATTAAAATCTAAGTACAATAGGGGAAACTGTTCTGAATGGAAGATTAGGAAAGTTGTCTGAATTTTTCCTTAGTGCCCTGCTCAGAAAAAAAGCAAGGCATGCTCAGTAAGACTTATAATGCATTACTAAATGAGGTCCCATCTGGTTGTTCAAGTGCAGTGTAAGTTTTCATTCCAGACAGATTCCCACTGTGGCTGAACCACAAGCCATGCTGCTAGGAGAAGCAACAGCAATGGAATAATAATAATAATAATAATGGTAAGTAAATATATCTCATGAGATAATTAGCTGAAGGAATAGGTAATGAAGACTCAGCAGATATCCACAGTGTACTACAGCTGTGCCCTGTGAGGATTGTAGCCACACTTAGAGTCAGGGCTATGCTATTACTGTTATATATCAGGACTTTATAGTTTAAAAACAGTGTTTTGTGCTTTATAATTTTAACTTAAGTTTGCTTGGGGGAGGTAGCAAGAAAGGAATAAGTGGTTTTGCTGTATTAAGGCTCAATATTTGGATCTATAGAATTCCTCTATAAAACCTGTTCAATTGTTTTGTTCGTAGAACAATCTGTTGTTGGCTCCGATACCTCCCCATACTTAAAACCACCTGGAACAGAGAAATTAGTGGCTAGGATCTCTTGCTGTTGAGTGTCTTTTTAAYTGACAGTGCAATGCTGCCCCATTCAGTTTTGAAAACACCTGTCACTTTTTTTTTTAAAGTACTCTTTTTTCCTTGCACCACATTTGTTTTAAAGTTAAATGATTTGACAAGTCTGTACCACTGGGAGCTTTACTACTGACTTCAAGGGGAGCACAGCTGAGATCTGTATAGATCTTTATGTTGGCTTGAATAGATTTTAGATGAGTGCCTCTGGTTTCATGTTATATTCAGCTGTCAGTCTTGAGTTAAAATGAAACAATGCAGCTCCCTCAGGTGAAAAAACCAGAATTGTGTTTTTCTTGCATCTTCACTATACTCATGGACAATGCCTAGTTGATACATCTTTGTGTAAGTGTTTCTTGTAAATGAAAGCCATTGCATTTCAAAAGCAGCCCTTCCATAACCTTSAACTTTCAGTATATGACTTACCACGCTATCAAAACTGTTGTGTCTTAAATTATGATGAGCTGTAGAACTTCACAGGAGTTGCTCCTTGTAGGCCTTGGCAAAGTATAAATTCATGTGAGTGGGTTTTTTTTAGAAGGTTTTTTAGTTGCATGTCACTTTCCACTCCATAATTCTATTTCTCCTCTTCCTTGGAAAGGAAGGGCATATTTTGCAATTATCACAAGAGCCTCATGAATGGTCTATATCTACTTAAGTATTCCACCTCTTCAGGTCTGCAATAAACTTGAAATATAACTCACATGATATATTTCAGTATTTTATAAAAAAATGTTTAACAGTTCTGGTTGAAAAATAAACCAAAACCTTTTCTTACATACTCAAGTCTTCTTTTTCTGCAGAAATTAGATAATGTTCCCACATGCATACCATACATAAATACATTTAATGAAAAACCCTCCAAATTTTCTTGGAGAAAGGATGTTTACAAATTGATTTCAGTTAAAAGTAATGAGGGCGATTAAACAGAAAAAGAATTCTGAGATTAATTTTAAAAAGTTCAACTAGTTTCCTAAGAGTTAGGGGCATGAGAGGCACTCAGCTCTTAACTATTTTTTTTTTGTCCTTGTCTCAGTATAGGGAATACCTGAGCATAATAAACAGGTACAGTCGATCTAACCTTAATTGTCTTAAAAGGCCAAAAGTAGGAGACAGTCATACACAATTCTCCACTATAGTATCACTTAGACAATTTAAGTCAATCTTTACAGCTATTGAGATATGTACAATTTGTTTATTGAGCTTTTTATTTTTATATTTCTAAAGATATTATGACTCTTTACATTTTTAACTTGCAATATGACAACCCAGGTTCATTTGATTAGTCAGCTGAATTGTGTTTCAGGAGACTCTTAGTATTTCTGGCAAGRTAGTGCTTGATAGAGTTAAAAACAAAATAACAAACTTGAAAAATCAGCTCTTGACTGCAACAATCYGGTTCAATTGGCAGCATCTGGAAAGAAAATCAAAACCTTCCTGGGAAGAATTAGCATAGCAGTAATGAGTGTAASAGCAAAACATAATGCATAATAAGACATGTTTTGGTCTTGTGTCATCGGACATTATCTCCACTTCAAAGGTAATGTGTAAGTAACAGTATCTTTTTCCACATATCACTAAGCTTTAAAAAGTGAACATGCAACTTCAGATTTTCCCTGACCATCTGGCTACTGAAATCTCTGGTAATAAAGACAATRAAACACAAGACATGGCAAGTTTCCATCTAAAATCTAGTGGGACCAAAACCTAAAAGTTGCTTCAGAAATGCTGCTTCTGTTCATATCTATTTCTTTCAATGACAACACTGCAGGGCTCGACATTAGCCTCTCATTCTTTTTCATTAGTGTTCATTAGGTAAAGGACATTCTGACTGGACTTCTGCTGGTGTTTAATGTATGAGCGAGATGCCATCTTTCCAGGGAGGGAATATTTGGTTCAGCTTTTAAAACCACAAAGAACCCCTTAAGTGAACTTCGCATTCATGTTTTACTTAGATGATCCCAGATAGTATGAATCTCTTCCTATTATGGATAATTCAAACATCCAAATTCCTATGTCATAAAACTTCAAATCCGTGCCTTCTACCTCAAGATAACACAGCAGAAAATTAATATCAAGATCTGGCCTAACTTCTTTCATTTACTTAAATGAAATAGGAGAATCTGTTCAACCTCCAGAGGTATGCTACAGGCAGAATGTCCAGATGGATGTCAAATAGTAAACAAAAGTCAGTGACTTATGAATAGTTTCATTCATCAGTCTACAAGAATCTYAAAATAAAAAAGACAAACGTAATTTTTACAGCTGGAGAAACTAAAGTCTGAAGGTCTACTCACTGTTACTGTATAGGAGAGGTTTAGGCGTGGAAACAAAAACCAAAGCTGGACTTAAACAGCTTCTTGCGTCTCAAGTAGAAAACATGGCAAGTACTAAATGTAAAAAGTTGCAAGATATTTATTTAGCTTACTGTCTTTTGCTTAAATGTTATGGCAGGAGATATTATTTCAAATGGTCTTGCTTAGCTGACAGAMTCTTGTGAAAGAATTTTGAGTTACCATGCTCTGGCATCATAGTCTGTCTGTTCATTTTGTAATTTCTGTGTCTTGTTAGATTTGCTTCTGTTGCACAAATCACAGCCCCAYAAGCCACTCATCAGAAACTCCCCTTGTGCCCTCCCTTACCCTCTGACAGTCAGCACAGTCCACTACTAAGAGGACAAACCTCTTAATCTGCTGTGAAGCAAAATAGGAACCTAAATGCTAGGTAAGAGGCTAATGAAATAATGAGAAACACAAGAAACTGAGGTGAACTGAAATAAGTTTATCCAGCCAATAACCAGATTTGACCAGCAAAAATGAACTCTGAGAAAAAGATTCAAGTCTACGGCTTAATTACTGCTGTGATTTCATGGTAGATTAGATTAAACATCTATGTGGAATTATATGTTGTATTACCAGAAAAGATCAACAGCCACCTGTTTCAAATGGTGCTGACTCTAAAGAAGTGACCTTGACAGTGGCAACTGATACACAGTTCTGCCAGACTGCATAAGATGCTCTCCTAAGGATCCAAATCTTCCAGAATGCCTTAAATTTATTTCAGATATGACTCAGTCTCTAAGTAATTTAAAAACGGGTTAGTAATTTTGGAATAAATTAGCTTTCCGTGGTTCAGAATGTTGTTTCACAAAAGGCCCTGCACAATTGTTAATCATATAGATAATAAAAAAAATTAAGTTGTTTACGATAAGTAGAAGTCTGGGAAGATATTTACTATGATAGCAGACCTGAAAAGACTTTCAGAAATGTATTTGCTTTGATGCAAATCACAGTTGTTTGTCCATTGCACTTTCCATGTAAAGCAAACCCAGGGACTAAAAAGAAACATTACAATCCAGTAAAGAAACAATGCCAAATGCTAAATGTCTTRTTAAGTATAAATTTGCAGTCCCTGATGACAATTGAAATTGTCTTGACAGGAACCTGGGTGAAAGAAACACTTCTAATTGTTAATGCCAACAACAAAATTAAGTAAATGCCTGCACAGAGAGTGGTATATCAACTTTGGAATAACTATATTTATCAGGATTTTTTTTTCATGAGACAGATTGTATTTAATATGTAGGTTCCCGTCACCATGATGTAGCTCCACATTGTAGATCTAGAGAGCATGTTGCAGGATGAAACTATAAATTTATTAAATAGAGTGTGTTTTGTGACAAAGTAGACCATCCAATCACGGAAAAGAAGCAAGTACTTGGCTTTAGGCAACCAAACACCAATACCCAAAGGAGCACTTGCAAGCAGTCAGTTTGCAATAACACAGGCTACAAGTTGCTTGTGCAGAATAATCAGCAAGTAGTTGGGAGGAACAAACAAATGGTAGCAATCATTGTCTGCTCATAGGTAATTACCATAMGAAGAAAAAGAGCTAAAGTAATTGAATAAAATGTACATAGATTGTTTACTCAGCTCTATTAGCAGCAAGCAGCACGCTCTCATTGAAACTGAAAGACGAGAAATAAAACATTGCTTAGAGCTTCAGTGAAACAGTGGTATTGGTTTCCACAACATTACCTGGCATTTTAAAGAACACTAGCAGGAAACAGGAATTCAAAAGGACCCCATAAATACTTTTGCAAGTTAACTTATTCTGTATAGATTATGTACTATGAGCTGAATACTGCTCCCGCTGCCAAAGATTTCACTGCAATTTAGGCAACAATTTAGAGTCAGACTTCGCCCCTTCTGATGTCAAAAGCAGTCTGATTTTTCTTTGATAAACCTTAACAACTGGTACCAGGAAAAGAGATAAAAATACTAAACTCTGGTCAGAGCAGCAAGAAACTTTCACAGGTAATTTTTTGGGAGAAAGTCCTTTYGGAGTCATGTTTATTTTTTGAATGTGTTTCTGCTTCTGCATTTTTTAAACATTTTTTGGTGTCTATATTTTCTTTTTGTGGTAGGGGAACTTAATTTTTGTCTTCTTTAAATAAATTTTTCTTGGTCTAAATGAATCTTCCCATTTACTCTTCCAAAATTTTGTCAACTAGTCCAAGAAACATCTTCTACAAAATAATCAAAGCACAACTGAAAGAGCCACCTTCTTTTTACTCATATAGACAGTCTGTAAAGATTTCACTTCCTTCAGGGCTATAGGTAAGGAGGCATTAGGTTAGTGATTGGAGAGCTCTAAGACTGCTTTTTTTGCTGCAGCATTCATTCTGCTGGACAGACTGTCCTTAACAGGGGTCACACAGGCCAAGATTGCAATTTGTAGTTTAGTTTTACAGATACTACCTACAGTTATACACACACWCGTATAAATGTATGTGTGTTCATATACACACATACAGACATACTTTTATTGCTATCCACTTTTGTGTACTTATTCTAGTCTGTTTTTTTCTCTTTTCTGATACAACTCTTCCTTTGTTTGAGCATTTTAAAAATAGTTGTTGACTTGATGACAAAGCTGAATTCAGGTCCAAACCAAAAACTTCCAGTACTGGCTAAGATTAAATTTAAACTGCAACTTTGCCTTTCAAGACAGTCTTTATATGTATGTCACATACCGTTCTTAATTTTTAAACAACATACACAACAAAGGCGTCCTTAAAACCACTTTTACATTAGTAGATCGTACAACTGAGTCCACAGGGAAAGAACCTTATTTATTATTTACATTTTAGTAGCACACCTTGTGTAAGGCTCTGTCCACAAAAACAGGCAAGCAGGCGGTTCCATTGATTTTCTGCAGCATTCCCAATTTCAGGTTTTCAAAAACCCCGCAAAGGGCTGTATGTTGATTTCCAAAGTAAAAGAGCAAGGAGGTGGTGTCTGGCCATGTACCTTGGTGTTGCAAGCAGTACTTAAGCTGTGCAACATATCATGGGGCAGATTTCTCCAATTTGGCTTGAAAAGTTAGGTCTAGAGCTGGAAATAGCTTAGGGACATCAACTTAGTGTGCAAGCTAATCAGCCCAAATGAGAGGGAAGACTAATTAGCTAGGACAGTACTCCACGCTAACTATGCATGCCATTCTTATGGTGATTCCATGTAGATCACTGCTGCTCACAGTTTTCAGATTTGACCAACTTTTGCTCCCAGTGAACACTGGTATGGGCTTAGATTTAGCAACTGGGCTAACAAAAAAAGCTTCAGTATGTCTGGTGTTTTTTCCTAGTTTTACCACAAATATGTTCTCTAAACTCAAGAGTCTCATCTTACTTTTCTTGATTTTGCTGCTCAGAATCAGTGTGAGAGACAGAATTAATTTATAATTCCAAAAGTAATAGGATGTTAGAAGAAGAAAAGTGCTATATTCATGTGAAGGTATGCTTCCCTTAAAAGTCAAGTAGATTTCAAATTCTTCATAAAGAAAAAGAATAAGCAACTTATTTTTTTCCTGACCCCCCTCTAGGAATGGAAATTTGTGAAGCACCTGGAAAAAAACCACAAATAAGCACTTAAACATTAAGCACAATATGGAAAATTGATATTGGTGACTTCAGTGAAATACTGCACTTGTCATGTTGATTTGACAGGACAGTGAGATATAAAGGAAAAAGAAGCATAAGAGAATAATCTCATGTCAGGCGTGAGGAAAATGAAGGAAACGACAAGTATTGTGGATTTGTCTACTCCAGGGCTCAGGAAAAACTGATTCTACTGGTGAAGCAGCACTGCACTCAACAGAGCTGAGCTGATTCTTATTGTCTTAGGATGTCCAAGGATGAGACTGCTAAGGTTTTCCTTCAGTAGAGGAGAAAAACAGAAAGGGGAGCTGCCCCTTCTGACTGGAATTTTTCTTTTTTTCTTCAAAACTAATTTCTTAAAAATCAGAGTTATTTACCAGCAGTCTCACCTCCAATCTTCTCCAACTCCTCTTTGTTATCCCATAGCTCTCAAAAGGAGAAAGACGAAAATGTGAGATGAACAGTAAGATTAAAAAGGCTTCTGGGGATCAATTCCATCACTACAAAGGGCATGAGGACATAGGTTTATGGTCTGAAGGTCAGTTCAGTGTTTTCTCCAGAGGAGCCATTTCCTGGAACATAAACATGTAATTTAAAGTATATTGTGTCAGCAGCAATTTCGGGGCCTGATCCAGCAGCAATAATTGCAGGTTTCCAGGCGAGGTGGCCTTTGGGTTCTCATTAGTGCAATAGGGTTGCAATTGCATAGTCATTTGCACTTCTGCTCTGTGTGATCAACCTTTGGCCGCTCACCTACYCAGCAAGAGGCCAACATGCTGCAAACATGGGGGCACAAGTCCCTTCCTGGCCTCCTGCCATCAGTGTATTCTGCCAAGTTGCTGCCACATTGTTTGAGGAAGAAAACCTTACATGAAAATGGTGTTTCTGTTTTCAGTGTTCTGATATTATCTCTGATGAACTCTGTTTATGCTTTATCCTGTGTAATGCTCGTGAAGAAAATTATGTGGTCAAAGGAGAGAGCATTTGTTTTGAGTTCTTATCCATTGCGTGAGACTAGGGGTGAGATGCGGAAAGATAAATTAGTAACATGAAGCCCAAAACCAGATAATTGCTAGGTAGGACAAAAATGCTGTAGCCCTTTAATGTTACCATTTTCCTCTGTGGCACTTTGTCTGCCAAGTGGCTTGGGATTATATTCAACTCGCTGTTCCTTATTTGCAGCATAACTGCATTCATTTAATAGATCCAATTTTTTGCTGTTAAAAAAAAAATTAAAATCCCTCTTCCCTCCCCAAGTGAGTTTTATATCTAAGTTATTTCTGTGCTGTCACATTCTTTCAAAGCTTAAAGTGTCTGCTGGACCCAAACACCATCAGCTGTGTATAGGGAGTGCATACACGTGCATTTAGACACACACCCATGTACATATGAAAATACATTACTCRTTCAGATATATTTCTGTCCATTAAMACATGTTTTTACACGTAAGTGCATAAACACAGAATTTATTGTGCCTCTAACTTCAGTTCTAATAAATAACATAAACTATTTGATAAACTTTGTGTCTTTATCAAACTGCAGAGACCCAGACTGAATTCATCCATAGCATATGTGTATGTACGTACATGTGCATGGATATGTGAGTGAGTGTGAGYGTGTAGACACACAAGAACAGTCTCCACAGGCTTCTTAATTTGTGAAGCATGCTTTCCTGTTAAGGCACTATGAACAGCAAATGAAGCAGAAAGCACCCAGTACTTCTCAAGTCAGATGCTATCTTGAGGCTCCAAGGATTTCTTAATTGAGTAGGGTGAGGTCAGGAGCTAAAATGACTGAGCAGCAATGATGTGTGCAAAAACATTTTTGCTGCTTCAATCTCCTTTCCTGACATCCAGGAAACATCTCTCAGAGAAAGAAGAAAACCTTTAGAGCATCACCAGTGCAGGAGGACAGGATTTTACACTGAATAGTTGAAAGAATAAAGGATGCATCCAATGCAAAGATTCATGAAAGAGAGCACAGGCAGCATTAGTTTACAATTGTGAAATTGGGATACCGGGCTTATTTCAGCTCCTGCCCCGAATATACAGTGATCAGATCACTTTATCTTTCTTTGCCCCTTTATCTTCCAATTAAATTGGAAATGCTTTGTTGCAGGCATTGAACATTGTATAGCTCCAAACAAAACCAAGACTCAAGTCTGTAAGAGGGCAGCTGAAAATATTTGGGTAAATATCATAGGTATGTAAAACGACAGTCAAATCGATTAATGCCTCACGATTATTAACCTGAAATGAGAAGTAATGCTGATTAATTAAGATGGATTTTGCATATACAGTGGGCAGTATTCTCCCAGGTTCATACCAGAAAACAAGCATTATACTTTGTGTATTCTTGTTGGGTTTAATTTGACTGCTAGCTCATAAACTATTTATAACTATGCACCCAAATAGACATATATCATGAGCCATTAGCATGACCTTTCTCCCCATGCCAATTTCATGCTACGAGTTGTTTAACTAGTCCTCATTTCCTCAGTCTTCAGGACCTTTTGTGGGTGGCCTTTGAACTTGATAACTCAGAAACTGAATTAGAATTCTGCTTTTAGTTTAAATCTAGAACTGCACATATTTGAAATTGCATTTTCCATGAACTTTACAAACACTACACTTTCATGATGGATAATGCACTCAATGAAAAAAACCACTCGATTACTTCTTAAAACTTGAAATATCTTGAGGAAAAAACAGTACTAACAGATACCTTCTAAGAATTTAATTGTTAATGTAATTATTGTTGCCTGGCACACAGAATGTGTGCCAGGCAACTAAAATTTCTCCATATTTACCAGAATTACTACAGTTTACATAACTCTGCTATGTCCTTTTTTCCCAGATTGTACCAGAACTTTCTCTGTTTCTCCCTCCATTTTTTTTTTCTCACCAGCTATTATTTTCTATATTTTCTATTTCTCATTCTTTCAGGTCTCCCTTTCATCGCGTGACTGATTCTATGCCTTCCTACACCCTTTCCTATTCCACAGTGTCTAAGTTCACATCTACTTCCTCTTCTATCCCCTTTATTCCCCAAGTCCAAGATCCCTATTTCTCCATATCCTTATAACACCATCAATCCCATCTTGATTTTGCTGATACCACACAATATCCAGTTCCTGCTTCACAGCTTGGCCACCAATTGAAATTTGATTGACTGGCTGAGGACAGATAGGACTGAATAAGCTGTTATTTAAATCTTTTCATGGCCAGCTTTTTAAAGTGCACCAAAAAAAATGGAGACCGTCAAACTTCAGCACTTGTCAGCAAATTTCAAACTCAATGTGTTTAATTGGTTTTGGAAAAATAATCTTACAGATCTTGCCTTTTCTATATAYTGAGACAGTATATCCACTGAATCACTCCAATCTATTCTGGAGTGCTGGACCCTGGCAGTGAATTTTGAAAGTCCCTCTCTCTTTCTGAAATTTTTCTTGCTGCAGCAAGTTTTCAGTATCACTGAAGTCTTGGCATGATAGTTTATTTATAATTAATATAGAGCACTTAAGTTTTCACTGAAAAAACACCAAAGAACTGTGGTTTTTGTTATTTGGATGTTACCTTGCCAACAAAGATTAGGAGTTGAGATTCTGTCATGCACTGAACTTTTTTATCGGACTTGAGTAACCAGATGATGAAAAGCAGGTCTTTACTCCCAGAAAATAAATCTTTAGTGAATTCTTCAGGTCTTTGAACACAGAAAACATAAAATAAAATCAAGACTTGTACCACACACTATGTTTATCCTACATTAATACAAAGTAGACAGAAGTTAAATATTTAAGATATGACCCATCCACTGGGGAAAGCAGTTTTGCATAAACACTGTCAGATTTCAAAGAAGTGTTTTTCAATAAGCCGTAAAATTAATATCTGAGAACATTGCTCTGAKGAAATTCCCCTCCTAAATGGGACCTCATCCTTCTGAACTTTTGTTTGAAAATTTCATTGTAAACCGGGCTCCTCAAGCCTGCTTGCATTTTTTAAGAAAGAATTAAAGACCGTTTATGAGGAGGCTTGGGCAAACAAAGCAGTATGGATAAATCAAAAATGACTGAAAATTTTTCCCTTCTGTCCTCTGACTTAAGCCACTTTTAAAAACTAAACAGAATAAATAACTGGATTAATATAATGTATCTTTCTGGTGAGATCAGGAAGATACACAAATAGAAAGGTAAAATTAGTATTACAAAATGGTCTTCAATAATCACTACGCCTGTTTTCTCTGGCTCTGGGTCTAACAGAGACCAGACAGCACTTTGAGAAAGAACAAAAAGGTACTGTTAAAAAAAGTGAACTTAATATTTTGGTCAGAAGAAAGGCCATGTTTCCCTCATTCTCACAGAGAATTTGCTGCTTTGTTTCCTGGGCTTTGTGTCAGCAGAGGTTTGAGTCCGTTACTCATCTTGGAAAAAGAAGACAACTCTGGTCCTCTAGTCAGATTGATTCCCATGATCCATCATTGATTATATGAGTTGACCGAAACACTGGCTGATTACTTTGCATGGTATTCCACTACAACAGACCAGGGAGCCTTTCAGAGCTTCAGGCACATCAGAAAATAGAGGTGGCTGCTCATACAAACGTTGAAATGAACGCAATGTTCAAATACCCCTTTTTAAACTTGAGTTTTAATTTGGTTCATTTCCATACCGCAAACTAACTTTTGATATCACATGGTGCTTTCTATGGCTAATATTTCATATGTTATACAAGCTCTCAGAAGAAAGCTGGGTATATTGTCTGGGGATGTTTGGAAAATTTGGCAGTCAGCAAGTATAAGAGGCAGCTCAGATTTTTGGAATCAGCTTATTAAAGTCATATGTCTTGAAAATCAGCACAGAGATTTCTATGCACAATGAGGAAAATGTTCATTCTTAGCTGAGATAGTTAACACCTCATTAGAAGGAAGAGACTACTTTCTTTTCAGGAGAGTTAACATTATTGAGGGATGAAAGTAGGAATGATGGGAGATCTGAGTTATGAGAGGTTTCGTTTCTAAGTTTCACTAGAAAAACATTAACTGTTATCAGATGGCTGACTAGCCTCATTCACAGCAGGATAAGAACTCAGCTCAATACAGAAGAATTGCTTAGAAACTCCTGTAGGAGTTTTGTTGAAACTAAATTGAACAAAAAAAGTTTAGTCTAGAACCCCTAAGGAGTATCTGAAACATGCTCAAACAGTATTGTGCTTATCGATGAGAACATTTGGAGAACAGGTACATTTTCAGGAGTGTCGGAAAAAGCAGAGTACTGCTCTGTAAAAGGAGAGGCAGGAGGAAGCACAGACCAGGAAATTATGGATCAGACTCAGAATTCCTAGGAACATAAAGCTATAGTTAAATATAGACTGGATATATATAGATAGATATAAAAATAATTGTATTAAAAAAACTACCAACAATAAAACAAACAAACAAACATCTGGTTTTAAGACTCTAAATAATAAGATGAGAAGTAATAGCCAGCACAGATTTGTCAAGAAGAAATTATATTAGACCAATCTGATTAGGTTTTCTGAGAAAAGGTAGCCGATGAYGTGTAGAGAAGAAGAGGAAGGCATCACAGCCGAAGAGATTAATAAGCATGCTGTTTATAAATCTGGAGAATATTCAGATAGAGTAAAACTATAATTTCCAGAACTCAGAAGTTTTTGATTGGAATAAGCTTTCTATTTATTCCTTGCAGATAGGACAGGAAGCAATGGGTTTAAATGACAGCAAGAAAGATTTGGGCTGGCAATTGGGAGAAATCTTTTTAACTATAGGCATAGCAGAGCACTAATGTACACTGCCAAGGGAGAACGTGCAAACTTCTGCCACTGGGAGTTTTCAAGAACTGGTGAGACAAAAATCTGTCAAGAATAGTTTAGTCATAGCTGATCTTGCCTTTGGGCAATGAGATGTATTAGATGACCCCTTGGGACTTTATTTACTATGATTCTGTGATTCCCATGTAAACATAACGCTGTTGACTCAAATTCAATTAATGTCTAGAAGCTTATATAAACTATTTTAAGAAAAAAAAGAAAAATAAAATATACACTTAAAGAAATGTTACGTGTGAAGGTTAGACAGTTTTCATTGTTTTACAAAAATCATAAGGATGGGGAACACCTGAATGAAGCTACATCTCCATGATGAGTTTCTGCCTCCATGCTGTCTACTGGCTACAGTYACATTTCACAGCACATTTAGGTACCTGCCTTTTTCACCACCCACCATTTCACTGTCCTAGTTGTAGCAGAACTTTCAGCTCAAATGGTTTAGTATCTGGAAAATTGCTCAGAGGTAAAGATTCAAGCTAAATTATTTGTATAATGGCATCGCTTCAGAATACATCCCTGCTACCCTCAACGTCCAAAACAACCATTAGGTTTGCCCATGGGATATAAGAAGACACCCAGAACGGCTATTGAGGGTGCAGGACTGGCAAGGACAGCATTACAGAGGTCTGACTTCTCATAAGGGCTGGTTGCTAAGTCTTGGGAGCTGAGTTTACTTTAGGAAGGGCATTGTTAAGAGCATGAGAAGTCTGAAGAAAGCTGAGAAAGCATTTTATTCTACATAACAGAGGCTGTCAGCTGGCACTGAACACTGAACAGTGAGGATCTCCATCACTGCTTTGCTCCAAAGATTTAATTTAATCCTCTTTACTTAAAGCACTTACCTGAGGAAAATAAAATGAAATTTAGGTAGCTTAATCTCCTATTTTCCAACTCAACAAGACCAAAAGATTCAGAAAATTGAAGTTACGCTTCCTTTTGACTGCAGAGAGAGCCTAGGCAGGCCAGGCCCCTCATTCAAGCACATCAGTGAAGTCTGTCAAGATAGGAGTGAAGAAGGTAAAATTCTGGGCCCAGGTTATCTGCGTAAGTCAAGAGAGATGAATTAGGGCTGACTCCTCAACACTTCACTCATCAGCCAGGATAACTTTGCAGTGTGTAGATCAATTGGATATTCAACAAAAAAGAACAAAGGCTCTTATAACAATGTACCCTCAAAACCACACTCCCGTTTCCTTGATCTTAGAAATGTGTGATAGGAGGTCTCTGCAGCAAGCATACAGGTTTCAAAACTGTGAAGAGTTCTATATAATCACAATGAGATATGAAGGTGTAGGGAGTGGAGAAAGTTGAATGCATTGTCCTGATCTCTATTGTTGGGTTGCATTTTCTGCAGGAGTATCTTTCTGTTCAAGACCACTGCATCCCTAAGGCTGATCCTATTTTTTTTCTTTTTTGCGGARGAAACAGTTGTTTACAGAGGTTGAGTTCTTATTCATATGCAGCTCTCAGGAGGGAATTGGGCCCTATACCAGGAAGTACTGAACATCTTGAGAAAGCTTCAGCTGCCTTTTGCAGACTCCAGAGGCATGTAAAGTTCAGACTGTGTTTGTGTCTTCAATAAACTGAACACTACCCGAACTGAAACAAACTTCAGAAGCTGTTGAGGATCCRGGATCATTACGGCAGATGTCTGAAAAAGAGAGATTATCATAAACTAAGGTGTATGTGCATTTCTGCACACCTTTGTGCAGATAGACAAGCACACAGTTATTCACTGAAGCATGTGGTATTAGCTAATTGTGAAATAGAGCCAGGTGAATTCAATTTTAGTAGAGGACAAAAATGTATTCTCTATTCTACAGCAATTCAGTTGCTGATAGTGATGGATGGAGATCCCTTTAGATTAACGTGACAGTGGCATTATGGCTGCCTTGTGGGTATTTTCAAAGACAACCAAACTATGCAAAAAACCAAGCAGAATTACTAAAATGCAGCAAAGTGCTTGGGTGGCTGAGCTTCTCGCAATGAAAAAATAACAGTGTCTTAAGGAATCCAAGACATGCAGTTCTGCATCAAGCAAAGTTTCTTAGTTTCCAGTGCATCACCAAAGCTAATATAATTGGTAATAGAACTTCTTGTAAGTCTCATCTTTTCTTATGGTCTGGTAATTTTCCAATATTGCACCTTTAAAGTACAGAGGTACAATGTAATAATCCCAGTTGGATCCGAAATCTAATTATTACAGTGAAGGAACACAAAATAAAACAAAAGCACCGAATTCCTAATCAGAGTGAACAAGAATGGTGCAACTTCAGGTTCACATCAACACAGGGACTCAAAAGGCTAGAAATGTGCTTATAATGATGTCTACTATGTAAACTAGTTCTATACAGCACTTGTGAGGCTGCACCTGGAGTACTGTGTCCAGTTTTGATCCCCACAAGTGAAAAAAGATGCAGACAGACAGGACAGGGTCCAAAGGAGGGCCATGAAGATGATCAAAGGGCTGGAGAACCTGCCCTATGAGGAAACTGAAGGAGTTAACTCTTTTCTGCCTGAAGAAGAAAGGGCTCAGTGGGGAGCTCATCACAGTATTCCACTAGTTTAAGGACGGCTACAAAGATGACAAAGCCTCCCTCTTCACAGGGGACCATGTGAAGAAGACAAACAGCAGTGGGTAAGAGCTGCACGGGGAAAGGCTTCATCTGAACACAAAAAACAGTGAACAGAGTTTTTTACAGCGAAAAGAGTCATTCAATGGAACCACTGGTCATGGCAGTCTCCATCATGTGGAAGTTTCCAAGACGTGATGGAACAGGTTGTTAGATAATCTTATCTAGGCTTCCTTTCCCACAGAATGTTGGACTGGGTGATCTATCAAGGTCCTTTGCAATATGTGGTGTTTTTATGATTGATCCTACTAACACAAGGAAAGGACAGATCTGTTTCTTCTCTTTCTTATATTGCTTTTCTTAGCAGCAAATGATTCACAGCTTTCTATTGGAAGAAAGTAGTCTATTCCTTCAAAACAATATTCATGGCAAACCCTTTCTGGCAGGAGTGAGGCTTACTCAGATATTCCGCATTTGACTGCAAGACCTATCTTTTTACTACCTGTTTGTATGACACCATGTTAGTCTACAATGATTTCCTGTGTACTATGGATTACGTATACCTTGGATTATGTATCTGAAGGACAGGCTCAAAACTTATTCAGACTGCTCAGAGCTGCCTACTCCAAGGTTCTCAACTCTGCTTTGGAATTGCAGTTTTAGTTTGTCTGAGACATTATCTCTGCATTTCAATGCAGTGTTTCTCTTTTTTTTTCTTCAAAAATTAACTAATCCCAGAAATGAGCTGATAAGTATTCAACTGATGAGAAGGTAAATAAGCAAGCTGCACTGTGAGTATCATGGCTCACTCCATTTAGTACGTACTTTGGTGTCCAGGTTCGGCTCAAAGAAACATTTTTTCCTACCCTCCATTTTTGCATAATGGCTCCCAGGTGGCAGCAATTTCCAGGGAAGATAGGTTCTCCTTATACAGAATAGTTAAATGCTTCATAGCCCTCTGCTAAGAAAGAGAAACAATTTGATGTTTTGGTCTCTGTTTTAAAGATTGCACACACACTTTACTTTAAAGGGGAAGATGCTGAAATGGTGTCGGGATGAGAGAATCTCCTGGACTGGTATCTTGACTTTCCTCCCAGTCTCATGTGGAAACATACATACTTAAGGAGAAAGTTAAGTGGGATTTTGGCATGTAAGATATTTTAAAGTTGGATTCTCAAAGCTCGTCTGCACCTGAGGTCCAGCCTTGGAAGTATTTTCTTGCTGTTGCTTACTATTTGCTCATGAGCAGTGATTTTGATAGCCTTGGGCAGTTAGGTTCCCAGCAAATCCATGCCTAAATTCCTTTTAAGCTCACATGCTAAATTTTCCTTTTGCTTTCAATGCATGGACATTCATAAAGTGTATCTGATGATTTACAAAAACTATTGAGAAAAGCAAAAAAGCAAAGAGATTTCCCTGATTTCCCCTGCTAGCTCATGTTTATGAAGTCAAACAAAGGGTGCAAGCACAATTTTTATATATGCCCAGTTGAAGAGAGGTGCTTTTGATATCTGGAGCCTTTCCTAGACTTATGTAATTTTAATTTTATGATAAATTTAGTAATACATATTCTTTCTAGATATCAGCCTGATGGTATTTAGAAATTACTCTGATCTTTCTAAATAGACTGAAAATGAAAATGAGGAAGTTACACAATACTTTGTATTGATGACATAAACTGAGAGATCATTGTTGTAGTCAAAGGTAATAAAGTTTCCAGTTTTTACACATTTTTGGTCACTGTATGCAACATTATTCTTGTAGTTATCCTATGTTATTGAGAAATTATTGAAAAGAGTTTAAACYATTATAACATATTTATACTAAAATAAGTACAGAGTACATTATGCAAGGGACAAGAAATATGTGGATATTTACTAGAAAAATTACCATGTAGCCTGTTAATAGAAGATTATAGGGAAAAGAATGAAAATTATACTTGCTAATTTGTACTGAGCTATTAGAGAAATAACTTCAGAGGATACTTAARTGATTTTTTAAATACAAAAAACAGTGAGGCAAGCAAATCCACCACTTAATGCTYGTTGCTCATTTTAAATGAAAATACTTTCTTTTGCTTCTTTCCCCATACCTGAGCCACTTGGTTTTCATTTTTCCTCCTTTTTTTTTTTTTGTTTATTTGTTTTGTTGGGGGTGTTTTGCTTTTGTTTTTTTGTTTTTACATTTGCACAGCTGCTCCGCAGCATATGGATATTCCCTGAAGGAACTGCAGCCCATGAAGAGCCCATGCTGGACCATGAAGGACTGCAGCTCATGGGAAGGTCTCACACCGGAGTGGGAGAAAATTGTGTGGAGGAAGGAGCAGAAGAGAGAAGCTATTAGGCTGACTGCAGCCCCTCATTCCCCAATTCCTCTGTGCTACTTGGGAAAGAGGACGTAGAGGAGTCAGAGATGACGGAAACTGACCTGGGGAAGGGCAGGAATTAGTTCTTGTCTGTTTTTAGTTTTTGTCTGTTCTTGTCTGTTTCTCACCATCAAACTGTAAATTATTCGTTAATGAGTTAATGTTCCCCAGATTGAATCTCTTTTGTCCATGACAGTAACTTGCTAAGTGACTGCCTCATCTTTATCTTGACCCACCAGCTTTTCCATCTTATTTTCTCCCCCTGTCCTGTTGAGGAAAGGGAGTGAGAGAACAGCTGGGTGTGTATCCAGCAGCCAGCCAAGGTCAAGACACCACAGATTCTTTCATTCTCTGGAGCTTGCAGAAAAACTTGAAATCCCACAGATTTTATCTAGTCAAATATTCCGTGTCTGAAATATTTGTGTCAATGTGAAATCTAACGCGTGTTTCTCTCCTTCAGGTTGAAAGACAGGGTTTGTGGAAAAATACTTAAAAATTAGCCATCCATTTTCTTTAACATATGTGAAGTCAAAATATATCCATAATCCACTGTCATATATATTCACTTTCTTATAAAGAAACACGTTAACATAYGTGTATACATTCCTAAACATAATAATTTCTCCTAGTTTAGGTAAGAGGAGGTATTTTAGCCCACASAGCTCAGCCCCTGATGTGTACATGTTACTGAAGCAGACTGTAAGGCCAGCTTGAAAGACAACTAAAAAAAATTATTTGAGTAAGAATRGAAAATACAGATTTAATTAGGACAACAGTGAATAACTGACCTCTGGGTCAAMGGATTCATAGGGAAAAGAAAGGTACTCCTTTTAAAATACAGAGACAAAGTAATTGCTTCTGATAGTGTCATACTTTGGTCAAGGCAAAGATCATGTATRTTCTTCTCCTTCCCAAAGAGTGACACATAACAGAAAATGAGAAAACTCTCCTAATCCRGACACATCTGTATATGGACATGATTTTTCAAAATGTTTAAGAGTAACATGCAAAAGTGGAGACTTTCTGATGAGAAAAACTTATSAGTGAGCATGCTGCTGCCAGGATGACTTGGGCTTTGGAGCCATCTCTCTTTAATTTCAGTTTCAAACTCTTCTGTCTGGAAGTATTAAATGGTCTGGATTCGTTAGCCAAGGGTGGCAGCTCCATGGTCAGCTAACCAAACCATCCAAACACTTATTTGCTCATTTATTATTTATTTTACTGAGTGCATTGTGTAGTTCAGCTGTTGAGTGCACAGGTTTCAACACCATAAGTTCAAAGAGTCTGGTTTTTTCTGTGTGAGTGTCAGAGAGAATTATGTATCTATTTGTTATTCAGAGGCTTCTCTGAGGATTAACAACTCTATATTGGCTCCAGTTCATGCTCCTCTGCAGCAATATTTCCTGTCCATTTGGCTTCAGAGGAATATTTTCTCTCACTGTTTTGGCCACTGTGTAATAGAGAAATCTGCCCAGTTCTGCAGGCCAGATTCAGACACACAAAACTGTGCCCAGCAGTATCTTTTTCCCTGGTAAAATATCACATAGAGAAAAGATGTTTCTAAGTAAATTCATCACCATCTAACAGCGACTTGTAAAATTTTTAAAATTATTTACTTTTAGAAAACAATATACTGAATTAATAGTATTGAATAGAAACACAGGAGTGACCAACGTTTTCTTATGTAAAAGAAGTACCATAAATGAGAAAATTTTAGCTCTGAAGACTTAAATGCCTTTTTGGATAGTAATGCCAGAAACAGATTGGTGCAATAATTATATAATTAAAAAAATACAGAGACAATTATATCTGACACTTTTTTTGTTTGTTTGTTTTCCAGAAGTGATGGTTGTAAGGACCAGTTTCCTAAGGAAGCTCCTAAGGTAGGTGTTAAACATTCAGTGACCAGTTATAAACACAAAGACAGCCAATGCCTTAAGAGAAGGAGCTATTTTCCCAAAGGTGAAGTAGACAGATGAGATTTGCCTATTTACCTGACCTGTGTAAGCAAGTGACCATTTAAGTGGAAAATATAGTTAAAACCAAAAATATTTGTACATTTTGGTACCCCTGGGGTATTTCCATTGAAAATATATAGTCCAAATGACGAATTGAAAGGATAATTTTCAAGCTAAGAAATTGAAAATATTAAAAGTTATCTTGTTCTTCTGAAAAGGCTTATCAAYAGCACTGCAAATACTTTTAGGAAAAGGCATTCAGTATAACAAAATGAGTACACGTGATGTTGCATGGCAAAATGTATGAAATGAGACTCAAAACATTGAATCTCAGATGTAAAGTATATATTCTTATGAGTTGTGTGTGTGTTCTTATGAGTTTTTGTGTGTATTTATGAGGAATTTTGTTATTCATATAAATATACTGTTTAATAGCCTAATATTTTCATTTTTTTCCATGTCTGTGAGAAGCAGAGTAAGCTTCTCTTAGATAGATCTCATTGCTGCTGATCACCTGGGCCATTGGTCTTGTGAAGTCTTGGAATCAATGCTCTTCAAGAAAATTAAAGATCATGATTTCTTAAATAGGTAAATAAATGTGTCTATGCTATAAAGAGAATCTAGAGACAAAGGCTGTACCAAATATTCATTTTCAGGTATTTGAACTTGCCCTTCATACAGAAAAAGAATTTGGGATTGGTATACTATACCGCAAGAATTCCATGCTCGCTRGTCTTTTCCACATAAGGAATTCTTAGATAAAGTAAATATTTAGGTGTTATCCTTTACACAATTTTATATTTACATTTGCTTTCCKATTGTCCTGTGTGATAGATGAAGGTGAGATAACTCAATTTTTTTTCAAAGGAATGAAACAACTTGATAACATTATAAAGACTAAGTACTCCATTTCAGTGCTTTATAGASAAGTAGATAAACACATTAGAGTATTATTAGGGATATTAATTATTGTGGCACTTTGACACATAACACAGATCACCTTGTATTTACATGTATCAATCAAAGTTTTCAGATCATTGCTTTATAGAAATAAAGAAATCACTAACTGCAAAGTTCCATCATCTTTCCTTTCTTTATTTTATCTCATGTTTCTGTTAGTATAAATACCTAAAGATAGTTACCATAATAAGATATATGCAAGGAATAAGATTTCATAAACCACTGAGATTCACTCGCCTTCTACAGACCTTCAGATATGACTAAAATCTAAAGCTTAAGTTACCTTTAGATAGACTTGGAGATGGGTAAAGGCATTTGAAGTAAATACTGTGGCTATTGTGTCTTCAGTGGAAATTCTGCATTTCCTTAGAGGGACTCGAGCATTAATGCTTCTAGCTTAGCACTGCTAGAAATGAGAACCAAACATTTCTCCATCAGATTTTCTCTCTGCTTGTTAAGATCCAATTATTATGATTATTAGAGAGATGCCTCTGCCTGAATTAAGGTGCAAAAAAGACCATACACTGAAGTCAATAGTATGGATTTTATTTAGTAGTAAATGTGAGGTAGAGAGAGGTAAAAAGAAATAGGAAACGGATGGTGGGGGGGCAGATAGGAAAGAAAAAGAATGAGAGACAGATTGAGTAGAAAGATATCACCACCCGTGGGTCCAGATGGTTTCCCGTTGGTCCTTTTCTTCTGGTCTTCTTGGTGGTGGGGGTCCCGCAAAACTTGGAGTTCAATGGGTTGATATACGTTCAGGTGTTCTTGGGAATGCCCTGCTGGGAGTGGGGAAAGTTTTACACTATCTTTTTGCAACACTGTAGATCCTGTGCAGTCCTCTGCTGGAAGGGCCTCAGGAATGGGCTGTGGGCTGTGGCMTCYCCCCGCTGGACCCGACCAGAGCTGATTTTCAGCACAGCTGCGGAGTTGGCTTTCCTAGTGGGCACATTCTTCTCCCCCAGCCTTGTTATCCTCTCCTGAGATAACTGGACAATWGTACCACCTTTACCTTATTTCAAGTTCCTCTCAGGTGGCTTATCTCCCAGTCCAAATTCCAAGAATTCAAGAAGCCTATTGCGGAGGGTGGGCTTTGGTGGTTGCAGACGAGTGGTTGCTTCTTTGCGCAGTTTGCTACAGAGGGCGAAGTCCTACAGTGATCTTAACAGTGTTTGAGGCAATCATGATCTTTAAGTCTCTTACACTGTTACCAACAAGYTACTAACTAATTAGTTACTAACTAATACAAATGTGATTTCTGAAAAGTAAGGAAGATGCTATGGAAAACTGAATTGGGATTTTGTGCTGATTAACTTAATTAAAAAGAAACACATAAAGTAGTAGAAAATTAACCTTTTTATTTGGACAAATAAAAATAAAAAGAAAATGGAAAGAATAATATAAATTATTGGTATTGTTCTTCAAAGATCTGTCATGTTTACCACAAGTAAGGCAGAAAAATATTGAGGAAAGAATTCTAGACCTAACTAGMCAGATGGCTTCTTCTGTAAGAGAATGAGAATAAATAAGAAGTCTATAAGGACYGTAAAAATAGAGATCATCAACTCCATCAGGGAGCTGTTAGACCTTGAAAAGGTTGTTTCAACAAGTAAAAGCTACTTCAGTGATATAAAGAGGAAAAGAACAGAGAAAACAAAAGTGGGGTCAATATACAACGGGGATATGTTGGAGATTAAAAGTGAGCTGGGAACTGTCCTCAAATAAATAAGCATTTTTGTCCCAGTTTTCAGTAGAATATTGGTGTCTGGTAATGTCCTGTGGAGATCATCTCCACTGATATAAAAGACTTTCTCTCCTCCATTAAGTAAGAAAAGCGAGTTGCTTTTAAGTACGACAWACACAGTTGCTTATTCAAATTTGTATCTATTAATGGCAACGCATTAAGCTAATTTAAAATCRAGCAAATTCAGTTTAACCCATTGTTAATAGCCTGGGATTACAGTAGCTGTTGAGAATTCATATGTCCCCTGGTTCTTTTTTTGATAGTAAGAATCTCTAAATTCACCCCATTTCTTTTAGGTGGATTATTCCTCACTTTTAAATCAGTGAAASTATTAATCGGCTTTTCCAACTGAATGCGTTTGAATTCCTTTGTTTCTTGGTCCCTTAAAAGTCAAGTTAAAAAAGACTGAGCAGGCTGCTAAATGGGTGATTTGAAACTTTCTCTTTTCCTCATAGGGAGTGAAAAGATATATGAGAGGACAGATTCTTATCTTTGTGCTCTGTATGTTCAGCAATATAAAAACAAAACCTCCTGAGAGCTGAAGCCTTCTCTCTCAAGCATACATCTCCTCTTGCAGAAGTTGTACTGAGAACTTTATTTATTTTTTCAAATTTTACAGAGTCGTCAGAAAAAAAGAAGCCAAAACAAAAAGCACAACAGAATAAAAAACCCTCAAAAAACCAAAACAGCAAAAAAACCCTCAAAAAAACAAAACCAAGAAAACCTTAAATGATCCTAGCACAGAAAAGTGATTATAACACAGCAGATAATATGATAAACAAAGACACAAACTTCTATACAAAYGGTGTACATTCATTCATACATCTTACATACTCTAAAAGCATCTGGATTTAAAAGATTACAGTGGGTCCTTGCTGCATTTTTTCAGGTTTCTTTCAAAAGGGGCAGTTAGGGAAATTAGAAGTTGGACACAAAAATTGCCAAGCTAATGTTGAAACAGAAGCAAAAAAAACAAAAAAAAGACTTCCTGAGTACTTTTAAAATGTTTAAGGAGGAATTAKTCATCTTGCTTTCTACACTGAGAAAAAAATTACGTACGAAAWCACATGTCCAGGAAGAACTAATTCTTTTTCCTTTCCTCATCTATCTGTGGGGAAAAATGAACCACAACATTTGTAGCCAACATTCAACAATAAGCAAAACATGAGCATAAATTCTGAAGGAAACCATAACTAAGAGATGGAAGTAGTGAAAAACGGCATAAAACCGGGGAAAGTCTATTAGTGGTATATTTTACTACAAATTTTACAAAGAAATRTTAATCAATTTTAAGATAGGCTTTACTTGGTCTATGAAAGGAAATAAAAGGAATTGCCTCTGAGTGCAGATAGTTGCCCTCAATAACCAAGACAACCTTTTCCACTTCAATCTGCAAAAGACATGACACACTTCAGGTGGGGTTATTGAACCAACTATTCACCACAACCTCCCATGGGGATTATTTCACCTTCTTTACCCCAGCAGATCTTCAGTATTGTCTGCATCATTCAGGAGCTGGTGGAGAGAGGCTCAGCAAGGAAATTAAATAAGATCTGACACCAAGTGTCACCCTGACTGAGTCAGGTAAACTATCGCCTTTCTTGGTCCACTTTAGGTTTGATAAAGACCCAGCTCCTCACAGAGTCCACTTCTTCTCAGCTGCTGAGTTCTTTGATGACAAACTGACTTCAGTGCAAGTAGAAGTCAATATTGTAAAGGCCATAGAAGAGCAATCCAAGTCTACAGGACATTGTTTAGTGACATAAATACATAGGCTTTTTGAGATGGTCAGACTTTCTAACACCTCGTGTCCAAATCCCTCTACATTCCACCTGGTCTTTACAGCCTTCCAAGGTRTACTAAATTCACAGAACACTTTTAAGCTGAAAGCTTTCTAGCAAGACAGACAAATGTCATGACTATTCTTGTAGAAACTACAGTTTATCCCAGTTTTCTCGTACCAAATTTGTTCTTCCTCTGCAAGACTCTCTTTTGTTTACTGCTGGGCTTTTAAGCCCAAAAGCAAACACATTTTTAKAGGGCTGTCTAGATGCAGTATTGTTTGTGAAACTTGTTTGGAAACTAAGTACGTATTATTGTTGTAGTAGTAGCAGTAGTAATAGTAATGATGATGATGATGAYGACAAAAGGTATTATTAATGTTGTTGCTGTTATTATTATTATTATTATTAATATTATTATGTTTGAGGGATAGGTTGGAAAAAAATCACACGCAGCATATCCAGCACTCATCCAGGATTCATTTCTCTGCTTAGGAAATAAGATAAAAGGCTAGGTGACATATCATATTATGATATACCCTAGCGATGTAGTATTCCTCTAACAGAGAACAGAAAAGAAGAAAGTCTGGTAAAATCGACCCACAAAAAAGATGACATTTGCTGGTTGGTTTCTACTTTACAGAAGGAAGCAGTGAGGTTGGGAAGTGCCTGCACATCAGGGATGGGAAGAGGCTCAGGCTTTTTATGTCCTCAAAGCCTTAGCTCCCACCTCAAGTCTTGACTCCAGTGTAATTCTTGTATTCCCCAGAATCTGAMGTTCTGCAGAAGTAGACTTGGATAAGTATCTGAGGCCTCATTCCCTACCAATCAGTGGAAAGAAGAGCTCTCTCCCTACTGATCAATGGGGTGAGGAGAGAGGGGAGTCCCTTGACTCCCTCCATTGACAGGTCTTGCCCTGCTTCACTTCACTGCTGAGACAGGGACAGTGCCCATGGCTCCCTCTAAATTGCAATTCCTTCAGTTAAGTGATCATCTATTTTAAAAATAGAAAATAATACTAAGGCTTCAGAGCTCCTGGTGTGGRGAAAAATGTGAAGACATAAACTCAGAGTTCAGTAAGCAATGCAAATTTTAAAAAGAAAAACAACACTATTTTTAAATTTCATGGATTTTTTGCGGGGGCAGGGCGATGGGGGAAGAGTGCAGAACTGAGAACAAGAAAGATTGATTTTGTATTTTTTAAAACAATCTGGGTTTGGCACTCCTGCACTGTGCTCTAGAAAACCAAGATGTATTCATGAAGCTTCCTATTGCATTTTGTGGCTTCATATGTATAGAATGGAACTATAAAAGAAAAATTATTTTAACCTCCTCTGTAATGCAAAATAGAGGAACAGCTTTTTCCTCCTATCTTGCTTGCAGAATCAGAGCCAGGTGAGTAGATTTTTCCCTTATGCATCTAGAAAAATTTCTCTAAAAGACAAGTCAAACCCATAATTTCAGCTGTTCCCTAATGTGCAGTTAATACTTATCTGATAAGGTTGTTTTTTTCCCTAATGCTATTAGTTTGTTTGAACACAGTATTTTGAGAGCCACAGACACTTTTCTCTTTGTTGACTCATTAGCACTAAAATGCCATTTTTAAAAGGCCTTTTACAAAAGCCCAAAAAACCAGAATTAGTTATCTGCAGACAGCAAAATCAGATAATTAAGAGGAAATACGGATATGTCAAAGCACATATTTGGTGGCTATGATAGACCTTAAAAAAAACTATTAGAAATATGGCTAGAGAGAAGGAAATTATTTTGGATAACAAAGAACTAAACGAAAACTGACAATATCAAAAAGTGTTAATTTTGCTTTTTTTTTTTTGTTGTATAAGAAGAAAATGGACAGAATTGATTATTTGTATTTCTTATGAAAATTTCCTTAAGATTTCTTTTAGTCTTTTCATTCCAAGAAACACTAAAATTAATCTCGAAAGCAATCAGTCTTTAAAAAAACCAAAAAAACAAAACAGAGAAACGAATTCAAGAATGTAGGACCTCATCCTCTGTAACCCATGTAGGATTGCTGACCTTGATTATATAGGTAGACAGGAAAAAAATAAATAAAGCTTTCTGATGCACCTGAAGTCCTGTGTGCAGCATGTTTCCAGCCAGAGGCTGAGTGCTGGACATATATATGACTGCAATGGAATGACTTTTATTTTGGTTATGCAATATCCTCCCTAAAACAACTCTACTTCTGGTAATACTTTACATTTGTAAGTGTATTTTTGGACCATTTCTACCAGTCTAACAGACCTGACAAGTCCAATCCTTTTAAGGCCAAGGCTTCTGSGGAAAAAAATAAAAAAGAAGACTTCTAAGAGGATGTCAGAAGACTTTTCAGACACCTAATAGACTTACTGAGCCAAATGCAAACATTTTAGGAAAACAATGTGCCGTTTGGTGTGTTCGATATATCACTATTCACTGTTCTGAAGGCAMAGATTAGTATAAAATCTGAGCAGATCTTCAGATAAACTTTATAAAATAAACTGTTATTTGGAGAGCAAGTCTCAAATGACATAATGAAATGAATTACTCTGTTTTTTACTTGTCTGTGTTTATACATTTCAGAAGACAAAGTAAAACAGAATATTACAATACRTGCCATTTCTTAAAACAAAAAGGGTTGACTATTTCTTTTTCCATTCTTGTGTGGTTAAAGATAGGATAAAGAAGGATAGGAAAGTGACTTTTTAAGAAATACATATATTTAATGTGTARTGAATCTTGATAATATAATATACTGAACTTTAAAAAGCCCGTGCAGTCCTTGGAGCTTTGAGAGCTTTGGATAACTCTATACAGTTATGACAGCATATATGAGTGAGTTTTAATTAAATCAGTAACAGCACTCTCATGGAATCAAAAAAAAAAAAAAAAGAACTTTTAAGCCATGATTTTTACCTGCAAGTATGATGACATTCAGCCCTCAGAAAGAAAGTAAACAAGCATCCTCTCAGCCCTAAACAAAACATATAAGCAGTCTAAAACTTTGGCTTTTTGGGATGAAAAAAAGAAATACTTTTCTACTGCAACGTAGCTGTGCATACATCTTCAAAAGTAGGATTTCTACAAGGTAACTTGCCTTTTACACTGAATAATTGATCTACCTGTCAAAGTACAGGAGCAGGTGTGACCTGTATGCCAAACTATTGGGAAATGTGTGTCTGATTTTATACCTGCCCTATACCAGGTAAAATATAGCAGGTGCAGTACATATGACCTAAAGGAATATTCACATAAACCCGAAACTGCACAGTACACAAGTGGTCATGGAAATATTATCCTGTGAAACTGTTCTGCTGGCGCTTGCTCCTTTTAAATGAAAATATGGCACAGAATGGCCATTTTGTCTCTTGAACTCCTAAAGTTTATAACAATGTAGCTCTCCTGGCTGATGGAGAAAGAAGCGGTGATCAGACACTCAGTAGCAGAAACTGAGCCAATAGTATTAAACTTTCTTTGCAGTATTATCTTTCCAATAAAAAGGGACGCTTTAGAAATTTAGGATATCCATTACAGTTGCGTCTCTGAAATTTCTTTATGAGTTTTCTTTCCTGGGCTTCATAATAATCCATGAACACTGCACATCATAGGCTAAAAAATTCTCTTCCTGTTAAATTAACTAAAAAATATAGATCTTTGACCATGGAATTTAGCTTAGAGACAGAAACAAGAAATAGAATTAGTTACTTCACTATGTTCTATATAACTAAACTATATAAGTCCATTTGATTTACGATTAATAGAAATTTTGAATTTAGAGAAAAAGCCTCAAATTTTCACCTAGTTTTGCTGTTATAGGACTATTTGTATAAAATAAATCCTGCAATAAAAAATTAATCTTTCAGATGTGAAGTCTATTTGCAAAGATTATCTCTGTTCCTAGCAGAAGTGGTGATTTGTTTGTATTCACAATGTTTGTCAGAAAGCAGACGTACATGAATATTTTAGAGACCAGCCTGCTCCGGAACATAACCCTGTTCCTCTTAATCCAGCCAGAAAACAATGTTGGCTTATAAACTGTGATCTTATTGCATTTTTTCTTAAAGTAGAAAAAATTTGTAAGATAAGTTTTTTTATTCTTTCTCAATTTTGCTGAAGGTAATGGACTTCCCTCCTAGCACTGTCAGAAAAAGAGAATTTGAGATGAATTAGATGTCTTGGGGTTATTGTTTAACTAAAACTAATTCCTACACAAAACAAACAAACAAACAAATCTGTTATTTTGTGCTTAAGTTACCATAGCCAATGGTGATGTAAAATCCTACATCCATTAAAGTAAACCTGTATTTTTCCAGCAGCTTTGCTCAGAGATCACTCTTACTGTTGCATTGTGTGAGGCAGATGGACTATTAGGTGTCAGAATTATGCTGCAATGAGGATGTCTTGCTTTCTAACTTAACTTCACAGTTACATTGCAGGAGAAATGTAGGATTTAGGCAAAGTGTTAGGACAGTATGACAGTTTTAATCTAAATCTCAGAGTACAAATGCCTTGAATACTTGAATTGTAGGAAACAGGCATTTCAATGTCTGCTACAACACTTTATTTGTTGTTAGTGTGTCATGATAAATTTTATATCAAGCAATGATTATTCCCTGAGATCAGATCCACAAATGAGATGAGCTTTGAAGACRGATTGAACTCTGGCTTTAATGGTAACCAATTGTTAAGATCCCAAATYGTCTCATTATAAGATGTTTTCTCTCTTTTAATTAATTGTGATGGGCAGCATTTAGAACCATAGAAACAGTGTTGGATTCAATAGAAGAAGAATCCTGATGTCTCTCTTTTGAACAAAACATAGCACTTCAACAAAATTCACATACTATGTTCTTGTAGTATTTTACAGTCTTAAACATTTTGTTGATGCAAAGCATGTCATCRACAGCAGAAAGCAGTTATTTGTGTTGAAATACATGCAATAAGCTAAATGCACTGTGTCTAGGTGTAGAGTTATTAATACATACTGACCAGACAAGGACCTAATGTTCTTGATGCTGGTTTGGACATTGATATTTATTGCCACCCCAAAATGTGTTAGTGTTTAAGAAGGCAGGCAGGTGTGTGATGATCTACTTGAAAACAGAAACAGGCTTTCAGCTCCGACCACACATTGTAATCTTTGTTCCTTATCCTTTGCTCTGCCACTTCCCTCCTCCTTCCTTTCTTTTTAAACGCAAAAGCATATCTTCTAATTTCTTTTCTTTTGCTTGAAGGTATAAGAGACTTAGGGAAACACCATCTGCATGAAAACACCAGGAAACTACACCATAGTTTCTTTTCTTCCATCACTGTAGAGCTGACACTTGATTATCTCACACGACAGTTTTCATTAGTGTTTCCAGTGCTGTTTCCTTTCCCKCAGCTTCTGGAAAAATTCCTTGCAGCTAGCTGCTGTCGTGCTTATGATAGTACTGACCACGTGGCTCCTGTTTCAGACCTAGGATACATGCCAAAAAACTGTAGCCTTTGGCTTGACTGTTCAACTAGCTTAAGACTACCTTCTCGTGAAAACAAGGCCTTATTCAGATTAAGATTTTCAAAATAAGTCTGGAATATTTGCTACAGGGAGATTCTTTTGGGCAACCTATCCCAAATCCCAGTTGTTCTCTTTGTGAAGAACTCGTACACAGACTGAATTTACCCTGAAGAAACTTGTGCTCATATTCTTTTCTCCTGTTGTCATCCATCCTCATGAAGAGAGTGTCTCCATTTTCTCTTTAACCTCCTTTCAAATATTGGAAAACTGAGGTCCACCTGAAATGAAATTCAATTCATTACAGACTTGAATTCTTCAACCTTTCTTTATATACCAAGTATTTAATCATCTCAGCACCCTGCTGGTCTTGTACTGGACTCTCTCCAACCTGTCTCTTTGGAACTGAGGAGATCAAAACTGGACACAGTATTCCAGGTGTGGCCTAACAAGTGCCTATATGGTCAACAATAAGTATTTCTTCAGGAACAGGAGTAACTTAACAAGAATATACGCAGTAAAGCATTCAGTGTGTAAAAGTTTAGTGATTATGTGAGTGCAATTGTATACAGACATTTGTATGTTCACAGAATACATGTATAAATGGGGTTGTAGGTAAGAGATTTGCACCTTGAAAATTTCAGGCAGGTGTTTAACTGCTTCTGTGCCTGCAGAAATTAGTATGAACATAATAAATATACAGCTAATTACTRTAGTTACTGAATTCTTCCTTTTATGTCTTTCTTTTTTTTTTCTGTTTTTTTTCTTTCCTTTGCCTTTGGGACCCTCTTCCRCAGCCTACGCAATAGAGAAGGAGATCTTACCACAGAAAAATGCAGAAAAACAACAGAACTGAATTTTCTGTTTTACATAGGAGCTTTACAAAAAGACCTTTACTTCAGAAGGTTTGACATAATGATGATTTAAAGGAGCAGGGAAGTGAAATTCGTGCTGTTTTAAGTAGGGGTACCCTTTCCTAAGATGAACTACTTGATTTTCTTTTTAGATTGGATAAAGAGARAAAAAGGAAGGTGAGTAACTAAATCAGTGTAAAATTTTGTAGATATCCTTTGATCATAAAGTGGGCAGAATGCTTTGTTGTTTTCTCTTCCTTGCGAGATTGGCTGCCTGGCTAAATAGAGCTTTCTCTGTCCAAGCTGTAGTGAGAGGGTTACTGTGCATGTTCCTATGGCCCTCTCTCCTATATTCACTGGTCTTCCAGCTGCAAGGATTGAGTTCTTAGCAACATTTTTGTAAAACAGTCTCATCTTACCTAGTGAAAGACTACATCGATGATTGTCTCCTAATGACCTCCAAGAATTTCCTTCAGCCTTCCTGTTTGCAAAGCTGGTATGTCATGTCAAAAGCGCCATTGGTTATCCTGACATTAACAATTTTAGAAAGATATTTTTTACTCAGTGTTCCTGGGTTGGATATTCACTTTTGCTTGCAGATCCGTAGAAGGCAATGAGATTATACTGATGCCAGAGACCAATAAGTATTTCCAATTTGAGGAGTTCTCATATTCCCAGCAGATTAGTCTGCATATTTTAGAATTTAATCTGGAAAGCACTGTGTGGAAAACACGCAAAGGGGACTGCTACCTGCCTTGTTAATGAATAACTCGTATGAATTTAGGCAAGTACTGCAAGTTTTGCAGAACTCTATTACAGAATTTCCCGATAAAAGGGTACATTTGCTGAGTACCAAAGCTTTCTGCTTAAGAGGTCTCTCCTGTAATTTCCTCTATCTGTTACCTAAGTGAAAAGACAGAAAACAGAAAACAACATTCCCTGTTAGTTTATTGCTTTGGCTCAGGGATTCTCATATTAGTGTTAACTGCCACTGAGAACAGCAGGTGGCAATTTCCAACGGAAACGAGCAGCTACTAGACCAGACAACCCTCATTTACTTACACCCTGTGCAATGCTTCTCGGGAATATTGTAAACTGTGGCCTCTTTCCCATTTGTCCTTGTTTTAGCTGACATTGTCATTCATGACTATACTGTGAGTGTAAATGATGATCTAATGTCACTTCTATAATTACTTGGCACCCTGAATAAACTGTAATCCCCCTGGGTCAATAACTGCTCTCAGCTTGACATTCAATAAACAAGGTTTGGAGAATTGCTGTAGTTTCACTTTTTTTCTTTTTTTTTCTTTTTTTTTTTTTTTTTATCCCTCCTGGTGCTTTCATTGAAAGTGATTCAGGAGTAGTTCAGGACCATTAAGAAAAGAAAGGAAAAAACTGCACACAGTGTGAGACGGCTGACGGGATGCCTCTGACTTTTAACACTTACTTACAAAGGCCTCTTACCTGTAGGGTCCAATTCACCTCCAATGCAATTTTTAAGAATGACTTCAGGGGGAGTGAGACCCCCCAGTCTGGGAGGCTGCTCTTTTTAGTGTCATGAATCATTTTTAAGGGCACATATTACAGGTATTGTGACTATTTGTTGTATCCCTCCTTTATGCCTCAGGATTTTTGCCAGAACTTGACTTTTGTTGCTGTAGCCTTGAATGTGGCTTCGCATACTGCAATCCAGGTAGGTGCAACCAAGCCTTTCAGTTATAAAATAAATTGTCTCTGTCACGCACAAGGATGACATCCAACAAGGACAAATCAAGCATTGTCGCAACACTGTCTGTGTTGGTTTCTGCTGCCCTAACAAGCACCCAACAATTGCTGCTCCATAACTTCTCAGGGTCTACTTCTGCCCAGACTGTCTAAAGGTCACAGTGATCATGAGTTTCATTCTCAGTTTTCCTATATCCTTCATCTTCATTATGGAAACAATATCTTGTTTACTTGTACATTGTCATGTCTTAACTATTTGCATGTGCCATTGTTTAAGAAAAACAAACCCAACTTGTTCTCCTATTTCTGCCAAACCCAAGAAAGACTTTATTGGGTGGTAGAATTAATCATAAGGCAATTGCAGACACAGCAGTCATTACAAGAAATGATTAATATACTAAGAATATGGTGAAGGTGAGAAGCAAATGATTAATAAACAGCAAAGGTAAAGAAATAGGCCAAACCTTCCATGAGGTGAGGGCTGAGAAAAGTAAATCTGGAGCTGCTTCRAGGACTTAACCTTTCAAAGGAGACTTGTATGACATAGAAGTTCAAAGTCACCCTTGCTTCTGGTCTGTATGCCATGTTTTGAACAAAGAAGAGCAGCTGTATGAATGTATATAAAGAAGGAGTGAAGGGAGAAAAACTGAAGCAGTCCAGCCATTGTGTACAGAATTGAAAGAAACTGCAAAAAAGTGATCATAGGAAAGATGGTGGATTTGATGGTGGATGGTGGATGATGCCGGAATTTCTTGCCAGAGAATTTTTGTTCAGTCTGAGACCAATATTTCACCATTTTGCAAGGGCAGATGGACTCAGAGGGCTCTTAAAAGAAGCATTTCCTTTTTAAAATCTCTCCTATTTATGTTTGCTGTTTATTTTATTTAATAATTAGAGGTATGTTTTGCACACAGCTCCAGAAAACTTTGGAGTCACTGTTAAATGTTGATACTGTAAACAGTAATAAGCCAGCTGCATCCCTGCCAGCAAAGCTGTGCCTCGCCACTACGAACAAAAACACAAGAGCAAATTCATATTTGCCTAATTGAATATCTGTGCTTTGATGACCAATCTTGTGCTTCCTCTAAAAAGAAATACATTAAAATAGTGTACTGGTCCCAGATAGAACATTCATGAACATGCTGAGAAAGAGCTGAAAGTRACATAGTTGGCATAGAGGCAAGGGCAGGAAAAGAGGGTTGCTTTTCTGGCATGTGTTGCTAAGTAGCAGAAACATACCCAAGTCTTATGTTAGGGAGTCTGTTGGTCTATGGACAAATGTCCTGGATACTCTAGTAGATGCTCTCAGTATTTTTAGTAAAAATACATGTAGGTCTTTTTCCCAAGATACTTTTCAATGCCAACATGCAGTGAAATCCACAGAGATCCTTTTTGTGTGCAATTAGGTAGCAGAGGGACAATAAAAAGTCTTAACACCCTCAGGAATAAAAATTGCAGCCTTAACCACAGTATATGTAATAAGTTCCTTAAATTGTTCCCTGTAGCTTTAAACACCATTCCRTGTGGCTGGGAACTAAGATCGCCACACAGGAGAAAATCTCTGCAGCATCACAGCACTTAAAAAGTAAAAGGAAGAAAAATACTTTGATCTTCTACATATCAGTGAGAGAATCTTTATAGGGGATAAGGTATGGAGGGGATTTCATCATTATTTTTTCCCCCTTGAACAGTCATGTTACCTTTCTTGATCAGTTTCTTTGTCAGAAACTCTTCACTGCATTCAAAGACTGAGTCAGACGAGGGAGTACAAATGAAAACTGTGAGTGAGCAATGAGGAAGAGAGAGGATGCAGCACTGGAGAGAAAACAGAAGACCTGTGGCAGAAGGAGTAGAGCCTGAAAGAAGCAGAGGGGACAGTGCCCCAGGACACCATGTGTCTTCAAAATGGGGCATATAATTGCATAAATTGGCCCAAAATGCTATCACTTCCAATGCACCACTAGCAGTATTCACTCTCTGTGCTGCCGTGCAGGTTTTCTATGACAGTAAACAATACAACCCATGTAACCCGTGTCTTTAACAACTCATGCTGGACATGTGGAGAGCGAAATGAAGTATGGCAAATCCTTGAGGGCTAAAGCCTCCATAAGCCTAGCATAAAACCCAGGGAGAAGGTACATTCCCTATCCCTGGAAACATTCAAAGTCAGGTTGGACGGAGCTCTGAGTAACCTGATCTAGATGCAGATGTTCCTGCTCAGTGCAAGGGAATTGGACTAACTGATCCTTAATTACCTTTGAAAGGTCCCTGCCAACCCAAACTATTCTGTGGTTCTGTGATAAACAGCTTGCACTCTCCTCACACTGGTTTTATTTTTTTTTAATTCCAGGAAAATATTGTTCGATGTTTTTAAGAATTTTTAACTTATCAACATATTTTTTTTAGCACCATGATAAATCCCTTTGTTGCTTTTCAAAGGTCTTTTAGTAAGTTAATAAAACATTTTTCAAATATCTCTGTTACCAGACTAACAGGTGGCATAGTTCTATCTTTGTTTTTCATGGAATGATTGAGTTTAATTTCTTTTACTTTCCTTTTTTGCATTCAATAAAAACGTTAAAGATTCAAAATGCATGCAATGTGTAATGGTATGTGTTAAAGCATTATCCAGGCTTTTCTCTTAGAGAACTGTCAACAATACTGCATATACGACTGGTATCTATCCTTCAGGCTGCACAAAMAAAAATATTTTTCTTCATAGCACATCACTTAGCGATTTTTTTAAAGCATATCTTAGTCTAACAGCTTGACAGCTGACTGTAATAAATGCACTTATTAATGATCACTCTGTCTATGTCCAGCTGTCATCTCGCTGACAAGGCACCCCTCTAAAGACACCGAGGCAGGAAGAAATGCCAAGTGTATTGGCCTTCCTGAGATCTAGGCTACTACAAGGTCTTTCCCAAAGAAAGCTCTTTCTGCACAGAAGCCACACTACAGATATACTGAGAACTGTTAGAGACTGTGGACTTAAAAAACCCAAACACCTCAGGATCCAGAAAATGCTTTTTTTTTATTGGAAGTAAGCAAGCAAGAATATGAGCATAATAGTCAGATTTACACCATGCACATGTAGAGTTATATAAGGTAGGAAGTGTAAGGTGGCAAAACTTGCTGGAGTAGATAAAGACCTATACAGTAGACACTGCCTACATGTAATTCTTTGGGACACCTGCGAAAGTAACAGGTTTTTTTGGAGTGGAGAGAATGGTGTAAATATCCCTTCTGACAATGTGTTTACATCTGATCTACAGCATTGTGTTAGAAGATGCAAAGCACTTCTCCCTGGGTTGTTCTCAGTTTGAGGAGGTTCAGTGGGGTTCAGAGAAGCAGAGTCTAATTTTTCATTTTGTTCCTATATCTAGTCCCTGTAGTGTGATCATGACATATTGCAGATCTCTGTTAGATATCACTGTCTTTAAAATTCTGGAATACCCTCGATGGCTTTAATGATTAAAACTTTTAAAAATTACTTCTGAGTTTTACAATAGCTGTCATTAAGAGAAAGGAGAACAGATGACTGGACAACATCCTTTGAAAGTGGATAGTGAGACAGCTTGCTTCCTGCACTACATTGAAGGACCCGTGCTCCTTACTGCCATGTGGTGCAATTTTGATGTGCTTAATCCCTAACTGTGCTAACTGCCTTCCTTTCTCGTTGTTTTTTTCTTGGAAGATTATTGCTTTCAGAACAACAAAAAATCCCCCAAACCAAATCAATCCAAATCAAAAAATAAAACAAAAGCATTTATGCATGACATATTTTTTTTTTCTCTAATTGTGTGGCCATTTCATACCGTCCTCTGATTCCTCCATCCTTCTTTGGCACAATCAACTATCTAGTGAAAAGGTTTCTGAGAGCCTGTGTTTCATATTCCCTAGTGTGCAATCAAAGCTTGAAAAACCAGGGGTTGTGTTGCCAGCTGCATCACTCATTTCTTGCCATATGCCTCAAACCAAGGCTGCTCTGAATGTCTGCAGTAAGTGCTGAAGTAGCAATGAGGAGAGGCAGAAAGCTGAGGTGGGGGAGTGTCTGTCTGCAGTCACGAAATGGCAGAACTTTTCTGGTTTCACACAATTCACACAGACACTGGTACCTGTATGGGAATTATGAAATACAGGGGGCTGGATATCAAGCATCTTTTCACTGGACTGAAAAGCTCAGACCTAAACCAGATCTTCTGGGCCCAAAATCTGTCTATTTAGCAGTTGTTTAACGATCTGTGTAAAGTGAATTGATAAGTTAATTTAGTTTTAGGAGAAATGTGACTTATTTGTTTAAAGATTTTTCTCTGGTTGTCTAAGAAGAGAGAACAAAGGTTGGGATAAACCAGGCTACATTTAATTTTTTTTTTTTTTAAAGCAATTGGAAACTGGAAAATTGTCCGTAATTTTTGGATATAAATTTCCAACTATTATGATCAATTGAAATTATTAGCACTTTATCTTATTTACCAAATTGCCTGACTTGGCTACAAAATCTTCTTTGGAATATTGAAAATAAATGTATTGCTTTCCATTGTTTTCTTGGCCCATCACTTTCCTAGATGGTTAGCTCTGGGTTACACATTATTGTCTAACAAAAAAAAAATAAAAAAAAGCAGAGATATCCAGGAAGCTGAGTTGGGTGCCTGAGACTAGAGATTCTGAGAGTTTGGACAGGATTACATACAGGTTTCTTCCTTTCCCCTTCCCTTCCCCTTCCCCTTCCCCTTCCCCTTCTCGTTCCCTCCCCTTCTTTTCTTTTTGAATTTATATTTTAAATTGCAGAAAACAAAAAGCTCATTTAACATCCTTGAGAGAAAGGCAGTTCACACTTGACTTCTTTCACTGAATGTCTCATGCCACTGGTTCTGTATCTGGGTACAAACATCCTGGTCATAGAGGCACTYACAGATCTCTGTTCAATGGGGAAACTGGTTCCGAAAATAAAATTCAAGGAGGAAGGCTTGTCTTTTCCTTGATGTCCATCAAGAAAAGTCACTTCATTTTTTATTGTAACTTTTATTATATTTTTAAATTTAAGTCTTTGTCCACTTTCTCTTCCTTTTCTTCCCTACTTTTTAATGGAGGTAATGACCAATTTCTGCTCCAACATACAAAAAGCTTTGTACCTTTGATAAATTACAGATTTGTCAAAAGATTGTCATTGTTTTAATGATGCCCCTGTCTTGAGACGCTTCACTTCTGTTTTGCTTGTCTAGAGAAAACTTATGCTATGTGCTTGGAAGAACAGTCCTTTTTACATTTCTATACTTAAGACAGTTTAATGAAACACTTCCAATTACAGTAATTTCAAGCTGCTCTGTTTAGACCATATGGAACCAGAATATGGTGTCTTTGCAGGAGCACGTCGCTGATTCTTACTTGAGTACTATCCCTCCATTCCARCGAGGCAAATACTGCAATTTCCTTGCATCATATAATATCAGGTTGCTTATATGACTAAAATTCATAATATATCTTTAAGAATGTAACACCACTGGATATACAGCCTTATGTAAAAGGAACATCCACAGTTTTTGTAAAACACCAGGCCTTGACTGACAAAGTGCAGTTTTTGAGAGCTTACGGCCAGTTTTTGTCAGAAAAAACCCCAACTAAACAAAACCAAACAGGATAGTCATCTGCAATAGCACCATCTGCTGGTCCTCAAAATTTGATACAATTGTCAGCCTCTGACTGAAAACCATACTGCCCATTATGGGCACGATTTATAAGCATTTACTAGTAGGGAACTGCCAGTATAAATGGAAAATTTTGCAGTAAAAAGCAGCTCATTCTAGTCCATAATGATTTTCTTTTTGTAGAGTGGCCAAGAGTTGGCAGGAGTTCTTGTTTCTTTTGATAGTAGTCTGTGAGCTTTAAAATAGGAATGACTGCTCCTGTTTGCATTCTACCTGAAATTAAGATCAAAAATAAAGAGTTTAAGGTATTGTGAGGGATGCATGACATTCGTCTAGAAGGGCATTTGTACCATGTAACTTCTTTCAAAAGATTTTTTCTTAAAATGGAAGCTACAAATCAYGAAATAGGGATCAGTTCACGGTTTGGTTTTAGTTTCCATTAATTAAATTAAAAATATATTTTCAAGACTGAGTGAGGAAAGACAGAATCAGACTAAGTGAGAACAAAGCACAATAGAGAAGAAACTTTTACAAATGGAAAGAAAAAGAATGAGGTGAAATCTTAATGTTACCAAACTTCATTATCAGCATCCTTTAAAACACTCAGAGAAGGATGTTGGGTTGTCTTCAGATCAATTGCATTGTTCCTCAAATGCTGATAAAGTTAAATGAGGTTAACAAACAGAAAAGGTCTACATTGCAAATAAGAAAAGATAGTATGTAAAGAATTTGTAAAGCAAAATAGTTTGTAAATGCACCTTCAGTTAGCCAGTATCAACTACTCCATTCACCAAGCAGTCTTTCTTCAGGACTCCATTCACTTCTTTGCAAAAAAGAATCAAAAAAAATACTCAGTTAACATTGGATCTTCCACCAATACTCAGAGTGCTTGTTTCTAAAATTTTCTTTTTTTGAAATCTGACTAAAAAAGAGTTTTTCCTGAAGACTTACAGTAGTTCCCAATTTGTGTCAGATCTCCAGAACAGTTTCTTGTTTCCTTACTGAATTTTCGATTCTTACACAGAAGCGAATCAGAATGGACCTGAGTGATGTGTTTCAGACAATTATTCACCAGAAATGTGTCTGCCAAAATGGAGGGCTTCAGGAAGTCCCGCGTCTGAAGCTAAGTTATCCAACAAGGTTTACACAAAATGAACAAAGCATGGCAGAAGTGGTGAAGGATTGTTTCAGAACTTCTGAGGTGTTTGTTTTTCATACACTACTAACAAAAGACAAGGAAGTTGAGGATCAAATACATCAAATTAGTACCATTGATGACAACATGAACATGAAGTTCAACACGGCTAAGTGCAAGGTCATGAACCTGGGCCAGGACAATCCCAAACATGGATAGAGACCGGGGGGTGCCTGGATGTAGAGCAGCCCTGACGAGAAGGACTTGGGCTGTTGGTTGATGAGAAGCTCAACATGACGTGGCAATGTGCACTTGCAGACCAGAAAGCCAGCTGTGACCCAGCTGCATCAAAAGAGGCACGGCCAACAGATCCAGGGAGGTGATTCTGCCTTTCTACTCTGCCTTCATGACACCTCACCTGGAGTGCTGTACCCAGTTCTGGGGCCCCCAACACTGAGCTGTGTGAGTCCAGAGGAGTCCACCAAGATGACCAGAAGGGAATTGAAGCACCTTTCCTGTGAAGACAGGCTGAGAGAGCTGAGGCTGTGCCGGATGGAGAAGGCTCTCCGGCCTTGCAGCAGTGTTCCAGTACATGAAGGGAGTCTATAAGTAAGATGGAGGGAGACATTTTACAAGGGCATGCAGTGACAAGACAAAGCGAAAGGTTTTTAATCTGAATGACAGTAGGTTTAGATTAGATTTTAGGAAGAAATTAATCACAGTGAGGACGGTGAGGCACTGGTACAGGCTGCACAGAGAAGTTGTGGATGTCCCATCCCGGAACTGTTTAAGGCAAAGTTGGATGTGGCTTTGAGCAACCTGGTCTGGTGAAAGGTGCRCATTCCACAGCAGAGGATTTTGGAAATAGATCACAGAATCGTCAAGGTTGGAAGAGACCTTCTAGGACATGTACTACAACTGTCAACCCAGATCACCATAATTACCCCTAAACCATATCCCCAAGTGACACATCCAGTGTCTCTTGGACACTTCTAGAGATAGCAACTCCACCACCCCCCTGGGCAACTTATTCCAACCACTCTTTCCGTGAATTTTTTTTTCTAATATCCAATCTGATCTTGTCTTTTCACTTGAGACATGCCAGAAGAGATGATTCTCAAGGTCCCTTTGAACCCAAAACATTCTATGATTCACAAAGGGTGTGGAAGTGACCTGCAGAAGGTCTCCAAGGAAACCAGAGACAGAACCAGCAACTGACCAGAAACAACTGACCAGAAACAACCCGCAGTGTCACACTCCACTTGCTCTAAGTTAGGCTATGAAAAAGATCACTGAATTTCTTCAAGGTTTAAATGTTTCTTTAATACGGTCTATAAGAAAAATCTGATTCTTATTCATAGGTGTCAGGCTTGTAAGAAAACCCTAGCAAAAAGCATAGATATATACTGATCCATGTACCAGCCAGGAACTAGATATTATTTAAAAAAAGGTTTCCCTTTTTATTGAAATTTATTTGAATTCAGTTGCCTATTTCTCAGAAATCAGGTCACCCAAATACATGGAGGCATTTTCCATGCTTGAAGGTCATGTAATTTTTGACATCCTTTCATTTGATAGGAACCAGCCTTTATTTGCTATTAGAACATGTTGCATACTTCTAGCACTTCACCAAAATTTTTTAAAGACCACTAACCCAAGAGGAATGTTTCAGTGACCTTGCCAAAACAACTTGAAAATAATGTGGTCTATAAAAAGACATCATACYGGAATTACATCTTTTCCCAGAAGCATGCAGTTTTGTTCGAAATGTTGAAAGTAAGTATTTTATTTTATCTTTGCCTTCCTTTTGAACATATTCAGGCAGAACTTTTGGTCAAAATGCAGGAAAGTCAAGCTTGAGCAGTCAGAATTGTCATCAAGATTGTAACTTGTGAGATGCACCTTCAAGTTCATGCTGTTACTATTAATCAAATATTTTTCTAGCCCAGACAAAACAGAAGGTCCTGTAAATATACCCTGTTTCATTTACATCCTATTCTTAACCACCGAGTAATAGCGCACTACGTGGTCAAACAGAGTGGAGCAGCTGCAGTAGTACAAGTTGAAGAGACAAGGTCAAGTCCCATTCTGTAGATAAGTAGCATGTTCAAGTGATTCAACTAAACCTGTAACATCCCTCTTCTTCTTCATATTTCTTTCCAAAAAGACATAAGGAAAGTTCACTTAAATGGAAATCAGAATAAAGCCAGTGCTACAAACAAAGTATAATTTAGTACACAATTATTTTTCCCTGCCATCTTCATTTTATGCAGTACTTAGAGTAAAATAGTACTTTCATAAACAGAGGGATGCACATGTAAATTTGATAACACTTTTTGTTCAGTTTTCTCCATTTCCCTCAACAGTTCAAAAAGATCTCTCTCTCTTTTCCTAAGTTCTCTGTATAGAGTGGACCTACTGACACCCCTAGTCACCGAACACCAGAAATCCTTTCTGACTTTCCTGAAATTCTGAAGTGACCACTGTTTTAAACAGAAAGATTAATTAAAACTAAGAGGTTAACATGTTTCTCCATGATTCATGCCAGGTAAGTTTTGTAGTATTTTTGCCATAGATGGGCCATTTATAGAGAAAATTACTGAAATAAGTGATGGCGCATGTAAGTGGAGATATTTGTGTATCGCGTCAGAAATATAGACAGACAGAAATCTTAAGAACTCTGGCAAAATACACATGTAAATTTGTTGACACTTTTTGTTCAGTTTTCTCCATTTCTCTCAACTTTTAGAAAACAGATTTCCTGGTCCAGGTAGCTCTTCTTGCAATGCAAAGCACCTTTGAGAAGAAAAAGATGAATAGCTATATGAAAATTACTCATGGCATAGCCAATATGTTGGGATATGTTTAGACCAGCTTGGAATAAGCCTTAATAGTTAAAACCATTTAGCTATAACACAACATGCTATTTGCATTGTCAGACAAACAGAAAAGAATGTGTTAAACAACAGATTAGAAAACATTCTTTTKATATTTCTGTCCTACTCAAAAATAAGTCTTGCCATCAGTATAAAGAAACATTTTGCTCCTTTATTCAGTGACACTGTGTGGTTTATTTTTTGTGACACACATTTCATTTTACGTAAACTAGTTACAACACTGCCTGTAAAAGAAATCAATCTCATCAGAGCAGAGGGGGCAATTTTTTCATCTCCAGTTTGACAGGAAAGGGTACTGCAAAATGAATTACTGGAGGAAAGATGTGAGGATTACTTCTAAGTACTTGCTGACATGTTCCTCCCAGATATCTTTTGGCACAGTTTCACTGGGAACTGACTCAAGCTTTACAGTAAAATGTGTTTACAGAGGACCCATGGTTAGTATAATAGATTTTTTCAGAACAACCTGAACCAAATCTATAGTATTATTGGTCCTACTATATGCAGTAGTTTAGTCTGCCTGTGGGTGCTTCGTGAGTAATGGAGTCAGGAGAGTATAACACTTTCACAAATGAAGTTATTTAAATATAGGATTTTAATCCCTTTTTGTTTGATTGAAGTGAAAAAATTTCAGGACTGTTGTTAGGTAGTTATGATGTTGAGATGAGGACGTGGGGGATAGCTACAAATGCTAATAAGCAATCTTCAGGGTGACAAGGAGAACTCTGAACTACAGGGGACTTCCAAAATTCCTAAAATTCGTACTCTTCATGTGAACTTCATGCCACTCCCTATAATATGACTATCTTTTTTTCCCCATGCTGCAGTTGAAGAATAGGGTCTTTGGTAATTCCCTACTGCTATTTTGTACATGATTTCTTCCCCATTATGTGGATTGCTTCTATGACTGTGATAAAAGAGAGAAAAGCAGCTTCCTTCTTTTATGTATGCATGTACATACATGTGCAAACATGTACACATATGTATTTCTTATATGATTCATCAAAACCTCTGCATCCTATGTGTATGTGAAATGCTCTATTATAATTGATGAGGGCATTAGGGAAAGTCTTTAAGCTTTGTATCATTTAATAGAAATTTTGGTATGTTCCGTTTATATTGTTTTATCTAGTCTATTTCACTAATTCATGAGGGAGAGTTCTGTTGTTAGGGTTACTAACACAGAGGATGAGAGAGAAATACCCCTGAGTAAAAACCTTATTAACAGCTATTCAGTGAATTTAATTCTTTCTGGAATACTGCCACCAATTACTTTTTGGCATGCTGACTTACACAACTTTTGCAGTATCTTATACCGACAGTTGCCATGAGTACACACCACAAGAATTACCTTAATTGGCTGAGTATTTTGGAAGTTTCAGCCTGGCATGACCTGAGCTCACATGGACTACAGAAATGAGAAGGGAAAACAAAAAAGAAGTAAAGCTTGATGTCGAGGTACACACAGTCTGTCCASCCTTCCTGAACTGTGAAGATTTTGTTTTCCTTATTTCTCTGTCACATTCTAATCCTAGAGATTCCCACTTAATATGAATAAAATTTAATTTCAAGGAAAACAGAAGGCTTGTCATGGAATGTTCTTAATGTTCTTGTATTGAATGATCCAATGGCCTGGTTTTGGCCAGGACAGAGTTAATTTTTTCACAGTAGCTGTGAGCAGGAGGGGATGGGACCTCTRTGGGAATGTCTAGATTGTTATTCTATACCACTTCAGGTTATCATTGCAGTGGTGTAGGGAACAATTGTTCATTGTTGCCAGGTCTGCAGTGAGCATTTTTGCATGGGAACTGTTTCTTTTTGTATACTTTTTTTATTAATACTGTTACTGTTCATTTTCTTAACTCACTCCTCTTTCCAGTAAATTGTTTCTTATCTCAGTCCATGACTATCACCTTTTTGTGCTTCCAGTTTTCAAGTCCATTCCCGAAGTGAGAAGGGGAAGGGGGAAAGGAGAGGGGGGAGCAAATAAGTGGGATTTGATTTGGGATAGTCTCACTGGGGCGTGGGACACTAAACTGGGGAGTGCCATTCCTAAACCTCGACACTCAGCAAAAACAACATGCATGTAGAAGGACTGAGAGGCAGCTTGTGGACTTTAGACATGAAGTACCCATTTCAGGTGGATAAGGATTTAATTGGACAGTCGCATCCAGAGGGTAGTGGTCAACAGCTCAGAATCCTGATGGACATCAGTGATGAGTGGTGTCCCTCAGGAGTTTGTACTGGGACCAGTGTTATTTATTATCTTAATTAATGATATAGATGAAGGGATCGAGTGCACCCTCAACAAATTGCAGATGACACCAAGCTGAAGAGTGTGGTTGCCACACTTGAAGGGCAGAAYACCATCCAGAGACACCTGGACAAGCTCAAGTGGGCCCATGGGAATCTCATGAGGTATAACAAGACCAAGAGAAAGCGCTGCACCTGATTTGGGGCAACCTCCAGTACTAATCCAGGCTGGGGAATGAGAAGATCAAGAGTAGCTCTACAAGAAGAACTTGGGGGTGCTGGTGGATAAGAGGCTGGACATGAGCCAGTAATGTGCACTTGCAGCCCAAAAAGCTGATTGCATCCTGGGCTGAATCATAAGAAGCATGGCTAGCCATTTAAGGGACCCTCTGCCCCTCCACTCTGGTGAGACCCCACCTGAAGTGCTGCATTCAGCTCTGGGGTCCCCAGCACAGGAAGGACATRGACCTGTTGGAATGAGTCTAAAGAAGGAACACCAAGATGAGTAGCGGGATAGAGCACCTCTCCTATAAGGAAAGGCTGAGAGAATTGCAATTGTTCAGCCTGGAAAAGAGAAGGCTTTAGGGTGACCTTAGCATTGCCTTCCAGTACCTGAAGGGAGCCTGAATGAAAGATGAAGAAGGGTTTTCTACAAGGCCATGTAGTGATAGGACAAGGAGGGACGGTTTTAAACCCGAAGAGAGTAGGTTTAGRTTAGATACAAGGAAGGAATCCTTTACTGTTAAGGTGGTGACATGCCAGAGAAGTTGTGGAAGCATTCAAGGCCAGGTAGGATAGGTCCCTGAGCAACCTGGTTTTGTGAAAGATTACCCTGCCTATGGTAGGGGGATTGATACTAAATGATCTTTAAGGTCTTTTCCAACACAAACCATTTTATGATCCTATTATTTTATACATAAAGTACCCATGAATAGGTATTTTCATGACTCTTAGTAAAATTAAGACCAGTTTCATCAGGAGGGGGCACTTCTGTAATAAATCTTAGTCCGGGCCAGAAGGGAAATTTTTGCGTCCAGTCACCTACAATTTTTTCCTGACAATAACCAATTTCACATAGGGGAAAAGTACTAATGTATGATTGTGGACTGACATGGAGGAAGATTTTCTTCATCCTACCTGTCTAATGACAGTTTATAGCTTTAATTTACACTGCCTTTGCAGCTTTTCTATTTTAAGCATAGTTATTCTTGTTGTCCATGAATATATTAGGATGATTTGAATCCTACTGAGCCTTGACCTAAAAGGCAAGTAGTGGAATAATTATCTCAAGCTGATGGTGAATTGTGTRTATATTTATTTCCTTTCTATTCATTTGAAAGGGGTTGCCTTTCAGTTCTATAAACTGTCACATCTAGTTATTAGTGGAGATGATTTTATTTGCTGCCCCTCAATCATACATTATTTCAAATGCTTCTGTACTTTCCTTTTTTATTGTCTTTTCCCTGATCTTATAAATGTTAAACTGTTTTTCTTTAAATGCTGCTTTGCTGGGCTAAGTATATATATATGAAGATATAATTTGCACATTCAGGAGTAGATGAAACATTGACATCCATATGTCAGTTGCATAACATTATAAAAACAAGAAAATAACAAATTAAAGGCAGAACAATTTTCTTTCTCATTAAGGTCATTGTCAATTACTTTTATAAAATGTCATAATTAGCCTCAATGTCTCATTTCTGAAAAAATGATTATGTAAATCCTAGGTCTAAGTGTGTCAGATGGTCATTGCAAACAGAAAAATGAATCATAAGTTCTCTCTCACTTTTCATGATCCATTGTTTCTGAGGTAAATGGATTTCAACAACAAAAATTGTGTCTCTTGCTTTCAAATGTTAAATTTAACTATCTTCCCTAGGTATGGAGGACATTACAAAAACTAAGACTACACAGTATTTTGTGAAAACATCAATTTACTGCAATTGTTTATATCAATGATCAGTAAATGGAAATGAGAAAAATCTGTGCCTTCTCCATGCTGGATACCAGAGAGTGAAGTGAATGTTTTCAAGTAAATCAGATGCAGGTACACAATTCTTGCCCAATCTGTATTTTCTTTATACAATTTTTGTGTATTACTTAGAATTTAGAATACCACGTGTCTAAAAATCAATAAGCTCTTGAGCACTAAATGCAGAGTGAAAAACAGCCCTTGCCCCAGAGTGCTCAGAGACTGAAGGGACTCAGCTGAAATGCTTTGATTAAGAAACTGAAGTAAAGATACTGACGTACCAACAGAAAAAAAAAAAATTGTCTCATTCAATCAGATGAAAGGAAAAGAATTTGAGAGAGGATCCACTGGGAAAAAAAAGCCACCACAAAACAATACTGTCTAGAAGAAATTTTAAATTCAGACATGCATGGACTACACCCACTGTTCTCACTGAGAGCTGTCTGCCTATAGCAGAGAGCAGAGTTCGTCTTTAACAGTTTAGGCACAGCTCCTATGTGATGCTTTGTGTGTTGTACAAAGCTTACATTATTCCTAGGTTGACAAAAATAGCAGACAAGATTCTCCCCTACCCTTCTTGGCTTTTTGCCATTATACCCATTATTGAAACAAATTGTCCGGTGCTCATTATAAGGATGAGGTCATGTCTTGTGAGATAGTTTTGGGGCTAATTTCCTGAGTGGATCTGGAATGTATAGCTCACTTAAGACATGTTCCAAAATCCAGCAAAATCAGGAGGGCTGTGTAGAAAATGTTGGATTATGCCCTGTATCTCTTACCAATTAAAAAGAAAGAGATGTGGTCTTTCAGCCCCATCATTAAAAGCAGCATCTAATGCTTTACCCATTGAGTTATTGTACATAGAGAATATAAGATAATGCTGAAGGAGAAAAGAAAATGCTTGCTAATTTTGTGATAGGGACAACAGTATTTTTGTTCTTTATGAGTCCCCCTATACTTGCTAACATTTAAAATAATAAAACATATTTATATTAAAGATAAATTAAAAATAAAGCCTCTGGGAACTAAACTGTTGAGTATATATGAAGATTTGAAAGCCCTATYGAAATATCCACGCTCAGCAAATAATATGTTCTTTGCTTTCATTTTCAGCAAGAGGAAAAGCTTTCTATCCTATAAACAATACTAAAATAAACAGACATCACATATGTAAAATTTTATGTAACAGTGAATTCAGTAAAACAACTTGGTAATCGTCAGAAATTTACCTTACGTTCCTAAAAAGATAAAAATAATGGTAAATAACAAACTCAAAGAGGTGTTCTCAAAGTAGGCTATTAAAAAGCTTCTCAGGAAAACTTGGAAGATGATTATTTGAACTGAGAACCTGAGAACTGAGTCAGAAGTTCAAATGTAAGGAAATATTTGTATTTCAGTTCTGGTGTTTTTTATCTAYGTTTGCACTGACAAAGATAAAGTTCTTAGTGAAAAACATGGCTGGTTTGTTGAGCCTGTGTATTTTCTATTTTCAAATGTCTCACCTACAAGACAGCAAATAAACAATATATGACACCTACCTTCAGCGTAGATGTGAACCCAGCAATTTATAACAAGAACAAATTTAGCTGAAAACTCTGTCAAACACTTTGGTCAAGACTCAAGCTGACTGATAGTTGCAAATATATTTTTAAGAGAAAAGAAAGGAAACTCAAAGGTGTACTTCACTTTAAATAGATAGAAACCATAACTTCTTTTTTTTCCCCCAAATTTTAAGTATCACAGAAAAAAAGCTTAATTTAAAAGACAGCAAATTTTACAGCTGTGATATTCAGGTTTGTATGTAGGTGCATCCATACACATATCCATGAATATTTATGCATGAATCTATAGAAATTTATTCTCCTTTTCTTACTCACATCCAATATATGATAGTGAAATAAACAGCATTGTGCATAAATAAGAATGGGAACTTATGTAAGGCAGTGTGGGTCACCATCTTGATGTAATATTTGACATACTGGACAAGCTGAAATGCACAAGAGTGCACAGTCAAAATCATCTTTTAGGAAAAAGGAGCTGTCATGTGAAAAGGAGGAGATTTGCTCATCCCTTAGTGTGCAGAGATTTCCTCAACCCTTAGTGTTTGGTCTGTCAGTGCCCCAGAAAATTAGAGACCCTTGTACCTGACCAGTCTGTCAGCACCCCTTTAGGGAAACCCTTCACTGAGCAATGCTGCTGGACTGGAGGGCACTTTGACTGCCTTATTCAGGGACATACACAGAAACAGGGAGGCCCCTCAGCAGGTCTTCCCATTTTATGATCCCTCAGAAGGTCTTACACTTTATTCGAGAATGTCACCCACCGCCAGCAACTGCCAGCACCTGTGAAGGACTCACCAACACTTTACAGCATAACAGTCTTTATTAATATATCATTGTGACAGGTTAAGGGTCAAGGATTGCCAGTGACAGTATCTGACTGCAAAAACATATTCAAATGACTGTCTCAAATCCCCAGCAAAAGTACTCAGTATGCACAGAGTACAGTTCTTTCCCAATAGGCATCTCTATGCGGGAGACAGCAGGTTCAGCCTGTTGACTGATCCCAGCAGTTATGATGGAGTCTTCTGTAACTTTTCCTYCATTCTTGACCTATTTCTGTACCATTTCTATATGTTTAGGTGGAGCTTAAGCGACTCTAGTCCTGCCCACTGTTGTTACTGGTTGGTGTAAAATTCTCTCACTTCGTTTTTAAAGATACCATTAAAAAAACAGAGCACATGTCCAGCGAGGGATGGTCATACCTTAGAGGTGGGCAACTTAGAGGTGGGATGCATGTGTGTGTTAATATTGCAATTAGGCTATAATGAACTAAGTTCATCTAAGGAGAGAGATTTCATCACAATTGTTGGCTCAGCAGCAGGACRTCTCCTCCCTCCCCTGGTTGACAGGTGCTTTGCGGTTTATCAGCTGCAAAGTACCATCGACTTCCCCTCCCTGAAAGAATTTCCACAGCGTCTGGACTCAACACAGTGTCTGCCCTTCGCTCCACTCTCCATTCCATCCCCCTTAGCAGGTGCTCACTGTCATATGGGGAATCATCATGGACCATACCAACTGTGTTCTATCCAGGGAGTAGCAGCTGCATTTTACCCTATAATTTCTGTACTGTTAAAACTTCTGTTAGAATGTGAATATAACTTATCAGTTCTATCTGATTTTACCCCCAGCCATCTTTCCACAAGGAGCACAAAGATCCAGTCTCGTTCTAGGTCAAAATCCCTAGTCTACATGCTCTTTCTGTGATTCTGTTTTGCACTTGAACTCAAGGCAGAATTTATCGGAAAATGACAGTCCTTCAAATGTTCTGGCTTGCTTTTTAGTTTTCTATCCTTTGGCATTCTTCTTTAAACAACATAACACTGAAAACACTCTCTCTTCCTACTAAAGAGATTAAAGRCTTTTTTGGTGGTTTAAAAACAAAAATAAAATCAATTCTATATAGAAGTAAAAGGTAAAAAGTCTCGAACTTCAGAAGTCTTACTCCATCATTCTGCTGTAAATATTTGCTTATGAACTTTTGCAATGGACAGTGGCATTTGAGTGAAGACCAATATTGACTTCTGGTCTATAAACCACTGTATTTGATTTAAGAATAGAGAATCTCAACTGCAAAGTCCTGTGAGATCTTCTAGACTGTCACATTGTGAATATAAACCTTACTGGGTACTTTCAAAGAAAATCTTGTGGAAAATTTGTGTGAACCAGAGTTTAAAAGTGAAATAAAGAATCAGCATGCAACTTTAATGAAACCTTTCTCATCTTGCTGCCTCCATTATCTGTAGCAGTAATCATATCAAAACTATAGTATCTTCTTACCCTGTATTATCCATTTTGCAAAGTAATAATTAGTGGTCCTTTGTGTAATTTTCATTGTGAATGTGCAAGTCCTCAAAGACTTGTGCTCTGTTCATTCACAGCTGCAATTCTTTCCATTCTAGGCAAACTGAGTTGATAGTCTCCAATATATAAAAGTTAGATTCTTATCTTTCTTAGGAGGGTTTTGATCTAGTGGTGGATTGTGGTTTTTTTGCTCTATATGTTCTCTGTTAGTTCATTGTCCTACAGTCAACCTGATAATGTACCATCCATTCACTGCTACCCCTCATGGTGTCCCTCAGGGGTTGGTCCTTGGGCCGATACTGTTCAATGTCTTGTTGGTTACATGGACATCGGGATTGAGGGCACTCTCAGCAAATCTACTGAAGACACTGAGCTGTGTGGTGCAGTTGACATGCTGTAGGGAAGGGATGGCATCCAGAGGGACTGGACAGGCTGGAGACCTGGGCCTGTGCAAACCTCCTGAGGTTCAACAAAGCAAAGTCCTACACCTGGGTTGAGAGCAGCCCTGTGGAGAAGGACTTGGGGCAGATGGCTGATGGAAAACTCCATATGAGCTGGCAGTGTGTGCTCACAGCCCAGAAAGCCAGTGGAATCCTGGGTTGCATCCAAAGCAGTGTGGCCAGCAGGTCAAAGATTATTCTCCCCCTCTACTCTGTTCATCTGAGAACCCACCTGGAGTGCTGCATCCAGTCCTGGGGTCCTCAGTATAAAAAGGACATGGAACTGTTGGGGCAAGTCCAGAGAAGGGCCACAAAGTTGATAAGAGGCCTGGAGCACCTCCCCTATGAAGACAAGCAAAGTTGGGGCTGTTCAGCCTTGAGAAGGTTGTGTGGACACCCCTCCAAAAGGCACCTACCAGGAAGCTGGAGAGGGACTCTTTGTCAGGAACAGTAGTAATAGGACAAGGAGTAATGGGCGCAAACTGAAAGGAAACAGGTTCAATATTATGGAGAAATTCTTTACTGTGCGAGTGGTGAGTCACCGGAACAGGTTGCCCAGGGAAGTTGTGGATGCCCCAAGCCTGGCAGTATTCAAGGCCAGGTTGGACAAAYCTTTGAGCAACCTGGTCTGGTGGGAGCTGTCCTTGCCCATGGCAAGAGGGRTTGGGAAGAGACGATCTTCAAGGTCCCTTCCAACCCCTAATTTTCTATGATTCTATAATTCATATGATTCATTCATATGAATTATTTATGATGCAATAATGCATTATGTTTATAACAAGGTTACAAAGTACTGTTCTGTTATTACTGCAAAGGCCATGATAACAAGCAGATTTTGTTGAAAGTACAGAAAATAAAAGCAAATTTTTAATTTTTAATATCTTGGTTTTCATCTATTTAAAAACAGATTAAATGAGAAATGGATTTTATCTGAAATTTTTATCAATTATCTGGAATCTTAATGAGATCCTGGAACTGAAATTAAGTTAATATACATAAAGGTCTTGTCTAAAGTTTACAGGAAAAAATGTGAATCTTACTATTTCCAGGAGAGGCTGCCTTGAGAAAAAATGTTGATGATCATTTAATATAAATAATTCCAAACAAAGTAGAAAAGACTAGGGATTGCTATTGCTTTGCGCCTACAATCCACCATTATACTTCCCCCTCATCTCACTAAAAACCCACAAAGCTGATAGATGCATTTTTTTAACTTAATAATGTGCTTGTTAGGACAAGTTAATGATTCTCTTCTGAGCTCGAGTACACGTGCCAGGGTGATCTGTTTGTGTGGTACTGTTCACACTACAATGACTCTTGAAATTCTCCATGACACATGAGTAACATTTAAACTTCTGGTGTGAAATGAGAAGATTCCCAATACCACCTTTAATATCCAGAATGCATTCCAGATAAAGTCTGCTTTACCATGTCTACCCAAATATAATAGAAAAATGATGTCTTTTTTTTAGAAAAAAAATTTCATGTGAATTTATCCAAGTTCAAAAAATTTCAAGGAGTGGGAGGTCAGAACCATCAGTAACATACTAAAAATGCTTAAATGATTTAACAGCAACAGGCATATCCAGCAGCAACCTTCTGTAGTCTTAGGTTTCAGTCACAATGTTAAAAGTAGCACTGGAAATTACTCTCCAAGCTTGAAAGGGAAATCATTACACCTTTTCTGTGAAGAAACTAAATAACAGTTTATGCTGCTATATGTAATTGTTTATGATTAATTCRAAGAGTAATAGTCTCCTGCTTTTCTAGGAAACAGCTGGTGTCCAAAAAGTAAAGTTTTTTCTTTATATATAAAACACCACCGTCTAAGTGTACCATCTAATACAAATATACATATATTTTCCCAGTTTCAAAGTTTCTTTAAAATTCACTTGCAGATTCAATCACCAACCTTCCTAGGCAAAAATCATGTTTCTGTAGTATTGAGAATATTTAAAGACTAAGCTCTTTCTAATTTAAAACTACTATCTAACTTACTTTCAATGTTTAGAGAAAGTAATCATTTTAGACAGTGTTTTTTATTGTGAATAATTCAGTCATGGCTTATTAGTAGCTGACTTCAAGTGAACATGTAAAGTGTAGATACTCAGCTGTGTGTGCATGTATAGGATGTATTCATTATAAACAAAATTAAAACATGTTCAAATATGTGCTTGATCCTTAAAAAATAATTTACAACATCAAACCTTTTCTTTTTCTCTCCATAGAGAAATCTACATTTTCTCACTCATACTTTATGCCATGATTCTGATATCTAGGAGTAGTAACTGGCAGAAAATTATTTTCAAATTAATTTTCAGAATAATTCAGAAGGAATAATTTCTGCTTTGCAATTGTTTGTTCATGTACATTTTGACATGCCAAGAAAATATTAGATCAGAAAGAGAAATAGGAAATTTATTGCTATTTAAGATGATTTCATTATTCTTTTCCTTTTATAGATTAGATTTGAAGAGACTTGGAAGTAACACTAAGGCAAAATTTCACAGTGGAAATTAAAAAACAATTTTAAGTTCTCTGGAGTTAAACCATATTTGCATATCTAATTATTGGCATAATGACACTATGGACTCTCTAGTGAAAGGGTAGGTGAGACTGCTGAGATTAGCTTTAAAGTATGCTCTGATCATCTCTGCAAGTTTAATCTGAATATGCAGTATTAATTCTGTTATTCAGTCAAAAATAAGAGCAATTTCTACAGCCACTGCAGAAATATACATAGTATATATTACCTGCAAGATACACTAAAGTTCCTTGAAATTATTTGCTTTCCATTGGACTTGAGTTGATGTACAATACTCTTTTAAATACAATAAAAAATCCCTGTATTTTAATTTTTCTCAGCATATACTGGTTATTATTTCTAACAGTACTTTAATATTAAGTAGGCTGGATCCATTCTATTTGTGACTGACTTACATTTTATTGATGAGGATTTTGATAGATCTTTTAGGCTTACCCCTAAAAAGAAAGACAAGGAATAACTCACTCCCAAATTAATACAAGAGACAAGAAATATCCATCACAAAGTTATGGGATTCATTGTCAGAAAAATATTTTCCTAATCTCTGATTGTTAAAGCCTTTCTTATATTCTGAAGCAAGAGGGTTTTATCCTTTCTAAAATTCTGTTTTCCAGTCTGGATCTCACACCACAGAAGTCATAGGAAACCCATTCAATCCAACTGGTGCAGGGTCAAACACTTAATCCTACTATTACAGGTTTGTATATTCTTTTTATCTCTGTAAATGTTAAATCCTGTTTTCAACCCTGATAAGCTCTTGGCCTTGGTGATACCTTCAGGCAATTAGTTCCCAAAGCTGCTGGTGTGAGAATGTTTTTTCTTTTATCAGTCATAAAGTTGCTGCATGTCAATTTTCCCGGATGTCTAGTACTGTGAGAGAAGGTGGACACATCTCTTTTAAGTTTTCCGTTTCCAAGTTTTTCAGTCCTGTTTCTTAAGTAAACGGTTCAACCCTTTTCAGCTGCAGGGAGGCAGAATTAGGAGTGTCTTTCTGCTGAAAGTAATGCTGAGTGAGTTTGTTCTTGGTTTAATTGAACATTAGCTATCAGGACTGCTACTTCCACATTCTGATCTAGTATTACAGCTTTTTTTGATGTTATGTCTAATTTGATTTTAAAATAAGTGCTAATTTAGCTATTTTGGGAAAGATATTAAATGATTTTGACATATTGGAAATGTTTTCCACCAGCTAAGCTTCCTAAAATACATGTGAAAGAAATTATCTCGAAAAAACAATTCAGAGTATAGAAGCAGACAAATAAATCAGAAGGAATTTTGGACATATTTATACATTTAATGCATTTTAATTACACCGGCACTTTCATTTTTCGGTAATTGCACCTTAATTGCATATATTTTTCTAAATTAAAAAAAGTAGTTAAAATGGCATTGTACTAGATGAAATAATTTCAGGCATTTACTGCAGCTGTTTTAAACAATCCATGTGTGGAATAATTTCATAGTCTTATTATATAAGGCATTTAAATATTGCACTTGAGCAATTCTGCCAGCAATCAACAACAATCCTATAATATTGTTTTTTAGTCATCAAAGAAAACAAAGCTGAAACCTGTGAACTAAAAAAGCCTATTCCTTTTGCCTTCTGGAAGGCCTCTTGAGGTTCTGAAGTTTTGAAAGTTGTTTAACTTAGGTGCCACCTTCTCACTTTCAGAGACTGTTGTGGTTTAACCCCAGCTGACAACTAAGCTCCTTGCAGCTGTTCACTCACACTCTCCTGGTGGGATGGAGGAGAGAATCAGAAGGCTAAAAGTGAGAAAACTCATGGGTTGAGAAAAAGATAGTTTAATAGGGAAAGCAAAAGCCACACACACACAAAGAAAGCAAAACAAGGGATTCATTCACTGCTTCCCAAGGCCAGGCAGCTGTTCAGCCATACCCAGGAAAGCAGGGCTCCATCACACATAATGGTGACTTGGGAAGAGAAACACCATGGCTCTGAACATCCCCCCACTTCCTTATTCTTTCCCAGTTTTATGTGCTGAGTGTGACATTATATGATCTGGAATATGCCTTTGTCAGCTGGGGTCAGCTGTCYCAGCTGTGTCTCCTCCCAATTTCCCACGCACCCCCTACTTCCTTGACAGCAGGGCRGTGTGAGGAGCAGAAAAGGCTTTGGCTCTGTGCAAGCACTGCTCAGCTATAACTAAAGCATCCMTGTGTTATTGGCACTGTTTTCAGCACAACTCCAAACACAGCCCCATACCAGCTACTAGGCAGAATTTTTTTTCTAACCAAAACTAGCGCAGAGACTAACTCAAGAAATTTTCCTTACAGATATGGCTCTTACTGTTTATTATTTTCTGATACATTTTCATATAGTGCCTGTCTGAATATTAAGGCCTTGAAACCAAAATTTATGCCAGATTTCTGTATGTGGCTGGTGCTATGGGTTCTCTTAAGAGAAACACCTTACAACACATTATTTCTTGAAAATATTGGACTTTATTTGAATACCAGTCATGTGTGTAATGCATGTCATGCTTGACAGCGACCACAGGTGTCGCTGTTCTCCCCACGGATGAGTAGAGAAATGACACAAAATCCAGGCTCAGGGATAATGGACACGCTTTAATGATCTCTCAGAAGGCTTTTATATGTTAGTTCGCAAAGTGGATTAAATGGCATAAGGTAATTGTTTTTTTGCCATCCACCCCTTAAGGGAATTGGTCAAGTTCTAAGACACCCCTCTCTGAATGTTTTTCTAGTTAGAATCATAACAATTCTGCAAAACAACCTGCAGCTGCAAGTAGTTTACAAAACTGTAACACTGTTTTGAGTTACTTGCATGGGAAAGAGAACTCTCACAAAAATGCTGCAGAGAGCTGAAGAAATTCTCTGCTGAAGTTTTCTCAGCATCCATACACAGTCAGTTTGTGGAATCTGAGATCACATTTCAGTTTAGAAGATTTCAGCCTTTGAATTGTACATAATTGCAATTATCTAGCAGGCTGCTAATACTGCAGCAATTAATATTGCAATTAATATAATTTTAGTGGCCAGGCACCACATTGAAGGTGAAGACTCATTTTGTACAAGGCATTAACATATTCTACAATTATCCTTGAAGGATTTTTTACTGAATTTAAAACTAAAGGCAAATATGGCCAAGACAGACAATCTGAAAAAGGTTGAAACCAGCAAATAGCATCTGTTGTTGTATGTCTATGAATTCCATTATACCTTAAATGTTTATGCTAAATCTTTCAGTTAATTACTTGGGAGTTCTGTTTAAAAGGAAGAAATTTCATTGTGGCTCTTCATGCTGGATTTTTATTTTTTTTGCTGTCATGCATTTTGCTTTTCATAGTCCAGGGTGTGTTTAATAGTATGTAGGCTATTTCGTCTGCTCCTGCACATATTATTTATACAGATTCAGTATTGGTGAACCAATAAACTGTTTATAGGCYATTGCTAATGAGAACCAATTATTTGTAATTTTAGATTTTGAGATGTTTATAGAGACATTGTAATAAAGTTTATGAAACTATTAAGTTTCTCACAACCCAGTGATGTGCACCATTAGCGACTGGCACAAAGGTACTGAAAACAAAAATCAGACAATTACAGCTGGATGAAGTATGAAAACTAGAAAGTGAACAGAGAAACATCCCTGGTTTTTTTGCCATCTTTGTTCTGTTTCTGCCCATGTAAAACTCTCTCTTGGCTTTAATAATGGAAACAGATGGTAGGGCATAGAGCGAATGTTCCAAATACTTACATTATCAAATATGAGTTATCTATACATTCCCCTTTCCAAGAATAAACATAAAAAAGTAATGTGCAGTTTACTCTAGCTTAATATATAATAAATAATAACAGCAATACGATTTAGAACTTTTATAGCACTTTTCATCTGGAAATCTCAAAGCAGCTTACACCAGGGAGATAGCGGAGTATCTCTGGCATCAAAGAGCCTTTCAAACTCACACATCATCCATTTGACAAGTGCAAAGAACACAAAGTCTGAGTAATATGTTCCTCCCATAGGCAAAGTTACAGCTAAATCTTGCATTAGTGGTATGTATGAGTTTATTTTAGCAACAGTCAAAAAGAGGTAGAATTGCAGCACTAAAGCTATGAAGCTATGAAGATATGTGAAGACCTAAAGCTTAGTATCCAAACTTCCACCAAAAAGCAGAAATGAGTCCTAGGCCACTAAAATCCATGTCACAATGCTTTGATATCAGTCACAGAGGTATCTCCTCTTCACCAGGGAACGAGAATGGCACTAGAACTTAAATTCGACCAGCTCTGACTCTATGATGTAAAGAATCAGGCAAGGAGTAAGTCTACCAAATTATCACAGATCTTAACAGATAATCTGTTTTTATGTGGACAGTCAAAGAAGGAAGAAAAAAGCTCAAAAAAAATCAGCAGATTTTTTTTTTTTGCCTTGGTAAAACTTAACTAAAACCCACACTTAAAGCAAAATTATATTATTCCAATTTTTTTTTGGGGGGGAGGGGGACAGTGTTGTTAAAAAGAGCAATCCTCATCTGTGCAATTCTCCTTTTTCTCCATTTTTTCTTTTTTCATCTATTTTCTCAGCCTTTTGGACTCAAATAACTGGAAAGGGTGAATTTAAAGGGGAAATGTAGGAGGAAAAGACAGGAAATTCATAATATTTCATACTTTTTTTCCCTATTATTTATTTAAAATACCTGAAAATCAAAATTTTTCACTCTTCTAAGTAAAATTCTTCAGAAATAAGGTCATATAGACCACACAAAGTACCTAGTATATTGTTATGGATGCCAGGAAAGACAAATAATAATTTGATRTTTCTGACACAAATAATTTTTGAACTTTGCATTCCTTGTGTTTCTACCACATATAATTTTATGCTCCATTTGATACCTACATAATTGTGTGATAGTAGGAAACAGTCAGGAAAGATCACCTGCAAATTCCCTCGTTTCTTTAAAAAGCAAAGGCAAAAAAAAGCTACATTCTTGCAACTTTTGGCACATTTTTCTATAATTTTCAGTTGATCTCTCTTTTGAAATACTGCTAGACAGACAGCAGGTTATATATCACTGATTCTTTGATCTCCTACATTTAAYTGGGGACACCAACAAGATCTTTCGTATTTAGAGGCCAGAAATGAGTAAAAAGCAATGTTTCGTGTAAAGACTGACAAATTGTCTTTTCTTCTTTTTCTTCCCACTCCTTTTTTTTTCTCTTTGTTGTCTTAAAACTGTCAACTTCTGTCTCAGAGAGTTAAAAAAGTGAGATTAATATGAAAAGCAGAACTGTCATTCCTACAGTAGTGACTAGCCTAAATCTCTGCTGCTTTTCCTGATGAAAGCTGGGAGATGYGCTAGTCTGTCTGGGCACTGAACTCACTCCACCTAATATAAAAGTATTTCATTGTTATGGTAAATGAAATTAATACCTATTTCACAATTCTACCTCCATATAAAATGAAATGCATTTGAAGAAAATCTAGTGCTAGAAAGGCAAGGCTCTGCACACCAAAGATTTCCAAAGAGCCAGTGCAATGGAAAGGAAGGCTTTTCCTGTGCTAATCATCTGTAGACAAGTCTGTATCTTAACATCCTTCTTTGTGTTTCAGTTAAAAATGGAATCAGAAGAGGGCTTCTGACATGAAAAATAAAGTATACATTTAAATTAAATTCCACCTGATAAAGTAAGATATTAACAAACCTTTTAGGATTAGATTGGTCTTGTATCTTTCAGACTTTTACAAATGCATAAGAGAAATTAAGGAACTAGTTCTTGTTGTCTGTATTTAGATCTTGCTATTGAATCTCTAGGATGTTTTATACAGTGTTGCATCCTGARTGAGTAAGGGAGATGGTGTATACAAAACTTAAATGAATTATCCTTATGTGCAGCAGATGGAACCTTGTCACATACAGAGGTAATACTGAAACCTCCCCACCCCAGGATAAGCGGTATAGTTGCCGCTAGATTGTGACCTTTTTCACTTGTGCAACAATTCTCAGCATTTTGAGAGAGATTTTAAAAGATTTCTGAAGTGAATATCATATCTTTAAAGTGAGTCACTGGTTGATTAGGTAAGTAGCAATGTCTATTTCCATTTCAGCTCCAGATATTGCTGTGCAGTCATTTTGGCTGCACTGGATTGCTCTTCTAGCATGTAAGCACAAATTACAGAATTCATTTTTAAGAATAGCTATTTAAAACAAGTTAAAAGAACAACAGAAAAAGGATCTGTAATCTACAGTTCCTTTGGTATGAACTATAGTTGAACAAGCAAGATGACCACCTTCTGTTTGAACAGATTTAACTATTGAAGCTAGGTAGTGTTGATCAAGCAATTGTTCCTGCTAAAGAAAAAGGTTTCAATGGTTAAATAGGCTATTTGAAAATTGACCTTTTTTATCATCAAATCTGATGGATGGCTTTTCTTTTCAACTTACCTATTGCTAATAGCCTTCTTTGTCTCTGTCTATTCAGAAAGATTGCATCTTTAAAGCAGGTTAATTTAAATGGTCACCTTATCAAACATTTTGCTATTGACTAAAATTTGTGGTCAGCCAATTATGCTTCATATATGTGGCTGCCTACCTGTTGTCCAGTGATTGCCCATAAACTTTTTTTCTGAAACATCTGACTGCTTTTATAAGTGTGGCAATAATTAAATATACACAATCCTGAATATCTTTGCTTCTACCTTAGATCACGTTGACTTCAGACCATAGCAAGCTGGTGGGATTTGATTTATTTTCAAATGCAATGGGTGAAATTCTAGATTGAATAAAGTTAAAAAAACCCAAATGGATTTAATTCAGTGAGGCCAAATGTGCACTTGCAAATTCAATTTCTAGTAAGAAAACAGACAAACCACCACTTACAGCTGTTTGAACTAGCATCAATGAAGTCAACTAGAAAAACTATCACTGACTCCAAAACAGACATGGATTAGTTCCAAAAGGATTTAACTAGCTGAAGATTCCCCAGCCTTTCAATTTCACTTCAGGCAGAAAGAATGCTAAATCTAAATGACTCAAGAAAAAAATAATTGTCTTCTCTCTCTTTTTGTGTTTGCTTGCTTTTGTTTTGTGGCTGGATGGAGCTCACTGGATGAATAGGAAAATGAGTTTTTTCATGTTACCATGCCCACACTGCAAGCTTTCTCTAACATAAGTGATTCATGTGCACTAGATTGTCAAAAGTGAAAATTGTCTTCCATTTCAGACTTAGAATGAAAAGCCATTGGGAAACATAATAACCTGTTCAGATGCTCTTTCTGAAGTTGCAAACCAGACCTGGGAATACTGAGATARAAATGAAGCATGGCTGTTACATTACTGGCATGCAAAGATCATCACCTTGTRTATGACAGTGGTTTGTCATTTTTTAGGACAAAAATAGGAGACAAGGAAAACATTTTGTGGATGTATTGCAAACRAAAGAGTTGATAATGATGGATGAATGACAAAGAAGTCTTAGTTTATATTTGTTTAAAGCTTTTCACAGATACAAGTTCTTAGAGGAAGGAGATGGCTGTCTGGCTTCCTGCATATCACAGTGCACAGAACCTTCTTGCACTTCATCTCAGCTTGTCTGTAGCAGCGTAGTAACGCTAAGTTTCAACAGCGTATTTGCAGGCGAAAGGTGAGAGAGAGCCGGATGTGTTTCATCCATTGCTAAGGCAAGCATAGAAATAAACTGTCTGAGAAGACACTGCAACACTGCACAACAAATTAACATGAGGTGTGAAGTAATGTAGAACTTCATCTGCAATCTAAATATGCRTATTGAATCACCTGAGATTCATTTTTTTCTGTGTTTGAGAACAGAACTGAAATCTGATTTCTTTGAATAACGTCTTTGAGAACCTTTCGAAATCCTGGAAGGAGTTCAGCAGGCTTTGGGGAACACAGTCCTGCTYGTTCAATCATGGAAGAAGGCACAGATGCCAGAAATATTCCCCCTAGTGTACGCTACCTATGTTCTTCCTAAAGCACAGATGATTTATCACCTTGAATGAAATCAGAAGTATTCAATGTATTTTTATGTTATCAAATCAAGAATAAAAGCTATAGCATGAAATAAATTACAATATTAAATTTCCTTATTTCCTTTGAGTTTCTCATTGTTAAGAAGATTAACTACTACTTCTTCTTCTTCTTCTTCTTCTTCTTCTTCTTCTTCTTCTTCTTCTTCTTCTTCTTCTTCTTCTTCTTCCTCTTCTTCTTCTTCTTCTTCCTCTTCTTCTTCTTCTTCTTCTTCTTCTTCTTCCTCTTCTTCTTCCTCTTCTTCTTCTTCCTTCTTCTTCTGCAACCAACTAAAATTTGGGAAAAAACACAAGCACAATCTCCTTGGACAAATCTTTCTTGACTAGTGAAGACAGCTGGTGCAAATTTACTATAGATTTTATTGTAGATACAAAATTTGGAAAGTTGTCAACACCATTAGGCCTTATAGTCAGTTCAAGGAAAGACTGAAAACTGCAAAGGCTCACCCCCCAGCCCTCTCAGTTGACATTTCAACAGAAGTCCCCCAGTTTTAACAGTGTCTGCATGTCTTGACCATTCTTCTAAAAAGGGCACATGCAAAATAAATCAACATGGCTGAAAATTTGTTCTTACTGGTCACTGTATTGCTACACAGAAGTAATTGTCAAAATATTTTTACGTACTTTCATGAGAAAAGATTTTTATTTTAAAATGGTTTGTGTCATTTACTAGTTGGTAATACCACTGCTCTGGTCAAACTTAATTACTTCTGGAGGAAAATCAAATAATTCTAAATTAATTAATCAAGAATTAGCTGTTGACCACAATTCTCATTCTAACGTTAAAAAAAAGAGGCAAATTCAGCTATCAAAATTAATAAACAATACATCTTGTAGAAAGAGTTTGCTTCTGCCTCTAAACAGCAATGGAAAAATGGATTTGAAAAATCCAAATTTTCTATAAGATTGAGATTATAAGAGAAAAGAAATCYCATTTTTTACTTCTGGATTGATATAACCACTATGTAGTTTACAGGAKGAATTTAAAAGCGCTTTTCTCAATTGCTACCTTCATGGCACAATTTGTAATTATAAGTAAAGGTTATAAAATTTTAACTGCTGTTAGTGACTGCTGTCAAGAAACACTATCCAACAATTTAAACAATTTAGAGGGCAGAGGAAGTGTGCAAAGAGAAGAAGTATATTATAGCATTTTGTCACAGAATTTGGACAGAGAGAGAAAACTCTGACTGGACACATCAGTAACTGAAGAGAAATTGRTAACAGAGATAATAGAGAGTAAAGTAGAGATTGCATAAAAAAATTCCTTTTCTATTTGCAGTGTTTAATTTAATAAATAAATAGATATATATGCACCAAACCCTGAAAGAATAACATATTTTTCTCTGAAYACTTTTAGAATAAAATCTTTTCATATGATTTTTTTCTTCTTCAAAGAAACATGACTGAAAAAATTATTCCATTTAGTGAGCTTTCTCAAATTGACACAATCAAAAAACTACTTCACTAACATTTGAGCTAAAAAGAGAGCTCTAAATAACTTCAAACAATGATACAAGTAAACTTCCATTGTATCTTATTTTAGATGCAACATTTTTTGTTGATGACACTGCTTCATTGTCTTCATCTCAAAAGAAAACTTTATATAACCTGAGAATGGTGCTGGGAAAAAAACCCCAACCCTATCTCACCTGATGAGCTAGTCTGTTGTTCTAAGTTTGACAAAATGGACACTTCTTGCAYAAATTTTGAATTTACTTTCAAAGACTAGGAACAAAAAGAGATTTTCTATTTCTGCTTGTGTTTAGTTTGTTTGAATGTTTTTTCTCCTCTACTCGGTAGATTTATATTCTATTGAAGGATAGGTGCAATAATGAAAAAGACAACACTAAAAAAAGGCTGAAGCCAAGCAGGCCAGACTGGGCATACTGCCAGTCTGATCCAGCAGGAAAGCTCTTACGCTTCAGGGAATCAGAGCTCTTGGTGTGGTCAGGCTTTTGAGTTCTCACATTAAATAACACCTATTATTAGATCAGAAATCCTTTCTGGAATATGGTTGGTCGGTTTTTTGCATATGTGGTTTACATCCTGTCTTCTTACATGGTTCTGAAGTGTTAAACATGATGAAACACTCACTTTTTGGTGGCAGAATCCAGATGTAATTACTGGAAATAAAGTTGTATTTTTGAGCCTTTTTGCTGTAAAACCTAATAAATAAAAAAAACACATTTTTTTCTGAGTCCCTCTGGCCAGTGTGCTGATGCAGTGTGTTTAATGCAGCAAACACAAAYCACTGAATATATTAAGTACAAAGAATGAGCCTGTGAGCCATCTCAAAGGCTGTATCTTGATGACCTTTTACAAGACACTTAGAAAGAAAATTCCTTATCAGCTGTTACTTGATTGGTAATTTATGTCTCAAACAGCAGGCCATGACACAGTCATTATTCTAGATACTTTGCAGGTAGAGTAGTTTCAGTTATCGTTGCTGATATGTACATAGATATATATGCACCCATACATTTACGTATTTATTCATACTGCAAATGCATTGATACAATGATAGCTGGCTAGAAAGAAATGATTCAGAGCTGTTGAAATTTATGTGCTTTTTTAAAATTTCCTGAAATTTGAGAGAAATACGGATAAGTAAACTTTTCTCTTTGTTTCGTCCTCATGTCTGCAACACACACCAGCTGACCAAGGACTGAGCTCTCAGTTGGGATGGTTAGTAGAGATCTGAATTTAGGTCCTTCAGCCCTTATTACACTAATTGATGGATCGTGATACCAAGAATTTTGGGTGCTTCACCTTTTTACCAGAAAGACTCTCAAGGACTTGAGAAAAACAAACACTTGAACTTCCCACTCGTATTGTGCTAACCTTTCATATTTATTATTTTTTTTCACATTTAACCTTTCATATTTCATATTTAGCATAGTRGGGGCACAATAGCAGGAAGAAATTTGAAAATAACTGATCACATACATACATGAAAATTTGTACCTAATGTACCATCTGAATGTGCTTCCAACAAAAAGCTGATATGACTTGGGGACACCTTATAAGAAGATCTAGCKGGATGGCTTTCTGAAGATAAGCGGTAATTAAACCAGAAGATATGGGTTTCATGGGGAAAGCAGTGTGGCATAACATGATCTGAATGATGCAGGAGATCTTAACAAATTGTCTGCTTTCATTGTATTGTTAGCGTAGAAACACATAACCACGGACGGGTTATATGCAAGGTGCTTTTATTGAGGCCTTGGGGGAAAGGGATACAAACCCAAATCAATCCCCAACATGGATTTCAGGCGCTCACATTATATACCCTTCTCGTTGTACAATCATGTATCAATCATTTACCCAAGCATGAATCTCGGAACCCCCCCAAACGATCATCTATTCATTGTGTATATTGGTCTCACTCAAGCATAACTCTCAGCCCCCTTTCCCAGGTGCAGCTACACAATTAACTCATCTATCTTAGTCTCTTGCCCCCTAAGTGAATACTCAGGTTCAGGCTTGCCTTTTACCGTCCAGGCAAGTACACAGGTTCAGGCTAGCCTGAACAGAATATCCATCTTGCTCTCGGGGCCTACTTTAGCTACTATAATTCAGAACATTTTAACCCTATGCTATCAGTATGGTGCATTGTACTACATGATTGTATGAATTAGAATGTATCCTTCAAATATTTCTGTAGTAGAAAAGTCCGGCATAATAGAATAACAATGCAAGTTGCATACTTCCATGGAGCAAAACTATCACAAAGCTTAGTTATACATTTGATTTGGTGTTACTACCATCTTTACGAGCCTAGGTGCAAAAAGTAACAATGTTTAGAGTTTTGTCATAGTGATGCTCACTACACACGTTCTCTCCTCTGGTTTGTCACGCCTGGATCGCATTAGTTCTCTCTGCCGGAGCTATTGGTTTGTTTAACAGCTGCATGATGCATGGGCTAAAGACCTCACATCAGTGTTTTTCGCTGCCTTGCTCTTCTTGGTTAGCAGTCTCTTCTGTTGGGTTGTCTGAGTCCGTTTCTGCTTCTGATGAGTGTGATTGTTTATTGCATTATATTAAATTCACTGTGGATGGCTGGGTAGCAAACGGACAAGCTATAAGCTGGAGCCATAGGATTGTTGTCAACACTGCAGTAAGCTAGTGCTTTATCATCAGAAACCAAAGAGTACTTAAATGATACTGGCTCTACTTATGGTCATAATTTATTGGCCTCAAATGTCTACTTACTGCCTTTCCTTCTCTGAATTTCTGTTTTGCTGTAGTTGGCATTATAAAATCTCAGTTCTCTTGGACAAAATCTTTATCTCCGTAATATAAGAGGAGGCCAGAAAAGATATGCAGCAGAGAGATGGGGAGGCTAATAATACATTGCGACATTGTGGAGYTTTATGTAAGACCTTTGGGAAAAAAAACTCCTTGGTCAATGCTGAATGAATTTGCCCATCTTTCCTGACATCTCTTCCCTCGTAATGTTTTTCTAAAAGGTTTTAGTTAAACAAATCGTGTTATTGCATCTTCATTTCAGTTCTACACTTTGAAACTACATGGCTTACCTAAGCATTCCTAAAATTGGTCAAGAATTCATTCTTTTGACAAAGATCACACTGTCTTAATTTCATTTTCTTTCTCCATTTTTTTTTTGGTCTGTGAAAACTCAGCAATACTTACAGGTTTAGAATTTTCTTTCTGTAGAAAGTTAATTCTGTCTGTAAAATAAATTCCTTCCTAAAAATGATTATATTTTCTCAAAAATTAATTGCACTTTGGGCTTAAGTCAATGCCTAGGGATTAAATAAGCAGAAAGATCCTTTGTTAGGCACTATGAACATGATATGAACTACGTRGTTCTGCCTCCAAAAACATTAGCTTCTAAAAGTAAGGGTGGGATAATGTTGTCACAAATGTCCTCTCTTTCTGCTAAATTGTTTTCAGTTGCTTTGCCTTGGTCTGCTCTTGACAATATATACAGGAATCAAAATACTGCTTCAATGACGCTCTCCAAATGTCMACTATATGAATGAGTGAGATCAAGGGAAATCTTGGTACTCCACCTGTCATTGTTGCCTTCACAGCCTTTCAAGGGAAGCAAGGCAACATAAGAAAAATAAGGTGATGAAACCCACCTCCATTTAAATTAATGCAGCTTGGAGTTTAGCATAGAAACAGCTTGGTTTTAAAGCCCATCAGAGATGGTCTGGCTAGCTTGTTCAGGCTTGTTAATGATTTACTTCTTATCAATTCTTTATTCTTAAGTTGTCTTACCATATCGGCCACGAAGCAGGCTGTTGGTAGGCATCTTTACTGCTGGATTCCCAGAGAGCTTTGATGGAGTAAGTTATCCCACTCCCTCTGAGATGATTCCCAGCATTCTTTGTGTCACAGCTGAACTGAGACCCGTATCCCACAAGGCATACTGTCTGAGGATCTGTATGAGGAGCTCTCAGCTTCAGGGTGTCTGTCCTCATGCACTCAGTGGGGAAAACTGTGCTTAATTCACCCASATATCCATGTCTAGCTTACCACTTACCTTGGTAAGCTCCTTTTAGCTTATCATGTCATGTGAACAAAGTAATCATGTTACTCTCACGTTTATCAGTTTCTCACATATATTCATATTTTGTTATTGCATTTCTCAGCACAGGAAATTACCTCTTTTGGCCCTGTTTGCTTCTACTGATCCTTACTGTCCCTTACTGTCAACAGCTGTCAAACAGAAAGGGAAAGAGAAAAATATTTTCAGCTTGATTTAGTTTTCTAAATAATGGTCTTTAATTGTTTCTCATCCAGTGGCTTTTATTCCCACACTTGTGTACAGCTTTGGTTACTGCAGCTACCGTTTAACTTTAGAACAGAGGTGACCATAGCTTAGTTAGTCCCATAATTATATATTATTATGTTCTCTTCATCAGGGATTTGGATTGCCTATCACCTTTTTTTTTTTTTTTTGTCTTTCTTTTCCATGGAAAGTCTTTCCTGGAATTAGTTTCTGGGTTTCTAGTTTCCTGAAGGGGGAATCAAGACCCATTGCAATTTGACACAACGTCATATTTTCCAGGGTGTGCAGATACATAACATACCTATATTCCATATATGTCTCTGAAAATAAGTTTGATAGATGTTTCCATTTACCAGAAATTTTGAAGGGATTACTACAGGTAAAGAAAAATAGTGCTTGAATATGCCTGGGGGCTGCAAGATCAAGCTCTTAGTTTTAATATTCTATTTTGCATATTTAGAATAAATCACATGTTTGATCAATTATACCATTTTTCAAGATTTCTATGGAAATAGCATGCTTAAAATTTTGCATGAAATTCTAGCCTTGCCACAGTCAACAGCAGTATTCCATTAGTGGTGGCAGGGAGAGATTCTAGCCATACCTACAGTTTAAGGCTTTCTGTCAGGTAATTTCTACTGTTTTTTCTCTGGCAGAATTCTGTCAGAAGAATGCTAAAGTAGTACACTAAGAATCTAAAAATGGTCCCTAGCAGTGTCACGGATTTAGTGTGTGAGATGAGAAAGGGCACATAAGTTTTACATTCTTGTTTTTTTTCCCTCAAATATAAAGTTTTACTTGGTTCTAATACTTGATGTTAATGGGACATCGTTGTTCCTTTAGATTTTGCATTTCCTGGAACAGAACCTCCTTCGTGCTATGTGGAATTAGTTGAGTGTTTTTTTAATACCAATAAGCAGTGAAAGCCCACAGGCTTTTTCAAGAACAAAAGAAAGTTTATATTTTCTTGTTTAGATAATTCTATAGAATTAGACCTGAGGAAAAATCTGTTTTCCTATCACCCGCAGTGTTCCAAGTAGAACAAAAATAATATTTCTACAGCTGCAACTGTTGCAAATATTTCATAAAGGATTACAGGAAATAATACACAACTGATAACTGCAAGCATGCATTGAAAACACTCTTTTTGTCACTTTCTCCCAAGCAAGCACACTGTTCTAAGAGCTTAAAAACTGACTATTTGAGGGTCTTATGTTCTGTTATTGTGGCTGTTGCACTTCAAATGAACCAATCAGACTAAAGATTTAAACTTAAATTTCTGAAGTTCCAACCTAAGACAAGCTAAAACTATTACACTTTTTCAGCCAAATACCCCCACACTAACTGATTCTTTATTTACATCAGTATGTTTTTTTAAAAAAACTTTTTCTTAGATGAATATTCAATTTTTGGGGAAGAACACAGATAAACAAAACAAAAAAGACAAAAAGAAGGCATTTGATACTATAAAGAATATTAACCAACTACATTTGTTTAGAATATTTTTAAAGAGCTTTGCTGTTCAACTAATATAAATTTGTGTGCAAAAACCCCAATAACATTCTGCAGAACCTGGGCTTTATGACAATAAACCTCATATATAAGAAGCTAGCATATTTTTCTCATGACAACATTTTAATTTGGATAACCAGATGAACCTGAAAAATCATGGATCTTTCTAGAAGAAAGAAAGGTTGGAAGAGATKTTCTTGGAAACACCAGCTACCAAATACACGATGTCATTATTCTTTAATATAATTAAAGATAAAAAGATAAAATGCAGATTTTCTCATCTTCTGAAAAAATTGTCAAGACTATATCATGTTTCAACAAATATGAAGTGAAAGTAATTGTCAAGGTAGCTTCAGTATAAATGAAGAAGACCAGAATATTCCCACTTCTAGGACTTCATTAATTTTGTTCTTCAGCCTTCCTTACCCAGTTGGTTGCCTGATCTTACTAAAACTTCTCTTTGAAAGTCTTGCAGTTTTACAGAGCATAGACTATGTTATCTGCTAAACTCCAACTAGAAAGTTGTAGAGTATACCATATGAAGGCATTGCAAGGAGGTTCACAGAATGGGTAAGAGGACCTCAGTGGATCACAGCTGGTGGAAATCCATCCATTTGAAAGCCAAAGCATGCCTGATTACTACTAATTGGTTTTTCATATTTCAGTGACCTTAACTAGGCAAACATTCCTAATAAGTTCAGCATGGGACTGGGCTTACTAGAGGCAAAGACGGAAAAAATTGAAAGCATTTCTGCCTCACCAGCTGTTTCCTGCCTCCTGAGCTAGCCAAGATAAATCTTAAATTTTACATATACAATTTCTAGTGAAAAGAGCTTTTGATTTTCTGCACATTTTCAGCATCTGTCCAACATATACAGATTTCTTTGGAATCTAGGAGACTGAGGAGGGAAATAACAGCAAGAAAATTTGTGCCAGCCTTTTCTTGCTGYGGTTCTAGAGCTCGAGCCCAGGATATATATTCTGGTGTGTTCTGCTTGGAGGCTGGTGATTACATGTCCAAGATGAAAAGCTCCTCTGCATTATGAACCTTTTAGTTACAAATGAGCGTTTCTTGATGCGTATTAAACTTGACACATTAACTCCTGGATGAATTGCTTACAAAGGGAGCTGCTTAAGACTATTAAGATATATACAGTGAAATCCTAGGTGCTAAGTAGAGTTAACATTATTCCAAAGTGTATTTCTTTTTAAAGTGTCTGGTTTAGCTTAAGTTTCTCTCTTTAATCATGCACAGTGCCCCAGGCTGCCAAAAAGGCAGCCATCAGCATTGCTTAGTGAAGGCAGCTTAGTGCCGTCAGCCATCTTATCTCCCCTGCTGCAAGGGCGATAGCTTTTATCTGAGAGTATAAACATTAAAATGGAACTGTAATCCCACCTTAGTCCTACAGAAGATTTCCAGCTGTTTCTCAGATATGGAGAAAGTCCTCCCGTTATGGAAAGGAATGTGTGTCTCTGTGCTTCTTTGTGCATATGTATGTTTGGACAGTGAAAATCATGATGAGCAGGAATTTGGACAAAGAAATTGTAGTGTAGGAATGTTTTTGAAAAAGCTAACTAAGCCAAGGAGACAGTTTTGTATAACAATCTCAATCTAACATACAAAATGCAATTTCAAACATCTAAGTATACTTATAATGTGAAACCATGGCCACAATACACCATTCTTTTTTAATTTCAGGGCTTTTCCTGTACAGCATCTCAGACCATCAGTTTAATTATGAAAATAAAAGACAGAAAAGGCACTAACACATGATATCCTAAACATAAGTTTGTTCCAGCATTATTTATGAAACAGAAAGAAAACAAATTTAATCAGTATCTTAAGAYAGTTTTACTATTTCTGCCTGGGAACTGAAAGTTCTTTCGTTCTCAGACATTGGTTGAATGCAATAACGTTTTCCAAAGCTTKCTAAGTACGCAAATCTAGAAAATAACACTTTTTTTCTAAAATCAGTAAAAAACATTCAGGATTGTTTAGAGTTATATTGTCTCATCATACCGTGAATATATTACTCTGTCCTCTTCTCACTGTCCCTGCCTGCAGCAACATCATTATTAGATCATTTGTGCTATAGCACTACTGTTTGCAGCAACTTCCCTGCATCTTTTTTACTGCAATAACTCTTCTATTTTTTCTGACCATGAATTATTAATTTCTTACTCTTAGTTGCTTTCCTCTTCTGTTAATGTTGTATGAAACTTAACTTTGGGAATACAAGGAATATTCCTGGCTGAGCTGGGGTTGACAGGAAAGAAGAAAAGATGGATGGTATTGGTCTGTCTTTCTTTTGCTTTTATACTGTTTCCTCAAAATGGAGTTTGAATCAGACGAGGGAATACAGAGTATGAAGATCTCATCCATCAAGACAGAAAATTCCCATTTTCCCAGTTGACCACTGACTTCCATTGAAACTTTTGAAAGACTCCTACTTCATTCTGAATTAAACCTCAAACTGGATGCAAATGATGAAAAAGGTGGTTATGTTTAAGTTAAAGAGCATAAGCAATTGTCTTAATGTCAACTCACATGCTTGGAGTTTCTCCCTGAATGTTTATGGGAGTCCTTAACATATGTCTATTGGGTTATCAAAGCCATACAAAGGGTTTTGATTCCCAATTATCATTAGAAATTAATTGAAACAGGGTATTGAAATCCCTTATGTGCAGTTCTGAATATGCAACTCATATAATGTGGATAAGCAGAAATTAATAGGAAATGTCTGCCCCTAATGCACTAAAGCCTTGGTCTTGGCTTTCAGTTATATTGAAAATAAAGTTATCATATTTTTTTGAGATTCTAACAACTCTCTTAGAATGTTATTCCCTAACATTAAAATTACGATGAAAAACTCAGCAACAAATTACAGAAATTTAAACTGTCACATTTTAAAATCTCAAATGTATATTTATGTAGCAGATAGTTACAACAAGGATAACCTCTCCTAATTTAACCATATAGAACCACATTTCTACTAAAAATGTACACAGAAAAGCATTGTTATGTTTAGTAGAATCTCTATGCTTTTTCTTCCTTCTCACTTAATGCCTTTCAAGGAGCTTTGATTGTAGATGTTTTAAAGCCTCTGTAGAAGCATTTGACATTCTTATCCTGGGATTTGATCCAGGAATGTGTCCTCAAATCAAGACAGGTCTCATCAGACTGGGATTATTACTGTCCTCCCTCACTAAAATCGATAGTTTATATCAGCTAGATTAGAACAGACTAGATATATAAACTGTTCCTCATGTCGTAGCTAACTGCACAAAAGTAAATGCATTAAGCTAAATAAATTGAAAAAAAAGCCTTGACCATTTCCATTTGGAATATACTCTCTTGATGAAAAAAGAAAAAAAAAAACAAACCAAAAACCAACCCACTCTATTTTCACTGAATACTTTATATATATGATCACAAAACCAGAATTATCCAAATTATTCTAGCTCCTATTAAAATCAGAAGAAAAAAAAACCCTTTCTCATTCTGTAGACCTGGATCAAGCCCCTTACAAGCAGCTCCAGTAAAAACAGTGGAATTGCTTCCAACAGAATTTGGCCAGAACTTCTAATAATTATTCTGATATCATCTGAATTAAAAAAAAAAAAAAAGGTGGAATTAAAAAAAAAAATAAAGGTTCTATTTTTGATGAAGCTCGGGTTTTTTCTAATGTAAATTTTTATCTTGTGATGATTAAAATGGAACAAATTGTTAAAATAGTTCCCAACTTCCTAGTCATACTGAATGAGGGGGAAATTTTACACTGAAGAGATAATTGGCATATTTAGCTAATCTTTTATTAATGTAGCACAATTGTAACATACATCTTGTCTCAGAAAAGTCAGCATGGAAATTTTTATGTCATTATGCTGTGGCTTCACTTTTTAATAATCCTCTGTAGATTCAGTTTTTTGCAACAAAAATTAGATTTTTCATTTTTATGTGTGCTGTATACTCTACAGTTCTATTCAGTGAAGAAAGAGCAGGTTCCTTTCAGTACTAAATCTTTATGCAAGGTAGTTCTATTGTGGGAGCTATGCAAAACTTTCAGTTATACATTTTAATCTAAAGAAAATAATCATAATAATTGTTCTTTATACTTTTGAATCTAGCATTTTATACAAAGTCATGTTTTATGGAATGTGTAAAAAATACATTCTCAATCACAAGATGTCACCTGATTAACAAGAGGTTTGTGACATCTCAAAAAACTATACAGAAAGGTATCAATTATAACTCTTCAATATATTAACGTGAAAATGTTGACTCCTAATTTTGCAATCAGTATTTCAGATAAAAGAGATTTCTCCAAGAGAACAGAAATTCAGGCTATAAATTAATGATAGATATATACTTGACAAATTGCCACTAGACGTAAAGAATAGGCAAGAACTCCTTATCAGTGGAGGGACAAATAAAAAACTCCTCACTCACCAAAGTTTAAAGAGGGTAAGAGTGTGTAATGTTCTCAAGTGTCCATTCCAGTGGTTTACGAGGATTGCAAAAAACTGAAAGGGAAATAGTGTTAACAGAATCCATTCCATATTTTAAATGTAGCCACCTAGGACAGAATTTGGTGAATCTTGTTAGTGCTACATGAATACTCACWCTAGAAAGATATGATCAATAACATCAATACCATTGCCCTTTGCACTGATTTTTTACTATCTGGATTGTAGTACTCACATTAATTGGAGATCAAATTCTCCAAACCTTTGAGCACCCAAAAAGGACACATCATCTAGGAACAACAAATATAATGGTGGATAACATTGGTCCTAATAATAAGGTATTATGCGAATGAAATTAGGTTTTTAGTATCACAGGGTGCTTAAGGCTAGAGGACACCTCCTGAGGCCACCTAGTCAAAACCGCTACTCAAAGCAGAGTCATGATATTGCTGTTGTATTTGTGCAGTAGCACAAATGCTGAGTAGAGGAAAAGGATCGCCTCCCCATGGCCTGTTTGCTGCCACGCTGCTCATGCAGCCCAGGATGTGGACAGCCTTATTTTCTGCAAGGCACACTGCTGACTACTCTTCAGTTTGCTGTTGACCATCCACCTTCAGTTCTCCTCTGAAAAGCTGTTTCCTAAGCAGTCAATCCCCATCTTGCACTGTTGTGTGGGACTATTCTACCCTAGCTGTATGAAATGGGATTTGCCTCATTCATTCCCATGAAGTCCCCATCAGCCCATCTTTCCAAGCTTGCCTAAATCACGGTGGCAGCCCTGCCCTCCATCATAATGACCATGAGGCACGATCCAGTATTTACTGGATTTCTAAGGGTAGATTCCATTTCATGTCATATTCCATGTCATTAATAAAGTTATTCAACAGTTTTGATGCAAGGGTCAGTCCCTAAAGACTATAAGTAAGTGAGCAGCTGCCAGAGATCCTTCCAARTTTCTATTCACTTTGTAGTCCTGTTATCCTGTCCCTATCTCACTGATTTGCCTATAATGACACCATGGTCGATGGGGTCAGGAGCCTTGCTGAAGTCAAGACAAACAACATCTGCTCTCCATGTTCAGAGTCTGCCTTTTCATTGTGATTTAGCAAGAGAATATTTGCCCTTGGTAAATTTGTGAGAGCTGTTCCTGATCATTGTCTTGTTAGCCATGAATTTGTAAATGGCTTCTGTTGGAYTTGCTCCATAACATTGCCAAGGACCAAGGTGAGGCTGGCTAGTTTGCAGTTCCCTAGTTTCCCCCCTTGTTTTCTTGAAGATGACTGTGGTTTTTTGTGTTTTCAAACACCAGCAAGTTCCCTGGTTGGTATGACCTATCCATTATGGTAAAGATCTTGCAGTGACATTGGTCAGTTCCCTCAGTACCTCTGGATGCATTCCCATCGCAGCCCACTAATTTCTGTATGTCTAGATGACTCAGTGCTCCCGAATGCATCTTTCTCTACTGTGGTTACTGTTTCACTTGCAAAGACTGCAAGCAGTACAAGGAGATGAATCATATAAGAGCAGACTCTACCAGTTTTAAAAAAAAGAGAATTAAAAAAGCATAGAGTACCTTGGCCTTTTCTGTGTCCTATATCAACAGGTTCCTTACCCTACTGAATAGTGAATCCACCTTTTTCTTAGTCTTTTTGCTGCTGCTGTATTTACAGTACTCAATATCCACTAAAAGTAAGTGATAAGAATAAATACTTTTTTGTTTGTTTTATTTTTCTTCACAAGATAGAGGGGAAAACAAGTTGCAACCAACTTCATTTGTGACCAGAAACCAGAGGTGAGGGAGAACTTCACAAAAAATTATATTTAGGGAGAACTCAAGAAAAAATTATATTTTTCCAGACTGCTGAAGTTAAAATACTAGCAAATAGTCCATCAGCTTATTTTTCACTAACCTGAAGTCTACATTCAACAAAAACATTACTTATTGAATATTTATAAATAAAAAAAATTGCAAAAGACATCACCATGGGTGACATGCATTTTCTGTTAAGCATTCTAAACTGTTTACTTTTCTTTATTCAATTGGAAATATTTCTAGAGCAGCACAAACGCATTTAAATTGGGCTACAACTGTTCCCCACTTGCTCCCTCATCTTTTGTAGCAGCTCCAGCATTCACTTGGCCTACCAATGAATCAATTCAACTTACTGAGCTTGCAGGAATCTATTCTATTTCTTTTTTGGGTTAGTTTTCTGCTGAGTTGGCAAGTGAACTGTCACATCAGAGAGCCAAGATAAGCAAATGTGCCAGAGCAAAGGGTGCACTGACATTTAGACTTACTTAATCTCTTATGAAACTTCCCCCTGAACTAGTATCCAAAATATAATGCTCATCTAGATATTTGAAATTCTATATTTGTCTATACATTTTGTTTATTCTTTCCATTTATTATTAATGTAGCAGCTAGAAGTGAGTTAGAATTGCCTGTGAGTTATTGTTCAAGTACAGGGCCAGAAAAAGTCATCATCAAATGGCCAGAGCGAAGTAAAACCAGAGTAACAAAAGAACAGAATCTTCTCCAGATAGTGTCGGTATCTTAACCGAAAGCAGAGCTGAGGTCTTCTTAATTCAATTTTAATGCCTGTCTGCTAGAGAGAAAACAGGATTATGAGTGCATTTCCCGCTCAGAAAAAGTCTGCTCCCTGCATATGAATATTGGTCTTGTTCTCCTCCCTGGCTGGGAAGTATCTTCAAAATACTGATAAGGTTTGACAGTCCTCCACAAAGTCAATAGCAAAACTAGTAATTCACTTCCAGCTCCAATTTATTTTATTAAAACAATATCTACTGAAGCTTGGAGTGCAAATAGGGAGATAGGTCTTCCTGTCCATGACCATCCGTGCAAGGCAAAGATTAAAAGCCAAGGAAATACAAAAGACCCACCATTTTGTAGACATGATTCAACTTACAGAGGATTCTGATGAAAATGTTTATTACACCACAAACAGTAAATATGAGATCTTTCTAGTTTGTTTGGTTTTTTTCTTTCCATTAGCCTTATTTGTTCAAAAAATTACTGAACTTAAGGAAATGCTGTTTGGGTTTTTTTATTAAATCCTGGCTACATAAAGCCCTTGTATCAAGAGAAGAACACATTACCAAAGCTACACATAGTTAATTTTAATGCTGGAACAATATTTTACTGTGTCTCCTGAAGGAACGATAACCAAAAGCATTGAAATCCATGAAAATACTCTTTATGTGGCAAGATGTTGGATGTGCCGGGGCTGCCGGGCCCGGCCCCAGGCGGTGGCAGCGGCTGCAGCGGCCCCAGCGCAGGGCACGGCTGAGCCCCTCAGCCACGGGCGGGCGGGCGAGAGCCCCGGGGAAAGCCTGGGCAAGGGAGGGCAAAACGCTGCCCGGCAGCCAGGGCTGAGCCAGGGGAACCGTGCGGGAAACAGCCCTGCGAGCCTGAGGGGACAGCGGGAGCRGGRACGGAGGCKGGAGAGACCCGGCAGGGATGGCCCTGCGGCCATTGTTACAAAATGGTGAAAGTTAATTATACATAAATTGACGCTATGGAACATTTAAGTTCTCCAACAGATGCTATAACCTAATAGTTTTTGCTTATTCTTTGAAAGGTTGAAGATGGTTGGAGAAACACAAGTAATAAATGACATTAGAAATTTAGAGTTCCCATTTTGTGTTTGCTTTTGCTATTCAAAACTGAATGTTATCAGCTATAAAGTCAACAGGACATAAACCCACTTTTAATTCATTGATTGATAGGAATGTGTTTAAGTATATACTTAAGAGATTAAGTCTATACTTAAGAGATTAAACCTTCGCTGCTGAATTACAACTCTTTTGGGATGTTATGGCAGTAGTAGCATCATTGATCTTTGACAGGGATACACACAGTTTAATGTCCTAGAGGAGCAGGAAAGGTTTTCAGGCTCAAGTGCTTTTTTAGCACTTTCTCTAATTATTTACATCTGAAATGAAAGTACATTGTATTATATAAATTCCCTGAGATGTACATCTATAAAGATGCCCAATCTAACCATTAAAAGCATTAAAAGTAGTTCTTCCTAACAATACCACTGTGATTTTCCAAATCAGCTTGCTAATGATCTTGAACAAAGCAGAGCTACATCAGTGATGCAAGAGAAATACCATATCCTCTTACAAACTTCTAAAGTCTTTTTCAGGAGTATGCCCCTGGGCTATCAAGCCAACGGCAGAATGTACATTAGTTTTAAGTGGCTTAGGTTTCAGCTAGAAATCATTGTTATATTTAGGAAAGTTCCATCTAAAAAAGGAAGATTTTTCTTTTGAAGTTTGTCCTCTTCTGAGGAAGGAAATTTGGTCTGGATGGCGTTTTTGGGGAAAGAAACATAGGGACAAGTGCTAGAGAGTGTAGAATCATAGTTATTGACTGAAGCTTATTTGAGCATTACAGTAATACAGTGATAAATAGATAGCAAATACTATCTGAACTTTAAAATTGAGGTCAGATGTCTTTCTCAAGCATATGTTCTAATACCACAGGTTATTTGTTATGGTGCAGGAATTAGGAAATACAGCTTTTGAGGCTGAACAGTGTCCAAAGGTTCATTGCATTGTTTTTAGAGCATGTAAAATCTATCTGAGTATGAGCTTTGGAGCTCAACCTTGCCTACCAAAGCATTTGTTCTCCTGCATATAAAAATGAAGCTTCTTTATATAAGACTTGACATACCAGAATAAAGTGCATCAGCCTGCTTTCTGAAATATTATGTATCAGATCCATTGTGAGAAAATTACCCTTTATGTATCTAGCTGTATACACATTGCATAAATTGACAGGTTTTGCAAAAACTTCTCTACTCTTCTTTACGATGATATAGGCTGCTGTTTCAAAGATACTGTGCTATTTCCTCTCTACAGCACTGAATTTTAATGTGTACTTGATAAGATTTGAGCTGCAATAATGTTTAACACTTTTGTACCTCACAATTATTGCCCCTGAATTTGTACTTGCATATTTTATTATTTACTGGTTTTGTTGTTGTTTGGTACTTGCAAGGTGCTAGCGACAGTTTATGCTGTATTTGATTACACAGTTAGGCAGAACGGTTTAGTACAATATAGTGCAATTAGAACTACTCAAAAATCTACTTAGCCTTCATATTGCAAAATCACAAGTGGTCTAAATATACAACGTGCCCTTTTCATGTAGACATTCTGTAGGAATGTGCATAAACAGGGCTTTTATTTTATTCTTTCCTTCTATAAAGAGGGAGTAAACTGAAATGACAAGATAAATCCTGTGTGAATATTCCCTGTGGGACTTTCAAGAAACATAAAAAGAAACCTGATTAATTTCTGGTCCAGAGCATAAAGAATGATAGAAGTTAGAGAAGAAGGACTGGAGAAAGCTAAACAAGTAGAATTGAAAAGATTCAAGAAGAGCTCTGTTTGGAGTTTTATTTTGCAAAAGATTGTTTTTTGTCCCTCGTTAGAAGACACTGGTTCCATAAGAGTCAAAATTTCCCATGAAATATTCCAGCGACATATATTAAAAACATGTAAGTTCTTTGGGATTAGGATAGAACTACTTGGTTTTAGAATCTGTTCCTTTCTCAGTCCTTACTTATAGATAAAGGATCAAAACATGTGATTTTATGTTCTGGTGACTGCAAAAGTAACTTGGTCACCTGGGAGGGGAGAAAATACTTAACAATGGTGATTACTTGATTAGCTTGAAGAGATAGCTATAGGGATGAACAAACCTGGTCCATAATAATAAATCACCAGGCTAAAATACTTATGGAGAAATAACCAAGTCTGAGTCTCCCACTTCCTAAGTCAAGACCCTTCTTAACAGGATTTTTGATATTTTCACTTGGTCTCTAAATTAAGTTAATTAATCTCTAAAATCTACAAAATCTCACTCTTGAAGAACTGGAAAATCATTCTGGCCTTGAAAATGTACAAAGGCACAGGAGACATTTTCAACACAGTTTTAAGTACCTGGATAACAGGAAAAAGAACTCACATAGCGCTGGACTTGAATCCTTGATAGTACCATTACATAAATCCTAACAAACATGCAAAGTCACAATGCCTGTCATTATCTACAATTTTTGCACTGGTAGTCTGAAGATGCAACAGAAGCTTTGCTTTCTATTTCTTAATTTATCTGAGTCTCTTTTCAAAACAGATTTTTAAATGTTATTTTAATTTCCTGGTTATGAATAGATCAAAAATATAAGGAGATCACCATTTTCAAATGCTTTATTTTCAGATTTTTACTTTTGTTCTCAGGAAATAAAGAAAATTGAGTGTAACATGATTGTATCAGTGTTCAACCCTGTCTCAAACACAAATTTATGTGAAATAAATATTGTTTGAATTTTAGCTGGTCTGTGTTTTACTAACTCATGAAGGCTCATTCATGAGCTCCACCAAACGGAGTCCTTACTGTAAGTGTTTCTCATAATTTTAGAAGAAGAAATTACAGAGAATATTATTTACAGTGCATTTTACATAAAAGTGTTAATGGCCTTTTCAATCTGTCTCTAACCTAGAGCTATAAATACAGGCTAATTTGAGAAGCTGTCAGTTTTTCTGTAGTTACATTGGCATTACTCTGTCAGCAGTGCTTCAGAGCAGGCAGTGTGTACACTAGCAGAAGGAATTCCTCCCTCAGTAGTTTTACTACCTCCATGCAAAATATGCTATAAGCTGGCAAGCCTATTCTGCTAGAAAAGCTGCCTTAATATAAGGGAAGAAGAATGATTTCAGAGGGAGTTTGGTTTTCTCACGTTATACACCAACAAAACTAGGTGGTAAAACTTGTGGATTAAGCTTAGGTATTTGTCCCTGCTTTGTTGGTCCATTTCCATCTCTGTACTATGTTCCTGTCAGCCAGCCCTACCTAGCCAATCTCAGCACAAGGAGCCTATTTTAAAGTCAATAGAGAAGAATAGAAAAAAAATTATCCCTAGGCATGGTTAGGCCTTAAGATAGCTGAATGCTACGGATTTTCTTATTTGTATTTCCAGCCAAGTGGTTTCTCTTCTTCTCATACATTAAGCCATGTATATTGGTGTTTCCAGATATACCTCCTAAACAGTGTGTCATGAAAATAATATTCACCCATAACATTAATTCCTAAACCAGTAAAGGCTACAATTCATGTGAGGGGAAAAAAAAAAAAAAAAAAAAAAAGAGGAAGAAATTATCTCTTTGCATTGCTTGCAGCACAAAGTTCTGTATCAACAGTAAAATCAAAACACAGTAAACACAGCAAAATTGGTGAATGCGGATAATGTGATCCTTACCTGGATTACAAGAGCACTGAAACACTGAAATACAATCTTTGCTATATTTTCTTGACGGCAGCATAAAGAGGAACAGGATTTCACCCAAAAAAATAATGAAAATCTTCATACCTTTCAAGAGCCTCTCTGTCTTTATACATCTACATATGTTTTAAATACAAAATGAAATTTAGCTAGGTGGTTTACGTAGTAGACTGATACTGTGTGATTTCCTGTGCTTATTGCAATGTTCCAGCTGCAGCACTTTTGTTGATGTATCCATATTTCCAAGCAGCTAACCCTCCAGTATAACACTTCTCAGAATGGCCTACTGCACAAAGTCTGAGAAGTTTGGGCAGTTCCAACTTCAAGTGTCTCTCAACTATCTTGTAGTTTGTCTTTGATACGTTATTGGAGCTCTCTCATTTCATGGTATTAAGCCATTTCCTCAGGCACAGGTTGCCTTTTTTCCAGACTTGTTCCTTTGAGATATGGGCAGCAAATTTGGGTTTAATCCATTTCCATTTTCATTGCAGTTTTACTAGAAGCAGCTGTTACCCCTTCTTTAACAGTTTGCTGGCTGTCAGGCAGCCTGAGGGACCCACCATATGACATCCGTCCTGGGTTCTAAATATACACCTGCACAACGTGTTTTCTTGGGGCAAGAGTAGAGCAAAGGGACTTTTGCTTCCTTTTGCACAAATGTGTTTTCATCTCTTGACTGAAAAACTTTTATTTATTCCCTGTAGTTATACTTTGCAACTTTTCATCTTTTGAATAGAAGGGTTAATTCTACTTTTAGTACAGTCTGAAAATGTAGTACGGCTTCATTGCCTGCTTTACTAGACATAAACATCAACACTACAAAATGTAAATGTGTTGCCCCTTAAATCTCATTTCAGCTTTATACAGAACATCTAGGCAAATTTCAGTTAAGAGAACGAGAGAACCCATGGGCATATCCCATGAGGCTTGCCCTAGCTATCATATTATTAGAAGTAGGCTCAGAAAAGATGTGTGTAAAATGGCAACATATTTGCAGAACAGAAGACAACAGTAAGATTGAGCATGATAGTGTACATGTCAGCCATAAATATAAAAATGTCAAAAAGTGAAAGAAAATTGTCTAGCATGATAGAGACAAAAAAGACAGTAACAATACAGAAACCTGTTATTACATTTTTAGTCTCCTGGACTGTATGACAGACTGATGGGTCATAGTAATGGCATCAAAAGTGAAGGCTAGAGAACAACTCTTCACCAAAATAAAATAAAAAAAAAAGGAAAGAAAAGTCTAGAATAGTAGTACATGCCAGAGAAAAGATAATTCTGAATAGCTGTGATGTGTATTACTTCTTGCAAAGTTAAGCAGTGAGTTTATATTTATTTTACTTGTAGGTTGCCTCAGTCTTTAGAGACACTCAAGTCCATATAGTGCAAAAAATATACAATATTTAAAGCGGGAGAAAAATTTACTCAGCACCTTAATGAAAAAAGCAGCAGGCATCTCAAATTAGCTAACTATATACTACCTTATCAAAAATGTTCTTTAATGCTGTTAAGGGGAAAATGCATACWTACAAGGTACTGATATTAGATATTGGAGATGGAAATGACCAAAATTATTAACCAGAACATTCTGTTCTTCATCCCTGTAATTTCAATTGTGACACGCAGACAAAATGGAATTTATGCATTCGGATTATTTTTTTAGACTTTGTCTTTCATGTTAGAATATGTTAGAACATTTATTATTACAAATGAGAATTTGTTTTCTCAGATAACAGTGAATAGTAATTTGACCGCTGTAAACTCATTTTTGGCAAGTATTTCCACAACCTATCTGGTTATTTCTAAAGATTGTATATCAGCAGCAAAACCCTCAAAAATGCTGCCAATATCTGCTATTTATAAGATTGCAGGGGGGAAGGATTAATATAACTAAGTAGATATCTCCTTTACGTTGTTCCTCTTGTTTACAAAGATTGTAATCCAGTYAGTGAACAACAGCAATAACAAATGACATGTGGCTTAGATGATAACACAAGAGTAGTTGACAAAGGTGAGGAGAATAATTGTGAACTGCTTGAAAAAGATATATTGAGTTGTATAAGTATAGGTTAGGCCCTGATTGTTGTTCTATTTTCAGGACCAGGCTGAGATTGTTGTTCTATTTTCAGGACCAGGCTGAGATAGTTACATAGCATAAGTTGTGTCAGAGATCTCTAAAAGTAGCTCAGAGCATCTATTCCTGCTTCAGCTCTGAGCTCCTCTATCCACACTGCTTATTTCTGAGATCCTGAAGGCACAGAGCAGGTGTTACCCTCCGTTTGAAAACTGATCGAGAGCATGTTAGGTAATGTAAACAGCAACAAGGAAACAAAAAATAAGTCCAGCACACACAAGTCTATCTAGCTGGTATTTAAAATGGCTAAAACCCAAATAACACCATCCCCCCCTCAAAAAAAAAAGAAAAAAAACAAAACAAAACAAAACMAAAATGTCCATAAAAGAACTAAAAGGATTGTTTTAGTCTGCAAACAGGTCTAATTGAATGGACAAATTAGCACTGGATTCACAGTGAGCCTAAAGATACACTGTTCTGCAGGTGTTTTACTTTGGAGGAATGGTATGGAAAACCATTTGATGGGGAATAAATGTTTAAACACAGAAAATATTTTCACATATGCTTAGAAGCTTGGTTAAGTCATATCCAAGAAAAACCTGTTTCACTGATCAAAATGCTTTCAAGAATATTGAATTCTCTGTTATTAGTACCCGTTTCACTAGAGACTACATGGTTTGTAGAAGATTTGAAGCCTTTAACTTCCTCTAGAAGATCAAGTGGGCAATAAAAAACAGAAGCATCAGTTATCTGTGGTTATTTTTAAAATGGAACTCAGCACAGAAATGAGTGAAAGCAAAAATGCATGTTGATGAAGTATTTCAGGTCTAGAATCAGATTTCAGAATGAACAAATGAAAAGAGTAGAGCTCAGAGCAGCTAGAGTCACATTTCTAATTCGGATTTGTGAACCTAGATGGCTGGGCTGAGACTGTGGTTTGGAATTTTTCCGCAGTTCAGTTCATCTTTTCATTTGGGCTGTCTGCTAGCAGAAATAGGAATGCTACAATTGGCTAAATTAATTGCCATTTTCTTGTTTGCCAATACTGTTAGCTTTAATAATCTAGTCCATTTTCAAGACCTACCAACAGTACATTCATGTACTTTTTGTCTCTTTACATCAGTCTAAGACTTTCAGTCAATTTGCCCTACCATACGTCACACACGTAGCTACACTATTTATTGATTCCTCACTTCCACCCACAAATGGCCTATAAACCTCTCAAAACAAAGTGTATGATTTACAAGGCAATCTCAGCAAGAAACAGCAAATGGTCTCATACATTCAAATGCCCCTGTAAGACCAAGTGAATACGCTGGGCAAAATATAAGTTGTTCTGTACAAGTCTGAAGTGTGCTTCAAGCACTTTTTTATGTGTAGAGATGATGAGGTGACTCTGAGGTAAAATATTTGTTGCCAGGGACCAAGACCAGTCGTAAGGGGTAATGAGTGTTTCTTATTTCCCTGTAAAAATAATGCGAGGGAAAGGTGTGATTGTGAAGCTGCGCTTAGTCTCAGGTAGGGTCTGTTTCTTGCAAAAGTCATTGTACTCCAGATTCAAGGTGCCCAAGTTACATGGAATAACACAGTYCACCACGTGTGGCATGGAATAGAAATGTTTAAATGGTGCCATTTCAAGCAGTGATTCAGTCCCTATACATTTTGAGACAGATTAGTGGAGTCACTAATGGRGTTGGAATTAAATATAAGAAACAAAAGTATTAACTTTCTGTTGACAGCATGAATAGGTGGCAATAAAGAGTATGAAGTAAGAAATCTTCAAGAACCTGACAGTAGTACTCCTAAGGAAAATTTTGTGCTGTGATACTTTTCTTGGCCTCATAGTATTATTTTCAAGGCCAGCCTATGGCTCCATACGAAAATAGGGAAAAATTATACTAAAAACTATGTACAATTTTGATCATTGTCAAAATTTATGCTATCACGTATTTTTATATAAAAGGAGAAAAATAAGTGAGGCTTGCTGATTGTATTCAATATGCAGTATGTCCTGCATAGTCACATCGAACACGACATCAGGCATTTGAGTCTTATAAGAAAATGTTCAATGTGCTGGTGATCAGRTATCTAGAATTTTAAAGAGTAGAAGCCTGATCTAAAGTTCTTAAATGTATGTTTAGATATTTAATAAAAGCCTTGTGCTGGTTTTGTCTAGGTTAATGTTCTTCATAGTAGTTAGCATGGGGCTGTGTTTTGGATCTCTGCTGGMAACAGTGTTGATAAATTAAGCTATTTTAGTTAGTACTGAGCAGGGCTTGCTCAGAGCCAARGCCTTTTCTGCTCCTCACACTGCCTCACCAGTGAGGAGGCTCAGGGTGTACAAGGAATTGGAGAAGACACAGCTGGGACAGCTGACCCCAAAGGGATATTCCAGACCACAGGGTGTCATGCTCAGCATATAAAGCTGAGAAAGGAGGAGGAAGGGGATGGCGCTTGTCTTCTCCAGTCACTGTTAGGCGTGATGGAGCCTGGCTTTCCTGGAGGTGACTGCCCATGGGAAGTGATGAATGAAGTCCTTGTTTTCTTTTGCTTTTGAGTGCAGCTTTTCCTTTCCCTCTTAAACTCTCTTTATGAGTTCTCTCACTTTTACTCTTCCAATTCTTGCTCTTGTCGCACCAGGGGAGAAGTGAGTGAGTGGCTGCTGGGTTTAAACTATGACAGACTTATCGTTTTAAGATGATAAGATGTGTAGCTTTCTGTCACTGGCCTGGGGTTGTGGGTCCTCTTGCAAAAAAATGTTACATTCAAAAAAGTATTTCAGTGTTAAATCTCTAAAAAGAGATTTAAGAACACACTACAGTGGAATTTTAATTAGCACAATGCAGCTTATTAGAATCAAGATATTAATTCTTAAGGATCAAGATATTAAATAATTCAGGCTAGGTRTATAAATAATGTACTTGCTAACAATAAGTTTACTTGGTCCTGAGAATAACTGCTTTAAAGTAATGGAATGATGCCAAAAAAGTGAAGATATACTGCAGAGGAAGCATAATGAAAAAGAATGTGAAAAATATGAAGAAAAATGGACATATTAATGTATCATTAAAATTTTCATTGCAGTAAATAAAGCATGTTAAATATCAACCTATTAACATGTAAAATTACATAGCTTAATTTTACTCAAAGGACTGGAGAATATTTTCAGGTATTAGTTCCTAAATAGCAAATGTGTTTGGGGGTTTTTTAATGTCAGGTTTAATCCTGAATGATACCATTCAGGAATCCGTGGCAATACAGCAAGATACATTCAGTAATGTCTATGGTACCCCAATGTGTGCCCAAATGTGCTGTATAGACAGATACATGCTGTATTCATTTTTTACATCTTGTGGACAGAATTTAGTACTTTAGCTTTCAACATTAAACAGCAAAATAAATAAACAAGCTGTATACAGGGTTAACTGTGGATGAAGAGAGTTACAATTCCATTTATTTTTGTCTTTTAGGGGTATAAAGGGATAAAAATCAAAGGAAACCTCTCAACACTGGTATTATGAGATGATGAAACTTTTTTGAGAGAGATTACAAATGATTTATAGAGGTCAGGACCAAGTAAAATTTCTTAACATTAATCAACTTTCTTAAAACTTTTTGGAGGTATAAAAAATATATGACTTTTACCAGACATTCCCTCTTGCTGAGTCCTTCGTTTACTCACTGTACAATATGATTGCCACTTTGAATTAAACACCTTTTCACACCATTTGCTGTGCAGATGGCAAAGTGCTCTGAGAATGACAGAGCTGAAATCCCAGGAGCTCCGAGCAGTGCACTGGAAATACACCACAATAAGCAGATACCTATTATCTACTCTTGACTTGGCTGTAATCTCCTCCTCCAAATCCTTGTCTGCCTGCTCTTCCCTTTGACTTTTTACTTAAAATGCACTACCCCTGCACTTTTATTAGAAAGCTTTGGAGAGGAGATCTTTGTCAAAGTCTAGACCACCCCCCGTAAAGTTCAACAGTTTGACAATTTGCACCTCTCACTGCCTGGCAGTCAGCAATGAGTATCATCTCTACGGTGCTCTCAGCTGTGAACATGTTTGTCAGTGGTGTGAGAGAAAGAGCTGCTTAAAGCAGCTGTGGAGCAAGTCCTGTGGTGCTCCCCATGCCCCTGGGCCATCTAGATTCTGCCACTTGCTGCTCTGGAAGACGGGTACAAGAGCAGGGACATCGCATCACCTCTCCTCCATGTATCCTCCTGATTCTGTGGCTTTCACACCTCCTTTACAGCTGCACTCATCCCTTTCTCAGACTTCATACCTTGCTTTCAGCTTAAACCCTTGTACCAGATTTTCAAATGGCCGTTTCCTAGCCAGATCTCAAAATTGTAGTCTATCACCCTGTTCATTCTGCCCATCAACCATCTTTGATGGTTAACCATATTTTTCTCCACGAGATAGCCTCTGTATTACATTGACTTTCGAGCCTATGCCCCTTCCCGTATCTCCTTCTAGGTTTTTAGGCACTCTTTACTTAGTGTGTCTTTTAAAGGACTTTTTTTTCTTCAAATTCCTATGTTTCTTAGAGTTCAGTCACGACTCTTTGTTCTCTGTACTTCCTTAGGTTAACTTCAATCATAGATGCAGATTTAACTCTGAACATTTTGCAGGCAATGTAGTGCTTTAATTCCGTAGTCCTAAAGAATATCTTAAACTCTCATCTTGTCTCTCTAACATAAATAAGTGGCGCTTCAGCCTTCCTTCTTTCCCCCAATCCATTTTCTATCCCTCACCTCACTTCATGCTTCAATGCTTACTTTGATATGATCAGATTTTGACRTATCACTCACAAATCAAGGTTATGTTAGATATATACAGATTTTCTGTATACTATTTTCAACTTTAGCTCTTGATAAAATGGCAGCTTGCCATCTCCTTGTAACACCTTTCACAGGTATAAGAACAGAATAATTTTCAACTGTCCTCTTTCAGAATGCCACTTAAAGAATTTAATCCCAGCTTCCCTTTTGCCTATTTCTCGACTTATTGTGTCTTCATCATGTCAAACATACTACTTGTTCCCAGGACTCTCAAATTACCTCTCTAYTGATTTATTTAAAAGGAAAACTTTTACTTCTACAGAATAATTTTCTATAGTATCTTCTTATTGAAATAGTCTATAAACTTTTGGTTTTATCATACTTTAAATCCATCTTAAAAATCATTCTTTTTAAAGACAGCTTTAATGAACAAGGGGCTTATAAGAAAGATGGGTACAGACTTTTTAGTAGAGCCTGTTGCAATAGGACAAAGGATAACTGTTTTAAACTWAAAGAGGGTAGCTTCAGTTTAGAGATAGGGAAGATATTTTTACAATGAAGATAGGGGAACAGGTGAGGGTAGTGGAAGTTGGAACAGGTTGCCCAGAGGGGTGGTAGATGTTGCCTCCCTGGAAACATTCAAGGTCAGGTTGAGTGGGGCTCTTAGCAACTTGATCTAGTTGATGATGTCCCTGCTCAGTGCAGGGGGGTTTGGACTTAGGAGACCTTTAAAGGGCCCTTCCAACCCAAACTATTCTAAGGTTCTGTAACATGAAAATTTTATACTTCTGCTGCACCAAGGTCACTATCTGTCATTCTCTTGTGCTCTTCCAATCGACTGTCTCACACTGTTACTTCTTGTTATATTCTATAAGCTCTCTGAAGCTTGGATGATCTTTCCATTTTGTTTTGGATCAGTATGTTCCCAGTTCATTACAATATTCTTGCCCCTTCATGAATTGCCTCCCAAAATTGCTCCTTTTACTGGGCCATTGCTCCAGAAAAAGTCCATAAAATGTTTATCACTTTCTCAAGGATTTAATTTACTGATTAACAATTTGTTTAATAGAATGACATAATTTAGTATACATTTTGGTAAGGTTCAGATTTATTACATGGGTGAGTTATGTTATCACAAAGAACTGGAGATCAAAATTTAAATGCATGATGGACATACCTATGTCTGGATTTCAGAACAGGACTGGAAGCTGATCTCAGCTTACTGGGGAGTTCTCAGGGACAATTCATACAAGTAAATGACTGTTTAGGTGCACTTTATGCAGCAGTGGAGTACTCTGCTCTGTTCTGCAGAAGGGAATGAGCTCAAACAACATGCTAAGGCAGGGGAATAACTGAATGAAAAGTTAAAAAATACCCTGCTACTTTTTTTTTGCTAGGGGAGAAAAAAAATCAATCAACAACACTGAAGAAAAAAATTAAAGATCCTATTCACAGATTTCAGAAAATGAACTAGACCTGAGTCCAACTATATCTACAGACAGAAGCAATAAGTCAAACTTGTTACTGTGGAAAAATTGTATAAACTTATAAAACTAAAAAAAAGCTTTCTATCATATCTAAAAAATTGACACAAAAAACACCTTCAGAAACACTCTTGTTTGTAGGGACTTACAATTAGTAATGAGTTCTACTTTTCCAAGAAATATTTTTGCAAAAGTGGTATGTGATATGAACATATTGTACTGCCCTCTCCTCACCCAGCATAAATATATATTCTAAGAAAATGAATCATTATAAAATTTAAAATGTGGGGGGTTTGTTTGTCTTCCAGATCAGAGAGGAAATTATTGTCTAAACGTTGTAGCCAGAAAAAGGATAAAGACGTGCAAGTAACATTTACAGTAAATATTGACATATGTAGTAAAAAGAAAAGAAACTTAGAAGTGCAACCACAGTAATTAGCAGCGACTTAATTTACAGCTATTGCAGCAATGAGTTAGTGAAGTACCTCAAAGATTATTTTTTTCAGACTTCTAGCTCAGTGAAACAGGTTTCCTCTTCCACTTTGTGGCATCCATGGATCCCTGTAAGGAAGAGAGAACTGCATAAAAGTGTATTTACCAGCTGGATTCTTTTCTAAGCAAAGTCTCAGCAAATCCAATCTGAGGTCTTCTTATGCTTAATCAAATAGCCTGAATCTCCTTTTCAGGAATCCTGGCTCCTTCTGCCTCATGCTGTATGTAAGCATATAATTGTCAGAATTGAGTTTGCTGTTTATCTGTCTTAAAGACGCTAAAAGTAGGGAAATCTAGTATTTTGTATACTTCAAGTGACCCTTTCAGCTTACTCAAGTCTAGAAATAATCTGAAATACTGTGCACCATTATTGCTATCCTAACAGGAAGGAAACCCTCTTTGTTCAAGAGCCCCCATCTGCCGATCCACAAGACACACTAGGCAAGACTCTTTCCTATTGCATACTTTTTCCCAGACCAGCACATAGGTAATTTCAGACATGATCTACTAGCTAGTTACAGCTGGGGCCCAAGGATAATCATCTTTTTACTGAAACAAAGAAAATCTAATGGGAGAGCAGATTCCTCAGGAACAGCAGCAGGGTGCAGCACCCTCCTGACCCACTGTTCGGCACTTCATGCCCTGGGAAACACCAGCTCTATTGCTCTGGCTGTCAAACAGGTAAACCTCCCCACAAGTCTCTCTCTCTCTCTCTCAGAATCCATAACTGGTGTAGCAGAGGTCAAATAATCTGTGCAGTATGGGTGTGAAATCACACACTGGTCTTAAACTCCTTATTTTAGAATGCTAGCAGTGATCTTAAAAATACTGCAAGTTTTCATGTGAGATGTGCTATTATTCTTGTTGAAATAAAGCCATTTTGATGTCAACAAGGAGAAATCATATGATTTATCTGTACCTAGATGTCTACTATAGCATGACATTAATTACTTTCTGGAAGCGTTTATTTGTCTTTAATGACTATAGAGAAAGAGCCTAGGGTGATTCCGATGTAGAACTCCAGACAATAAAAATACTTGGATCAGTGAATCTCAGATCTGAGTGGCAGTCAGCTGCCTGTGTTTAGCTACAGCTCACCTGAGGCAAGCCCCTTAGTCAGATTAACCATAACTCACAAACCGGTTTAGCAGTGCTTTACTTCTGTTCATTCAGCTCTCACACCTGTGGAAGCATCAGTAAGAAAAAAAGTAAAAATAAGTGCTCCTTGGGCAGCCCAAGACTCTGAGTTGTAGCAAGACCTGTGCATTGTAACTGGACACAACCAAATCTCTTACCTGGACTCTGTGCCAAACAGGAATTGCTTTTCAGTTGTGACCAGCTCTGGAGTGGGATGCCCTGCAGAACTTATGGCCAGATATGCAGGAAACCCACACCATTCCTCTCATTGGGATGAGCCATTTCAAAGGATGCTGGTATCATAGATCTTTCTATGTAGGACCTAGGTATCTAGCTGGGGAGTAGAAGGGTTACTGTTAATTTAATCATTAATTTGATCATGAATGGCAGTAAGTTTATTAGCCAATGGCTCAGTGTTTAACAGCATGAACTCAAGGTCAGCATTCCCATCTGTCAGTACCTTGTATTACTGAAATGAAACAGGTGGCAAAGCTAATGGAATTGAAATTAAACCATTCAGCCTAGGTTTACACCTAACTGCGTCACCTTTTACTGTCTTATGATTGGCTGCAGAGGGGGAAAAAGCTTAATATTTTTTATTTGTAAAACACCTGAATACAAAGAATGGGAAGGAATGATACTGCATTGCTAAGGCCACATGAGAGGAGATGTGCCCCTGAGAAGATGCCCAACATCACTGATGAGTTCTCAGACTTTATTGAAGCATGAGCCTTTTTTCTCTCTGAGCACAAGCATGCTGAAGCACAAAATTATGTTTCTAACTCAGCTAAACCAGACTCAGGTACAAAAAGGGTAGGCACTTTCACCCKTTCCTACAGTTTCAGCTGTACCATTTTAAAATGATTGATTTTTCATATACTAAACTTTCAATACTAAACTTGATTGCAGGCAACTTTAAAATAAAATAGATTTCTTTTGAAAGGGAATGAATTTTAGAAGAAAAACAAAGCTACTTCCTTCTGAAAATTTAATTGGTTATTTAATGTGTTTTACTCTGAAAAAAAACACCTGGTGTATGCATTGTATTTTCAAATCCCAGCAGATTGAACAGGCAAAGTTTAGTTAATAATTTCTATCATAAAAACTTAAACGTTGTATGCAAAGAGTCCTTATCTTTCTAATTCTTAAAAGTGTATATAGACGAAAAATTGATTTGTACCATTGAGATAAATTATGTAAATTTTGATTGTGATATTTCTTACCTTGCAGTGGACTAGACATTTCTTTACGGAAACAGAACTCAGGGTTGAAGTCTAATGTTTGCAAAGTTTTAGAATATTTTACCTGTAATATAGTCATATCTTCAATATTTTTGGCACAACATGAACATAATAGCATAATATAGTCCTCAATTTATAGTAGGTTTGTAATTGTGACAGAACATGAGATTTTTTTACAGGTGTGGTTTAGTGCAGGGTAGTGTTGATTGACAGAAATGTCACTGAATCTGGTAACTATTAAATGTGTGTGATCTTCCTTGAAAAGATAATCTATGGAAATTAGTTAATGCAAGTCTGTATTTTGGTTTAGTTTGTCTGGGCTTTTTAATAGGTTGTTGGGGTTTTTTCTTCCTTGATCACAAGGAATTTATATTAAAATTTTTCAGTAGGCTAAAAGTACTAGAAATTCCTGGATTTTATTACTTCTGTCACTCCTTAAAATGAGAAATTACAGTTCCTTCTTTATCTTCTCCTTCCAACAAAGTAAAGGAGAATTGTGAAAAAAAGGAACCAATCCAACAAGCTTTAGCATGTGTATTTTTTTATTAAGGTTTCTGGTAGCTAATTATTTCTTACTTCATTGGATCATTATTCTGTGTAATTCWGTCATTTTTTTAGTTACTAGAGTAGCCTCTGAAATAAAATATTCTCCATAAAAATATACAAAGGTTTTTTTTCTCATATTTCTTCATTTTTACCAAGTTTAGTGGTTTAAAAGTTACATTTCTTGCCTGAGTTATTGAGATTCCTCCACCAGTCAAGTCTCAAGACGATTATCTCCAGGCAAAAAGAAGCTTTGAAGACTAAAATCGTATAAACTCCTAATTTTGGAATGACTTATGTTAGGGGGCAAGAATCCCATCYGGAGTCATAATTTTTTAAAAATCATAGTTTTATCATGACTTGGAGCCTAATGTTTTCCTAGTGCAACATCTAAGTACACTCTGGACACCACAGAAGAGGGATTATGCAGTATAGTGGATCTAACTGAGACATATTTCTTAAAGTTTATAGTGAATATACAAAGTATCCAAAATGAGTAAAACATCTTTCCATATTAATCTCTTACACTCCTACTCTTCTCTTGAGTGCTTTATGTGTTTCTAATTTCTGAATGAAACATGAACTATATTTTACCAAAAAAAAGAAAAAAAAAGAAAAATCTGTTCTGATAAGAAGTTAAAATGTATTTTATGATGTAAATATTTTACGGTGGCTGAAAATATTAATTTATTTCAATTTTATAGTTGTTTTTGTTTTTATCCTTTGTTATGATACAAAACAGAAAAAGAGGACTTTTACTTTTTCCAGGTACCTCAGACTTTCTAACTGTGCTAAAACTCTTAGGGGAACCTGTTGGGAATTGAAGTGAGAGGGTGCCTATGGGTTCTCCCTGCCTCCTGATGGAATGGTCGAGCCATGATGAAGTTTCTGGTTGCACGTACCTTAATTGAGACTGAGTTACTATGCTGTTCCAGGACTATTTTTGTCTTGCCCATATTCCTTCCTCTTCAACTGCCGTAAAATCATATCTGCTCTCCCCCAATAACGTTTATTCTGAGTTTGTGCCTAAATGGGGAATGAGTATGTCACCACTTTTTTATAATTTATCTTCCTCACAAGTTTTTTATCAGTGCAATCCCTCAGATGCTGCAGAAAGAAAAGACAGAGGTTTTTTTCTACATAGGCTTTCTGTTCTCACTTCAGTCTTCTGTGCATAAAGGAAAAAAATAAGTTCTCTAGAGAGGCGACTGTTCTCTCAAGCATCRGGACAACTCTGCTGTCTCCCAGCAGTGGAGCAGCACCATAGCAGTAAAACCTAATCAAGTCCTAGAGCCCTAGTTTTTAACCTGGAGGTGAAGTCAGTGGCAAAAGGCAAAGCAGCCTGAACCAGTTACCACCTTGGGGAAAAACAACCCCCAAGAACACAGAAAAAAAATCCCCTGTAAATGCAGTGATGGCTTTACATGAGTGTAAGTATCATTCTTACTGGTTGTGAATGTTCATGATTTGATTTTTTAAAAGGAAAGGGACTGAAGTTTACAGTACYAGTATGTAAAGAACTACTGTACTGAAAACAAAAATAGGCACCATATTATTAACAATACAGGAAAGTATTCTGGAGTTTGTTTTTAGTTTGCTTAATTATCCAAAACCATTTAAATATGTACCTTTATTTGCTATTTATAGTGGTGTCTGTGTCCCACTCTGGAGAGGACTGGGGAGGTTCTAATGATTCCTGTGGCAAAATTAGACACAAACGAGGTAGATGTTACACCCACAAACAGTTTATTATTACGGAAATTTGCCCTAGCAACAGAGACAGGAAAGGTACAGATAAAGGAAGGAAAAGAAGCAATACAACGGAGAGCTGAGAGAGAGAAAGAGAGAGTTACCACTACGGATCCAACGGTGTCCCATTGGTCCAATTTGATCAATCAGTGGGCAGCTGGTGCATAAACAGGGCAGGAGGCTGACAGGTGATGCAGTTCATAATTCCTTATATACAGAATAGCCCCTCCCACAGTCAGGTCATCTGAAGAAATGATTGGTTCTTCAAGGAGGGCTGCCCAAAGATATCTTCCTAGCAGCAGAGGCTCTCTCTGCCCTCAAGGGGGTTGTCCAAAGAAATCTTCCTAGGAGCAGAACCACCCAGCAACAGAGCCTCTCTCCATCCTCCTCCCCCTGCCGACCATGGATCCCAGAACATTCCTTTTCATGTCTGCTGCCATAGGTCAAATGCCACTTCTCCAGTGCTCTTCTGAGTGCAGAAGTGGCAACTAAAGCGGTTAATGTTAGTCCTTGAGGTAAAACAGATTTCTAAGCAACAGTTCGAAATAAAGTTCAAACAACACTGAGACATTTTTGTCTTAACCTTTATCAATCCCTCACAAGTGGCCATAGGAGTAAAAGTTTATGCTGCCATATGTCTTTTATGAAGTCTCTGGTTATTTTGATATTTTGGGGTTTTCTGTGTATTCAGGTGTTTATTGTGCAGTGTCTGAAAACAGGCACTACAAATCACATTGTTAGGCTTTGCTCCAGAGGAGGGCTAGTGAGGACCACTGCTACTCCAGAGAAATCTCAGAAAAACTTGTATCACATAAAACATTCCATGTACTAGAACTAAGGGGAACACAGATAGCAATACAGGCCTTGCTGTCCTTCTTCAAGCTGGAAATAGAGAAGCATCTACTGCTCTTCATCCACTGTAGAGAGAGTGAGATGAGTCCCTCTCTCATCTTTGTCATCTGATTTTTCATACCTGCTGACTGTGCTGGCTATCTCTTTCCTACTGTGAACCTAGAAGGAGCTAAAGCTTCTTTCATTCTTAAATAGATTTATTTAAGGAAAATTAAAAAAAAAAAAATCCATCAAGAATGATGGTCCCTTGGTGTCCSTCTCATTGTGTGTCTTTTGCACACAGTAATATTCTGGTGTTATAAGGAACTTGGCTTATAAACTTTCCAGGGATCAGAGAATAGCCAAGATGTTATAAACATTTCACCTCTTTACATTCACACTCTCTAGGAAACTTCAGTATGTTCTGTTTATTGAGGAAAACCTGGAATGATCAACTCAAATGAAAAAAAAATCTACCATGTAAGTCTGTACTTGAAGAAAGAAATTTTAATTTATGTTCTATATTTTTAAATTTATGTAAGTATAATTATATATGTCTTATAATTTTCAGTAATTACACAATGAGATTACAGGTGTAAGAATAATGTGAACTCAATGCTAAATATTTTCAAGAGRTTTTTTCCCCTCCATTAGTAGGATATCAGTTACATAGACTTGTTTCTGMATAACTACTAAATATATTTGTAGGATTGCTGCTTGCGTGTTTTACTTAACATGAATTCTTTTTCTCAAAAAATATCTTCCTTTCTGATCTGCAATGCTACCACTTTGATGTATCTATTCCACAGAGGTAYCTAGATTACTAGGAATTATTTTCTTACTTATTTTGTGAATGGGTCTGCATTTCTCTAAAAATCAACTTCCTTCCCTGCAAAAAACTACCAAGACCAAAACTCCCAAACAACGAAAATAGAAACTCAAAACAACTTAACAAACATCTTCCTCTATTTCTGAATTTCACCCAGGTGAAAGATGGAAAGATTTTCAAATGGGTTTGAGAATAAAAATTTTGACATTGGAGATAAGAAAACAAGCTTAAAGCCAGGTTAGATAGGGCTTTGAGAAACCTTACATAGTGGAAGTTATCTCTGACCCTGACAGGGGGGTTAGAGCGGGATGATGTTTAGGGTCACTTTCAACTTACGCCATTCTATGATTCTATGAAACAGTTTTGCAAGATGGGTAAGATATTTTATTGCTATATAAATTTTCAGAATCAAAGCATTGCAGCCTTCAACTAATAGATTAAAAATCCCATTGAATTTCAGAAGTCTGAGTGCTGAAATCTCATTGACTTTCTCACCAATAGGAAGAATACTGGTGGTGTGAAAAAGTGAAAAAGTGAAAAATTTGGGTGGCCTTTCTAAAAGGCCATTCTTTAGTACTGATRTGGTTTTCCTGATTTAAAAAAGAAAATCAGAATAATTTTACAATGCTAGTTTACTATATAAATGGCACATATATTTTTTGAACTCTGGATTTTGAGGCGTGCCTTGTAATTTAACTGCATTTTATTATTCTAGGAAAAACTCAGAGGAGGATGAAAGTGCTATCAAAAGCTAAATAGTTCCTGGAATGTGCAGTCTAATATCACTATGAATCCTGAAATAAGCATATTTGTTTTTTCTAACTACTGCTTTTTAGTGGGAAGGAGGGCATCATATATTTAACAACTGTCTAAAAGTCAGATCAAGCAAACTTGGCTGCCTCAGTACACATGCACGGACAACTGGAAACAATCCATTTTGAGGAGGAAAACACATGGAAAAGAAAGACTGTAATGGTCTTGTATTGAGGTAACAATTCTATGCAGCGTAGAGATCTAAACAAGCTTCCTTGGAAGAGGATAAATTCTAGGGCTTGAACTTTATAGCTGGGTAGGTTTTTTTACAGCCTTAGATAAGTTCATTTCATCTTTCTATGTTGTTCTTTGTTCTTGTATTCATTAAAGGTAACATTTTGATAAAACGGGCTAGAAAATGGGAAAAAAAAAAGTGGAAAAAAAAGTCTTTGRAACTGGACTATTTCATAAGTCTGGAAGATCCCAATTAATTTCCAAAGCAAGTTATTTATTTCATRTTTCATGGAAGATCTATGAAAGATACATTCTCTACTTTTTTAAATGATGTTTAATGTACAAATGCAAAATAATAAAAAGGTTAATTTATCTCACATCTGCATTTGAAAGCAGAAAAGACAGATGCTGCTGTTATTGGCTTCTGAACTTGCTTTTGTATCTGTCCGTTAGCTCCACGGAGATGTGAGCAACTGAGGACTCATTTTAGCGGAACATTGAGGTTAAAGGCTGCCTTTCTGTTTCCAGTCCCACTACCACAAAGTTTAACCAATCTTGTCTTGCTACATTCTTGCTATTGGAATTCTTCCTGCTCTATTCATCTCTCTGAAGCTGAGCTCGAGGCAATAGCTGATGTTCAGTAAGCAAAGTGGTAGAAAAGCATCTGGTTTTGCACTCTGCTGTCCTGATTAGCAGAACATGAGCTGCTTTACTTTACAAAAGGGGAACTGGATTATTTGAAATATACACCTTTTTTTTTTTCCTCTTCTCTGATGAGGATTCAATCATCCAGGAAATGTTGCCCAGAAACTGACTTAACAAAATACAGAAATCTGCTAACAGAAACTGGGTGGCAGCCAACTGGTTGGCATACAGCTATGACAAAAAGTGAAAGCAACATGTAATTCAAATACTAGAAAAGGGCAGAGGAATTTGTTCTATCAAAGGTGGCTGTTCTTCAAGGAGAACTTGTCATGAATGTTCTTCATCTTCTTGTCATGAGCAATCTTCATCTTGAACATCATTACCGTTTGAAAGTTAAAGTTTCTAATAGTTTTCAGACATGTCAATGTCTTAAAAAATGCTTCAGACCACTAAATATTCATGCCACTAGAGAACAGAATGATTAATAGAAATGCTTAAGAGTAAGAAAAAAGTAGTTCTCATTTTTGATATCCTCTATTATTACCACAGAGGGAAAAGAACTCTGACAAAATCCAAATCCAAGCAAAATTAAATTTTCAAATGAGATTGCGGAAACTGGACATGGTTCTTCATTTAGCTGTCTATTCACTGTTAAAAATATACACCTAGGAACATTTTAATAATATTCTTAGCTTTGAAACTAAATTTTACTTTTTCATGCTGTTCTAATAATAAAATTACAATAGCACTGACATATGGCAAGATGACAAGTGGTAGAACTCGGTAGGTGTAGCTTTTCCTAGGAAAATGGTTTCATTTAGAAGGAATTTACCTTCAGCATTGAGGCTTTTGAAACTACCTGCCAGCTGTGGAGCCATGTGGAACCGTGACTTCCGAGGTGCAGGGTTTAGATGTTTTGCTGGATCCTGGGCCATCAGGTTTATATTCAAACTGTGAAACATCAGTGCATGATTCCATGCCAGGGCAAGGTCTGGAAGTATCCCAAATGCCTGTGTCTTGCCTCCCCTGGCTGGATTCCCATCAAAAGGCAGAGTAGAGGCCCAGGGTAGTAGGAAGCTGGGCTTGATTTGGACAGGTCTAGAGGAGTCCATCATCATGCCAGGGCATCCATATGAGCTGCAAACGACTTGCAGTACAAAGGTCTCCCACCTTCACCTTATCAAGGAATACTTTACTGATATCAAGGCTATTCAAAAGCAAARGTGTCATATTCTATACAGAAGGCTACTCCTCTCCTTTATAATTTGGGAATAATATGAGCAAGCAGGAGAGTTATATTATCAGGGCTGCGTTGTCCTTGCAGGGTGAACCAAAGCATATATCACAATCCTTCCTGGTCTTTTTTCTAGCTCTGGTGTAATACTCATATGAACAGTTTAGAGCTACMCATAGTTCCCCAAAACACAGTATTTGCAATTGGAACTCTTACTTGCCACTTGGAGGTAGCTCATGGCCACTATTTCCTGATTACTTGAGACTGGAGAAGCAGAATCCCCACGTGTATTTTCCACCCACCAGCACAGATTGCTTCTTCAAATACAATGACAGTCAAAGCAGTTGCATGAAACTGACTCAGCTGGTTGTGTCATTACCTGCTTATTCCAAAATGTATAAATGTGCAGACACAGTGAGACACAGCACACATTACAATAAAATAGTGTTATATTAAAAGCGAAAAAGTAGTAAAGACAGGAAAGTGTGAAAGCTGTCTAACGTTTTCATTGCTATGTTTGGTTTTTTTTTTTCCTTTTCCTTAAAGGTCATGTCTGCACATGTCTCTACATTTACAAAATTATTGTAGTTGAGTACAATTTCTTCCTAACCAAAGAATAGTAYAAACAGTACAGATAGTAGAATGGATTCTGATGTATTACTATAACAGTTCTTCTGCCACAGTAATCAAATGAGAATGAGCTATTCCAGCAGAAATGTTTTTGTAACACTTCACCTATACCCACCTTGGAGCTGGTAGTTTATACGGTGGAAGTGATGCAAACATCACATGTAAACAAACATTTTAAACTCCAGAGGTGAAATTGTATCTTACTAACTTCAGTATGACTGGGAATACCCATCTATTCAGCTTTCCCATTCATCAGATAAGATTAACAATGTTTGTTTACCTCATAGCAGTTCAAGRGAGATTAATTATTGTCTGTATATTTTCAATCTTTTTTGGATGAAAAGTGATACACAGATGCTAAGCACTGCAAAAGAAGCTGTAATAACCTWCAGAACAAGGTACTGCTTAGCTATGCCGTGCTTTCCTCTGGAACTGCCAGTTCACAGGCATTAAGCTCATCCTGAAATCTAGCAAGTGAATGCTTTCCAGAGTTTAGGTGATTTTTAGGTCTGAGCAAAAGCAACTGCAGTGCTATGCAGCATGCAGTGGGTGAAAAAMCCCAAACTTACAAAATCATTCATTGTGTCTGTTCCAAGGTGAAGATGTAATTTTGTGAAAAGACRAAGTTGCATTCTCCTGCCCTGTCCAAAAGAAACTCCCAGGGCTGCCCCACCCATGATAAACATTTGTCACCTCGTATTGGGCAGGACTTTATCTTTCCACTGAGAAGCAGTAAGGGCTTCCCCTATGACTTACAGCAAGGACTATTAACCCCACAGACATCACTGGGTTTTACACAGCAGTGCCACCGTAAAAATTTAGAAATTTTACTCCATAATATCAATTTTACTCCATAATCATCAGTTTCATTTTCCCAGAAGTTTTGCAATTAGCAGGCCTTAGAACAAAAATTGCAGATCTGGCCTTGAAAATGCTGTTATACATGAACACGCTTGATGCTAATAATAAACTGCAAAGGATACAGATAGAAAATGACCAAATTAGTGACCTATGTCAGAAGAAAAGCAAAGGGCTTACAGTTGTATTTCTTTCCTAATTTTCTTCTTATTTTTGAAAAGTGAAGGGGAATGCAGGAGTGGCAGGATGTGAGGTTTCCCATGAAACTACAGAGCTAGATCACCAAAGCAACTGTAATATAAAGGAAAAAAATGCTGCTGAAGAACAGTCCACAGAAGGAGCAGCTTTGTGTTGTTTGACTCTGACTTTCTCTTGCTACTGAGCAGATTTTTGCTGATACTTAGATGTATAATTAACTGTTAATTATTTTAAATAAACTTCTTTGTCTTCAAGAAAAGTCTATTGTTATTTGAGAGGAAAAACAATTTTTCAGTTTATTTTTAGTATTTTATTTTCTTACTAATCAGTGGAAAAATATACGGCTATTTTTCTTAACATGCTTTTAATAACCATTCCATGTAGGACTAATATTCTTCAAGTTTTCATTTAAAACTGCTGCAATTGCTAAGCTCTGCTGCCATTACTTTGTGTAGGGATTTAATCACTATTCTTAGTGTGCACACAATTTCTATTAATGCCAATTAATAAGCACTGATTGAAAAAAAGAACCACATAATTGTTTCTAATTTTCATTTTTCACAGAAATTGTTTCAGCAAAGTATTTGTTACTTTTATGGTGACATAAATACATTTCCATTAAAGCTAAGTCAACAGCAGAAGATTTACATGTGTATTTTTTTTTCTTTTTCTTCCCATATTGAATATACAAAACCTACTAATTTGTGAATTTAATGGAATTTAATAATGTGAGTTTTTGTGAGTTTAATGGAAATTCACACAAATCAATGATGTTGGACTGATCATGGATTTCCCTGGCATCTGTTGAAGTATGAATTATATCTATTAGGTCTGAAATTATAAAGAATCATGTAACATTCATAGTTTTGGCATTTTCTCATAGCAGCAAGACCAAAGTTCTAGTGGAATTTCAATTCCCTTGAGTTCTGGGGCAAACTTCAGTGAAGACAGGCCTGGATTTCAGCATGCTTATTTTGAAGCATTCTGCTCACACATGTTACTACCTCTATGTGAAAATCTGAGTCAAACAAAAAAAAAAGGCTTCTAGAAACAGACAAGGTAGCCAGTTCTGATGTCTGATTTTTGATACCTGCATGAAGCCAGTTAATTGTCAATTCCACTTTCACAAAAATAGCCTGTGTTTGGAGTCATCTGAACAGTAGAAAGCAGGTGTTGCTTGCACAAAGAACTTCCTCTACTGCTCCTCTGTATGTGCTTTTAAACATGTTTATAAATAAGTGCACTGAAATGTATTAAAAATTTCAACTGTTTCTGATGGTTTTATCTTCATATTGCTATAYAGTTTTAATTTTCTTCTATCTCTGAAAAAAATGATTTTCTTATCTGTTATAATTTCTTGCACCATATATATTACGTATATGCATATATGTATATAATATGTATCTATTATATATTTTTATATATATAATATATATATATAACATAAGAARGATGTAATATTTTACACTTTGTCCAGCAAGGGAACAGTTAAAGATCACCTAGATATTAATTTTTAGTGATAGGTTTAGGTTTCACTTTTCCTCTTTGAGTGTCATAAACCACAATTAATATTAATTTTTTTTTTTTTTAAAGAACCTACTACTCTCTTCTAAACAAATGGAAACAGTACTATATTCTGAACATATATGTCTTCCAATAATTTATTAACATGTGTATGTATCCACCTTAAAATATCACCTATTACTTGGCAAATGTGCATATATATATTGGGAGTGTCCTGAATGTTCCTTCTTAAAATTTTTTACATTTTTACTGGTKTTTTTTTTCTTGTTGAAAATAAGTTTTCATGGGTGGACTAACTTCATATTGGAAGACTATTTGCCTCTGATAGATATAGGTAAGTTTGAAATCTAATTTTTTCGTAGGCAGCTTTTTCCCAAAATACGAATGTTTGGTGACAAAGAAAATTGGTGTAATTTACTCTTTTGTCAATGGGAAATGAAATTGAAAATAGAAGAGTAGTATATTATCAAGCTGTGACTGTTTATAATTGTGGACATCAATCCCAGTTTTCAGGATAGGCTGTTTTAYTTTTTTTTTCCCAAAAGGCTTGATAAATAATCTACACATATTTATTGTAAAACATCAAAGGTTTGGCTATTAAGGACTGTGGTGGGGAGCTGATTTATCTTGAAAATGCACAGAACTCAGTATATTGCTGATTCTAATCAAACATTTCTCTAAAACTAATTTGAGTGTGTTTTTTCAACAGAATAGAAGCTGAAAATCTGTCTCAAGCAGAATGCCAAATTTAGCAGCATGCCGGAGTGGCTCAGGTTAGGAGTGGCTCAAGTGCAATAGCATCATTCCATACTTTCACAGTTTTTCTCAAGTTTGCAGCACTATTCGGGTAGAAATGTATGTACACATGTACTTCACAATGCCATGACAATGACTTTAATAAAAGGTAGGAAAAAATAAGCATTTGCTGTGTAAAAATGTAAGATAATAATAAATAAATTGTACTATACAGGCATGGTAGACTGTCGTTAAAATTGAAAATTGGTTCTTAACCCACCACCACTTCCCTCATCATCATTTATGCTTTCTAGATGTTCATTGATGGTGTCATAATTTTATTAAAGTGCAATATTACTAAACGAAAGCTTGAATGCTGGGTTTGGTTTGATTGGGGTTTTTTGTTTGTTTGGTTGGGTTTTTTTGTTTGTTTGGGTTGGTTTTTTTGGGGGGGGAGGGGTTTGTCATTTATGCAGTGAAAAAGCGTTGGGATTCCTTAAAAACACAGGTTTTTAGCTTTCATGATGTTACTGTTTTGGTTTAAAAAAATGTGTAAAAATAAGATAAGCAAACATATTAAAAGCACATTATGAGCAGGACCTCTACCAAGGAAAGTGAGACCAACGTCCTATTCCTAGCTGGTCCTGTCTCCCCTCAGAATAAGCTACAAACTACACGACTTTTACCTACCTGTCTGGGTAAAAAAAAACATTGGAAATAAAATAAACAAATGGATCTATAACTGTTCATAGAATTCATGAATTTGCCTTGAATAGGTATTCCTGAACAGAAAATTGCGGTATATGCATAAGACTTGGGGGTTTGTTTATTCATATTAGCCATAACATTATTCGAGTACGTTTTAATTCTTTGCTTTTACCTCAGTTTCTTTCTGTAAAAATATATAGAATATACTTCAGAGTATGCATTTTGATTTCTTTCTATCTTATATATCCTAAGCTTTATTTTGGAAAATAAATATCTGTAAAGGATATATGAAAACAAAAGAGAGGATTTTAAGGAGTAAGAAGATTCCCAAGTGTTCTGTGGACCTTAAAATATATATTTTCAAATTAAAAGATACTGAAAACTGTGGATAAAGATGAGAACCTAGTTTGTAATCAACCATAAAAAAAAAGGAAAGATCTTTTGATGTGAATCTTACTTTTTAACAACRGGATGAAATTTCTATTTGTGTTCTTGAATCCACATGTTCCAATACTTATTCAAATATATTTTTTACTCAGAATTCACAAAATTTGCTGTTCTTACTCTAACCACTTTCAGAAAATGCAATTATAAATATTTACACCATTCTGGTAACTATTTCGCATGTATTTCAAGAGCCAAATTGCATTAATTTTGACATYGTCCAATTAACTGAAGAAGTTCAGTAACAGCCAGTTTGAGAGTTTTTGTCCCTTCTTCTTCTCAAGTGAAACCACCTGGCAGCTATTCTTTAATTTTTTTTTTTTTGGTCATTATTTGTAAATCAGTATTTGAAAGGTTTGGAAAGAAGCATGCTAGTAAGAAGAGCAACATGAAAAATATTAGAATGAGGAAGCTAATACCTAAATTTATTCAGAATAAATCATGTCAAAAAAAGCTACCACATTTTTAACAAAATATGGCGTATTCAGGAACCATCAATAAAGAATGAGCAACTATTTATATTCTCTAGATTTCATTTTTTCACTTGAAATAATTGGTTTAATTGCCCTTTAGTAATTGGTTATTTATTTGAAAATCAGAGTAAAAGAAAAGCCAGATTCATTCAAAAAAATGACTTCCAAAGCATCTCTTCATCTTTATGGATGAAGAAAATACTCAAGAGCACAGACAAGTGTATTTCTATTAACTGAAAACCTGAACAGCTGAACAGGATGTTCAGTAAGGCTTTGTGTCTAACAAAAGACTTTTTTGTCTTCTAGCTTATTGAACTTATTCCTGATTTCACACCACACTTCCGCAATAATTTGGGGAGAGGTTGGGGCATTTTTTTGTTTGTTTGGTGGTGTTGTTGCTGTTGTGTTGATATTGGGGTTTTTTTCCCCAGTACTCTTTTTTCTAATTAACATTCCAAAGTCTTATTTTTGGAGGATTGAAACAGAAAAAAAGTATGGAAAAACTTTTAAGGTGGAAAATTACTTATCTAACCAAGATGCTTGTACAGAAAAAGAGGTACAAATAATTAAATGAATTTCAAAATGTCATAACCAATTTTTGCATATAAGGTTAACACATAACAGTACAATATAAATACAACTGTGTGTGCTCAGGGTAGTGTGCCAGAAACTTTCCCTTACTGTACTTTGTCAGAGCATATGAACAATTTTGCAGTATAGCTGGGGGTTATGCACAGAGAAGYGCACATGCCTTGTACATAAGTGGAGCTGGATGTACTTTCCCCAAACCCTTGAAGCCTCCTGTGAATCTCTTGGTATTTTTTGCAGGAGGCATTACTTCAGTTGCAGTTCTCAGTTTGTTGCCAGCTTTCTGAACACAACTGCTAGGTGTAGGTCGGGCACATGGTGGAACTAAACTCAGAGATTTTGTTAAAATATTCCTAAATTAAGAACCCCGCTATAGCAAAGTATAAAAATGAATCATTACAAGTCCAGGTCTAAAAACCCCTAGCTGGTTTCCTTTATCGGACTGAAAACCATACCTAGCCCTTGAATAAACAGAGCAGCAATGACTCATCCAGCCCTTCAGGTTTCTGTTATTCCTTTCCAAACCCACATTTGAAAGCACGGGCAACATTACCCCTGTGACCAAAAAAATTTCCTCCCCCCGCAAATCAAGATAGTGAGCGACATATTTTTAAAATTAGAAAATAAACATTGGACTTCAGTTGCAGGATCCTCACATATTTGCAATGACTAATAGAAGACGGAAATTATGTGGGAGGATGACTTCAGGGATACAGCAACAAAAATGGCCGAAGCTTAAGACATGCTGAGACTGGAAAGGAAGACACCCTTAGAGAGAACTAGAGAACTTGGAAACCCATGGTTATAGGACAAAATGCTTACAACTCTCATTGTTCTTTTTCAAGCCCTCACTCTGTAATGTCCCCCAGAGAAAATGATTCCTTTTAGCTATATAGGATTTCAAACAGTTAAAAGATGGAAAGCAGAGAAAGAAGAAAAAAATTATATTTTTGAGATTCAAATCTATCTCCAAAGCTAAACTTACTATAGTCTTCTTTCTGAGCAATTATTTATAAAAAGATAAAACCATCAACAAAAAAACCCCACCACCAAACCTTTATTCATGCCCAACTGAGGATATAAACTTTCTGAAGCTTTTTAAAGCTGTTTTTCTAGCTTCATAGAAAAGTGCATGGCATGCACTGCATAGCCCGGGTCTAATCAAAAGTTATTTCATTAAAAAATTGCTGCATAGGTGTTTTTTTCCAGTAGACTACACATGGCATTTTAAGTTATCTATCACTTTTTCCCTTTGGATTTTACCGCTTAAAATGGAGTTTCATGCTTCATGAAACAAAGACTTTCAGGCTGCTTAGGGAACCACAAGCAACAGGACAGGAAGATGACAATCTGAGGTAGAATCTGAAATCCCAGACAAAAGCACATCAGACTGRGAGTCTATTTACAATACCTCCAGTGCCCACCCCACAGGAGTGAGGAATAGCAAATTCTGTGATTTCACTGTGAGGTTCTTTACAGTTCTACAAATCACTGGCTCTGTGCATCATGCTGACCCAGCTCCTGGAGTCATAATATTTTAGAAAAGATTGGCTGTTTCACACTCTTTTAAGGTGCCCTATTATTTTTGGAACAAGTGTTGCTATTACTTGTGTTTGGTAGAACAGTACTCATCCAGCTGCATAGTCCTGTCCCCAGTGACGCCCAGGGATGAGTCCCTGTGAGACGATAACAAAGAGGGCTGCTAAGAATAACATGAATGAAAAAGATTATTTCTGCCCCAATGAGCAGAGCATTGCATACCCTGAGGGCAGCGCACAATTGCTGTGTTGACTCACTGAAAAGCAAGAGAATTCAGATTGTCTTGAGGGAATGAACCTCTGGTATCCCAACATGCACATAACACATGCTTACTCCTTTCCTATTCAATCCAGTTCACTGCCTCATCTTTTCCTGGAATGAATACTGAGCAGCAACTGGATTTGCTTGYTTTGTTTCCTGTTAAACAAAAATAATAATAAAAAATTCTCTGAACTCATTCAGATAGAGGGGAAATGCAAATTCCTCACACAGCAACAAAAAGTATTGAATTAATATTATTCTTTAAATATGCAACTGTGTTCTACAGTCAAGCATTTCCTATGCTACTGAATTGCTTGATGTGGCATTACAGTGATGCTATGGAGGTAGTTGAATCCATGCACTTTTAAGCTCATGAGGAACCACCATGGAGCAAAGCTAACAGGTTAAATCAGAAATTACTTCAAGATGAGGGTTAATTAAATTCGCAGTGCTGGATAACGTAAGAGAAGGAAGTGAGCAGTTATGCAGCCAGAGCAAAAATAATTGTTCATACAAACGCAAGGCACAGCAAATGATTAACCTGAAGATATACAAGAAAAACCCTAAGATGACACCAAAGTTACAGATACATATTTGACATAACATGGAGTTGTTTTATACGTTGCTGCAAAGGTTTCTGTACAAACAATATACTATGGGTATACAATGGGTTACACATTTTACCTTGAGTGGTCTTGATGGTGTTTTTTCTCATCCAATCACTGACCTAATGTCTGGTCTCTGGAAAACAGTTCATAGCTTCCCAATGCTGAGGATGAAACAGGGAGCAGGCASTGCTTGGTCTGTTCTTCACAGTATCTCTGCCGGCAGCGCCCTACTGGCACACCCATCACCATGCAGCCAGTCTCCCTCATAAGCACAGTCATTTTTATGTATAGAGAAAGCAATGTGAAAGGAATCAGACTAAACTCTTTTCCAAAGGGATGCTTTATGTCTATATTCCCATAGGAGTTATGCCTGCTCTTAGAGGTCTCACACTCCATTGAACTCATATGATTGAAATTGCTCTCTCCACAAAGATCTCAGACAACCCTTTGTATAAGTCATATTTCCTGCCTTTTACTTCTGCTGCCGTATTTTGGGTGGCTTAAACTGATCTGTGGACAGCTTCTCCATGACCCTGTATCGTCACCTCTTCTGTGAGCACCATGCCAATGGCGGTCACAGCATCTGGACCATGTGGCAAAGGGGCCCAAGGGCACAGGACTCACAGCAGCACTCACCTCAAATGACATCATTGACCTTGGTCATAACCATAATATTTGGGCATGCCACTGCTAGTAGTTTAATAATTTCTTAAGGAAATAAATATATTAATCAAATTATGATGACAGATTTGCTGTTTGAATATCCCCACGTCTATTTCAGCACAGTACAAAACACAGGTATTAGAATGATTTCATGTACTTTATTTCTGAGGAAACAGATATTCTCTCCTGTGCCCAGTAAAAAAGATTAAAAAAAAAAAAAGTCAGGCTTTCACAACTGCAGTTGAAATCTTGAATTAAACATAACTGATTTTCTGTTTTACTTCAGTGGTAGAGATTCGTGGAGATTTCAGTAGGAGTTTGCAGCACACATCAAAACATACATACCTACTTGTTTGGATTCCCACAGACTTTCTTAATTCCCATTGAGTGACTAGAAACATTCTGATTGACTTAAATAGCTTTTTGATCCATACCAGTCTCCCTTGGAGCAGCCAAATTCTGTTGAATGAGAACTAACCCCCTAAGGGTTATCACAGCATGCATCTATATACTTGTTTCATGAAACTTTTTCTTCCCTGCTAGCACCATTAACTTCTCAAAATCATACTAAGGGTTCTTTTTCTAATCATAAACCTTAATCCTAATTTCTCTCTACAGCCATCTAATTCCAGATACAAAGAAATTTTGATTTAAATTATAAAAGACACTTTGCAGAAGAAAATCTATTAGAAAAATATTACACATTCAGAAATTCACTGGTATCTTTCAGTCAACATTATTTTTCTTAATGTTCATAGTTTTATTCCCTGCCTTTTCAAAGTATCGACTTTACCTAGGTATTCCTCTCAAATGGAACAAAACATTAGATTACAAACAGTAATGGCCACCTGCCTACTACTTCCATGAACAAATGCAGTCTAAATTGACCAAAACCAGTTGGTACACTGCTCTGTGCTTGCAAGATGAAAATTTATAAGTTTGGATCCTTTCTCTTTACAAGAAGTACTCCAAAAAATCTATTATTGGCATTTGGCTGATAGAAAGCATTACAATCAGAAATAGAGGTGCAAGAAAATTAGTTTCTGTACTGGACACAGTACCTTTATGCTTAGTTTATTCTACTTTTTCTGAACAGAAATTTGCCACATTTTGGGGCATTTCATAATCTTTCATGACATGGAAAGCAACAGATAATCTTTTTCTATCAGATGTTAGCAAAAGAAAGAGTTCTAAAATTTTATCATTAGTCTTGTAATCCCTAAACCAATCTTTCACTTTTCAAATAATACAATAATCATATTCAATAATGTGTTAATATTTCAGCATTAAAAATTTTATCTCCTCAGGATTATCTCCCCTTTTAACAGCACATTTTATAAATCTATCACAGTTTTTCACTTTCTAAGGTCTTCGACACTAGAATCCCTTAAATAACAAGATGAATATATTTTAATTAAAAAACTTCAGAAAATTGCAGCATCCTATAATTGTTGATGATCTACCCCGTCTAGGCCACAGTGATGTCTCAGCAGTGTCGTATTGGATGACATAGCTGTTTTTTGTGCAAAATATTGCATCTCCTCCAAAGATGCACCTTTCACATAATGACAACATGGACCTTTTTACCAGTCCAGTTATAATAATTTTTATATTTTTTCCCTTTTGTAAATTCTCTATGAATTTGCAGCATTACTGCATGTAGACTTGTTTCTTTCTTACTTTTTCCTCTGAGGCAAACGTGGTTAAATTGTGTTATTTAGCACTTGTTCACAACTGCACTGTATTTGGAACTGCAAGGATCTGCTCACAAAATCATTGTAAAGCGATGGGAGGAGTTTTCAACTCTCCTGCAAGCACACAGATGCGCATGATGGGCATAGACACAAAATGCAGCAGCTCCCACCCAAGGAAAATAATTCTTTAGTGGTGTCTCTAGCAGATCCAGACACCAGGCCACATCCAGACTAGAGGCTTAAATGCTAATCCCTAATATACACTGAAGTTTTCCATGGGGAAAAGTAATTTATGAAATTGTATACATTTATATTTAGACTGTTTGAAATGAGCATTTCATTTTGAATAATATTTTTAGAACATAACACAATTCTTTTCAACCGAAAATGAAAAAAAAGTTTATATTCAGAGTTCAGTTTTACACTTTATCTTCTTTTTCTTCGACTGAAAAAAAAAAAGAAAATTAAGAGTGTGAAAAATTTTTTCTCATACAACTTTTTTATATTTTTGAAAAAAAACCCTGTTTTCTGGGTTATCCCAACTGGAAGCCAAAAAGTATGGAAAGTAGCTCTTTTCCCATTTTCTCCTTTGCCTTGTTTCCTTCAATACACTTAATCGATAGCAACTGATTTTTCCAAAAGAATTAAAGCAGCAGGGGCAGGGGAAGGTGATATCCATAGTGTGGATAGTCGTAACGTGGCCTGGAATCCCTTACAACAGCATTTTAAACTAGAAAAGAACAGAAAACCTGATAATGCTCACTATTCATTGCCATTCCTGCCTGAAAGCAGATTATCTGCCYGAAAGCTAAAGTATGTGTAGCAAAAAATACCTGGCAGAAGTTACCATGCATCATCTATAATCAAGCATATGACTGTGATATTCTGCTAAACTCTATTTATGTGTACTAAACTATATATAGAAATGACATTGTTATGAGTACACAAGGTAGCTCCGGGTAGATTAGTGTTGCACTTTTCATTTTTGTAAATACAAAAATATAATGGACATTTTATGAGAATTTGGTTCATTAAATGAGAAAGCTTAAACTTTGGCCCTGCTTTCACCTCACAATTAAAAAAAAAAGTTATTTTAATTGCAAAGCTTTATTTGTTTAGGTTATAAAATGTTGGTCAAGAATAAGGCAAGGGAAACCATAGGCCAGTTTTAAAGCTGTGTGATATTTTTACACGCATGAAATTGTTGCTTATTTGCATACATATTGTATACTGTAAAGCACAGTTTCTTCTATCAAATCTCAAATGTGTGTCTCAGTAAGTCAAAGTATGACGAGCCATGCTTTCAGAATAAAAAGCATAATTACAGAACAATTGCAACCTATGGTACACAGATCAATGCATTGCAGCTGAGCTACCTCCTGCACCTACCAGCAAATGTGTATCAGTCCCCTGGGCCCTGCCAGAGCATAGAAAAGAAAGCCAAAACCCTGTAGTGTATTAGGAATACAAATTCAATATATTTCTCGTAATTACTTTTTAATTTCCATCTCATTTATGTATAGATACTACAGAAGGAAAAAGAATTCTGTTCCTTATTCTGCCTCTGTCTTGCTTATTCAACCTTAGTCATATTACAATTACTCTGTTGCTTAATTGATTCTTCTGCATCATATGCATGATTAAAACTACTTGTCTTTTAGGTGTTAAGTGGACCTAAGATTACCTTTTATACTGTAAGAGAAATGTTTTAAAGAAGAAGCTTGAATGAATGTTTTTTTTTAACGTTCAAATTGTTACTTAATAGTTCTGATTTACTAAATTATTTAGTTTTGTCCATGAGCTACATATTGCTTTAAAATGTTCAATTCTAATGCAATTTAACTTAAATCTTCTTTTTAATACTAGAAATATTTTTCTCCTTTTGTTCAGCCAATGAAAAAGAGGAGCCTGCAGGCTAGGAAAAATGTTGTTTTGTCTTTCTTTCTTAATACTGGTCTGTAGGATATTGTGCTGACTATGGAAAGAAAGGCCTCATTCAGAAGTTTTATATAAGGCAAGTAGGATTGCAGAGTATAGATCAGATTGTACAGAATCTTCCTGGAAATTAAGACAATGGAAATCAATGACCATTATAGGAGTAATTTACATAGAGAAATAATCTTTTTTTTCCTATGGATCTTCCTTTATTAAATGTACCTATCGACTTCTGTGTGGTCATCTGTACACTAAGGAAATAATGCCATGGAGATTTTATTGTGCTGTATTGTGCAGTCTCACTCCAAATACAAACAACCAAAATATCCAAGACTGTCTGGGATTTGAAAAAAAATGAGAAAGTACAAAGGGCAAAGAGGCTGAATAGAATATATAATGACTAAATACTAAATGCAGAACATATAAATTTTGGTATATTGTGTATTCTGTAATGAGTGGTAAGACAGATGAGTGACTGGCACAGTTATTGTTACTGCAGTCAACACTTACATTAAATTTTACTTTGAAATGCTGACCCTGCTGTTTCTCTTGTGGATAAGTTATACCTCATTGCCAGTTCTGTGCTTGAAGCAGTCTTCAAAGGAAAATATCATTCCAGATGCACTGTATGTACAACAAGACATGAATCAAGTCTTCTGTCTTGATTCTCTTGTTTTTCCTCCTTGTGGTCCTCTGCAAAGCAGCAGTATCTCTTGTCAAGATGAGTCACCTCTGTCACTCAGCCTTCAGCTTTGTGAGAGCGGTCAAAAATACCCAAGASTGAAATGCAGAAGGCTCTTCTGCAGACAGAATACAATACTGGTGCTGTCTGCTCATGTGCTTACTTAGCTGAATATACTAAATACAGAGTATGCTGTGTATCAGATACGAAGTCATCCAGGAAAATAATGCATGTCAATTGGTCAAAAATGAGAATTAATGCAAGTGTTAATGGATATTTCACAGATATATGATTCAACCATGAAAGGCTCAACTACCATGAGACCTGATACTATAAGAAAATATATACAGAAATAATAGAATGTATCTATTTGCAATAACTTGGAAAGTCTGTGACGGAATATTGCTGAAAACTCTCCTATGAAGAATGGACATGGCTCACATAATTTAAAATTATTCTCTGAGTTGTGCTGGAATGTCCATCTGGAATTGGAGGCAGTGCCTTGCACCTTGATTACTTCTCACGCACAAAATAGGAACTTGTTCTGCAAATGAGCCACAAACTGAAAATACCCATTTCAACCTATAAGGAAAAAAATACTCCAACACATAAATTTTCACAAATTTAGGATGATTTTTAAATACTTATCCTTGCCGTTGAGAGAGGTACTTAACCTACTTATAATGTATGTCTGTTGTCAAAGCAAATCAATAAATTTCAGGGTACAGTACCAGTTTTACTTGTCATAGCTGTGTATATTGTGCTTTCTTTAAGATTCAGAGCATTGTAAAGACCAGAATCTCACGCAACAACCTTCTTGGATCTCCCAAATTGTAAAAAAGATTTCTTCTAACTATTGATACAGAGATTATAGTTACTGTTCAGTGGTTCTGATTCTATCTCATAGAAGTGAATGGAAAATATCAGTATAAAATAGGGTAAGTTTGTCGCTATACCACAGGCAGAATACTTACAGCAAACAGTGAGGTGACATACAAATTCTGAGGGCTTAATTTAAACATGAATTATTTAATATTACAAGCCTTAAACTTGCATGGCTAGGGACTTTATGCTAAAACTCATGCTCACTCTGATTTGAGCTGCTTGAGCATGCTGAAGTGATAAAGTTGATCTTGCTTACAAATTAAATTTTTAAAGCTGGTGGATTAGTACGACCATAGGCTTGATCCATATAAAGTGCTGAAGCTTTCTAGATTCACATGGGATTAGGAGACAAGCCTCAAGTAAAACCTTTCTTTAACTGACACTTTTATAGACACTCCAAACCCAATTAGTCCGTGCCGCTTGAAGGTGTGAGTTCTATTGCCAACACTACCTCTAAGTCTATCAGATAAGTTACTTAACCTCTCTACATATCATTTCTACATTCTATAGAAAAAGGATATCATCATTGCCCATGCTGTTGAAAGGCTTTCAGATTTGGCAATGAAAGACTCTACATTCTCAAAAAGCAGTGGTAACTCCTGGCTATCAATTTAAGAGTTTAATTTAAGCAAAGTGGAATATCACTCTGTGTTCCATTGTATCATTGTATTCCTGCTAAAACTGTTGTATGATCTGTTCTCATGATAACTTGACATGTCTTGTGACATAAGTTGAAAACATGAAAAGACTCATGTTATAATATGTACTGTGGAATTCATTTTCTCATCACATTTATCTTACATAGCCTCATAAAATAGCGTATATGTTCAAGAGTATGGTCAAGCCTGGATATAGACAAATTCATCTATTAAATTTTTCTGGCGTTGAGAAGCAAGGGGAGTTCTGGCATGAGGCAGAGAAAAGGATGTTAAAAAACCCCAAAAAACCAAATTTCCATCATCCTTACCTGGTCCATTTTTCTGTATTTGACTACTTACTGAAGGCATGTCCATGGAATGTTTGTGCTGCACCCTGAAGATTATGAGATAAATTTTCTGAAACTTTTTACTCTCCTTCTCTCCAAAGAAGACAGAAGACTGGTATTTTCCAAGAACTTTTACAAACTGTTTGAAAATTCAGCAGGGAGTTATGATGCAAAGGTTAGTTTTCCCATATGGACATCTGAGCCGTGCTGCACGGCTGCCTTATACCAGTGCTGACCTGCATTAAAAGCACTGTGGTGCCTTTCCAGACAACTGCCCCCAGAACAATCACATTCCCTCCCTGCACCACAACTAAGTCAGCTCTTTTACCAAAAGATTGGGATGGACCCTAACACAGCGTGACAGATGCTTTCTGACATGTCAACAGCTGCCTGCTAGGCAAAGATTGATCTACAATACCATTAACATTTTAGCAGCTCTTGTCAAAAGATTGGATCACTAACTTATAAGAGACAAATATGACCATTTGACCCCCCTCCTTTTTATTTCTGTGCCAGGATGGATACTCTGTTAAATACATGATGCTGATACACTGTAGAGACATAACTTTTCATGCATCTTCATTCTTTTTTTCTCAACGTTATCTGCCCACTTCTCTTCTCTATGTCTTCTGAAAATCCACATGATCCCACAATGAAGAGTTGGGGATTCTTGCCCTTTGTAGCCATGAAGCTGTTGTTCTTTAGGGAGAGGCTGTTTTAATTTGCATCAAACAGTAGTCACTTTTTCATACTCTTAGTATAATAACAACCAGGAGAACGAGCTGATTTGTGTCAGTCACAGTGACATGGTTTTAGTGGTGAACTTATTGATACCTTGTGCATATGATCACAAGAGTGGTCCCAAAAACTGCGGCTTCCACATTGGAGAATCTGTCAAATCTTTGGGCCAGCTTCATAAGCCTTCTTTTCACTCACTTTGTGTCAAAAAATATGAGCTATGAATGAAGCACCAAAATAGACGAGGATGCTGAAGATCTGAGTCATGATACTGATACAGGCTGCCAGGGACTGCTTTGGCCCATGGAAGAACAAGATGGGATCCTGGTCATCGGTAGTATTATCTTGGCTGGTGTGCAGTGTGAGAGCAACAGATCTTACTGAAAAGTGAAGTGACTGTGGTGGCAATATGCGGGTCAGGCAGCCTAGGATTCCTGTCATGAAGACTACTCTCAAAAGCAGCCTGTAGCTGTTACACCTCTATGACAGCCTCTATGCAGAGCCAGAGAAGGATCCTTGGCACAATATAAATCTAAAATGATTAATTTGTTCCTCCCTTTTTGTACCAAAGGCAAGTTATATCATACTGTCAAACTGTTTTGGCAAGTGCTGCAGAAAAGCTGGTGAAGGGTAGCTTTTATGCTTACCTGAATTTTCCTCCTTGTTGTATCCATTTTTAGCAGGTCCCACGGGGGTGTCAGAAATGGAACTCAGGCCTGGAGGTAGAAGAAACATCAGCAGAAGATAACAAGAAAGGCTGTGCATTTGCTGCTGCTTTGTGTGTACAATATACAACAGCTGCTGTTGTAACAGCTGGAAGGAAATCATTAGCATAACAAAAAGTCATGTTATAGTGTTGCATCAAAAAATTTTCAGCAAATGAGACCTTGGACTTCAAATATCGAGAGAACTAAATACATTTAAATGGATTCTTTCTAGTTGAAATCTAGTCAGCTAAAAACAATGAGATAAATGTCATTTCAGGTAAGCCCCTGAGTCCTCCAGTAATTTTGTTACATGCTAGACGCCGCCTCACTTATTCTTTGGCCAGCAGAGACTAACAGAAGGAACAGCACAAAACACAGGACACAAAGGAGATGCAATTGACTGTTTCCCTTATTTAGCTGATAATATTCTGTGGTTTCTGATCAGTTTGAGGGACAAGTGAGGGAAGAAGCAAAAATAATTTATTAATTTAAAGATTTATTCAATTCAATAAGTAAAAAAAATTACCTATCCTTCAATTTATTGGACTTTGTATTAGATCTTTTATTTCATTTTTCCCATTACCACACATCACCAACATAGGATTCTCATTTTTACTTACTTATAAAAGCTATGAAAAACTCAAGACATTTTCCTTTTCCTTATTTCCTCACCATAACTGTGAATCTCTCAAAGTAATCTAAAACTCATCACCCCACCAATAGAATGGGAAAACCATATTTTCATTTGGTAAGTACCACGTTTGAAATCTTCTTTGCATTCATAGAATCACAGAGTCATTTAGGATGGAAGAGGTCATTGAGTCCAACCATAAACCCTACACTGCCAAGTCCACCACTAAACCATGTCCCTAAGTTCCACATCTACAATGCCATGTCTTTGTAATGCCTCCAGATATGGTGACTCAAGCAGTTCCCTGGGCAGCCTGTTCCAGTGCTTGACAGCCCTTTGGGTGAAGAAATTTTCCCTTATATCCAATCTAAAGCTTCTCTGGTGCAATTTGAGGCCGTTTCTTTTCGTCCTGTCACTTGTTACCTGGGAGAAGAGACCGACGGCCACTTCACTACAGCCTTCTTTTAGGTAGTTATAGAGAGGAGTTTGTCAAAGAAATTAGTCAAAGAAACTACTTCAAGGATTAACATTTATCTACTCACTAAGCCACATTTATAATTTAAATTATTAATGATAGCTTTAATTCTATTAGAACATGAAAAGACATCCACAAATATGACAACAAATAGAGGTAGTAAGGAGGATCTTTTCTAATAACCACTGTAACTCCCCTTGTCCTCTGGTTTTAAATAACTCCGAGTTCAACTAATATTAGCAAAAGACACATTTAAAACCCTGAGCTTAAAATTTCCATGTGCAGAACTGCCCACTCTCATTAGAATGACTGGATAAATGTTAAAGAGCATTAAGTAGCAAAGGAGGTCAGGTAATTTGGGATGTTCATTTCAAAGCAGTAAGCTGTCCTATGTTGCTAAAGGCTTTTGGAGATGGAGCTCAGTAGTGCCAAGTGAAAAATTACTTTCTAATTTTTTTTTTCTTAAAGAATTGTGCCATCCAGACTAGAGTCCAGGATGGTTGAACAGTATAAGCAGGAGATGGCAAAACATGGGTGTCACAAGTTGGGCTGACAGAGATGATGAGTAAGAAGATTCCTTGATATCTGTCAACGTCAGGGGATGGTTGCAGGATACAGCACCTCTTCACTACTGTGGCATGGGCTTCACAGAACGTCAAGCTGAGCACATGGGGCAGGCTATGAGTGCTGTAGCCATGCTGGACTTGCTCCATCTGCCACCCAGCACCTACTCATCAGCACCCGCTCATCAGCACCCCCAGATGAGTGGGCAGTTGTGGTTGGACTAACACCACCAGAATAATTCTTACATCTGCCTTCTGACTGCCACTTCCTTCTTACGCATTCTTTAACTCTTTCCTATGGAACAATAACCAACTCCAGAAGACCTAATTCAGCTTGTTGCCTACTGTCTGTACAACCCCTAGCTGGCTCCTTTCCTCAGGGCAAATGGGGTCCCACAAACAGCCACAGTCACTGAAAAGAGTGACACTAATGAACCCAGGAGCCTTTGCCAGGGAAAAATCATAACAACTGTTTGCTGTAAAATCTTCTCTTCTCCCTACCTTAACCAAATGTTAGAGGATTGTCAAATGCTTTTTCCTCAGGCTAATGCCAAAGCAAGAACAATAGGTTGGTAGTCTTGCCTATACATTTTTGTCAGTGTCAATAATTAAATTTAAAAACCAGAATTCTATATTTTTTTATCTGAAATTAGTAATGACCATAAAAAGAGACTATTATATGATATATATTATCATCGTGAAGTTCATGACCATCATATATATTTTATTGGGAAAAAAAACCTTTAAAGCCATCAAAGCTAAAAACAAAAAATGCTGCTGAAAAAGACCACAAATCAAAACATCTCATGAAATAAGCAGATAACTAGAGAAAAAAAAAAAAAGGAAAAACTAGCATACCGACAGATATTCCATGCAAAAGAAGTGCTAGTTAATGTCTCTTAGCAATTCTGATTCTATTTCCATCCCCAAAATATCCCTGCTCCAGAGAATATGTCAGAGAAAGCAGTCAAAGAAAGGTTTGGACTTTCATAGTATTTGTTCTTATGAGGGAAAGAAAAAAAAAAAAAGAAAAGGTTAAATTTATTCTCTTTGGAAAAGGGAAGACTTTGAGGTGACCTACTTAGCTTCAGTGGTCTTTGTTACTTGGCAACATATGAAATAAGGTGGCAAACAGAATAAATGTGTTTAAGAGCCAGCAAAGACATTTTTATAGACAAAGGGGTTAAATGATACAGTTACAAAGCAGAGAGGTGAGGTTAAAATAAATCTAAAGGATGCAATCTTAGTGAGACATGTGGCCTTTTCCTGGCCAACAATCTTTTATGTCCTTATGATAGGTTTATTAATCGAAATAAAAGACAAAGTTTTACATGTACTGGCTCCAGTGAAGTAAGCGAAATGGTAGGTATAACAAAGAAAAATAGGAATTTTACAAAGCATTTTTCTCATTAATGCCTACATTTTGTTTTCAGAAGTAACCACATAGTTTCCACTGATTAGAGGTGTTGAGGGAGGCATCTTTAAATCTATTCGGGCTGAAAAGTCCTTGACTATTTGAGACACTGCCTTTTCCCCATCCCACTTCTTTCCTGTCCCCAAATGTCACTATTCTAATCAAAGTAGTGCTCTTCAACAACTGCTAATGTCATCTAGACAGAGAATCATGCCTTGGACCTTTAAAATATCTCAAAAATGTGTTAAAAGGCTTTTTCATCCTGTGAGAAAAAACAAGGAAAATTAAAGTGATTAAACAACAAAAAAGACTTTGAAGGTGGAAGACTAGAAGTGGCTACTCCAATCCTTCTTGACATCTATCCTCTACATTTTGGTGTGTTTCACAATATTTAATTCTACTAATTGTCATCTGTGATTACTCTGCAAAGCATCACTTCAGAAGACCAGCTCAAGATCAACCTTAGTGCATTTAATGAAAACAGTTATTTTAAAACATTTCCAGTGGGAGGGTTGAGGTGAGAAGAAAGGAGGTAATTCTGGAGGCAGGACCTGGTAGTGACTGTGGACAATTCAGTAAAAGTGGATTCCCGCATACAGGAGGCAGGAGGATGCTGCCCTTGGCAAGGTCAGGAGGGCTTTTGGACACTTTCTTGGGGAATTTACAGCAGAAGGTGACATCAGAGAGCAGATGGTGCCAACCAGAAAGTCATGGTTGTTGCCTGCAATTTAGGCACCTCTGACAAGAGCTTGGCCGCTGGCCAACGTGCCTCATTTCCTCATACCTACTCTGAAAATAATTGCCCTGTGCCCCCACTGGCATAGCTATGGGGGAAGGCAGGAAAGGTGAGGGCAAGATACATATAGATAAGACAGGTTCCTCATGAGCTTGGAAGGTCCAGACTCAGACATGAGAACAAGAAAGCTTGTGACTAGGTACAGTTGTTCTCTGCATGTACGTAAAGGTATATATATCTGTATGCATGTATATTTTGCATTTCTCAGAACTAGTAAAAATTATTTCTTTTTACCTGCAAGGAAGCTTCCCCCAGTCATAATCTTAAACAACTGTGACTAGATTTCAGCAAAATATATTCTTATATTGTAGTTTCCTAGTAGAAGGACAGATAATTGGAACTGCAGACCATTGAAAGCACTCAGGTTTTTAGATGAAAGTTGATCAAATTAAGCAAACTAAAAGCCATCTCAACATTTAAGTTTAGCAGAAAACTGCATTAAAAATCGCAGTTATGCAATTTGTTAAGTTCTAACTCTTTTACAAGCAATTGTTGAGGTGAGCAATTACCTTGGAAAAATAGTTCTAGAGAATAATATGAAAAAACATGGAGAGATGCTACATCATTGCTATAAAAACGCCAGCAGAAAAATTAAATAATCAAATTTTATCATTCATTCCCTTTTACCTGCAAATCATACTAGATTGGTCTGTAATTTTTCTGTCTGTTTAAAGCAGATTGTAATAGAAGGAAATGTAGTGAGGAGTATGCAATACACTGTTGTCCTGTCTCAAGACGACAGAGAACCAGGAAATCCCAACCCAAAAGATGAGAGAAATAATGAAGCTGAATGCTTTTTAAAACAAATAAACAAAGAAATAAACAAACAAACAGGCTCAACACAACTTGGAGATAAATGCTAATCTCAATTGTTTTAGCTTTGATTATCCAAACGTCAACTTGTTGAAAATTGAACATATTGTTCATTCCTCTCCCATTTCAAAACTCAAATAGAAACATGTTTTGCTTACAATGAACTTTAATTGCCTGAATTTTTCAAAGGACCCTTGAGTCAGCTAGATAATAGGGGTTTAGCTCTCTTCAGAAAATGTAAGCAGAAAATACACATCCATAGAGCAGCATAATGCAGTTGTCGCTGCCTCAGAAAACCGCAATGCTTCCTAGACATATAACTTTTTATTCCATGAGGGTCTTGATTTTAATCTCTTCGTGGACATAGGAGAGGTTAGATACTCAGGTGAAGAAAATTATCATAGTTTTGTGACTTTCAATGAATGCAGTGTATATTAGTCAAGAATCTCTATTCCCTTATAACAACAATCTGTGCTTCAAGGAAATCTTTCTTCATCAAAGTCCATCTTAATAGTTCATTACCTGTTTTCAATACGGTAACTGTATACACTTACAATTCCTTTAAGTGTAAACTTTAGATTGAATGTTTGTGGGTTTTTCCACTGTAATTAATTTTTAATGCAACATTTGTGATAAGTATATTAATTCTTATCCATTGAAGGAGAGATTGTGTTTGAACCATGAGCATGATGATAATTTATTTTTAATAATGTAAAAAGAAAAAAATGTTGAGATAGATCTTAGGTCCCCTGAATGGTGATTTTGTGGATTATTAGCAGCAAACTATTGATACAGCTATGAATTGATACAGCTATGCTGAAAATCTGTCAGATTTGACTCATGCTGTCTACCTACTAACATGTCCAAACTTAAATATCAAGAGAAACTTCCATGTTTGCATGGTGTACTTTCATCTTAAAACAGTAGAAATGTGTCTTCTAGCTTACAGTACTCATGGTAAGAAGTGAGCATAGTTTATGCCCCTCCTCTCAATTTATTGACTAAGAGGAATGACATTTTCTTCTGCATTGTAATTTTGTCCATATCCATTTATGTATAGGTACATAAATGTTGTCAAAACAACAACAGTAACAACAACAACAACAAAAACCAAAAGAAAAGCACCACCCACTCCCCCCCAAAAAACCCCCACCCCCCAAAAACCAGCTTCTTGTAACTTGCTAGAAATACTTACCTGAACTTAATCTTGTCCATGGAAAAGGCCAGCAAAATGATTAGTGCAAACTCCCAACCTAAGCAGAACACCCTTTCCTTCCAACTCTCCATTTCCTCCCACCATCTGCCACTGCTTCTTCACATTGCTTCATTACTAATAGTTCCTCCTCACTGCCAAACTGCTTAGCACTTCAGAATCATATCASCCATTGCTCCAGAGTTCAAGCTCAAGCCAAAGGACATGGCAGAATTTATTGGCTTCTCTCCTCCCAAAACTTTCAATGTTTTTTTCCTGAGCAACTCCAGTAGTGAATATACAATAGCAAAATAAATTTTATAAATAAATTACTTTATGTCAGGAAAAAATCTTAGTTCTAGTAGGAACTTTACATTCCTGGTCAATATCATTTCTCTATAAGGGGTAGTGTGGAAAGACAAGGAAAAAGTTGGCTTTTATGCTGTGGTGTTGTCAACCAAGTCTTTGAGGGTGCAAGGGCTTCTCTTTCTGGATAAAGGGATATGTATTGGTGATAACTACAGGGAACTGTGGGTCATATTCCTTATAGATATGTACAATTGAAGATTTACCAAATGTAAACGGAATATTTCTATCAATGATGGTGGAAACAGCAAGTGTTTGGAGAAAAAAGCTTTAAAAAAAAAGGTGTAGAAATAAACCTAACACCCTCACAGATTTATATGTGACAGACATAAGCTATTTACTTGATACAAGTTTTTCACTGCTATTTTATTTCTAATATGAAAAGAAAGTATTATTCAATAGAATGTATCTTGAGAAAATCCTAAACCCCGCTGGACAGAAAAACTTAAGTCTCAAGAACAATCATAGCTGTGAATATTAAAACCTTCTACAAACCCAAGCAGGAAAACAGAATCCAGTTATTTTTAATAGGAAATGACAAGTGAATTGTCATCTGAAAGGATTAAGTTAAATCTTTAATCTCCCCATTTCTCTATTCAGAAAACACCACCCAAACAATTTCTCTCAAAAAATGATGAAACACCATCACTACATTTTTCACAGAGGCTACTTTTCTTTCATCAGAAGATTTTTTTTATGGTTCCGTCATCTTTATTCCAAATGCATTACTTCTTTAAATCAGTTGCAACATGGTGGGGGAATGGATAAGGTTTACATTCTTAAAAGTCTTGCTGTTTTACTACATTCTCAGTTCTTGTTATGCTGTCAAAGTACCAAGAGTAGATAAATAAAAAATTACCAAAGTCCTGAACCTCCATCTTTCAGAAGGAACTCAGAGTTGTATCCCCTACTAGTATGATTCCAATTCTGATGCATATCCTGTCTGGAAAGTGTGTGCCAATGGAGTAAAAGCATTTGGTCAAGAAGCTACACTTCAAAATTAGATGATTTTTAGAGCATTGTGTCTGTACACTGTTTAGGTCTCTGAAGTTAAAAGATAAATAAAAGCCTGATATAGGGTAACAGAAGAAAGATGTTCCTCCTGACAGAAACTACTTCTCTGAGCATTCATTCCTCCCATCTATTCTCAAGTCCAAAAAGAAGTAGAAAAGAGGACCAGAAAACAGGGAGTCAGGGGAAAATCTTTGTAGAATAATTCCTAGGACACAAAGTACCTCCCAGCAATTACTTCACATTGACTTTGTGTGCTAAAAAAGTTTCATGGAGGAAATGTTTTAACCACCAGCCAAAATTTACATAGAACACATGGAGGGACGGAARTCTGTGACATGAGTATCTCACATGTTTGTTCTTACGTGTCCTAAACAATTTCCAGTAATTCTTGTCTATTTTTAAAAGTGCCCACTGATGAAAATGTCCACATATTGATGTATTTCAGTGCTCCAAGGCTTTTTTTCCTCCCAATTTTTGGTGTCAAGGCAGGAGAGATATTTTGTCCATCTTTGTACCATTCCTTGAACATTGACTATTACTGTGTTGACCTCTTCTTTGCCCATTTTCCCAAGTGCTCACTGCTTTATTTTTTCCAGGTTTGTGATATATCTAATTTGTCCATGCAGATCTTCCACATTTGCATTGTTGTCATTCAGGGCAATAGCCATAAAATAATTATTAATGTACATATTAATTAATGCAAAGAGATTGCAAACAAATTCAAGAACTCTGCTTTGTCATGGTTTGCTCAAATGCTCATTACAAATTATCAATCCTTTCAGCTGCTTAAGATTCAATAGTTTATGTGAGATATTATAGCTAGACCATTAGACCAGGGCACTTGTTTTTCTCTCTCTACCAGCAAACTTGCAGTAGACATATTATTTCAGACCTGCACCTTCGCATATATGTATCTAGGTATTTTCCACTCTCTATTTAAAATTAGATTTAGATCTGCAGCTGAAAATTGATCATTTTCCTAACCAAAAGATGAATTTACTTTATGTACATGCTTGTTCTTAGGAGGAAGCCATGTGATTATTTGCTCTACTGCAACTATGATTGTATCATCCTCGGTAGCTTTACTGGACTTCATGCTTGAGTTTCCAGAGCCAAGTGTTCCGGGAATTTGTATCTACAAAGCTTGTRGGGCACAATTTGAGAGTGAGGCTGTCCTCTTCTTAGCCTGCAGAGCTATCTGGCTTCAGGGAAAGTATGGCTATGTATTCACTGGAATATGCTATATGAATAGCCAAGGATTATTAAATGATAACCCATCAAAAATGTATTTATGACATTTGGACAACTAAACCTGTTCAGAGTAGTGCTGACTTAGATTAACATGCTCATTAAATCAATAAAACTTAGGGCAGTCATTCCTTCCCCTCCCTCCCCCCATCAGTAATTTATCCAGCAGAAGGCCTTGACAGGTCACAGTCAGACAGGATTGGACAGTGGATGAATGAAAGAAAAAGAGGAGCTACCTGTTTCAACAAAACTATTTCATGTAGTCCAGGTATTAGATTAATCTCATGTAACAATAATAGGAAAGATGAAACATTATTTCTGTTCACATGTGAAGAGTCAGGACAAATTGCAAATCTTCAGGCACTTGCCTTTACTGAGCAATTCCTGATACTTTCATTGCAAGTCAATCCTTCATCTCCTTTCCCCTCAAGGACATTTAAACATTTCAGTGACTCCAGTATCCCTTAAATATGTGAGAGTTCTTGCCTAATTTCTAGACAACACTGCTTTTTATTAGTACAGCTAAAGATTCATGTAGACACACCTGACTTAAAAATATCTGAAGCTTTCAAATGTCCTAAGGTCCTTAAATACTACATGTATTAGTGTTAGGAGCAGCCATTGGTTAGTGTTAGGAGCAGCCATTGTTAACACTTTCAGAAAATCTACAGCTGATGAGGATTTATGATGCTCCCTGTACCCTATAACACTGATAAATGTGCCATTCACATCCCAAGTCATATGAATTATTCTTGAACAAACTTTACTATTTGTACTTAAAACATGAAGTGTCTATTTGCAGAGTTAAGAAGATTGAGGGGAGAAGACTGAAAAAACAAACCTAAAACTCATGTAATCTACACTTGCTGTGTAAAGGAAAAAATATTAAATTAAATTGTAAGACATTGAAAACTGTAGTCCAAGTAATATGTCAATGTTATATGAAGACCCCAGAATCTTATCCATAAAAATACAACTATAAAAAGGAGGGGAAATTAAGTGATCTCCAAGTCCTGAGGAAAGCATGTTTAAGTAAATCAACAGCAACTATTATTGTTATTATTATTATTATTATTATTATTAATTTTTGTTTTATTTTATTTTTTATTTCTCTTCTTATTTGTACTACACCACTGTAAATCCAGAGTAATCTGACACGAGAAAACAACAAAAAAAGGAATCTAATTTTACACTGGATATGTTCCTTCTGCAGTAAGCATCATTACAGCTAATTGCAAACACTAAATGGAACACAAGACTGAGTCTGTTTTGCATTTTTGACTACTGCATTAGCATTTATATTTGATTCAATGTAAATGATTTTTCATTTTGAATATATGCTCCTCACTTTTTATCCGCATGCATTTTGCCAGTGAATCAAGACGTGAACTAAATGCCAATGGTTAACTGCAATAGCACAAGAGGTTGCAGCCTGTTGTCATCTCTGATCAGGAGGCTGGGTAGCTTGTTCACACAATGAGATTTTGTTTCATTCAAGTTCAGAAAATCCTGGCCCACCTGGTTAACTTTTTATTGGGAAAATTCAAATTTAAGTCTCCACTTTAAAGAAAGCAAGCTGAGTACTGAAATCTCACTCTGCCAAGAGCACATAATCCCTGGTGATCATCTGAGCTACTGAGTCTTCTACTTCATCTTTCTTTGAGAGCCATTCCACTGTTTAAAAGCAATCAATCTTTGGAGCAGAGACAGAAGTAATTAGCGGCTCTTCTGAGTAGAATTTTGTCTTCCTCATGTCCAGCTACATCCCTTCTTTGCTTCAGAGCTTTGACCTCTCTGGRGTTATATATGAGCAGTCTCCGTGGACACAGATATGGAGAAAATTAAATCTCAGGACTCCTGAACAGTGAGGGTAGCTATAGCACCTGGCAGTAGCTGCTCTAAGGAGAGGCTGTCAGTCTTCCAATGTGTATTTATAATGCTGATAGTGGTAGTGTGTGCTACTTTTCTCATGATCAAGACAGCATAAATGACCCATGGAAGAAATATACACCTTCACAGTCATTTGCAGATGGATCTTAACCAAAACTTAGAATCTGAGTTCCTCTGATGTTTCAATATGCAGAATCTGTCTTTAGATCTTTATTTTGCTCAGTGGTTTACAAACATTGCTGATTTTACATTTCAGGATTTGGTTCTGAATAGTGTTTTTAACTGTAAAGCCGTCGTTTCTCCTTTCAGTACATATCAGTTCTTAGCCAAGCCTGCAGCTCTAAGTTAAATGCAACAATGCTTTACATGTTGAAGTTATCTTTGATTTTAAAGAATACTAGATGAGGAGGGCAAACAAGTTCCTATTTCTCTTAGGTGCTGCTGAATCTAGATAACCTCAGTAATAGCTATGTCTAATTACGTGTTACTGCCTAATCCAACAAGCTGCCCTCATAAGCGCTTCTGGCAGTAGCTTTGTTATTAATTTATATGTTAATTTTCCAATGATGTTGAAAATTGTAGCCAAAATTTCTTACAATATATTTCCTTGAGCAATCTTCTAATTTTAGATACCATGACTTCATTAAAATTTCAGTTTACAGTAATCCTGTGTAAGGCTTGATCCAAACCCATGAAAGTCAATGCATACCTTAATTTTAGCATATACAAGCACACACATCTTCATACAAGAATTTTGGTGTCGATACTGAGAGATAAATATGACGGGAAGTTTTTGCAAGTGTTAGTACTTCACCTTTCACTGACATTTGTCCCAAATTTAACATTCCTAACCCTTTTTTACTGATTTCTGATGCCTCAAAACCATTTAGAAAAATATTTAATAAGAACAAAATAGAAAAAATGAAATAATATAATTTCTCAAAGTCCAGTACTGCCAGCCCTACCATTCAATTCAATATTAAAGTTTATATTTTGAAGTTTTATCTGTAATTCAACTTAGCATTTGAACTTTGACCTCTTTTCTTAATTAAAATCTAGGGGTTCATATGGGATTTTAGAAAGAAAGCAAAAGGCAGGCGAGAAAATATAAACACATTAATCATGGCCATGATGTAAAATATAAATGTTGGGGCTGAGTAGACAATTCTAGTGTTAATTTAGACAGACTTAAGACTCCTTTCTACTACTTATGGAATACTAAGCACTGATTAATTTTGTTCTGTTAGGTATTTTCTACAGGAAGTTTATTGATATCATAGGGCCAAGCACCAATAGATCTTTCTCCTTCCACAAGAAATCTAGATGTGTTTAGTGCAGCATTTTCGTGATTTCACTTAAAATGTCATTTCTCAATGTCAGCTGTCAGCATTTTATTATGAAAGCTTATAATTATGAGTAGTTTTTAAATCCATTTAAATGTAAGATTAAAATATAGAGTATGGAATTTAATGACTAACATTTTATTGTGAAATTTCAAAACATCTCTCTAGCCATGGTATTTAAAAGCTCATACAGTGATATCAGTCAGCACAAAAAAACCTCAAAATTTCAACTACAAGGATCTATTTCTGAGCACATGTATAGTAGTGACATAGTATTTTTCCTGTAAAATTATTCAGGCTTTTTAATACTTATACACAATACAAGCAAGATTTCAACGTTGCATCAGAAAACACAGTACAGGAATATAACTTTTAACTGGAAGCTCTGGCTTTGAGTCCAGAGGTCCTTCCTTCAACCAATGCAGAAATCAACCACAAACACTTTGAGGAAATGTGATGGTGARCCATCTATCCACCTGGACCTGCAAAATTTCTGAACATGTCCCCTGGAAAAAAAAATAAAATAATAATAAATAATTCTCATATTCAGATTCAACCTAATGGAAGGTTGACAGTCTAGGAAGCTTAAAAAACATTTGTGCTTCACTTCCTCTGACAGCAACTGCCTTTGACCTACATGTTAATAGGTGCCTTTGTGTTATATCCTGACCACAGCATGGCTTGCCCCACAGACACCCAGAGCTCTTCTCTCTGTCTCCTCTTCCAGGTTTCAGCACACCTAACTCTCTACAGGAAGAGAAATAAGAGATTAAAGCTTTCGTCCTAAGTTCTGAGGAGATCTCTTTTATATTTGAAAGAGTGTGACACTTTAGAATTTAATATGTTGTGTCTGTCTCCATCATTTATCTGCCTGTCATATTTGAGGCTTGGGTGTTTTTTTTTTTTAAGTGCCTTTTGTTTACCTATATTTGATTGTAAGAAAGTATTTAGTAATAAAGTGCATAGTCAACCATGGATCAATATCCCTGGGCAAAAGCTCATTATATTAAATATTAGAAACTGTGCAGAAGAGACAGATAATAAACAATATCTTGGATATGATCATAACAAAACAGATGCCTAAAAGAACAATACTATATAAAAAGCGGTCACAGAAAAAGAACCATTTATCTGTAAATGAAGTGCCATGTTTTTTCACGTGGCACCTTTTTCTGTCACTCAGTACAGCCTGCTCAGTATTGACATCAGAGTTCCACGAGGAACTAGTATCTGCTGTCAAAGCTGTAGTTACAGAACTCCCTTCCCATCTCCACAGATCCTTCTGCTATAGATTTCTGGTGGCACGTGAGACAAGGAGAGGAAAGAGTAACATCTGAAAAAAAAGGCGTGGTGGGAAATGATTTAGCATAAAACCGGAAGCTTAAAAATTCCTTCTACAATGGCTTCCCAAAACAGTGTTTGAAGGTTGAATCCAACCAAGACCAGAACATCAGAAAGAAGCATCAGTTCAACCCTGGTTGAGCTATGGTTAACAGACACAGCTATTTGCATTTTATATGTTTTGTACTCACCTCTTCCCTGCTGGTTCACCAGGAGAGGAGACCTGTACTTACATAAAAGAATAAATATGAAATACGCTGAATATAATGGCTTTAAAAATCATTGTCATCATTGTATTTTCTAGTAAGAAGTGAGTAGTGAATGAGCTGTGAAATAGTTTAGCTTGCTGCTTGCTTCCTATGAAGTATTCACCAGTCTCTGTCTCTGTATTGCTGCTGCAGTTGTTGGGCTGGCTGGCAGCAAGAAAGGTGACACAGTGACGGGAATCTTCTCTGCTGTTTACCCTGAGGGTGTCTGCAGAGCAAAAGAAAAATGAGGGCTTTGACCTTACTGTTTGACTTGCTTGCTTGTTCTGAGCAGGTTGCAATTACAGGCCACCTATCATTTTTCTATGCACAAAAATGCAGAGTACAAGTGCAACTGCAGTTAATGAGAGCTTAGAAGCAGATGTTGTCTTTTCCCAGCTAATACGGGGATAGGGGTAACACCGAGAGAACCTTTTTTCATGCTAGGGCTAAATAGCATATTCTTTACGAATTTGTGTTTGTGTTGGAAGCATGCATGCCAGGAAAATTAAAATATTACAAAGGTACAATAAGAAACAGGCACTTTGCCTCTCAGGCAATGGCTGCAAAAAGCAGTTTCTGATCCAGAATATGGTGTCTGGTATTGGACCAACTTTTCGCCCTAGCCCTTATTACAGAGATAGAGGATATTTCTTGAGTGTGAGTGTCTAGGATGTTACCACTTCTTAATAGATGAAGTCAAGCTTGGGATTCTGTACTACTACTAAGGACCAGGCTGTGAAGTATCTGCACTGAGAGGGGTCAGAACTAGATGACCTTTAAACTCCCTTTCAACCCAAATCTTTCTGTGATTCTATGGCTTATGTCCTGGTGTACTAGTATATCCAAACTAAAATATGTTCAAAAAATGTTTTATCAAAACATTTAAAATATTTTTTCTCTTCAAAATAAGAAAATAGATTAATTTGCCAAAACAAAGGACAAACAACTTCAACAGCAATTATTTGCTCAAAACTGGTATTCAGGCATGCAGACTCACGATAGACCATTTTCTTTTTCAATTGACCTTTAAGACACGGATGAAGATAACCCATGTCTGGCTTGAGACAGCTATTGTAGGGCTTCTGCTAAATCAATTTTCCTAATGCATTTCAGGGTTTTTTTAGAAGTCTTTTCCTTTTTATTGGGGAAAAATATATTAAAAATCTATTTTATAAATAATAAAGTAATGAAGTCCTCAAATTGCAGGAAATGACAGCAGCTAAGTGATCCAAGCAATTTTGACATTTTCTATACTCCACATGGCAATCTCTAATTACATGTTATTATTTCCACAGGACATAATGCCTCTGTGAGAGAACTGAACAAACGGAGACAAATTGACAAATTGCATAATTACAGAATTCTGAATTTCAAATAAATTTTTAAAAACAAGGTCTATGTATCATTATTAATATAAGGAAACTATAGAATTAGAGACAAGGCAGTTTCAGAAATCTCCCTTGTAGAGAGCACGTGTAGCATATTTGATCTTTACATGTAAGCCTTTCTCAAATGAGAGCATATTTTGCATCTGTTGAGAACAGAATTGGTGTTTACATAAATGGCAAGACACTTGTATAAGAATGGATCAGCGACAGAGTAAAAATACATACAAGCAAAATCTAGTTGTATTGGGGTCCTGGGTACAGTAGACAGGTAGTGAGGGGAAGGAAGGAAGGAAGGAAGGAAGGAAGGAAGGAAGGAAGGAAGGAAGGAAGGAAGGAAGGAGGGAGGGAGGGAAGGAGGGAGGGAGGGAGGGAGGGAGAAAGAGAAATTCCATTAAAAGCTACATTCATCTTACTGAGCTGCAGTACATAATAATCTTTGCCTATTTTCTACACTGCAGAAATGGTGAGTCCAATATCCCTCTCTTTATGAATAAATTTGTGTGAGTAGTAAATGTGCAAGCAATTTATCTACTTCAGAATGTTCTACAAAATACAACTCTGTAAATATCATACCAACCTTGTCAATAGAAGTGTATTTGTTGCACTTTTGTGTATAAAAAAAAAATAGCTAACTGGAATCTTCCTGTATATCTCAGCTCCTCAATGACCACTTCTCAGTGTTTAGTTTGATTGCAAAAACAAAATGTAAAGCAGAAGAAGGAACGCTGCTATCATGGTCCACTTTAGAAGGAACTCTACTTCCTGAAGAGGGAGGAAAATGTAAGTGGCAAATACAATCCCCTTAGTGCGCTATTGCTGAGACACTGCAGCACCAAAGTATGCTACTGTAGATGTTAGAAAGACAGGGAAAAAAAAGCAGAAAGGTAGCTGTCGTGGTTTGACCCGAACTGACAGGCAGTTCCTTAAACCAATCACGCTTCTCTCAATTTCACATATTTAAACCCTGTGGAAGGCGGGTTTTAAGGGAGGAAGAAAGTTTTCTCCGTTCCAGTTTAGTGCAGGACGGAGAGAGAGAGGGAGGGGTGGACCCCCGTGGCCCGGCCCGCGGGGCTGGGGACGGGCGCCCCTGCCCCCTGCCTCTCTGCCTCCTGCTCCTTTTCCTAATGCTGCAGCACGGACTCTGGATTGTGGGGAGGAAACCCTGAGCTGCGGGTGGGTATGGCTGGCTATACAGGGCTGAGGTTATCCGACGCGGTATCCTGGGGAAGAGGGAGCCGGCGGGAGCCTCCAGTGCAGTCAGCGTACTCCGCGACGAACAGAGGAAGACACTCCTTTTCCACACTGTGCACCCGGCAGCGCAGAGGGAGCGGGGGGTAACACCCCACAACATGGCGGCTTTCAGAACCAGAGAGAAAGAGAAAGCGGGGTCACGTGAGGCRAAGCTACGAGGGCAGCGCTGCGTGGTCCCGCGCGGAGCTTAAAAATCTCCTTTCCTCGCCGTGGTATGAAACTGTAATATTGCAAACTGTTTGTCTCTTTAATCCATGTTAAAGTACATGGGAGGATGGACGTTTTTTTTTCCCATGTGGCTTGTAAAAAGGTTGAAGAGTGCTGATGCCAAAATATATATAAAGCAAAGAGAAGCTTTTAAAACCTGGTGGCAAAGAAAAGCCTTATGTTCAAGCTAAAAACAGAAAAAATAATTCATCCTTAAACGAGTAATAACCCCATGTGAAGGCCTGTGTTTTACAGTTAAAAGAGCTGTGAGAGGGCTAATGGAAAAAAGATGTGTTACACCTTAGCAGAAATTGTGTAATTTTAAGCAACCCTGCAAATGGTGGCAGTTTGTAAAACCACGTGAAGCAAGAGGGAGAGCCCTTTTTTTTTTTCCCTTCCCTAAATTGTAATACTAATTGGGAGAGGGAAAAAGTGGGGGAGAGAAAGAGTTCTGAAAGTTTGTCATGTTGTTGCCTTCTTTATCTAAGTCTGTTAATAAATCTTTTCTATTCTGTCAAGTTTTGTGCCTGCTTTGCTTTTCTCTTAATGCTTATCTCACAGAAAAAAAAACATCAAAAAAAGTAATGTATAATTTGCCTTCAAAACCACTACAGTAGCTCACACATGCTCTCTCCAATAATAATTCTAGGGAAGAAACTACCTTCTGCATGTCAGGTGTGAACTATAAGCATCAGTCCAAGGATGTCACAGGTCCACAAACTTGGATGCAGGAAGGAACTCCCTGGTGCTCCCAGCATCTGCTGAAGATGCTTTATTCACTCTGCATAGCACAGGTTGCAGAAGGTGCTCAGTTTTGGCTGGCTCCCTCTTCAGAGCAAGCAAGATTCAGTGTCTRTGGGTGCAGATGGACTTGTTCACCACGGCGCAGGCTGTGCTTGTCTGTGTGTGGTGTGTGGGCACTCCCCCTGCAAGTGCCAGGCACTCGGGCAGAAAAATGTGAAGACAGGAGGCAGAGGCCAGCTGGGCTCATGCTCTGGAGACTGCTGTTCCAGAGCCATTCACACACAGCCCTGGCAGACCCTGTCTTATGAATGCGATCACCATGCCACTCCACTAATATATTTCCTTTTCTTTCTGTCTTCCCGTCAATAAGACTTTGACTTTCTTCCTTCATTTCTCCATCTCTCTACTTAAAGTTCTTTCACAATAATCTTCCTCTTTCTGATATTTCCCTTTCTTAATATATAAATACAATATAGATAGGCACAAGTAAAGCAGCAAAACACCTAAGAAAGCAAAAACTATTGTCATTATTTTATGTTTCTAATTAATTCAAATGACAAATTTATTGGAAGTCAATGGGGTATATTGGAAATAAATCATTCAAGCAACATGGCAAGCTAGGGAAAACAGCCCTCTTGGTAATTGAAAAGCTAACTGAGCACTTTCCACTGTAATTCATCACATAGGTAGCTTAAAAGATAGATTCATTCTATTGAAAGGTCTATCACCTTTTTGCCCCCAATCTGGAGGCCACAGAAAGTATTGTGCATGCATTGCTAAGTATATTTATAATTTTCATTGATAACATATAAAAACATAAGGTTCTATTTTCAAAGATTATGCAGAGTTTATTTCTATTCTCCTTCTTTAGGCTCTTTTTATTTATGCAACAGTCCACATGCAATGCATGCAATTTTATTCCTATGGCTGGTCTGATCTCCCCTCACATGGCCTATCGAAACTTATTTATGTCTGAGCAAATGTAAATAAAAACAAAACTGCACAACAGAAATTGCTGCTGTACACCTTTCTGGCCATGGACAGGAAGATTTCTGCTTTCTGTAACCTTTTCTATTCATTCTGGGCAGATTTTCATTTTCCTCTGCAGTAATGCTTGAGTGGATTTCAACCTTGTTCCTCATTCTGACCAGTGTTCTACAATCCCTTCTTGCTTTGAAACATCATCCATGGGTCATCCGTCATGCCAGATAGAAGGATTAGTATTTCTTTAATCCTATTAACTTTAATATCAATAGGTTATTTTCACAGAGGCATCTTTTGCTAAATCCTTTCCCGTGCAATGTTTAAAGTTATTCCTTGGCTGTTTGCTTACTGTGTTGCCTGATGCGTGAGCAATCTCCTCAGAGGTAGGAGAAGACTGATCAGACACACTTTCAGCTTGATTTGGAGTAGTCACAGGAAACTAGATCTCTGACCTTCCAGAAAAGTACTGCCTGCAGCCAACTGCAGACGCCAGTCTCTCTTAAATAAGCCATTCAGCTTTTGAATACTCCTAATCAAATAGAGGTTCGTTGGCAGAGCTGAGACCAACCTTTGCTCAACTCAGCAAATAGTCTGGCAGTTCAGGCAGGAGGAGCGGAAAGGTTAAAGAGGAGTGTGGAGAGTTTCTGTCATCTCAAGCAGAAGAGAAAATCCTCACTGACTCTCTTACATCCTGGATAATGACTTTGATCACCCCATGGAAAGATTCCTCCTCTTCCTGAAATACTGCATTTTGTTTCATTGGCCTTTATTACAAGTGGCCGACTTTCCTGTTTTAGCATTTAAAAATGTTATTTGCCTAAAACAGATTTGTGTTTTTTCAAATGTCATTGAAATACAAGAATATATTTAAATTTTATTTAAATTTATTTGTATTAATAAAATGGCTATTGAATAAAAATATGAATCAGTTCTTCCTGCTGTATTTACTACACCCATACAGCAAATACTCACAGAATCCAAAGCTGATAGTACCTATGGACAAATACAACTTTTTCACCAGCAGCTTCAGTATGTACCTATGAACTCCTTGCAGATCTGTGCATGACTTATACTGGACCAGATGGTGATTTCAATAATTCTTTCTTTTGACTTCATTTCAGATGCAGATAATTTCTTTCTTAAAACTGAAACAACCTACAGCCATTATATCTTTTTCTTTGGCATGCAGTCTAATCTGACTAATGACTGAGATTTTCAGACCAGAGAGTTTTGCTCGGCTTCTGTTAGATCTAAAATAACTGATATCCTGGAGTTTTGCTTGTTTCTCGAGATCATTTTATAAGTCAGTAAACATATTGATTGTAAAACAAGCAAGATGAACTTATTTGCATTTCTCTAACAGTGCAGCCAACACAATTCTAAATCCATTTACTTTCCGGCACTAGTATATGAAAAGATATGATGATGATATGGATTCCGAAATCAGACATTTCATTCAAAAATAAGATGCTGCATACCTAACTCTAATTTTGCACACTTAAGAATTCTTTTATAGCTGGAAATCTGTTATAAGTGTAAGATAGTGTGAGAAAAACAATGCAGAGAAATAAAAAAAAAAACCCAAACCAACTCTTCTTCACTCACTAATATCTGAGATTATATGAGATGAAGGAAGAGTTTGCCATTGACAGGAAAATGAAGTACTATCAGTTTCTAAAGTTCAAAGAAAGGGAGAAGGAATAGGAAATATAAAACTGTGAAAAGACTCTTTCAGCAGGTTTGGGGTCAGGAATTGTATTCAATTTTGTCTGTCCCATTTGTTTCTGAGTTTTTTATTCTCTTCTCTTTCTGGCTCAGATCTCCTCTCTCCATGGCTCAGGACATTAATCATTATAGTTCTAAACCAAAGATTTTAGCTAGATCTGCACAAAACTTTTGTAATGAAACTGAAGAAATTCAGACTAACCTGCTTTGGGGTTTTACTCCTGCAAGCAGCAAAGAGAAATGCAAAAGTAAGAGAAAAAGATTGTCAAAAGAAAAGTGAACTAGATGTTTCATTTCTAAGTTTAATAAAAAATTCCAGAAGTTCAGATACATGTTCATTTAGAAAATGGCTAAAATTATTTCTGATGCTATTTTCTAAAACTGTTTGTTACCACTTTCTAGTGGAAATTACCGCCCTTGTGGCAGCAGAGAGCTGTGGGCCTGGAACACAGGTGTGTGTCCTTTCCCGGTCAGTGCACTGCCAGCCAATTTGATCTGTAGCCACCTATAAATTGCCATGTGAAGCAGCTGAAATGAAGTTGTCTTCACCTCCAGTTGTGGGGCATAACCTCACATTCTTATGCAGTGTTGTGTTAACCTCTCCAGAAAAAGACATTTGATCATGTCTTCGCTCACACAGCTTTGATAACAGATAATGTGGAAAGGCACAATCCTGTGCTGGGCCTGCTGACACGTGCAGATACTGCATGGAGAAATCACACCACAAGAAGCCAAATTTCATGAAGGAAAGTCCTAAACAGAGATAAAATGCGGAACAGCTCTCTTGGAAGTAGTGACCAAATGAAAAGTGACAGGTTTTGGCAGAGTCCTGCCTTCCTGCAGCTGGTCACATTGTTCCGAGTCAGAACCATGTTCTTGGAAATTATCTGACATTACAATTACAATGAAGTTTTCATGGTCAACATTGTAAAACATAATTGGAGTGTAAGCTTCATCATGCTGCATTTGTATTGTAGAGGAACATGAGGAAAGCAAGAGTTCATTCCAATTCAGATTATAGAGATAATCTTTTAGCTAAACGAGTTCATGAGGTGTATAAACTCACAAGAGAGAGAGAACAACTTTGCATTTTTTAAGTTTACATTTCCTCTAGTATGTATTAAAAATATACAAATATATATTATATATATTAGAAACRTAAAACATACTAAAGTAATAAAAATACAAATATAGTACAAATATTAGTATAATAGTACAAATGCCACTGGTTGTAAGTGATTAGTGAACTTCAGAAAAAATACTATGGAATCCAAATAAAATAAAATTTTCATCCTGCCAGGTGTGGGAAAATGGCTGATGGACTCAGCTGTTCTCTATGGTGGGATCCTTTTGGAGCTGGCTGGCTGCCCTGGTCTCCCCTGTCACAGAGGCCGCCCCTACAGGCACATCACACCCTTCCCATTCCCAAACCCCGCCACTGTCCCCCCACCAACACCTGGACACCTACATCCAAGTCAGGAGAGACAAACAGAAAGGTTGTAAGGCAAACTTCATTTTACATGTTCATTAAAACATCTGGTTTTGGGTAACATGAGCTGCACTGGAGAGGAATGTATTTCTCTTCCCTGCCTTTACAGAGAGACTAAACAATTTGATCAGATGTAGATTTTCATATAGASGTTGTCTGAAACCAGGTGAGAAGGATGCCATTGAATAAGAACAAAATTAACATCTCCATTCAAACAGTCTAGAAGATGAAATCGATCAAAATCACATAGCTGGCGGCTGATAATGCTTATGAATATTATTTGTAACAGAAAATAAAATAATTTTTACTAGGAGTTGATCTATGTTTCAAGAAAAAACTAAAGTGGCTGAATTTTGATTTAATTTTTGTGACAGCATATTTCATTCAGATAATGATTTTGTATKCTAAAGGTTATGTTCATTTCTCATAATACTCTGAAAAAAACCACTATCATTAAGAAATAAAATCCGATTGTTTCAAATAATTTATTGGTGATAATTTCCACTTCAAGGGAAATTTCAGAAAAATTGACATTCTATTCTGATAAATATTCTGCTCCCCCAACACCCCACACAAAAGCAGGCATACCCAGCTAGCTTAACTCAAGGTACAAAGGCTAACATACAAAAAGAAGCCTGAAGCAACAAGAAAAAAGTGTTTGACAGATCTGAAAACTTGTTTACTGTTACTTGCRTGCATACTTAAACACATTCTAATTTATTAATCTGTACGCGAGAGGATATTTGAATGAGTACAAAAATTTATTTAATCATACTTGAAAAGAATATTTTATCACACTTACATAATCTATGCATTGTTTTTCAAACACTGTTTAAAATATTGTTGTATAGAGATTCTCTCAGCTAAATAATTTCACATTCTTTTCTTTATATTACCATTTATTAATAATGTCTGTTAATGGAACCAGCATTCCTACCTGGAATATATTGAGTGAGCTCTCAGCTGACGTTAGTGAAGTTAACTACACAGTGGAAAAATCTTAAATAAATAAATATCTTGCTGTGTCAAAAAAAAAAAAAAATATTGTAATAAAGCTATGTACAGCAAATGGACTTAATTTATCTGAAATCTAAAACCAATTATAATTTTGAGGTGACTAATATGCCTAAGGAAAAGGGAAAAGACACAACGATGAGGAATATTCTGTCCGAACTAGCTATCGTTAGAAATAATTCGCATTTTATTTTTGTGTAATTCTGGTATTTAAAAGCTGCCTTGTTGGCACTCCGACATTAGCACTCCGTAACAAGTATCCTCAGAATAGGATTCCTCAGCAGTCATACACACACTTTCTTTCCCAGACATACCAGTTTTTGTACACTTTCCAGGCTGATCAAGCATTAAGGAAATTTGATTTCGGCTATGTCAAAGCGCTCTGCTTTAACTGCAAGTGACGTTGTCATTTATGCTGAAAGGTTACGGGAGAAAAAGAAAAAAATCCAAAACAACTCAGTGCAAGATTTGACATAACAGCAAAAATGCTGGTATTCTCCTTTGTAAATCATTTCACATTTCATYCTGTTCCAACAACATTGATTTCAAGTAGTCTCAAAGCATGGACAGCTGTCCTAAATACAGCACTATGAAACAGAAGTCCTAAGACAAGACTAAGAGTTTTAGTGTTTATGCAGGCATCACTGGACTTCCAGAGGAAATCAATATGGCCCAATTAGCCTCCCCTCYGTCTGATATTTCTTGGAAGGAGAAAATGGAGAAATAGTCACCAAAGCTTCTAGCTTTAATTAGAGAAAACTCTTCACTTTGATGGATATGCTCCAGAAAGGATGATACTTTCTTCCTTTTTATATATATAATTTTTTTTAGAAGCAAAGATTTAACATTTTTGCAAAGCATATCTAATATATAGGTATGTAAAAGATGTGGTTATGAGTCCTCATCTTCAACTTCTCCAGTTTTAATGGTCTTATTTCATTCTCTGTTCAGCTTCACTTGCCCAAAAACTTTCCTTGAGCAGAAGAAGGGCTTACGAGTTGCAGCCTGGTGTTCCAACTACCTTGKAGGTCTGTCACTTCAGAAGATGCTTACGTAAGAGTATATGTTTGCTGTCACCTTAACTCTCTCTACACTGTCYTTACTCTTAAGACCCTTTTTCTTATATGTCTGCCTTGCTAATTCACTTACTATCTTCCATACTCATAGCTCTGAAGAGACTTTTTTCATTTTGTGTCTTTTTCGCTGACAATACATTTTATTCTTTTAAAAATAATTACATTAAGAATCAATTGTATCARTGAAAACCAAGCAAGTGGATGAAATAATTGTGAAGAAATTCTTCAGCCCAAAATCATTAACTAAAAACCATGTAGATGGCAGTCTGTTTATGTGGTTAAAACCAGGAACTAATCCTTGCTGTTACTGTTTTCTAAGGTAAAGACAGATGTTATTCACAATCATACAAAATATTGAATTAATAGTGTTAACAGCGGTAAATTTTCATTGTTAATTTGCTGCATACACAAATTTGCCTTTCCTTTTTACTTTAATAGCCTGTCAATTTTCAGCAAGACCTTATTTCAATAAATTGTTTATTTAATCCTCCCAGTTTTATAAATACATTTTATAAGTAAATATATTTTATATGGTTATTTAAAATGCATATTGATAGCAGTGGGAAATACCCAGTGCATTTATACAAATGTATCTGTGGGCTCTGTGGTTTTCCACTACACACGTGAAGGTGCCTGACATAACATATACACAGTGCACATCCATTCCCGCAATACACCTAATCTCTGAATCAGTTTGATTCAATTTCTCTTGGTTACATGTACCATGCAAAAGAATCACTTCTTGCAACCAGTTAAACAGCTATTAGGTAAACAAAATGTTCTCTCTAATTTTGTATTTCAGACACAACTAATTACAGTATTTCATCACTTGTAACAGGTTAACTTATTTTATTTGGTTAAATCTTCGTGGTAATGAATTTACTTGTGAGCAGATGGTAAATAATCATAAATAACCATTACAGAAAACACCTTCATTTTAATATTTGACATGAATAGGATACTTAAACAGTTCCCGATGCTGGTAAGTGATGCTTTATACAAATACACATGTACATACCAACCGCTCTGATTCCTGATGCATGAAGATAAGTATTTGCTTGCATTTTCCTATTGTTCAATGCCAGGATTCCTCTTTCTGGGCCTTCTCATTAATTCTTTTCCCCTCACGTGAAGCACTGGAATTCTCTGTAGACCTTTGTATAAACACTCATGCATTTTGGTCAGATGAAGTATGCTGCAGCTGACTGCAGTTTAGTAAAACTTCCATCTAATTTCAGGCATACGAGTAGCTCCTTAGCAACCTGCAGCCTACAGAATACCCTTTTCAACCTTTATTAACAGCAAACCTTAGACATTTAAGACAAAAAATGAGATATATAAAGACAGAAATTAATTTAATAAGAAGAGAAGGACAAAAACGTTATTTTCCCAGTTATTGCAATGTATCTTATTATTACTTTTTAACAACATGTAAGTAGAGATGAGAAGATGACCTCTGTAGAAGAAGTGAAAGGGTTTGAGGAAAGCTACAACCTCATGAAGAGTGGAACTTCTAGAAGTCYTATATGGGACTGCAACAAATTAGAAACATTTAACCATTTTTTTTTTGTCACTGACTTGAAATTCAGAAGTCAGAAATATATCTGCAGTATTTTGACATCAGACGTCAGATGGTGATTCAGGAGTCCATGACAATAGAGTAGACTGATGAAACATAGGGTCTTGAACTTAGAACTATCAGGATGCATCAAGTTTTAAAAATAATCAGGACAGAAACCTGGGAAGGCAGATCAGAGGCAGCTATATGTAAGCTGCAGATCAGCAGGAGAAGAAACTGACAAATAGTCAATACTTAGGTGAGCCTTCAGGAAAAACTGCAAGAAGATGAGGAGAAAAGAAAGTGCATAAACTTGCACAGACCCAGGCAAAGCCCAGAGACTGGAAACATCCACACTCACAAATCATACTTTTTACATCATGAATTTAAAAGAATGATGTGAGACATTAGTGCCAACCATATTTTGTAAGTTTGAAATATCTCTTTGAAGTTTTTTTAAGAATGTGATGAGTTGAGAAAAGTCAAGAGTTAATCTGAGATTCAAGACAGAGTAGAAAGACCAAAMTGAAGGGAAAAAAAAGGTAGGCTAGCTCCATGCATCAATAAAGGCGCTAGCCAGTGTATAACAAGGAAATGCATCAACCATGTGTAACTAGACAGAAGGACCAAATACCTTTGAACATATTTCCTTTCACAATATATTTTGGAAAAATGCTGAAGTTCTGCTGAGTTTCAGTCATGTTTGGAGCATTGCCACCATCAAAGGACATAAATTAAAACTATTTTACAGCCAGGAATCATTGAGTTCTGAAGTTCATAGCCCTGCTGGACATCCAATCCTGTCTCTGACACATAATTTTTTCCCTTTTTGTAGTTTTCATTTGCTCGTCTCCTCACAAGGTCAGAGTTTCAAGGCTTCACTGTTACTGAAATTTCAGGAGAAGAATGAGAATAAACCTCTTGAGAATTCAAGTTTGTTTGCTCTGCTATATAAACTTTAGTRGTCATGAAAATGTGACAAATAAGAGTAGCTAAAGCCAAGTGTTATATGATTTTTCTTTAAAATTCTACCAAAATACTTAAGTGCTAGCCAATAACACTCTTGTCTGCATTGTAATAATGCCTGTGGCACTCCCTGTGGAACGACTCACAGAGCACAAGAATAAAAGGAAGCTACTTGGAGACCTTCAATTATATTTCATGAGAGAACTACATATTGAGTCCTGATGATCTTCGGAAGTGAAAGCTAATATATTGAGCCAATACAGCATTCCAATATGCAGAGCACCAGTTTATGATAATTACTTTTGCATCTGCATTTAGAGTACCACATGTAATTACTGAAGTGTATACTTTTCTCTCAGCAATGGTATGCAATTTCCATTAGTGGTCTTGGCAGTCATGCACATGCATTACAAGACCTCTAAGTAATCTGTAGCCCCTTGTAATTAAATGCAAAAAGAATTACAGCCAGTAGAACATAGTGAATAATTCACAAGCCATAACTTGCCTGATGAATTTAACCTATCTTTATGTGACAAAGCACAATCAGGTATTCCATTTTTTCTCATGCATTAAGTTAGTCATTTATTACTTCATTCTTTTGTGGTCCTTCTGCAACTTTATGCAAAATATTTCAAAAATAGTATTGGAATGATACTCATTGTTTACATATTTCCTTGCTGAAATTTTATATTAGGGGTTTGAAAAAAGATGCTAAAGCTTTGAAATTTGAGGCTTTTCTCTCTACAAAGCCACCTGTTTGAAAAAATTCTTTCTTCGGTTTAAGAAGAAACAGTTCAAAACCTCTCCATCTTAAAAGAATTTTCACTAGAATTACTTGAAGAGCATAACTTTCAACAAGCAATAAAGTCTTATAGTTTGAAATTTAAGCAGTACAGAAGTGGAAGAAGCCTCTTAGGTCTTTGAATCTTTTCACTCACATTGAGGGTTACCATATTATCTCCTTAATAACTAAAATTGTGCCTTCTTAAACACCAGCTACATTACTTTCCTTACTACAGTTTCCTCATTCATATTTTTCTACAGGTTCAATATACAAATCTTTCTCTTCTATCAATTCAGTATTTTATGAAATAGCTCTTCTTATTCTTTGATGAACACAAACTGGATGCATTTGTAAACAGCAGTCATTTTTCTTTCAGAATTTATTTTGTTAGGTTAAAATAAAAAAGAAATATACTCTCCTCCTTTCACCTGAAATATTCATCTTTTATCTAATTGATTATTTCCCTATGTGCATGATATCCCTTCTCTGCCCTTCTTATACTCTGCATTCATTCTGCTTCTCAAATATGAGTGACTGGAATTTTGCATGGTATTATAAATGATGATAYACATTTGTCCAGACCAGAAACAAACTCTAAACTATAAAACACCATCGAAGAAAATATTTCATTAGACTTATTTTGAATTACAACAGTACAACATAGTAACTCCTGTGCACACCTTAATACTGAATTCTATCAAGAAATTTCATCAACAGAATGGAGCAGATGAGAGGCACCTGGATTACAGCTCAGGAGGAACGCTGCAATTGCACAGAAAACCTCAGAGCCCAAAAATTCTTGGTAGCCTGCAAAGCATTTTACAGAGTTGAACAGTGTAATGAACCCCATTTAAACTAAGTGTGGTAAAGTGAATTGCCCTTGCAAAGGAAAAAGAAAGGCCAGGACCACATATTTCTATGCCCAACATTGTGTTTTATGCTCAATACATTGAATCTGGTTTTTTTTAATTAAATACTTTCAACCAATGTTTTCCACAGAAAATTTCAATTTTTAAGTCTGATTTTCTAGTATGACATTACCACTAATAAATAAATTGCATTAAGTCTAGATTACACATATTTAGAATTCTGTAATAAMCTTGTTCCATGAAATTATTAAAATAATTTATGAAAATTAATAATGAAAAACTCTTTGAAGATGTTTCAATATCACTATAAATAATAGTTAAGATTGATGGTGCTAGATTAGTAGTAGATTAAGATAGATTAAATTAATCTGTTTCAATTCCATTATCCCTGTTGAAAAATCAATGACTCAAAATAGTGAAAAGGCACATAAGCAAAGAAATGGAAGTTTGCTGAGTTCTTTTTACTTTTCTCTTAACAAAAATATTAGTATGTACCTGTCTACAGATTATCTTGGGTTTTGTGCTTTGGTTTGGCTTGATTGTTTGGAATTTTTTATGTGAAGCTGCTGGTTCTAAGTCTCTTTCAGCTTAAAAGGCCTCTGAGTGGAGCCTTCTCTAGAAAGAATCTCTTGTCTAATGATGACCAAACAGGAATTCTAAATTCAATTTTCATCTCCTATAGTATTTAATGTAAATATGCTACAATATATGACATCACTATCTGTGTTTGTCAGATAAAAGTTAAAAAAATTGCTATTTTTAAACATCAAAACATTCTATTTTCTGTCACTCTTTTATAAGAAACACCTGTTTAATAGGACTTGGACTGGGGTTGCTTGTATTCTGTGATGAATAARAGTGAAATTTTGCAAGCCGTGATATAGCAAGGCATCAATAGTGTGTTCTATGTTCACGGTCTTTCATAAATATTTTATTTCATTTTGGTAAGACAAAAAAAACCCAAAAAACCAAACCCATAAAGTTAAGGAGTTCTTTTCCATCAACATCAAGTAATTTTAAATATGTCCAGCACAATTGTTAAATGAAATAGAACTCACGCTTTGTATGATTACACACTAACTCAAGGAAATAGAAGAAATGCTTTCCCTTAACTACAAGTAATTCCTCTAAAAGTCATATTTTAATTCAAGGGAAAAGAAATCATAAGTGCTTTGTTAGAGCAAGATTTTATCAGATACCCAGAAGGAAACCACGAGTGAAAACCCTCAGTCGAGTATTTAAAGTTACACAGAGAGATGCAGATTATAATTTTCAAGGTCTTGTTTCATTTTCCCCTTTTCTCTTTTTCTTTTGTTAATTTGGTATGTCTGAAATCAGCCTTGGGAGTCTTTCTAATTTATAATTAATTTCTATTATTAGCAAGTCATTTCAGCTTGTCTAGAAACTGGAATTTGATTCTACACTCACTGAAAAAAACTCCTAGGGTAAGGATTCTCTTCTCATGTCTCCCAAACATCACAGGGAAGGGAACATCAAAAGAACCATTATTTCCCTCATTTGGCTCATTTTAGGATTCCATTTACTTTATTTTAGGTGGGCACAGACAGCCAGATAGGAAAGACAGGTGTCAGAAGGGAAGGCAGAAATTATACCAAGGCACAGACTGTACTACTTTAAGACGTAGATGTAAAGCATTAACTTCAAATCCTAGCAGAATCTACTGCTTTTTACAATAAGAAAAGAGCAAATAGATTGTAAACCTTTTTCTTACTCCAAAGAACAGACAAAGAGCCTATATAGTGAAATATCACTTAAAGTATCCTATTCCTTTATCCCTCCACCCATCTTTTCATTTTACGTATCATTTGCACATACACAAATGCAGAAGTAGAGATCAAATATAGTTGTACATAATTATGTACAAGAACCTTTTACTTACATAAAAATGAGTTACCACTGAAAAAAGAAACATGTTTCTGTACCCATGAAAAACAAAAAAAAGGGAATTCCCAGGGTGTATTCCACTCACTTTTATCCTCTTCTGGAAGAAATGACAGGACATTTGGGTTAGATATCATCATCGCACTCCACGGTATCTCAGGCCATTTCAACCATTGGATACCTCTAAATTAACTGAATTATGGCTTGACTTTAAGTGCTTTCAAAACAGAGACGAAAATGGTATGTAAATTTTATATGGACTGAGTATGTAAGTGTGTATACACATGTATATTACACGCATTCTACCTCTTATACATGATATTTACGTAGGCCAGGAATGCAACAAACACCATTGCATACTAAGGCATTCATTTTAAGACAGAAAACTATTAACTTATATATTTAAAAACAAACCACCCAAGTAAATGATTAAAGCATATGGTTAATGGCTCTGATAAAGCGGAAAAAGAATAATAAAAGGCTTCCACACACTACTTTGTTTCTTATGACACAAGTGGAAGTAATTATGCTATTCCTTTAGAACCTCTACAGGAGTCAAATACTCCCACTGGCTGCGCCTTGAATTATTATTTAAAAAATAATCTCTTCAATACTCTTGCAAAGTACATGGAATAAGTTTAAAATCAACAAATTATTTTCCTGATTTGAATACCTATCACAAACTCTGTTTTCAATAAATTTAGTAAACAATACATGGAAATATCATCATCTTTATGGAGCTTCTTGGTGAAATAGTACAAAAAAAGCAATTACATTGAAAGATATATAAAAACTAAATCTATAACAAATTATTAATTTTGGAAAAAATGATGTAATGATTAATCATTTATTTGATTATGAGACAGACTAATTATATTACTAAGATATCTAGTGGAAACCCATTAGTAACTGAATAAATCTATTGTCTTTAAGAAATTTATCAATTGCAACAACATACACACATATAGACTTTAATTTTGGCAAGATGGTTAAAGTAATTAGGATCATGAAAAGATGAACATTTCAGATTTTCTAAATTATTAATTATATGCCAAAAAGATTATCTACAACAAATAGAGATTGCAATAATATATAAATCTGCAAGGCAAATGTTGCCAGTCCATATTTAATACATAGTAACAGAATGACGACTCTGTTCTTAGCAAGCCATTAAAAAAAACCAGTGTCTTGGGGTGACTTTATGATGAGTATCACCTATCACTGCTCTATGCCCAGAAATCAGTCCTGTGCCTTTCTGTGCCTTTAAACTGAGCCCGAGAGGGGGGAGAGAAAAAACTGAGTGAACTTTTCAAAACAGTTGTTCAAGGACACAGGCACACTCCTCTGCGATCTCTGGCTGCGGTGAGAAGAACAGGGGAAGAACCTGTCTTGCTTTTCAGCCAGTTTTCGGCTCCTTTTCTCTGGAGGGAGATGGAGACTTGAACTTTGTTTTCCTGGGACTTCGGTTTTTCCCTTCTTTTTTTCTGGACTGTTTCAACATCAGAACACACCGGGAGAATTTTCCACCAAGGCCCTGGAGGTGGGCCCACAACGACCCAGCTCTGAAGAGGAGGAGAGAGACCACACCTACAGAAGGACTCTGAAATCTTCCCAGGTTTCTCTTCACAGTGAGAGATTTTATTATTCAACATTATTATTCTTCTCCTGTGTGTTTGTTAAATAAATAGTTTTTATCTCTTTCACTTTCCTCTGAGGAAATTTCTTTTTTCCCWAACCTGGTGGGGGAGGGGTGGTTGTAACCTGCCTTCTATCAGAGGATGTTTTCCTCCAAATTTGACCAAGCTGGCACAAATAGCTGCAGACAGCTGAGGTACAGTTGAACAAGTAAAATTTAGAATTCAATGATAAAAGCTCTGGGGTTTTTTTCTCTCTTGGAATAACTTTTTACTTTCAAAACCAAACTTGACCAAAGCCCACTGAAGCTAACAGAGCCTTCTTGGCTTTGGAACAGACTTTGAAGAATATTTTTGTGCTGGTTTTGACTGGGTAGAGTTAATTTTCTTCAAAGTGACTAGCATGGGTCTATACTTTGGAATTGTGTTGAAAACAGTGTTGAAAACATAGGATTTTTTTGTTACTGTTGAGCAGGGCTTATACAAAGCCAAGGCTTTTTCTGTTTTTTTTTACTGCCTTGCTGGTGTGGAGACTGGAAGTACTTTGGAGATTGTCAGGAGACACAGCCAGGACAGGTGACCCAAATTGACCAAAGGGATATTCCAGACCATATGACATCATGCTAAGTATGTAAATTGTGGGGAAGAAGGAGGAGGGGGGAGGCATTAGGAGTTGTGCCATTTGTCTTTACAAGTCACTGTTACACGTAGGGCCCTGCCCTCCTGGTAATGGCCAAACACTTAGACAGCCATGGGAAGCATTGAATTCATTCCCTATTCTGCTGCTTGCCTGAGTGACTTTTGCTTTCCTTGTTAAACTGTCCTTACCTCAACCCATGAGTTTTCTACCTTTTCCAATTCTCTGATCCCACTGGTGGGGGAGTGAGAGAGCGGCTGTGTGGGGCTTGTCTGCTGACTGTTGCTTAACCATGACAACCCTTTTTGGTGCCCAATGAGGGGCATACGGGGTTTGAGATAACGACAAATTTGACTGGGATGTGCAAGATAGAATTTATAGCTGTTAGTGCCTCTTAGCTAGTCATCAGCAGGCTCCTGTGCTTGCCATGGGGCTCACTTTCCTGACTGTATATTTGCAGCCAGTCCTTGTTGTAGTCCTCACAGAAGGCACAGAGCAATTCTGTAAACTTTTCTGAATGAAAAAAATATTTGCCTTGAATTGTTGCTTGAAGAATGACCACGGTGAGTACTCCTTTGCAAGCGGACAACATTTGGATTAAAAATATTTCCCTAAACATATCTTCCATTTCTATTCAAAGATGGAAGTGTAAAAATATGCAGAAAATAGTCCTAAAATTGTCTCAGATCTTTGTCACTCAGAACTATTTCTACAACTATAATGCAAATAATAAGTGTGATAGAGTTAATCCAAGAACTTTATTAACCATAGGCATTAAAAAATGTCTAAATATAATTCCTACATGCCACAGTGGAGAAAAACATTTAGAATTGTGCTAATTCATTTACAATTCTAACATTATGCATTTTAATGTATTAGAGTGAAATGAAATGAATGCATTGGGAAATTTTCGAAAGTGCCCCTGGTTTAGAGTCAGTAAACATTTATCTTACTGAGGTCCTACATTCCAGATCCATGAAGATATATGATTATCCACCATTAGTAAAGCACAGAATTAAGCATCAATTTTGTATTATGTTTATGGATTTAGGCTCAAATAAGTTTACTACAAAAAACTTCTCATAAAATTTAATAGTAAATATTAATTTCCTGAGGGGATGATAAGAAATATTTGTAGTTTTTTCTTCTTCCTGTTATGATGGGGTAAAATTATTTCTTAGTCTTGTGTTCTTATGAATCCTTGTTGTGTAAAAACAAAGTTTATTTCAGCTGGCAAACTGGAAACCTTGATTTTAATAAAGAGTATTCACACTGTCTGATACAATGTGTTTGATAGCCAGACCATTTAAATATTTAGGTGGACTGTTAAATAGTGCATGGTAAAAACAAAAAATACATCTAATCTTATTTGTTTGTCATGCTACCATGCTACTTTTTCAATTTGCAATAAAAATTGCAAATAGGGATCACAACAGAATGTGGTAAGGTGTGTGAAGAACTAGAGCTTGTTTAAGAATTTATTGTGTTTTCCGTACCCTAGTAAGCATGGCAGAAGAAAAACAGATTTCATGTTTCAATCACTTTAATTTCATTGAATGAGTAGACTTACTTAAGATATACTCCTAGGTATAATTATTCTCTATAGATATCAGTTTCTTTTAACTATCACAAGAATGAGAGTCACTAATTTTACAAAGTAATTCACCCACAAGTCTTCTTTCTCAGGTAAGCCTAGTTTGTGGTTGAAGATTAAACTAAATATTTAGATTATGTTAAATTTGTGGTCACCGAGGTATTTGTGAAAGTAGTTGTATCATCATATACATATCAAGAAATGTAATTTACTTGTCACATTGGTAAGTTTCTGCTCACAAGAATAAAGCAATTATGGAGAGTTGTGAAAAGAATCAAATTTGTTTAAAATTGAAAAGTTATTAAATCTAAGTCATTCTGATCATACTTAAAATCTAACAAACCTTGATATCTCAGCAAATTTTTTAATTAACTATGTTCGATATTAAGTCTACCAAATACTAGACTGAGGATTCTTCAGCTCTTAAAAGTTTTTGGAATAAACAGAAGGAATAAATTAGAAATTGACACATAAGCAGGAAATTTTTCAAAAAGGTACATTTTGCAGTGTTTCCACATTGAGTTTCCCTGCTGTTCTTAGCGACATTTCTGTGCATAAATCCCCATTCTGTGCTTGTGTGTGTACTGTTATGGGGAGCATTCATCTAAAGGCAGTGTGCATTCTTCTGAAAAGTGACTGTCTTTAGGCAGCAGGCAGCGTGAAAGTATTAGCATGCACGCCCTTGTTTCCTTTACCCTAAAATAAGTAAGTAAATSCTGCAGAAATCCAGAAATAGTATTGTCATGTGAGATTACTGCCCATTATTAAAGCTATGAATTCTATTCTGTAAATCAAACCATCAATTAGAGCAACTCTAGGATATTTTTATTTCACACCCATGTGGTATGACCTCAACAAGCCTTCCTGAGCTGATTAATACTTTGGTATTGAGAGTGAATTTATTTTCCCGGACTTAACTACTCCAGCTGTCTGCCACTGGTGATAGATATGGATGACCATTATTCAACTAATTAACCGAAAGTTTCTAAGTCATTAATGAATCTTGCATTCTAAGAGGAAAGTAAAATTAATCTAGGATTAACTGATTGGATGCTTTTGCTAAGGAATGAAGCTAGCAATTGGGGATATGTTGTAGGTTGCATCATGATTTACTGCAAAATCTCATTTAAAGAATTATAGGAAAGCTCTAGACTTATTAATGAAGTGTGGAAGATGTAAAAGATGATAAAGAAACATTAAAAGTCCTTTGCATCATAGTAAAGTATGAACAGAGCCATAGCTGAACAGGCAGGACAGGCTACCTATAGGTTTATTGTGCAGTCTTTCCTAAGAACCCAGGCTAGTAGGACCATTCAAGTAAATGCTTAACCCTCTGTGTATGACTAAATAGCACAGATTTCTGGGGACATGAGAGCCTTAATTCACTGCTTTTTTCATAAGGAAGGGGCTTAAGCTAATGTTTAGAAGCTGAACTCATCATTGAGCCCTTTGCTTAACGCAAGCCTAGGCCAGGGTTTGACAGAAAAGCATTCTGGTGCTCTTTTTTGTCTTCAAAACTCTTGATGTGTAGCTTTAGGTAACAAATAATGCAACGTCCTGTTTCTGTATTCATTTGCTGTGTACTAATACAGGCGGTCAGTGAGTGGTGTTCATATAGGGATGTAAACAATTGCAATTATATTATGGCTAGAAAATTTGTGTGTGTAGCATATACACATACCTTATACATGACTTTATTGATTTAAAACTTCTCTATCTATAGCCGTCTGGGAATAGCAGTAAGGAAATAATAGAATTAATATTAGCTAAAATAAACACAATAGCTTGATTGCCTTTAAGATGTGAATTAGTCCAATGACGCATTCTTTTCATGTTAATAAATTAACCAATTCTCTTTAGTTGCACTATCTTCCTTTTTTAATTACAATTCTGTATTCAGGGGAAAATATTCCAGCTTCACAGGCCATTCTTACATATTTATTAATTTCCAGTGTAAAAGCAACATACTTCAGAGTCCATCAGGTCTACTGAGACCTTATCGGCGATCTAGAAATCTAAAGAAGTTCTTTCTAGCAATAATGATTAGGAAAGGTAGACAATTCAAAATTGAACTGATGGTAGCTGAAACAAGAAATAGGAAGAAAAATTACTTGAAGTGTGTGACCTAAATTTAAAAATACTCAGTTCCTTCCTAAAAATCACCACATTTGTCTGGCTTTTAGGATCTGTACTTGTATTTTTTCAATTAAATGAAAAAGTCCAGTACAGTTCGAGATAAATAAGTAGATCTTAAAGAACTTCATACAAGTAGGTTTTTAGTTTTGTTTAAATGAAAATAAATTCCTTTAAAAATAAATGCATAATGCCAATTTCAGTTCTATTATACATTTTACATTGATTTAACAAGCCAAGTGGCTTCTGGCTGCCAACACCTCTAGATTTTCATATTGCAAAATAATACACAYTTTGTCGTATCCAACTCATTAAGTAATTGCCTTGTAGTATAGTTTGTGATTATATTTTCATTAAGTGACTGCTACGATACTGCATAGAAATGATTCCTGTTAGTTTTGTGGGAACCATCTGCTTTCACAAGAGGAAAAATTCAGTGCAGTGTTGCAGTTGCAATTTAAATAGTACTACGGGTTTATCGTACAACTTTATAAAGAGGATCATTTTTCAAGGTATATGCCAATTCAAGTAAAATCTGTGGACATGTAATATGAAAAAATGGCTCTTCAAGAATAAAAAAAATCTCCTAATAGTAAAGAATGTGTACATTTCTTCAGCTCTGGGGAATATTCCTAACGTTGACCACATTGCTGGTGAGTTATTGAGCCTTTTATATAGATGGKAGGAAAAAAGAGAGATAATGGGTACAATAATCATCCTAATACCACCACAAGCTGAATTTCAACTTCCAAACCTTTTCAAAGGTAAAAGTTAGCTTCCATAGCTTTTTAAGAGGCTTCTGCCCTTTTCAAACCACATTTCAGGTGCATCATTCTGCTGATTTATACACGGTAAATTCCATGTGCCCTATTCCTCCTGCTCAAAACCGAAGAAGACTGTGTAATTTCATTCTGCACCCTGGGAACCTCATTCAGTTCAGACTGGTTGAAAAGTGTTAAGACTAATTGCATGAATATTGGCTGTGGACTGAGCTGGGGATAGATAGGACCTATAGCTTGTGCCTGACACACAAATAGGAGATATACAGGCAGAGCAGTTCTTTCTCTACCAAATAGTTGAGACTCTTCCCCCTTCACTCAGAACTATTGAGATGACATAACAAGAAGACATAGCAAGGGGAATAATGGTAAAAATCCAGGGCAGCATTTCAGACAGTATAACGTATCATAAGCAAAAGCACCTTTCTTGTTGGTTTTCTATTTTTCTTTTTAAAGAAAAAATTAAAACCACTTGATGACTCTGAATTACACATTAGACATCTGGGATAGAAGTAATTGTCACTTTAGAGAAACATGCATAAAGCCATGTGTGTTACCTATACATGAACACCACAATAGAATCTATGGCTAAGAGAAAGATGAAATTGCTTATATCATAGTAAGAAACTGGGGAAAAAAGCACTAATAAAATAGCTGACTCTTCAGTAGATGTTACTATGGCTATATATCCATCACCAGTTTGCAAAGAGTGAGATTGCTGGGAAATATGTACTGTGCTTAAACTCTGTTACTTCTRCTATTTGCACAGCAGAATCTGATACCACATCTGACAATGTTGTGATAGATTCAGGTTAAAGCCCAACTAAAGATCAAAGTGAAAGGAAACAGTCCTAGTCCTTTCTGGTCACAGTTGAAATGCTGTAATCTGATGATATTGAAAATCCTGCTTCTGTGGAATTATTGAAAAAAATGCAGATTAAATTGTCAAGAGATTACACATCCAGTTAATSAACGTAAGTAATTAGGGATAAAACTATAAATATTGTTAAAGCAGAGGTGTGTGACACCCTTTCTTCCTGATTCAGTCTCAGATTTGCTATGACTTTTTTACAGTTGTTCTGAAATAAAAAAAAAAAAATCACGAAAGACAAAAACTATACTCCCAGCATTTTCAAATGGACAACTTCCAGTCATGTTATCRTGGAAGAATTAATAAGGAAGAGAATAGCAGAACATTGGACTTACTGCTGGTCTTTTTACTGAGGAAATTTATGATTCCCTATTTTATTACATATTTTTTAATGCTCACTATCAATCTATAGTTGGCTCTGCTGGTCTAGAAGTCAGACTGGTTAGAGGCATGAAGCTAGATGCTGTTGCCAGTTTTGCGACTAGTCTGCTATGTGATTTTGGGTAAGTCCTTAAATTTCTCTGCATTTTCACTCTGAACTTCTGATTCTCTCAGGTTTCTTTATAATCAATTCTTACCTGGTTTTGGCCATATAAGAACACATAATGCGTACCTAAAGAAATGGCTGTGGTTTTTTGGTTTTTAGCTTTTGGCTTCCAAGTGTTTTTCTCTGATTTGCTTGTTTGATCTTTTTATGGGTTAGGTTTTTTGTATTCTGTTTGTTTTCTTGTGGTTTCTTTTTGGGTCGGGGTTTTTCTGTTTGGTTGGTTGGTTGGTTTTGTATTAGATTTTGGTGTTAAATTTAATGTAAGAACTTTTTGGTTTCAAATTATACTGCCTGTAAACATTTTGATGTCTAGAAAGAGGCTGAGCACTTGGAAGCTACCGGAGTCATTACTTGTGGTGTTCTAACAAATCTTCTGATTTTTATATGAAACTGAAGAAGCGACAGCAGCGACTGCAATAAGGCATTAAAAGGGCTGCCTAAGGCAAATGTTGCTGTTTGTATGGATGAAGAGGAACCTGCAAGGACTTGATGGACTGAATCATTGCTCTGTGTGACTCAGCAGAGGATCACTACAGGTATTTTTGTGTGAAGATGTTCAGCTGCAGAGCCAGTAGCTTCTCAGTGCTGAACATTTTTCTTACAGGCGGTAACGAAAATCATAATGGAAGTTAAGCCAAAGGGACCTTTTAGAAACAAAGGAAACGAAAACTAGGAAGACAAGAACAAAATGGGAATCTCTGTACAGTGATATTTGTATATTCTATGAAAATTTACCAGTGTGACACTAGCCAGGAGGTTTGAACAAAATAGGACATGTTTTACACTCTGCAATCAGCTTCCCGCCTCCTTTCATCCACAAGCAAGGGAAGTTTGTAAATGCCAATATCTAACTGCTCAAAAACTAGTGTTGAAAATTTTTGCACCCAAGAAACCATCTAATGTCAATTCTAATTAAAGTCTCTTGTAATTTCTAGAAGGATTCTCAGTTCTATTTTGTTTGGCTTGATTGCAATTTGTAAATTTACAAAAAGCAAGTCTAAAAGAAGAAAAAAAAGCCTATTTTGGCTGTTTCCTAGTATTAACTTTTTACCAAGCAGCTTCCTTCTAGAAATGATCTGGCTGTTATTTAAACATCTCTGGGAGTTCTAATAAACTTGCTCTCAAATATCAATTTAAGCCACCTACGCTCTAAGTAAAAGCAATTAATTATGTACAGGAAAGTGAGGAAAAGTTTTTAATGAACACACTGTTGCCACATTAGAGAAAGGGTTGGTACATCTCCACTCTGTAGCGCACAGCACTAAGGATTCAGAGAAATGACAGAATGATCCTAACCTAACACACATAGGTACAAAACAAAGTATTGGTAGCATGAATTTCTCTACTTCAATGGGCTCTGGGTCAAGACAAGATTTCACAACATGAGCAAAGAACTTTAGAGAAAAGGCTGAGAGAGCTGACCTAAAGCACAAGACGAGAGAAAGTTAAAGTTCCCCCCCCCCATGCAAGCCCTGTACAATTTTGTTTCATGTATAAATAATAGCCATACTGCATAAAAGGTCCAAGATAGATCATCTTTAATGGCTTAAAACGGCAGCCGAAAATAGAATCTTGGGATGGTTTTTTTTAAGTCCTTTTAGCACATTCTAGGACAAAGCCCTTGTCAAGAGGAATAGACATTTTTGGACAAGCCAGCACATTTGTTCCCATAACCTCAAATGGAAATTCCCAACCATCCATGAAATCAAAGGGAAGACAGGTTCCTCCTACCAGAAGACATTTGTAATTATACTGTTAGGGATCAGCATTCTCTCTCTCTCTTTTATACTCCTACTCCTCCTATTCTTTCTTGAGATCTCTTACCAGGTCTCATTAGAGGGGAAAATCAGAACGAGCGAAATAGACACAAAATATGCAACACTCACTTAAACTGACTTACAATATGTCTTTCAGTTGCACAGATAAGAGAGTTAGTCTGCACATACTGAACAAATAATAAAAAAATTCCCAAAACGTAAATGCTAAAAACCAATTTCTATATGCACCAATTAATACAGTCAGAAACCTTATAACCTGAAACAAAACACAAGTCCTATATCCTCTAGACAGTTGTAGCCTGCACACATTCTATTAATTTAAGCAGATTTCTTTTTTAGTCTAACTTCAGGATATACATATATATGAAGGACTCTTCCCTGCAGTCAAAAACTGAATTTACTGAATGCTGACAAGACTGCTACTGTTGATTTTGATACACCACAAGCCTTTAACCTTACTTGTCAGACTAATTGCACTATGCATACGCAGATTGAAGGGACTTCTATGCTGTCTTTTATATCACCAGGGTAGTTCAGAGTAACCTGTACTTATGTCTAGTCAGTGACACACAGAAGTTGTGGCTTCCCTGCATTCACTGAGGAGAAAAGTGCATTGCCCTACTGCATACAGGAAGAAAAAAGAAAATGTCATCTGACAAAACTTGCGTGAAATACTGAAGTGAAAAGGACCGACAAATTTTATAAAGAAAACAAATTACCTGTGCATGAGCTGGCTGAGAAGGAAGTGAGCAGCATGGGAAGGAAAAAGCATTGGGAAGACTCAGACTGGAGTGAGGACACAAGTTAGATTAAAGGTAGAAAAGTAGCCATTACCTTACATTTGCCCTTCCTCCTGTGTGTATGGAGATATGCATGCTACCTTTTGATGCCAGGATCCACGTGATGGAATACATCTATGAAAGGCTATGAGCTCCTTCAAGTTTGTGATCCAGTATATGGCAAAGTCAAGGTAACTGTTCCATTAGCAGGATCTAAGCGTCCTTTCAAACCCCTGGACATGTGATAAGATTTGGAGGGCATGAATTTTACATTTTACATGGAAAGTTATGCAGAATTCTCCTCAGTTTCTGTATGATCAGATTGAAGAATTTCCAGAAAGTAAACTAAATTAATAGCTCTGAAAAGAGGAAATGCAGACTTAAGGTGTTTGTCRTCCTGTGAATTATGGGTAAACAGTTCAGACAGTTCCCCACACAGGAAAACTTTCTTACCTCTTTACTGCCACAACCTACTCAACAGAGCATGAAATAAGGGCTATCAGGTATTTCAGAGAGTGTACATGCTCCTCTCTTACTTTTCCCTTCACCTTCCCTCCTGCAGTCCTCCCAGATTTTATTTTTTTCATTTATCATAAGCACAGCTCTGCCAATCTGTTCCAACTAATCCCTGGATCAGTTCAATACAGCTGTATCTAACAAGGTGTTTACCTCTGAAACATTTGCAGATAATTCCTGTTGGCTATGGACTGCCCCAGGAAAGACAGAAATCCTGTATTTCCTGGCTTTCAGAAATCAGCATCCTGGAAAGTCAGAAAATATACCAGAAAACCTTCCATCTGCTAAAGTTTTTGGCTTTTTGTCATCGGGTATGTAAGATGAATAAACAGGCTTAACATGGAATCAAGTTAAAATACTAACATCAAACACAGAAGAGGTGGTTGTGTGTCCAAATGGGCAAAAAAGACACTCGAAGGTTTGTACAGAGTCAATAGTAAGTGCATGGTCTAGCAAAGATAGGCAATCAGAACAGGACAAACAATGTCTGCTCAGCTGTTTGGAAATTCTCTCTACAGATAAAATGGGGGCATGAAACTATTTCTCCATATTTTTATTACATGTATACTAAATGGTTCTGAGGGAGATAACAACCTTACCATGCTTCCTTTTATACCTGTGTAGCCCAATTAGACAAGAAATAGGCAATTATTCTTGTTTTACAGATGCAGAACTGAAGACCAGTGGCAAAATCATTGATTTTTCTGAAAGTGTGCAGCAGAGGTAAGACAAAGAACAGAGATAGCTTGAATCCCAGAACATAATGCATTGCCATCTTCCCCTGCTCTTACAGGAAAAGGAGTAGGCGATTCAATTTGATGTTTCATCCTTCTGTTTCTTCATACAACAAAATTAATTCCCATGATGAATTTCTGTGTTGATACTCCCACTTCAGGTCTGATACAGCTTCAGTTTAATCATTCTCCTTTATGTGTGTTTTATTAGCTGAAAGTGTTTGTGAAATATCATCTTATTTACTTGTGTGAATGCATTCAGGATTCAAAGATCACCCCTTTGTCTTTCCTTTGCCTTTGTGTTATCAACTAACTTCAGGATACTATTTGAATATGGATGCTGTGATTAATTGTCATGGCATGATGAAGGGGTAAGTCTTCTAAAGTGTTAAATGACTTCTTACTAAAGCCCAGATACTTAAAATCTTTCACCGTGTTATGAAAACATGTCCTCCTTTGACAGAAAGATTTGTTTAATATACATAAAAGCTTAAAGAATCCTGAAGATTTGAATTCTTATAGCTATACATGTTATTAAGCAGGCCTTGTGTGATGATAAGTAAAAAGTATTTGTGAGAGACAGAGATTTTCAGCTTTGTGCAGAACAGACATTCTGATGCTTTCCACTACTTCTATGAACTGGTGGGAAATCAAAGAATAAAGTTCAATGAGATTAAAGTACTGGGATTTACTTCCTCTTTCTCAAAGGCAGAAAATCTGTAGTTCTGGAGCTATTCATCCCCTGGATCAACTTTTCTTTGTACACCCTCCACAGACACCAGGATTAGATCATCTATCATGAAGACGGTCCACTTATACCCAGGTTGCTTTGTAGAGTGTGGAAAGAATTATCTTATTTAAGGCAAATCGAGAATAATTCCAATGAAGTCAATGTGATKTCTCTGATTTTTCTTTCTAATAGCAATGAGAGCAGAATATATCTCAGTCAAGTAAATTCTGACATCCTCACCTTACAAGAAGAGCTGAAATGCAAAATTTAAAGGTGAGAGACTTAATATATCCATGTCTAATGGTCTATAATACAAATGAACTGTGAGTGCATCTCATCATAGCTAATTGTGTTCATCTTATATATTTTTTTTTAATTTCTATCACTCATATGATTTAACTAACTGAACAAACAGCTGAGCTGAAATTTGGGTGACAATAAAATAATTTGAAGCAGAGCACTCTTTTTCTCTGTGGACAGGAGTCCTCTCTTTCCACACTGGAATATTTTAGTACATCTTAGAGACAGACCTGACTCACCAGTTAACACTGTACAGCAGGGATAGTGAAAAAATCATGGCAAGATTGAGTTTTGCAGGCTTTATGCGAGAGAGCACTTACATAAGTAATTTCATTTATTTCATTATGCTGCTGTGCATAATCTACCAGCCTCTTAAAATGGGTAGGTTGGGTATTGGCATTAATCAAATCAGCTGTATTGCTTTGCACCTGGACAGCAAAGAGTAAACCTTTGTGCCCAGATCCAAATTTTATTAAGTTTGTATGGCATTTATGTCATAAATTGTGTGTATTTCTGACTAGTGGCACCTTCCTCTTCAAAATGCAAGTGTAGATGACTAGGACAGGACTCGGTTTTTAGACTTTTTCATCTGCAGAGAAATAATCATTTTCTCTAACCCAGAAATAAAGATCATAAGGAGTTATTCCCAGTTTTTCTAGGAATATTGCCAAAGTAAGTGACAGAGCATTTAAAAAAAACCCGAAAATTATTTTCCCTCTAAGTTTTCTTTTTTCCAAGGTTGACTTTCTGTGACTCTAAAAGCAAATGTCTGATATTCCCATGGCAAAAGAACATTCCCCTCCTGCAAACTCTTCATCATTCAAGTAACYCACAGTCATTAGTAGTCACCTTGGTTTCAACGGGATGAGAAACATTAGCAAGGTAAAAACCACCTTCACCTGCATGCAGCCAAATCCTTGCTGAGCTGTACTTTAACCCATAAGTAGTCCCACTGAAGTCAAGAGGAACAATTATTGTGTAAAGAACTCCCAATAAGCATAAGTATCAGAGCTGGGCTTACCCAAATAAGTCCCAGCCCTTTAATGAATTTTATGCAATTGCTATTCTACAGCCACATACAGCCCCATTAGCTTCAACTGGGATCCATCAGGGACTCATTGCAAGACTAGGTCTTAAAGGCAGGCTGCCAAGAATGAATGGTTTAACTTAAGGGATGATGTTAAAATGATTTAGATTGACAGTTAAATTAAGTGAAACTACCTGTGTAGACACACACCAGTTTAGTATGCCCCCGTAATTTACAGTTTAAAACCCCAGGAGCACCCACACACCACCTCACAGGGGCTTAATACTGCAACACAACAGACTTTGTTTGCTAACAGCACTCAAGAGGCACATTCTATCTGACAATTTCTCCCTGCTTTGTGAATTAGGAAGTCTGCAGCATGACCTATGCCTAATGATGAGTTTCTTTTCTTTACCAGGATGCTTTACCCATCTGTCTTGCCCTGTCTGCCCCTGCACTCTGTGATCACCTTGCACATCTGTGCAGGGGATGGACTGTTCATTTCTGACCATGTTTATTCTTTTCATGATCCCATTTGGCCTGTAAGAAATAAGTGAGCCTGTGAGCATTGGCTTTTGAAATCTCATCACAGATATTTTAACAGAAAATATATTTTTAAAATCTTACATAAATAAAATAAAAAGACCTGTTCCTGGCCTAGTAACCTTGCACTGCATTCAGTGAAGAGTCTTGATACAGTATAATATGAAAACTATGTGGAGAGACCAGTGTTGTCTGCAAGCCCTGTGCCAGTGATTTTACTGAGCTGTGAATAAGACCCAATAGCAGATAATTCGTTGCAGATATAACACAATGACCTATTTTTCAAATATCCCTGTTCTCTGGTTTTCTCTGCTGGATTTGGCAATAAATTGCTGGCCCTTGATCTTGTGGTCCTTTATCCGTCACAAGCCTGTGCCAGCTATACACAATATCCGTAAAGCCACACTATGGTCTGGTAGGTAGCTCTGTAATATCTGTAATTTGTAGATAGTCTAACCTGGGTTGTTTTTTGTTTTGTTTTGGGGTTTTTTTTTCCACTGTAAAAAAGTTGGACATTTTTGTGTTGCGTTCCCTAATGAATAGGAGAAAATGATGTGGGCTAGACAAAGGGTTTTGTTTATTTGCTTTTCTTTAACCTGACCCCACAAAAAAACCTTACAGACATTTTACGGCATATTTCATGTTGATTACAATAAATGTATGTGTGAARTGTGAAGACAGGACATAAAAATTCAGTGTTTTATACTTAACTCTGTTCGTATCTTCGGTGGTGTGTAACTTAACCATTTAGACTCACAGTAAGAGTTCAGACTAACTAGAAGTGACAGCAAACATGTTTAAAAAAAATAGAAAAAAATTAAATAAACCTCAAAACACAGAGAAATAGATGGATATACTCTTCTTTGAATATGGATACTGAAGACCAGGTTGGATGGGGCTTTGAGCAACCTGGTCTAATGGAAGGTGTCCCTGTCCACAGCAGTGGTGTTGGAACTAGATGGTCTTTAAGGTCCCTTTCAATCCAAACCATTTTATGGTTCTATGATACGATTTTTTCAATCATTTTTATCTCTTATGTCTCCATTACTTTTATTTTCTTTGATCTTCCATGTGTACATTACCTCCCCTTATTTCTGGGAGAAGTTGTTCTCCCCCAGAAATTCTGTTAAACTGTCCTATGCAGAATGTCATAAAATGTCCATTACTTCCAAACTGTACATAACCTTCCACAAAAAAACTGGACCCTGAAATAAAGGCTGGAACCTGTGGCTGAAGGTAAGTTGAGTCTTTCCCAGAACTAGAGTGAGTAAAAATTCATTTCAGAATTACAATTGGTCCTAATATGTCTCTAATGGAAGAACATGGCTAAGCTAAATGAAAACTGTTAATTAAATTGGGTTAGTATTCAGTATTCAATTGTCATCCATTTATTTCTCTTAGGAGTAGAGATCTGTGATCTTCACATTTGCCATAAACACTTTTCAAGGTTTTGTTCTCTCTAGCTTCTCTTAAAAGTCCCAACTTAAGGGACTATTTACAGGTCCTCTGAGCTACATTAGTAGGCTTGGAATCTACAATCTGGTATAAAATTAAACACATATTTAAGAACTTCTCTGAAAAAGAGTCAAAAATCCTGAAGCTGGCAACAGTTTTTAAGTCAACAGTAATTAAACACTGTGGACTCCATGAAACTTTATTTAAAAAAACAATATATATATAGGAAAAAGAAAAAACAATACAGTAAATGAATAAGAAACCACAAAAAGAAGAAAAAAAAATACACACACATATAAAAGCTTCTATACTCCCCATATGAAAGGAGTCTTTTGGGGATATGAAAATCTGTGCAATCAAGAAAGGAAAGAAAAGCTGGTTTTAATCCAAATGCTTTCTGCATTTTTGGTATTTATTGAATCAGCTTAGAAAAGCCCAGCAAATAACTCATGGTGTACAATTTATAGTAAGGGATCAAACATCTTATGTTCTAAGCTTGTCTAATTTCAAATTTTTATTGACAGGAAAAGTACACAATGTTTATGTGCTGTTTTCTTTCAGGAAAAAAAAGAAAAGAGAAGCATCACTCTAAACCCACTCACATCTCATCCCATCAGTTGTAACCTGCATGAATGATAACAGGTACTCAAAGCTCTCTAGTTCTATGTGACAGTTCTAATAATGCAGTGCTAGATGTTTAAAATGTCTGCAATACCCAGAGGTTAAAGTGCAGTGACCTCCACGGTCTCCCATTCAGAGGAATTGGTTGGCAAATCTAAACATAATTACAGTGCAATCCATTTCTAATAGGCATGATTGCAATATAGCAAAAAAAACCCCTCACTTACAAAACTAAATATGTTAAACAAAATGTGTTGTTTTCTCATTATAATAGATACTCTTTGGATGTCTATTATTACTGCTTCCTAAGAAGAGAACAGGGAAGGAGCTTTGAGCATGTTTGAGAGATGGAAGAACATCAAGTAATGTAACCTTTGTGCTTTCATTCCCACAAGCTGTGTAAACCACTGAGTTAAAACAAATATTTCTAAAAAACAAAACTTTTTTTTTTTTGCTAAGCCTCTGCAACAGCACATCGGGCATGTTCTTACTGTCCAGAGTCCTTGGCAGATAGCTGGAAGAGCAGCATTCTCCTTATCATATTTTACCAGCAAACTTGCTGTAATAATACTATATCCTCGCTTTCAAAATTAATTTAGCAAGCATGCAGAATTAATGCACAGCCTTTTTCAAGACCTAAAGCCTGACCCAAACCAAAGGAAAAAATCCCCTTTATCCTTGATGCTAAAAATTCCTACAAAATAAATAAACAGAGCACTCATTGGCCTGTGTAAGTGGATGTGAAGTAAGCATGCAAGTATTTTAAGTTACATTGGTTACACAACCAGTGTCAGTGAAATGACAACATGAGAGCTGTCTCTTGCAAACTGGAATGGTTTATAATGACCATCAGGTTGCTGTAGATAGCTGTTCAGTCTGTGAAAGAGTAAATGCTGTGTCTATTTCTATCACACTGTTGTTATTAGTAGGTTATTAAAAGATATTAGAGAGCAGAACTGAAGAGGCCTGCTTTTGGTTCAGTACTCATCACACAGAAAAGCAAGTGACAGTGCATGTTACACATGGCATTTCAGCCACTCCTACAGCCTGAACAGAGCATAGATGAGGGGCCTCTCAGAGGAGGTGGTGCAGTTATGTAAAACAGAGGAAGCTGGTAGATTAGGAGGTCAGGGCAGGTGTTCCCTAAACTGATTCTTCTTATCCTCCCTTTTCTCCAGAGAAATTCAGCAGATAATGAGCAGTTCTAACTCAGCCGGCCCTCTCCCCTGTGGAATGCAAGGAGTTAATTTAATCTGGTGAAGTTTCTCTTATGCCCTGGTGGCAAAGTTCCCATGACCGCACTTCTGAAATGCTGCYCTTTCATTATTCAAGGGCTCATACTGCCTTTCACTGTGGGATTTTCATTTCAGTCCCAACCAAGGACAGTGTTCAGACTTTTCCTCCCTAATTTAGTTACATTTTGAATATCATGACCAGAGGGGCTTAGGAGGAACCCCTCCCACCTCCGCTGTCTGCCTCATTGCACAAAGCAATCACAACTGACCACATAACCTCCATATTCCAGACCATGATGGGCTCCCACTGAGCTGCCTTCCCCAACTCACCCTCTTCTCTCGGTGACAGCCAAGCCAGCTTTGAGAGTGAGCTCTCAGAGCTGCCTTTACACACACCTTGGCGTGGCTGAGAGAACCATTTTGTCTCTTTCTGCTGCTTACAGGCACCTGAAGCACCTGTTGTCTTGCATGCTGAAGCAGTGACCCATCCTTTCTCACTGCAAAGTCATTTGATATTGGGGCACTTCTCCAGCCACCAAATTCTGCTATTTTCACCAAGGAACCTAGCTCTGACTAAGCTTCCTTACCATGGGAAAAAATTAAAACCTCATTCTGTAGAAACTTTCCAAAAAGCACAAATGGAGAAGCACTTCATGCTTCTCAACCATCCGTTTTAGGATCAGGGCCTCATTTGTCAGTTTCTTCTGTTCTCAGAGATGGCCATAATAATTTTGTCATGGATAGCTGCCCACTTGGGTTCAGGGACAAATTCACAAGCTCATAAAAAACCCCCTAATCGCTCATGGAGAGACAAGTTTTAAGACACTTTTTGTGCGGATAAGATATTGTGAACACAATACGTGGATCATTCTAAAGGCAAATAATTTTACTTTGTAGATTTACAAACAGTCATGTTGTCATAAATCTGGAGCTATAAAATACGAAACAATGTTGTTTTTATGCCACTGAACTATTTTGGAAAGCTAAAGTTTGATGAAAAAATGTGTTGGCTTGGTTTTTGTTTGTTTGTTTTTTTTTCAAATACATCAATAATATTCCATTTAATTTATATACTCGCAGCTGTCAGCTACCTCCAAACCCTCTTAGTGCAGTGATATGGAAACATTTTTACTGAAAACTTCTTAGGAATACCTTAGAGAGTTCACATTCATATCTATTTAAGTGAGCAGATGAATAGAATCTACCTAACCTAATTGGGGCAAAGGAAAAAAAAATCAATAAAGCAAGCTTTCTTCTTATCAGCTCGTATCCTATTTCTTGTTGGTTACTGCTTGCACTGTGGCTTATTCGGAGGAAACCTTTGTTCAGAGTTTAATTTGTTCTGCTCATTCCATGGACACATCTCTTGGATATAAAGTTGTCTCCTCTCTTCCCTCTCTCTCTCTCTCTAATAACTAAGGAGTAGTATATGGAAATAAAACATTATGGAAGACATCCACTTGGCAAACACAGTTTCATTAAATGTTTTTTTCAAAAYGAGAAGAATGTTAACTTTTATATTTAGATAATTAAAGCACATCAGAAGAAATTCAACTTATTGTCACACAATAGATGCCTGGGTTTTTTTCAATATTGATACTAAGTATGTTTTCCTTTATCTTATCCCTCCTAGTGCAGCATATCTGCCTAGTGACATTCACAGAGTCGATGAAGGCCCATGCAAGCAAATAGGATTCATCAACCCGAGAGGCCACATTTTTCACAAGGATASTGCAGAAGCAGCGGCCTGCAGCAGCCGTCCTGAGGGTACTGTGTAGAAGAGCAACTTCTCACGTTTATCTTAACTTTGATGAAGGCCTTCTGTTCTGTTGGGAAAGATGCATACCAGAGAAATGACCAGCCACAAACACCATGTGTGAATGTTTTTCTTTTACCTCCCAGAACCCTGGGAGATGGATTGTTTGAGTGAATGGCTGATAAGGGGCAGAGAAGTCTGCCCTGCCAGGTGTTTGGTGGTGTAGCTGTTTTGTCTTTCCTTCTGCACATTCCCAAGACTTTCTTTAAAATTTCCCATAGTGGAAACATGTAAATACTGGAGTGTGTGTAATAAAGATGGATCCTGCTGGAAGAAGCAGTGGTCTGTTTGTTTTTTTTCCAAGCTGCTGCAAATGTATGAGAGTGTCTTAGCTTATAGTTTTGGAAAACAATGGTTCCCTGTGTTATAAAGTTTCTGGAATAATATAAATGGCAGTATCAACTCTGTATGAAGCATCCCAGTTTTGAGTCATCCTGCCACTGTTTTGAGTATGCAATAACAACCTCATCAGCTTCAACTATAGCAAAGGAAAGGAATACTCTGCATTTGAACCTGCAGATCAAATTCTAGGATAATGACAGAAAAAGTAGAAAAAGCAGTATTCACCACCCCTTGCTTCCCCAAGCCAGATCCATGATTCAGGGGCAAAAAAAAAAGAGGAAGAAAAAGATCAGGAGGCTCAAAGAACAAAATCTTTGATCATCACAGTCTTACAGTCACAGGTGTTGCAATGTGGAACACAATATAATGCTGTATAGAGACATTGCTTCGAGGAAATATCTATTACATTCAGGAAAGTAGTGTGTAAGTGATGTCAGAAAATGTACCTGGTTTGTTATTTTGAGCTAGACTTCTGGGACAAGGCTGGTATTCCAAGACTGGTGATATGCTTGCTGTTGTAGATACTAATTCCCAAGAAAACAGGGACTTTCACAGTGGATGAAACGCAGCAGGTCATTCCCTAAATGCTCCCAGTTTCCTCTATTGCAGTGGAGTGCATAAGCTTCAGTGCATTTTTATTGCTGGGGAAAAGAAAATAAAATAGTGTTAAGAAAAAGGAAAACAAAAATCTCTGTTCTTGTGCATTGTTGAGGGAGAAAACTTGGCTAAATGACTTTAGACTGTGGTGCTATCAATTTCATGAATGAAGTTGAGCAATCCTCTTTCTTAGACATATTACATATTTAATTACAAAGACACTTATTTGTAGGCTTTTTTCCATCTTCAACAAAGGGACTATTACATCCATTTAAAGGTTTTTTAAAAAGCTATAAAATTAATATAACAATAATAATAATCCCTTTTGTTCCTATTAGGGGAAAGTATGATCAGTAATTGTGCCTAATTTATCCCCTAATGTCTTGCCATGACGCAAATGCCCTTATCTCCACCTTTTTTTAACTTTCAATGCATAAGAAATTCTATGGAATGAGTTACAGTTTAGTTTTTGCAATGATATTTTCTACACTTGGAGAAATGATCCAGTCCACCTGATTTCTATATGACTTTTTTCTATCACTTGTTGCTAGGCAAAATCATGTAAGCACTTAGGAAAGAAAATCATAGAATAAAATAATCAATACTGTAAATCTTACAAACTTTGTCCCTAATTTAGAAAACGGGGTATATTGCAGACTGTAATTTATTTCTGTGCCTATGGTTGAGAAAGCTGCTCATAGCTTATCACAATATCTAGGGCARGATAGTCAAAAGATAGACCTAAAGATAATATGACACAGGAGATTTCTGATAAACCTGCACTGTGAATTCCCATGGGCAATTGCTTAGAAGCTATCTGAAATGACCTGTTTTAATAATAATTTCATTGTTTTTATGCTGGTCTGAATTCTGCACTGGAAACAAACTTCATGGCACTGTTAACACTGTTAATTCTTCTAAAGATTTGGCTGCTTAAACTTACTTGTTCATGCTATCTGTAAAACGAATTGTCCTCTTCAAGGTGATAAATTATTTATTAGTCTAATGAAGAAATCAATCAGTGGAGCTGGAGAACTAGAACACACGGCTTTTGGCAAAGTAAGGTCTGCATGTTTACATTTATCACAGAAAAGCCTTGACTTTGATGCAGACCTTTCAGAGGTGTTTATTAATCATGATCTCATTACAGTTTTGGTAGACTAATAGCTTTTTATTTGTCAGAATTGTTTCTGATGATGTAGTGCTGTTGTCCTAAAAATACAGATCTATTTACACTATTTAACCTTCCACAAAATTGTTCAAAGGTAGCTTATTTCTAACACTGTGCTTTATATTAAAACAAATCAAGATAAATAACTTAAGTCACAGTGATTTCAGAGCTGGTGTCCGTGAAATGTCGTGGCTCTCAGGTACGGAACTCAGAAGCAGCTTATGGGTCAGCTGCAGCGCAGAGTAGTGACTCACAGCAGAATTAAAAGTATTACTCTGGTATCAGGTCCAATACTTTTAGAACATGGCAAGGAGTTTCTAACTGCAGAAAGATACATATTGAGTACCTTAAGCATATTTTAGTGTTTATTAGTGAGAGACTTGGGATTTAGACTAGCATGTACTCTGATACTAACCTAAATGCCTGTCTTCTGAAGGGTGCAATGGCATGTACCGTAACTCATCAAAACAATAAATGTGAATTAGTTCCTGAACCATAGCTCTACAACTTATTCACATCATATTTGGCAGGAACTTGTTAAAAGGGCATGTAATGAAAGGAATGCATTCAGACCAATGTAAAAATTCAGCCACACAATTTCCATTAGATTACTAGTGTTGTCTGATGAAAAACCTTTTAGCTGTTTTGGAACTTTGCAACCCATGAGTTCCATGTTTCTTTTTGCTTGTTTGGTTGGGGTTTTTTTGGTTTTTTGGGTTTTTTTGAAAAAAATTACTGGAAAATGCCAGTTTGTACTGCTGTGGCAGAAGATGATCACGAAAGAGAAATATATTTGGGGGAAATCTTCTAATGTCAAACTTTAATCTGCTTTATAGCAAATATTCTGCAAAAAGCAGTTGTAGCATGAAATTAAATTATCAGATAGGTTAACTGTGAGACCATATATTAGACAAGGGAAACTAGTCATGTTAACAGGAATAACTTTTCCAGTGTTTGTATTTAGCAGTAAAATTACTTGGTTTAGCAAAATTGCCTTAGCAAATAAACTGAGATACACTTAGCTGTACATACAATTAATTGCAAATATTATTATTAGTGATTAGAAATTGCAGCCTTCAGCGTCAATTCATCTTGGTGGCGCATGTTATTGATGATGAAATGCTGTTGATATATACCTAGTTTTGACCTGTATTTAGATGAATATATGGAGCAATCTGTTTCCTTCATGACATCTTACTGATGGTGTTGAAATCAAATTTAAGTTGGAATCTGGACATCTAATGAGAGTTCATGGGCAAAGCTCTATCAAAATGAGAAATGTGGGCATAAAGCATTGATCAATGAACTGTTCCCTCTTGAAAAACTAAATGCTTTAATCCTGAGGCAGAATATGCACTTTGTGTTGGTCTCATGCATATAAATAGCCACTTTTGAGTCCCAGTTTAATCTGAGTGAAAACGTCTCCACATAACTCTGAATGTGAAAGTTTCCCACTGCTCCCTTCTCCACTTCAATAGGATCCATGGGGAATTGGCTTGAGCAGAAGAAGGGTCTGACCTACAAATTCAATTAAGCAAATTCTTGGTTGCTTGGTATCAGGCACAAGATACCATTTTTATATTATTTTTATTTTAACCCAGTGGTCTAAGTGAACATGTAAACACATTTCTGCAACCATTGAGCACTAAAGTAAAAGAGGACTAAATCCTTATGTCCATTGGTAATTTAGGGATAAGTTATATCCAGAATTTCACTTCTCTCCAAACCTTTACTCTCTTTTACCTCATATTTCTGACTAAATGTATATCTTTGTATAACTTCCAATAAATACTTCATTTTGGTGCAGCTTCCTTCAGAATTACAAAGTGCACAACACTTATCATCACTGCTCTGTTATAAGTGCTGGTAAAGTGACTAATGAGTTGTGGGCTTTCTTGATTGGTGTGCAAAGGTGCTTTAAAAAAAATAAAAGATTTTATTTATAACACCTTGGATGGCAACATAAGATAGTCTCGGACTGGAAGAGCTCACATTCATGTGGACATATAGTGGAAGAGAAACAGCAGGGGAAAGTATTTGTGTGGTTTGTTTTTTGAGGTTTTTTTAACAGGGAATCTGTGTTAACTTGCCTGACTCACAAAGAGAGTTTGTGGCAGATATGACACAGTAAACACCTTTACTTGACTCTCTGTCATTTCACTTTGAAATTGCATGCTTTTGTGTCGTTTGGTTTTTCAGCTATATGTAGTTTCCATTCACTCTAGCTGAAAGTGGTTGAAGTGGTGATGCCTTCTGAGAATCCAATACCACCAAAAGTCAGGCTGACAGTGTAGAACTGCAGACTGCAGCATTAGCATTTTATTTTCCACTACCTGTGCACCACAGTCCATATTCACTTTAGGTAGTGACAGTCCCTTTGAAATCCTCACACAAGGCACCATGCTGCACTTTAGCCTTTGATTATCTCATGCTGCAGTCACTTTATCCAATTTACACACCTCTTCTGTGCAGGCTACTTGATAATCCTTGTGGGTCCCTTCCAACTCAGGATATTCTATGATTCTATGGTTCTATGGGTACAAAAAGGAGTAAGTAAGAGGATACAGGAAGGGAGGGAAAAGAAACAGCCATATTCTCATGCCACCCAAATTCTGGGCTTCACAATTCTTGGTTCCAAATAATATAAACTTAATAAATACTAGTTAATACTAGCAAATACTATGTTTCCTGATATTTGCTCTGCTTTATTTTTTTTCTTTCTGCTCTTTCATTAAAACACTCTGATTTACATACTGCTGAGGTTCTCAATCTGCTTATACAGCAGAACTGAACAAAATGGACTTCAAAGGATTTGCTTTCCCCATCTCAGCCTCTACCATCTTTGCAGTACCATTGTGGGATTTTTTCCGAGTAATGAATAGTTGCTTTTTCTTTGGTACTGATAACTCTCTTAGTAGTTCTCTCATGCTTAAACTTGATGCCTGCAGAAACACATCCCTCCGTTCTCCTTTTCCTGAAACATTTTGGAATATCAAATATTACCTGGTCTGAAGTAGGACAACAGGTACTGAAGTACAACTCAGAATGATGGATACTGAAGTATTCTAAGTTACCAGTTAACTTGAACCTTTTTTAAAGAACATGTTACATTTCTCCATTAATATCCGAGTCTACTTTGGAGAAAGGCAAGTATATGGCACTGATTTCACAAATAGAGAATCTGAGATACTGACTACCTTTATCAAGGTAGAACAGAAATCACAGTTCCTCGGTTTCTCCATTCATGCCTTAGTGCCCTGATCACAGAACTACACTGACAAATCAGCTCACTCCTGGATGTACAGCATCTTGAAGACTTAAAAAAGAAAAAAAAGTATGTTCTTACTGGGAGCTTCATCTATGTAGTGCCTTAGCTGAAATTAAATATATTAGCAACAACTCATGCAAGAGTGAAATGCGGCCACTGTTGCAATGAAACATGACCTTCCTTTAATCATACAACAAAAAACATTTTGGAGTGTGGTTACAAGGATGGACATATGGCTAGCTGACAGGGAAAGGCATGGTATTGAGCTACTGCTTTTTGGAGCTGGAAGAGGAACGGAAGGAGAGTGCAGAAGAAAACTGGTCTTTTATGTGGTTCTACTGCATTTGTTGGCTGCAATGTTGCTTAGAAATGCTGAGACCATAGAGGTAGGTTCATGACACCAATGAAAATGTGTATGAGGTGCCTATAATTAAATCAGACATCTGTTAAGCAATGGTATTGAACTACACATAATCCAATATATGCACTGCCATAATTCTGCTTAAGTACTACCCTGCTGAAAGTACTCAGCAATTAAGAAGCTACTAGCTTCAGACTGAAAAAAACCCCACATTTTTTGTAAGGTTGTTATTATTAAAGTTATAAACTGGAAGACTACAATTTACAAGAGTGCATAAATATTTTTCAGCTTAAGTTTTAATACATAATGATTTAGATACAATACTCTATGCTGCAATGGAATATCTCAGATGGTCATCTATGCACATATTATTATAATCAATATTTTGCTAAAAATTGCACACTGCTAGAATAATCAGAATGAAGCATAATCTCTGCTGGTCCATGGGGTTGTTTCTGCCCAAGTGGAGATCTTGGCAATTCCATTTGAAATTCATGAGGTTCCTGTCAGCCCATTTTTCCACCTTACTTACATCCTCATTTCAGCTCTGCCCTTTGATGATTAGCCAGTTTGGTATTGTCTGGAAATGTGTGGAGTGTAATGTATTGCACCATTTCCTCATTAACGAAAAAAGTATTACACAGAAGTGGCCTCGGTATCTACTAGAGAGAGCACAACTAAGTGATCAGATGACAGTAGAATTTTGTATGGTTGATCACCACAGTTTGAGCACAGAGATACAGTAAATTTTCAACCCATCTTATATCTCACAAACCTGACTCTAAATACATGTTGGAAGCTATGTTGAAAGCATTTCTTGAGTAAGTTGATAAAGTATACGGGCAGAGGGCCGACTTCAGTCCCAAATCCAAGGAGTGTCATAGAAATGTGAAAAACTGCTGGGCACTGCAAACCCAAATAAATGGGAAAGGAGTTCATGTAACCCAACTTCAGGCTAAGCAAATAAGAATGAATGTGGGAAAATACAACACATTATGCATGACATAAAGGAATATTAGGTATATATTAGGTATTAGGGAGAAATTCTTTACTGCAAGAGTGGTGAGGCACTGACACTGGTTGCCCAGAGGAGCTGTGAATGATCCATCTCTGGAAGTCTTCAAGGCCAGGTTGGATGGGACTCTGAGCAACCTGATGTAGCCRAACGTAACCCTGCCTGTGGCAGCACAGTTGGAACTATATGAWCTTTAAGGTCTCTTCCAATCCAAACCATTCTCTGATTCTGTGACTGCTTCTGGGTGGAAGATGTCAAAAGACAGGAAAGCACAAATTTACCAGGGTCAATGTGTAAAACCAAAGACTAAGAGTCTAAGAGCTTATAAGGGTGAAAAATCTGCAAAATCAGTTGAGCAAAGAGTAAAAAGGACAGATTGTTTGTTGAGAAAAATAAGAAAAAAGGGAATATTGAAAAAATAAATAATTTGACTGGGCTGTCTGAGAGTGCTGTTAGGGAGAAGCAAGGGTGGTTCTTCTGCAGATGAGAAGGAGAACTGGGAGTTGAGATAACAGAACTGGCAGGGCTGTGCCCTCACTAACACAGGCAGTCCCACAGTAACTGAACGAGAATAGCAAAGCAGAACGGGGGATGGTAATCCGTCAAGTGTCCAGAACACCAGATACRCCCATGGTGACAAAGGACATCTGAGGTCTAGTTGGAAAGCCAAGTTTATTGGTCAGGCTCAGAATGAACAGGGTACATGATCAGGCACATACATCAGTGATGTAGCTTGGGCGAGAAACCCTCAACCCTGCACCCAACAAAGGGAGGCCAGAGCCTTGTTTCATTCAGAACTCTGACATCCACATCTTTCCCAGCAATCTGGATCCAAGATTCCACTGCTGCATTAAATCAGAGTTGGCCTTGCGCACTGGAAGCCAAAACCCTGGGAAGGAGGGATGAAGGAAGAGGTTGCAGAACCCATTGGTACACCTGAGGCCCTGATGAACCATTGAAGAGCCCTGCGCCTTATCAGTATTTTGGCAGTAGGGCCATAACCCTGTACTGACTGTAACCCATGAGTGCAATTTGCTTTCCTGGCTGTGGGACCTAGTGCTAAAAGGGACAGACCAGATGCCCTTAACACAAGGTGAACAATATCTAGTGTTTTCCTCATCTACATAGTCACCCATCTCATATACTGAAAAAGAGCTACTTCAGAAGCAGTATGCCTTATATGTGTTTGAAAACACCTATAAAAAGAGTATCCCAAACTTCCCCACACCAAATAAAATAGTTTTTTCCCCTTGCATTCCTCCTCCCTTCCAAAAGTCTCACAGATATCCACAGACTTCTTCCTCTAATACAAGGAACTTAGCATCTCCAATTTTCTGCAGGTGTGTGAGGATACCTGTTAACCAAGGACTTGCTTTCAAGTATTGCTTTTTTGAAGTTATTTTTTGTCCCCTTTTTTACCTTTTTTTTGGTGGTTTTTTTTTTGTTTTATATATAGAAAGCACGTTAATTTTATTCTGGACTCACAGGAAGTATATTATAATTTTAGTATATTGACCTGAGAATGTCAGTGTTGGGAATGTCAATACTACAGATAAGCTGTGAGTCTTTGATAATATTTGCATTGTAACCTAATCAGAAGAGATAATGATATTAGAAGAGCACAGAAAGTCTTTCTCTTCACATCAATCCAGTCTACCCAGCAGTTTTAGGTGTAAATACTGTTCTACAAGTAAGCTCCACAACACATCCTTCACACCTGCCAGTCTACAAAAAAGGGACATCAGTAACACGTGTTCTGAGGACATCAGTAACAGAATTCCTGAGGAGACTGCTGAATCTATACTTTGATTTACTTTTTCTCTTCCTTTAGTGTGAAGAAAAGTATAGTCRCTGAACTTGAATGTCCATGTTCTCTGAAAACACAATTCCTACAATTAGCGCAAATTTATATAGTCTCCCTAAGTGTACAGATGATTGGCTCAGAATCAACATTCCCGAACAAAAAATTAATTGTTGATGAATCATAYGAAGAACTAAGTGCATTATTTTTTACATAACTTATTTATGGGATTTTGTGTACCACAAGCACCTTTCTTGAATTATATGATCAATATATATGCCAATATCTATGTAGGTTAATACATATTTAGGTATATATCTTTGATACTGGGRTTTCACAAAAGTTAAAGATGCAAGGTGCATGTGTTATACAAACCACTAAACTGGTGCTTCCAAACTCTACTACTAAAAACTTTACCCCATCTGTTACCTCTACTCATCTTACACCAAAAATATCTATAAACACAGTACTTTGAGATTCAAAGTGTCCAGAGCAGCTCAGCTGAGGAGAGGATAAGTATGGGCTATGCACAGCCCTGTTGATATTAAGGTTTTTTCCCGAGAACCCCGGAGAACCATGAAAAATTAGGTCTGATTTTTGGGTACCAAGTCAATAAGGTTTGTTGGAGCTACATAGTTACATCCATACCTCAAGCTGTCATTCGTTCACCTGGGCATGCATAAGATTTAYGTTAGATCACAAGCATGGTCCAGTTTGGAAAGGCTGGTCTCTCTTCACCTAATTTTTTCAGGGATTAAGTACTTTATTCTATGCAAATGACAGGACAGTCTCATTTAAGATTACTCTTGATTAGGTCCTGAGCTGCACAAATCAAATAGAAACATAATCAAAATGGTTTTGGTTGGAAGGGATCTTAAAGATTGTCTCGTTCCAAAGCCCCTCCTCCCTGTGATCAGGGACACCTTTCATTAGACCAGGTTTCTCAGCATCCCATCCAACCTGTCCTTGACAGCTTCCAAAAACAGGACATCCATCACTTTGCTGGGCAACCTGCGCCAGTGTCTCATAACCCTCATAGTAAAAGAGCCCTTCCTTACACCTCATCATAGCCTAGGCTGCAGAGGTGAATAAACAGTGCTGCAAAGAACTCTGCTGAGGACCTTCCTATGCTGACTGAGACAGAATTTTGTGTGGATAGGGAAAACAAAGAGAGCAGAAGGAATTAAAAGGAAGGTGAATGACACAAGATGGTATAACAAGCCCTATTCATGTAATCAGCTCTTAATTGGTCAAGTAATCTTAATGAAGACGCTGGAAAGGGTGGCATGAATCAAGACCATCTATGTCAGGGCTRCACACTTGGATGATAAAAAGTGATGAAAGTAGTGATTCAGAGCACCAGGCCTTTAAAATATATGAAGAAGGGAAATTGTAAGAGACCTTAATCTGCCATAAATTTACTCTTAATTACTTATAATTTYGAATAATCATATTGCCTGATTTAAAGGTCTCTGGACTCAAGCCCTCRTTTAGACTAAATATCAAAGTATTTGGGATATGGGAAAAATAAATTAAATGAAGTATGAATTTTTATTTATCTTTTAATTCAACCAGGAAGCACCATCCCTAGAGAAATTATGTCCTGCTAAAAACCTGCTTAATTTTAACCTGCAATGCACAGAAAGCAAATAACACTACCCTTCATCAAAGTGTTACACCAGTATTTGAAGAGCAGACAGCTATGGTCTTGTAAGCCTCTGGATTTTTTTAATCTCAGTGTGCTTAAGTAAACAGAAGCAAACTGTTTCCTTTGTGTAAGAAATAGAAGGATTGTAAAAATGCTGTAACTCTGCTTGGAATTCATCCAAACTAAAGAAATTAAGTTTCTGTGTGTAGCAAAGCTGACATTCCTCCTTCTTTCACCCATCACCCTCCCTCATGAAATCTTAAAATGCCAGCTTGAGCTGCCCACCCCTACTCTTTGGAATTTTATTAAGTTAGTTATCAAAACTGCCTTCATTTATATCTGCTAGATAATTCCTATGAAGTAGGAGAGGAGCATACACAGTCTCTTGAGCTGCCATTCACAAGAGATGATGTGCATTTTATATAAGAAATGATGTTCCTTGCACTCCCACAGCTTGAAATATGGTCCTTTGAAATTTTTTTATTACCAATATGTTGCTGCTTCTTTTCAAGCTTTTGTTTCCCATGGGAACACTATAGATTTTGGATTTTTTTTTTTTTTTTTTTTTTTTGCCACAGGGAGTTAAAGTAGGAGATCAAACAGAAGCAGCATGAATAGAAGAGTCATTCATTTATCTTCTCTATTTTAAAATACAAAAACAAAACTAAACCAAACAATGTTTCCTACAGTTTCAAGATTATATTTTTAAAGTAAATAAATGAAAAAGATGACAAAATGAAATTCAGTTTTCAAAATTTCTTTAACTGTAATTCCATTGTGTCTGAAGGGAGCCTACAATGAACCCCAATGATTTTCAAATTGCTCTGAAGGTGAAGTTAGTTGAATTCCCCTGTAAAATATATAAGAAAATACTGCTGATCTGTATAAACAATGCCACTGTTTTTCCTTAGTTATCTACTAATTTGACAAAGTTGTTCTTGGAGGAGCCCTGACATGACACAACCACAGAGAGGAAATCTGGTCTGTACAAGCACATGCACATTAATGCAAGTGTCCTTTCAACATGCAAAAGCGTAGGAGGTTGTTAATGTATAATACTTTACCTGTACCACCACAACAAATGACATAATAAAATGGAAAAGATAACATTTTCTCCCACACTAGATCTTTATTTGGTGTAAGACACGTGAGTGTGCAAAGAAACCAGAGGGGGATGATCGATTGATTGATTCAGTCTTAGCCCTTTTGAAGCTCAGAGTTTCAAGCCAGGCTACTGTGAGCTGTGCCGTACTTCTGAGCTGGTTTTGTGTTCTGTCATCTGCAGCACAGGAAGAGTAAGACACTGCACTGTACAAAATACAAAAAACCCAAAAAACCCAAAAAACCCAGGAAATCTTAAGTAATACCCACCAAAATACACTTCCCATCCTTTCAAGTTGTTGTTTCCTCTGTTTTAAAACATCTTTGAATGCTCTCAATTTCTGCTGTCTTTATTCATATCATCATTCATGTGCTCTGTGCAGCAAAAGTTATGCCAGATCTTTCATAAACTACTGCTAATCTTTAAATAGTCAGCCTTGAAAATTCATTTCAGGCAAGGGCTTTGCATAAATGATCTTAGCTTAGAAGGTTAAAATGAGTTGCCTAATTGTTGCATCCTCTTTCCCCCCAGGATATTCAGCCACACACACTTAGCTGATGGGAAGGATTATGTTTGCTATTTTTTCGTATTTTACAGATATAAGAGGAGAAAAATTAAAAACAATGTTGAACAGGGGAAATGCGAGTCTTCCTTCCAACTTTTATGCTTATCTGCTTCCAATCTTTCCAGTCAAAATATAGGGACTATAATTTGCCTTTTTTTTTTTTTTCTAAATGGCTGTTTAATATAACCTCAAGCATTTAGCTGAGTATCTGATAATCGCTATACTCACCCCACAGCACTGGCATCTGTTCTCCTCCAGAATTTTTGCACTGCTTTATATTCTGCAGTATGTCTTGGCAGCTAAATAATTTCTTACCAGTGAAACAAACAAAGAGAACATCCCCAGAACATCATTGAGACTTCAGTGCCTGTGCAACTTTCTTGCTTAAAAGCAAGAAGGAGATGCCTGAAAGGAAGTATGGTAAATTTGTTCCTTTGTCTGAACATTGCTACAGAACACAAGTTYTTCTACTGGCACATAGCATAAACAGCAGTGTCAAAACTATTTTTGTCATGATATTCTAAGCATGTTCTGCAGAATGGGTAGTTAACTTTTTCTCAGCCTGTTAAATAAGACTGCTCACAGGGAACAGTTCTTTTGAGTTTGGGTTTCACATTCCTTTCAGAAGGGGTTGCCTGTCTAAGAAAAGGTAAACTGTGATYGTTACATCATTTTTTGATTTTATGTTCCAGAAGAAATTAAGGAAATACTTTTCTAAATATGTTCATGCCTACAGTGCAACCTGTTAGTGGATTTATTTCTTTAGWCTCAGATTGTTATCAACAGAGTATTGTTAGATGCCCCTGGAGGGAAGCAGTGATGCCGCTGAGGAGGAGAGGGGAGGCAAATGCCCCTCTGGGAGAGGACTTTCCAGCTTTGAGAAGTATTGAGCAGGAAAAAAATCTCATCTGGGACCTAGGAGTCTGGTACCTGTAGAGAAGAAGCTTGGCAAAGGGATCAGAGCTGCAGCTTGGAGGGGATGAGAAAAGCATTTTTTCTGGGGGTAGATAGCACTGAGAAGGTTTGTGTAATCTGGGAATTTTTGAGTATTAAGTCTGAAAGTAAGAACCTGACTTGGAAAAAGAAAGCACTAAGAAAAAGAGTGGCTTCCAAGTTGTCTTTTTCAAATTTTCTGCTCTCCCTCACCTACACGTTTGGATTTTTCTCAGTGTAAGAATTTAATTATTCCAGTTTATGTCCTAATGAAACCTTGTTTGCTTACAACTCTTTGCTGTTCTTTCAGGAAGTTCTTCTAAGGAGAAAGTCCAGGAGGATAAATTACAAAGCCAATTAAATCTTCTGAAATCTCTGTTCATCTGTACCTCTTCTTAACTTGTCTAGAACATATCTTAACATATTTTACCAATCTATACATGTATAAATTCAAAGTACTTAATTTGCATGCATGGTCTCTAAAAGAACGTTCACAACTGGGCAAGTTCTGGGCAAGAACACCTCCAAGACTTGTTCAGGAAAGAAGGTCTTAAAATTTTCTATTGGGAACATTTGTTTTCTCTCTTTTAAGTGTTCCCTTCTACACATTTGTTCACATTGCACATTTGCTCAGCACTCAATGTGACAGATTCCAAATTTGGACTCTTACAGGCTATTTATATTCTGAAGTAACAATAAGTATTTTGTTGAAGTTAAATTAAAATGGGGTTAAATAAATACTCATTTTATCAATATTATAACCTGTGCTGATGAAAAAAAAGTCTTCTGCCATATTTGCAAATAAAAGGAAGTCATTGTGGGGCTTCTCACCCGGTCCACACCCCTCACAAATGTTTCATATTTTTTCCAAAACAATAGGATAGGGCAGTATCATAGTGATGGGAACAGAGAAATATCTTTTAATACTTCCAATCTTACTTACTATCAGGGACATTCTATCCATATTAAAAATGTTTTCCTTCCTTCACCACATAAATTCTTTGAGCAGGACTAAGGATACTTCATGACAAAAAGGTATAAATCCATGAATGGAATGATCAAGAATTGCAAGTCCCTGCACTTAATCTTATGAATATCTAGTCAAGGTTACATTGGTATTTGTAGGATATGAATTAGATTGCCCATAAAAGTCACTGTGAAAAGGCTGTGGATGTAAGGTAGTTCATTCTTTTTTTTTCAAAAAAGCATGGACATAATAATTTCCTTAAAGTTGTTCTGGTTCGACCACTTTGATATTATTCATAGAACAATAGAAATGCCTGCAAAAGGTCAGAAAATCAGCCAGATTCCCCACAAATCTAAAAATATCTATAGGAAGCTGCCCAGTCTGTATGAGCAAAATGTTTCAGGCTCATATCTTCAACCAAATCATCCTGAGTTTGGTATCAGCTTCTGCTCCGAACTGTCTAACAACATTACTTAGCAGAATTTTCACTAATTTGAAATAGCCAACCCAAATTAGCAAGGAGACAAACAAAGGAAAATCTTTTTCTTTGTCACTTTTTCCCTGAAGGCATCCTGTTTTTATGTGATATAACATTTAGAGGTTAATTTTGGCTCAATCTTTTGGAAGAAGGTACAAGTCTAAAAATATCTGATTTAAAATTATTGTGTCGGGTGAAGAACATGGCAACAACTGTCCTTTTTTCAATTCTTTTCTGTCCTTTCCCTTATTCAAGAWCACAAGCAAAAGTTAGGTCGGATCAAGGAAAAGGGTGAGGGAAGGGAAAAACACATGCTGTAAGTAAGAGCAGATTAAAAGAAAAAAAAGTCAGCAACTATTCTCTTGCTTTAGACAGCTTTATACAAAGCTAATTCCTTTATTTATTCAAGGATATGAGCTGATTCCAAGCAATTGAATTGTGCAGCGTTGTAGTCCAAATATTTTAACTTTAACTATCTCAGGTCTTCTTTCCTATCTCAAAAGGATTCTAGAAATTCCCTTTCTGCTCTGATGATTTCCAGAAGGAGGGGAATATTTTGCTCCTTCTTTAGCTGGCATCTTACCTCCTCTCTGTTCCTGACCTTTCTGTGTGCAATGATTTATGGAGCAGAGAGAGGGTAAGAAAAGAATGCCAAGCACTACTCAAACACCAGACACAAACTTCAGCTGACCTTTCCTGTAACTGGGCAATGTGAGGATGGTGCCTTTCTTTCAGCTCACACACGAGAAAATTGGTAAAATCTAATTTTTAAATAATCTGTCATCTCCACTATGAAAAGCCTGAAGTTTGGATAGCATTTTAAGACAGTGCAAATARCATGTGCCTCTGCAGGTGACAGGATCTCATAGCTACAGAAAATGTAGTTAGATAACGTAGCATAACTTCCTTTCTTTGTCAGATGCAAAAGGCTAACACATTCTCCACTGCCTCAGACCAGCATATCACCTGAAATGAAAAGCATTATTACCTATCTTGTCCAGCTATAATATCCCTATCTGCTGAGGTCTTGCCTTTGTATGAGGAAGCTAAAGTCATCAGCATCCATTACTACAGTGGATGATATGAAATTATCTCCCCCTAAACTTTGTGTGAGGATTAGTGGGATGGAAAACAAAGGAGATGTTGCAGTGGGTGTCTACTACTGATTTTCCAAACTGGGTGTAAGTACGGATGAGATATATTTTAGCAACTGGAAACCAAGKGCATTTTCTCCTGAGACCTAAACAAATGAAAATGCCCCCTCTTTTCCTACATACTCTCTTTAAAATGACTTGGTCTCATTTTGAGTGGAGTGGTTGTAGTTGCTGCCATATGCAAAGGACTAGACGATCGTTGTAGGTCCTTTTCAATTGAAATGATCTATTCTATTTTAACTTTTCTGTTGATATTTACATGAAAATATTTTGCCTGGAGTAGATTATTCCTTAGCCCTTCCTTCCAGTGCAGTATCCCTCTGACTGTATTTCCCTGAGTTCTTTTAGTGGGGCATATGACCACACCACAGAGTAGGGCATAGTTGCCACGAACRTATTATCAGAGCAATTCATGCTCATGCCTTTCCTCACTTTTACCTTCCCAGCAATAAAGATGGGCTTCGTTGCTCCAAATGTATATTGTTCCCATTTTTACTCTCCTAAACAGAGATGTTCTAGGAAAACAACCTCAGAAAATATGCAATTTCCCAGCAAGTAACAAAGGAGAAGCAAGGAAGAGAGCGGGGAAATGGAATGAAGACATTGAAAGTTCTCAGAAAAACTTGACTTTAGTGATTTGTGTTCACTGTAATAGGCAAGGGAAATAGCTGTGGAAACAGATGAACTGCCTTTGCTCTGTATTCCACTGTTACAAAGTTGGAGTAATGTGGGTGGTGACAAGTTTGCAGAAGGCAGTTCACAGTGGTTACAGAATTTATCATTATCTACCAAGATGTAATAAGTCAACCAATCTTTTTCATGTCATTGACTCTGATAAGARCTGTGGGGTATTTTTCCATTTTCACTTCTCAGGTACATCAAGAAATGTGCCTACCACATGCATTAGGTCATTACTCTGTTTATTTTATAACAAGGAAACAACWGAACAGGCAGAATAATTTGCTCAGATCCATTTCACTTGATTTGCATACCTTGACCAATGCATCTGTTTGGATCCACATTCAATTACCCAGTGTTGTCAAACTGAATATTACTATTAAGTGTCCAAACCTTCATAAATTTCATGCTGCAAATATACAGTTTGACACTTATTATTCCTATTTCTTATTCTACTGTTAAAGATTTAATTCTGCAACAAAACATTAAAAATAAGCCACATATGACTCACTGAAATGAATGGCATTATATTACACAATGCAACAAATAATAAACTTTATCCTGGAAAGAAAACCTGGTAATATTTTTGCAAGTCATTTGCGACCTAAAAGAGAAACACAAATGTAAAAATCTGTTTTTAATCAATAGCTGTACTTCTACTAAACATCAACTTTGTATCTGAATTTGCTGAGAGCTATCACAGAAGACTTATTTCCTTGCCTCACAAAAAGATTGATGAATTTGTTCTGATGGAAAATTGYTAGCTTAACATCTTAAACAAATGCTGGTTCTTTATTTTCCAGATGCCATGGAAAGTTTTACACAAYGCTCAAAAATTTATAAAGTACACTTAAAAATTCCAATAGATTTTGGAAAGCATTAGACATTCAATGAGAACACCCAATTTTAAATTTATAAATGAGACAGACTATGACTCTGAAACTGCTTGACATTTCTTAGTCACCTCAACTTCTCTCTGGGGGAGGCACAAGGTATCATGGCTCTGTCATGGGTCTGAGACTCTTTCTTGAAGTATAAGCCTCACACATCCCCAGATGTATCAGGATTTAAGGTTGGGAACCTGAACCTACTTTCTGATATGACACTGTGTTGCATATAAATATCATCTGTACTTTTCTTTTTTTTTTTCCCCAGTATTGTTCCTGTTTAACCTGTCAGCTTTTAAGGCAGAGACAATGAATCAGCTCAGAAAGCATGAAGGAGTAGGAAATTCTTTCCTAGAGTTATCATATCATCTTTTTGGCCACCTGGCCTAAAATTCAGACAGAACAGTATTTTAAAGCTAACCCCACTGCTACTTCAAGGTAATGTAAGACTGTTTTTGACTTCTGGGAGGAGATGAAGAGTAAATTCACCATAGTTAAAACTCTAAAGACTTTGACCTTGAGTACACACATTTCATTARCCATTAATTATTTTCAGTTCAGATGCCTTTTCATATCAAAGTAGCAGTTGATAATGCTTCTTCCTTCTTTTCCCTGGGAAAAAAAAAAAAAAAAAGCTACACTTGTTATTTCTTGCTAACTGAGACTTTGAATCACTTTTTACATGGACATAGATTAAAAGTAAACATTTAGTTTCATATGAGAAGAAAAAGAACTTAAACTCTTCCAAATTCTTGCTTTGATAAATTGTAGCTTTGCCATGAGAAACATGAAACTATGATTGTTTAATTACACGTTACATGGTGTTACTGCTGCTTTAGTTTGGCTGAAAAGTCTTCAGTAGTATTCATATTGATTTCCGCACTGTACAGCAAGGAGAATAGCTCTATAATTATGTTATTTCTTAGTTGGATTTGGGACTTGGGAAGGGGGTTAATTTCTCCTAAATTCAAATTAAGGCAGAATTATATTTCCTTCCTCTGTGCCTAGATGAGTAAAATGTTATATTTAARTTTTTATATAAGAGTCCAAGCTGATATCTGTTGTGGTGTAGAAAATGGAAATTAAAGAATGTAAAAAAAAAAGTGGTTTTAATAATTTTGATGGCTTTTAAATAAGTCCTCATTCAAATGACATAATCAGAACCGTAAAGGATACATTGCAATCTATGAATGTTCCTTATTTTCTGAGAAACATAGTCATATTCATGTGACCTTCATATTTTCTGTCTTTTGTCATGAAGAGTAAAAGTGAGCATGCAAGGAACATAATTATCATGTCAATTCCTTATGAATTACATATATATATATACACACATCTATAGCTTAATGTAGAAATGTAGACCTAAAAATATCTGACTTCTTTCTACTGAAGTAAAACATTGAAAAAAAAAAAAAGACAGAATTAAAATTCACACTAAAAGTGTCTGGTGATAAAAAGATGTATTGATTCAATACTGTTGTAACTGCACACACAACTTACTGGAAAAGAAATATTCAAAACACTGATGAAGTGTATAATGAAATATGAAAGAAATATTGGAGTGTGGTATGCTTTTAAGGTACTTAACAAAGTCAGATAGATTATTCAGGGCTCAGGTAAACATATTAACTATCTTAACAAATGGCTTCTTTAATTTTGATGACTGAGCATGAACAAGATAAATGTAACTAGCTATCTGCCAAGAGAGAAATACGGAGTGGGAGATCTGCTTGTTTTCTTCTTGTATATTCAAACACTATTATTAGTGTTTGTGAAAAAGCAGTGCTGAGCTATTACATTTTTCACCAGTTAAAACCACAGAGAAGCATGGGGATATGAACCCAATTGGAAATTTTCATTTTGCACCACGGAAATTAAGAAGAAGAGAAAGGTATAGGCTAAAGAGTAACTCCTTGGCAAGATTCATCAATGCTTCTGTACTTTGCTGTACTTTGATTTGAGTATACATGACTTTCTTTTATTTTTAGAACACTAGAGGAGGCTCAGGAGTCAGGATTGTTTCTTTTTTTAACAGAATGAACAAATTAGAAAAGTAACAACTGGATGGTGTACTTAAGAATGTACTCATTGCTCCTTGATGCAACTTTAGGGCCTTCAGCTGAACTGCATCAAGGTTAATTCTGGTCTTAGAGAGCTATGCTTATATACCCAAAAAAATGCTCTGTAATAATTTTCATTCCCATGAAAAGTGTACTCTTTGGCTTTTTCTCTTTCTGCCCCAGAAGGCCTAGGAGGTGTTTGGCACTGGTCTAGGTTTGTTTTAATTTTTTTGTTGTTGTTTACTTTAACACTTTCGGCTATGGCTCTGTATTTGAGATTCTTTTGTCACCCTACTTTCTTGCTATGGCTGCTGCTTGTAATTTTTTTTTTTTAATAAAACATCATTTAAGACTAGACTAATATACAGACTTTTTTTTCTTCTAATTTTTTTAATTTCTTGGTATTCTGTTTATAATGTATATGGGAAAGCCTTATTAAAAAAAATCACACAGGGTATTTGAAAAACTATTCTATACAGGCACTAGCTTCTAGATGGTCAGCATTCTGAAAGAGCTTAGCAGAGCTTAATGTCATAAAGATTTTATGCTATCTAGGGATCTAGGTGTTAAAGCGATGCATTCTGCTCAAGAGAATCATGATATATTTTCTATTAACTGTAAAATATAGAGTAGAACAATTTTTAAGACAGAATTAAAGTAAATCTACATCCTTGTCACTACGACCACARTTCCCACCACCACTGTTTTCCACAAAATATAAAATTTCTCTTAAGCGTTTCTACAGAATCATAGTAAAAYATAGGCTGGAAAGGATCTCCAGAGACCGTCCAACCTTTTTTCACCCAAGGCTGATGTGAAAACACTCTGATCAGTTTGCTCAGGGTAGTGTCCAGCTGAGTTTAAGTGTCTCCAAGAAACCCCACAGATTCTTGAGGCATCTGGTTTACATTGATTGACCAGATGTMAATGTTTCTCTTGTACCTAGTAAGAATTTCCCCATGTTCCAGCTTGCGTCTATTGCCTCTCCTGCTTCGACTGTGCACTTAGAATAGCCTGGCTTCATCTTTCTGTATCACCCAGTGGTAACTCAATAATTTGCATTGAAAATCCCCAAGCTGAATTCAGTACTTCATATTTGATCTCACAAGAGTTGAGTGAGGCACAAAATCCACTGCTTGAATTGTTGGCTGTTCCATTGCTAATCCAGCCAAGCATGTGGATGGCCTTCATTGCTGCAAGGGTGCACCGCTGACTCCTCCAGTTCTACTGGTTTTCCACGTAGAAACCTGGGTCCTGCATTCTGCAAAGCTGCATTCTAGCCAGGCAACATCAAGATTGTAGTCCTGTGTGAGTTTAGTCCATCTTAGGTGCAGAAGTCTATGTTTACCAAAGCTGAACTTCATTCAGTTCTTGTCATCCCCTTTCTCTGTGTGGTCCCTTGAACAGTATGTCCATCCTCCAGCCTTTCTTCRTGCCACTGTTGTCCAGAAATGTATGGGAAGTGCACTCTATAAGCGTTCAGTTTGTTACAGAGGATTTCCCAGGACATGAGGTCAGACTGATAAGCCTATTATCTTGAAGATCCTCCTTCTTCCCCATCTTCAAGATGGTGGCATTTTTTCCCTTTTCCAAATTATCAGCAGCCTAACAAAGACTCCCCCAGCACCCTTGTGTGCATTCTGTCTGTCCCCTTTACCTTTGGTTTGTCCATATGGCTTAACTGCATCTTCACTTGATCTTACCTCTATTACTGGTAATGTTTTCTCCCATGGACTCTGTTAACAGACCTGAGGATCTAGGAGGCACATGGGCAAAGATAACCAGTGAAAAAAATGAGGTAAACCAATATTGGGTACCTTGGCTCGCTCCATATCATTTGTCACTATCTTTCCATCTCCCTTGAGTAGTCCCACATTTCTTTCACCTTCGTTTGGTGCCAGTGTGCTTACAGAAGCCTTTCTGGCTGACTTTCACATACCTGACAAGTTCCAGTTCCAGTTAAGTTTTGGCTTTCCTAGCTCCATCTCTGCATGCTTGAGCAATGCTTCTGTACTGCTACCTTATCCCTGTTTCTAGCTTCTGTGTTCTTCCTTTATGTAGTTCAGCTCAATCAGGAGCTCCTTGCTGATCCACGTTGGCCTTCTGCCATGCTTGCTGTGATAGTCCTTGAAATATAAGCTCTCATATTGGACCAGATTCTCTGCAATTCTTTGAAATTTTAGCTCTTGATAGTAATTTTTTTTTTAATTTAAATTTCAGTTAATTTAATTTAGCTACAGAGTTAGCTACAGGGAAATCAATAGTTACACAACTGTGAAGCAGGAGTAAAACTGGAACAAATCATCTTAGCACCACTTCTTATAACTGCCTGACACTTCTCATGGCCTCCTGCTTAGCAAAACAGAACTTTGCCAAACCTCCAATGTTTCAGCTTCTGGTGAAAGTTTTGGGTATATTTCACTTGGCTRTTTCTAAGAATAGAGTTAAGGAAAGAATCCAAACCCCAAGATCAAAAACCGACAACAAAGACCCAGCTTTTCCTAAAAAGGAAATACATGCAAACTTCCCTTTGAAAAGCTTAGCATCACTGTGGTTAYATATACAATTGGGTTATCAGATGTCAGTTTCACCGCTTCCTCCAAAATCCATTCAGATACTGTGAAGAGTGACAAAAAACAATTGCCAGTCAGTGAGTGGTATATACTGTAACTCATAATTCAGGCTGTCCCTTCCATTGTTAATACCTAGCAAAAGGTAAGCAACTGAGACAAGGAAAAGATGGAGGGAGGTGTGTTTTCAAATGTGGATACTAGAATCTAGCACGCTACACAGAAGTGAGGTATAGCATCACCTTCTGCATCAGGATCCTGTTTCTCACAAGTTCTGCTTGCCAGCTGGACTGGTCACTCTGCAGTGCCTGGTGGATCTCAGGGGAAGCACTTGTTTTCCCCTTCATGAAGTTGAGGCTCTGGTTAGAATCCCTGTTTTCAAATATAAAGCTTTCACAGAAGTGGAAAGACCCTKACCTTTATTTAAAAAAACCCAACCAAACAAAAACCCCCATGCATAAAATCAGCATTGCTGGTGTTTTTATAATCTTAAATTATATACATGTCAAAATATTTAATCTTTTAAAGAACCAAAGTCACCCCAATGTTTCATGATACAATACTTCTTGAATATGGTAACATTTGCTTGACTTCTTAAAGTCCACAGCCAGGAGGATTGGTGACATCCTGCTAAAAAAACCCCAAAAGACTCATCTAGGTACTGGGCCTTTAAGACAACGAATAGTTGGATATAACATTAATATTAAAAAACCTGAGGTATTTCATTGCAGCATGCTTGAACCACAGTTCAGCATAAAAACACACAGATGCCTAACTTGAACACAACACGGCTTATTAGCGGCATCAGTGAGGTATTGTTAGACTACTTCACCACGCAGGTGGAGGGTGTAATTTTGAAGGCTACTGAGCACTGTGAATCTCCCAATGTATCACAATTACAGAAACACCTGTGTTAAATAACTTTGCGCTGATTCCCTGTGAAAATGCATGGTGTTCAATAGTCCTTAGAATTAAATGCCTTGCCAACAASCCACAGGTGTACACCACAGGAGCAYATGATAATGTAATTGTGAAGGATGTGATGACAGCTCTCCATCCATAATATCACCTTCCCAAGATGCACTCATGCATCTATTTTATATTTAGGTATTTTCYAAGCTTCAGAGTCATCTAAGCAGGCAGCATCAGTTCCAAAAGTAGTGCTAACTAGGAAAGAAAAAAACAAAACCAAAAACCAAAACCCCCCACGTAATTCRGGTTTAAAACAGATTGAATCCAGTCCAGAAAGGGACAAAATGCAACCACCAACCACTCACCCCCAAAAGACCCCCACAAAAAATACATGTTAACACTTTGAATAGATAAGATAACTTTGATCCTATAAAAATTGAGGGCCTGCCAAAAGCTTTCCTTACAGAAATTGTTACTACAGAAACTACTGACAAGATAAATACTTCAAATCTTCTGAAATCTTTATAGAAATTTYATTAATCCTTTAAGATCTACAGGTTAGTTTAAAAATTCTATGGTCATTGCACATTTCTCTTGCACAAAAAAATTGWCTGATTTTTAAATAAATGTTTTTGGATTCTGCAGACACTGAATGATGTCAGTCCTATTCTATGAAATAGAATTTGTGCAAGGACTAACTACTACTGAAAAATTTGTGAGGCATTACATGATGTGAAAATTCCAGAAACATTTAGGCATTTTGATCAGACATCTGTGAGAATTCTGAAGAAAATAACCAAGCACAGCTAGYAGAGAACCTTCTTCCAAATTATTTCACAATGACAAAAAAAAAAGTATGTATTACATATGAAGGTTTTTGAACATTAAACATCTCAGAAACTTAGAGTATCCTAAAAGATTCTAGAAAATGATAAAACTCTCAGTGGTAATTTGCAAAGCACTGATCTATCCATATTCACAAATTAGTACTGCCCTTTGTTTTATTGTTTTTGTGGAGAATATGGCCTAAAGGTTCAGTCAGGAAGACTTAATTTTCTCATGATTACAATTAAGTGATCCCGCACTGCCAAAGTGGATGACTGGATGAAAGCAATCTCTGTAACTGTATATGACTGGGGAATAGATGTGATCTTGGCTAGCTCTAATAWGAGGAAGAGCAAAGTAAGATGGACTAAGTCTCCTCTTGCTTCTCTCTGCTTTTGGTGTCACTTTTGATTTGAATCTTTTCCACAAGCTTAGTTAGTTCAAGGCTACACTTACCTGTACAGAAATTTGTATAGCAGCTAAACTGTACAAAACGTGYTTATTAGCTCATGTGTTTTACTTTGTTTTAATTACAGAAATCGAGAGTAGCCTCATCCCAAGTAGCTACAAATTTGTGACGAGTTCACTCCAAGTTCCTTCCATTACAGTTGAAACTTTGCCTTTAGTTGCCTCCCTTGGATCCTCCTATTTTCAGTAAGGATGACATTCACTCACCTTTTACCCACAGCCTAATTACAAAAATGTTGAGTAGAAATTCTATGGGGATAAGAATGAGCAAATCTGTCATTCCCCAATCTGCAAATRTGCTAAAAGAATGAATCATAGAATCACAGAAGAAACTTTTTCCATCCACAATAGCCACTGTGTGTCAGATTCGTGTCATTTAATTACCATACATATGAGTCAGTAACTTCTTCCATTAACTTGTATCTAATTGTCCATTGAATTCTGGTGCAAATTCTTTCCTCAAAGTGTTGAATACTGAGTAGGGGTGAAATTTTCCCTCACACTACTGCTCTGTAAATGCTTCCCATTCTGCTTTTCTCTCTCGTATATAAAGGACAGTTAGAGACTCAGTCCTTTTYAACTGCTCTGTCTCTCTGTCTCTCTCTCTCTCTGCTGTGGCGGGTGTGTGTGTCTTCTCAACAAGAGAATCCAGAGCGAGCTTTAGAAAGAAGCATCTATTATGCTGCAGTCTTTAAGGTACTCTGATTTTAATAGCTATCAACACGATTGATGATTGATACCAATGCTCAGCAGTGGAAGACTTCAGGGGATTAAACTATGAGACTGMAGCTGAAAATCCACGGTCTCTGGTAAAACTACAATAAAAGTCACTCTCTTTGATGGGTGCAGTGGGGGCAGATAACACACACTGACCGATGGACTATGCAACTGCCTCCTGATTTCTGTGGATTTGTTCAGAAAATTCAAAACACACAAAATATATTTTCCCTTCTATTCAGCTGCACACATGGTTGATTCATCATCTCTCCCCTGGATAAACAAAAATGAATTGATGCCTGTGCCCAGACAGCAGTGTAAATGGAGTTAAATCCAGCTGGAGACTGGCCATAAGTGGCGTTCTCCATGACTCAGTACTGGGGACAGTCCTGTTTAATAACTTTATTAATGATCTGGATGAGGGGGTTGAGTACATCTCCAGCAACAGGCAACACCARCTTGGGTGGGAGTGTTGTTCTGCTGGAGAGTCGGAAAGGTACAGAGGACTCTGAACAGGCTGGGTCCCTGGACTGAGACCAGTGGGATGAGATTCAATAAGGCCCAGTGCCTGACTCCTGCATTTGGGTTACAACAACCCCATGAAATGCTACAGGCTGGGTAGAGAGTGGCTGGAAAGCTGCCCATTGAAACAGGAGGTGTTGGCTGGGGGTGTTGGTCAACAGGCAGCCGAACATGAGCCAGCCATGGCCAGTTGGCCAAGAAGGCCAATGGCATCCTGGCCTATATCAGCAACGGTGTGGTCAACAGGAGATGGGAAAGGATTTTACCCTTACGTTGAGCATTGGTGAGGCCACACCTCGAATCCTGTGTCCAGTTTTGAGCCCCTCACTACAAGAAGGACATTGAGGCGCTGGAGCGTGTCCAGAGAAGGGCAATGGGACTGGTGAAGGGTCTGCAGCACAAGTTGGAGTGGCTGAGGGAATTTGGGTTGTTTAGACTGGAGAAAAGGAGGCGCAGGGGAGACCTTATTGCTCTCTACAACTGCCTGGAAGGACGCTGTAGCAAGGTGAAAGTTGGTCTCTTCTCCCAGGTAACAAGTGATAGGAAGAGAGAAAAAGGCCTCAAGTTTATCCAGGAGAGGTTTAGATCTTATTTTAGGAAACATTTCTTCACAGAAAGATTGTCAAGCACTGGAACAGGCTGCCAAAGGGAAGTACTGGAGCTAATTGAAAGATATGTAGATGTGGCTTTTAGGAACATGGTTTACTGGTGAACTTGGCAGTGCTGGTTTAATGGTTGGACTTGATGATCTTAAAGGGTTTTTTTCAAGCTAAATGAGTCTATGATTCTCCGATTCCCTTCTCTTTGCCTTTGCACTGTTGATATTTTCATGTAATACACTATATTTCTCAGCCCAGCTTCTCTTCCTGCTCCATCTTGTAGTCAAACCCTAATCCTGCTCTTTTGAACATCACAGTCTAAGGTAATTTGTATTATGAATTCTTTTTCCAGTCRTAGAAGAGGATAAGACAGGTCATGAAAAAACAAATCTTTGCTGACAAGTAAATAGCTTTGATAACCTAATTGCTAAGCATGACAAAAATCAAAAGACGTGGAAATTTATTTAACTAAATAATATTTCATTATTTGTTTGCATGCTTCTGGTCAGTGCTTTAATGCAGCTATAGAATAATAGACCAAAGTTTCTGTCCTGGATCACATCAAAAACAAGGCCCAACAAGAGACACAAAAAATCCCACACTTAAATATATCTGTGTTGTAGTCCCACATACTTGAAAGTCCATAGTTATAAAGGAGACAGCTAAGYACATACCTAAGTCCTTAGAGGATCAGGGAATCTAAATAAAAATCCATGGCCCTTTGAAGTGAGTGCACTAGCATCAACTTCTATCCATATTTTCTAAAACATGGCATTAAGATATTCTCAAAGAGTGGTAAAGATTTTTCTAGGAATAATATACACCATACTCTGAAAATTTCAATGGTTACCACCTATCCTGAACAAAAMCCCCCCCCTGTTTTGGGATCTGGTTAACATACATTGAAGAATATAACATATAATCAAGAATAGAGACGATATAGAATTAAACATATATACACTTTAAACATATATGAAAAAAATATGGTGGCTAAATTATTGAGGTGGTTTAATTTGAGATGTATGGAAGATAACAGAATATAACACTTCAATGGTGATGAGGTAAGCCAGTCTTCAAGCAAATCTATTCAAGCAAAGCTGATTTCTTAGAGTTCATAATTTTAGGTTCCATCCATCCATCCATCCATCCATCCATCCATCCATCCATCCATCCCTCCCTTCGCCCACCCACCTTTTGTCCCATTTGCTGTGGCAGAACAGCAGGAACAAGGGTACTATTGAAATTTAAAGGCATTTCCCTTTTTCTCAAGCAGATTAAAACTAAATAGAAATATGGGGACTCACCCACAAAGATTTTTAAATGTTTTTTGAAAATTTTGTTTCACTTCACATCACTGTAAAAGACTCATTAAAGAGTCTTGTGTATTGCCTCCTTCTTTAAAGCAATTTTTGTCTGCATTCTTTCTTCATTTAAACAAATGATGTTTGGTTACAAAAGGTTTACTGATCATTGTATTCATGGATGTTCACAGGCCTCTGCATATGAGTAAGCACAGTAGATATGCATGATCCGTGTTTAAGATAATTTCTAGGTTAGGTCTAGTAAAAGCCTAAAAATTGGTACCTCAGTGGATGCACTTACAGAGACCAAAAGGACAATAGCTGTGCAGCTAGACCTGTAATCATGGTAACAGTTAAATTAATTCTGTCTACGTTCTTGAAATTCATTTCATGTCCAGGGACAACAGTGTTAAATGAGTTTCATAAGATGGTTACATATTGTACTGTTGAATCATTTTAGGAAGAGACTTATCTTAAAGTAGACTGATAGTTTTGGTAATTTCTCCTGTGTATAGCAAGATAAAAGTAACTCGGATTGCACTCTCTAGTTCATTCAATACTATATCAACTGCTTTGATATTTTCTGAAATATGAACTGCATAAAATTAAAGATTGTTGTTTTCACATTTCCATTAATCTGAAGCTGCATGCAGCTGTTTCTTGGAGGAAGAAAACACAAGCACCACACTCGTACACAGGCTCTAAATACCTTTATATTGGCAGCATGACCGATTTCTATCACTAATACCCAAAGCAGGGCTTATCATGATCTTCCTTCTTATCTGCTTTCCAAAGAAGTTTATGAATGCTGATATAGAAAAGAAAGCTGCCTAAGTACAAGAATACACACACACTCTGGAGAATGTTAAACAGAAGATAAACACGTTAGCTGTTACATTCTGGATATCTATGTCCTGTTTCTGCTAGTGCAAACCAGTTTGATGGTTTCCTTTTAGTCTTAGTTGCAGCAATCACAAAATATTGATGCTATTGGCTGATTCCCTTTAACAAGAGCATCTTGTGAAGATCAGGATGGAGACGTGTGCAGAACTGTGCAAAAAACTTTTGAACATTGTCATTTCTTCCATTTCATGAACTCTAATCTAGTGTAAAAATATCTTAAAATACCAAATCTCAGTGAAGAAAAAAATTTCTTGCTGCTGCATCTACAGGCASGTCTACATTCCTGTTCTCATAAAAAACTGCTAGCTAGACAAGAATGATGTTTCTTCTGTAGGAAATTCTCTGCACTTTAACTTAAAATGATAATGTAGGAGAAAAACTTAAGTCTGCTCCACTTGTGAATGTGTCTTAACACGAAACTATTTTCTGTTTATAGAACCTGTCAGAGAATGGCTATCAGTGAAGTAGGAAGGTTAACTGTCTAATTGAGACCCGTCCAATTTCCCATCATACTCAACACACCTTGTGTCATCTGGTTTGAATCCCCAAGATTATATGTAAATTTATATCTAAAGTGGGAGCCCAAACATGCAATTTCCCACCCCTCTACTTCTGTATGCCTGTACCTTGGTTTTAAAAATGGAAAGGAAAGCCTGTCCATCAAGACTGAAAGGGAACAGCAACGTGATCTGTTCGCTTCTCACTATTGATCCTTTAGGAATCAAGGTTCTTGCATGGGCCATGGTACATCTGGTACTCAGCATAAACTTAATTTTTCTGTAGCTAGGCAACAATGTGCAGATGGTAATACTTGCTGAAGACAGAATAATCAATGAATGTGAAGTGTTCCAGCACCACAACAGCACAATATTTGAGCAATTTGACTCACTGTGATACACTTCTGTTTGCTAATGGTGCATCCAAATTTAGGCAAACTAGCTCAGTGTGCAGCCCAGTTGCCATTTTGTGACGGCAAGTAGCGCAGTACATTACAGATAGTGATGCAGGAGATTTTCCTTTTCTTCCTTTTTTTGCTAGTGTAGAAGAAAAGTCCTTCAAAACAAACATATATGCCTGCCGCTGTGTGTTTGTGTGTGCATGTTCACAGAAAATTATAATATGCACCTTGGTAATCTTCATGCAATCTTTACATGCTGTGAGATTTAATAGGATTTTCACGCTGTTCTTGTAATTGTTTGCTTTTAAGTCTTGCTGTTTTTCTTTGGGAGCAAATGGCCCATGGCTGCAAGAACCCAAAGTTAATGGCACTGAGTTATCTCTTAACCATTCTCCAGGTTAACTTGGGGCCAGTTATCTGTGCATGCCAAATTAATTCCTAGGACGCCGCAGCTAAAGAGTGTGCATTCACTTGTTAAGTACAGTAACCTCAAGTTACAGGTCTCTAATATTCATTAAAATATTTCGGTAAATACTGAAAGACAAACAACCCTTGCAGACTGGAAAAAATTTATCAGGTTAAGGGTACAACTGAAGTTTTCATGGGAAATTAGATTAGACTAAACAGAAGTCATAAGAATGTTTTATTATAAACTAAAGTGTAATGAGAGTAGACATGCTAATCCACTATCATAGCTAATATTTACAGTGCTAAATCCGATACAGAACCAGAGAACCAAAACCCTACTTATTTTAGTAAGACAAGAAGGAATTTGTTCTCAGCGTTTCAGCTTCTGGACACCTCTTTTTCATCAGATTACTATTATATCTGGTAACAGCTTGGGAAAATGATATAGTAGTGAGCGGAAGTTGTTGGATTTTTAAGTCACTTACAAAATTATTTGAAAAAGCCAGTGTTCCAAAGACATTTAACTTCTGAGACCGATGTGACCACTGACAGGGAAAGGACAGATAATTGAATACAAAATTAGCAGTAGAAGTAAACAAGACAAAAAAAAATCTGTGAAGAAGGGCCAATGTGGCAGGTGAGCATACTCTTTTGTGAATGGTGGAAAAAATACTGAATGGTATTTTTAGGAGCCTGAAAGTTAGCTGAAGAGCCTGGCAAGTGACAAAAAGAGGCAGCAAAAGATATTCAGTGGGAAACATCTGGAAGAAAAGCTAGGAAAAAAAATGTAGTTTGTRAAAAGGATTTCTTTACTATTATTCTCTAATTATTGTTGGTTTTTCCTGCTTTAAACAAGTTGGAAGTGGACATTTTCTTTGCAGACAAAAGTAGTGTTTTTTGTAGCTCACACTGACTTTCCTTTTTTTGCTGTTGACAAGAACCAGATAACATTTATCAGCTCTCTGAGAGCTTGATCCAGCACAACTTGAGTCAATAGAAGTTTTTCTAGTGACCCCAAAAGGCTGAAGATCAAGCAATGAATGTATAAAATGTCTTCCATGCATGTGCCAATAATAACAAACTCATCCCATACCCTGGGAGTGCATCTGATCCAATATCCTTCCCCTCCCCAAAACACGAAGTGAAGTGAAAGACGTGATAAGAACCCAGTTGCAGCTGTGACATCTTAATGGATCTCATGCCAGAAGGTAATACAAAGTTATTAAAAACTCCTAGCATAAACCACTTGTTACTACAGGAAACTGAAAATCACAGCTTTGTACTTTCACGAAATCCTGTAAATAATAATGTTGACTGTGAGACACATGCCTGCCYGTTTTAGGGTATTAGATTTACCATCATAGGAGCAAGAAAAAGAAAACATAACCAGCAGGTAAATGTTTATTAAGTGGAAAAGAGCAGAGAAGTTCAAAATGCTCTGCTGAGGTAACTGCCATGCAACTCTGCCAAATTTAAAGGAGGCAATTAAGCTAGTTCATTAAGATGGCGACGCTGGGTTAGTTTGTGTCAACCAGCATAAGCGCTTTTCTTCAACTTTGCACATGATCATTGTATTTCAGATGGAAAACTACATTTTGCTCTTTTAATTGTAGAATATGCCTATAAACAGGTAAAGAATTCTTATTATTCTTTATTCATACAATTCTAATTCTATCTTACTTTGGCTAGGGCTATAATATTTTAATTTTACTTAACTTTTATATTTAAATTTAACACATATATAAAGAGCTAGAGCATCCACTCTGATGTTGTTTGAGAATTAATCTCAATTCAAAATATTTTCTAATAAAAAGTATCACTTTGTGATAAACTGTGTGGGCTTAGATACAAGCTTTGTGTTAAATTCTTTGAAATTATGGCCACCTATATATATTATTTAATGATTGTTTGTGATGCTGACAATATTCTTAATAGATACTAAATGCATTGCACAAGGTGTCTGTTTAGTGACCAAGCATAAGGTTATAAAAGCCTTCTACTTATTTCAGACACCGGAGCTGAGTTTTAGTTAAAGAGGAATAAGCTGCTAATGCTGAAGGCCTTAGATCATCATTAACTATTTAATAGATTATCCTGATTTGCACACTAGGATTTAATTTAAGTCTTTAACTTCTTTCTAATCTTAAACATGTATAATAGAGTTTGAAGTCGATTTGTGAACTTCGCACTGACCGCATACCAAATGCTGGGTAATACAGCTGAAAAACTGCTAATGTATCATGACTGTAGTCTTCCTAGGTGCTACAYTTTTAAAAAGTTTTTAGGAAGACCTTAAACTGTGAACTTCCTCAGCAAACCCAGGCTGCAGGCAGAGGCACCGGGGTGTGTGTGGAGGGATGAATATCACTCACTGCTTTCTCTCCATTAGTGTACAATAGACTGAAATAGTCTTATCCTTTCTCTCTTTATTGTTAACTTCCTACACGGAAGCTTTCAYGCTGGATTCTGTTTAAACAATGTGTCAGGGGACAAACCTGCAGAAGCCGTATAAAAAGAATAAATTGGCAGTGGTGAAATCTAGAGTTCATGAACTAGTCCTGAGTTGCTTTAAAAGTTCATATATAAATTTTAAAACTTAGGCCAGTGAAAAACTGAGAGGGGCAATGCATCACATAAGGGGATGTGACTTCATAGATAGTGACTCAAAATACATGCAAGATATGAAAAATGAAAGAAAAATAMGATATATTGAAGACAAAATGCACATATGCCTGCATATGATCATCTAAACATAAACACACATATTTTCAGGCACAATAGGCATTGTTTTGTTAGAACACTCCAGACATTTTACTTCTGCCCTAGCCATTTGTGTGTGCAGCAGTCAGATCAAAGCATCAAAATGTCATGCACTTCATGCCTGAAGTCTCCAACATGTTTTTCTCTGCTGAGGGTAAACARGCCAAGGAAGATGATATGCTAGTTTGCTTGAGAAAAGAGAAAAAAGAAAAAAGCTTTCTTTATTCACAGAACCATTGAACTGACACTGCAGTAATTAAAGAAGACAGGACTACAAAGCATATCCTTGGATTGTACCTCCTGACTCAGACTGAGTCCTTGCATGTTAGGAAAGTTTTGTATGAAACGTTAGAGTTTAACTTGCTTTCGTTAGTCATTTACTTTGATCTGCTGTTTATGACTACTGTCCATGATTGATTTGGAAGCTGAAAACWTAGGGATTTTCATGACCTTTGTTTTGCTGTACTTTTCCCACCACTTTGATCGTAGACAGAGAGGAGTTAGTTCTTCCAGATTTTTTACCCAAAATAGACTATTTAGTTTCCATTTTATCCTTAAAATATTACTGAAGAGGAAAACAATGTGAAGAACCATCTACTTTTCAATAAAGGTTAATACAAGAAAGTGCAGTCCCTACACGGTTGCTACAGCAGGAACACAGGAATGCATGGGCTCTGAAAAACTCGTATCAAAGAATCCTTATTTTGCTTCCATTTCTACCATGTCTATGACTGCCATCCAGAGGGACCTGGACAGGCTGGAGAGGTGGGCCCATGCAAATGTCATGAAGTTCAACAAAATGAAGTGCAAAGTCCTACACCTGGGTCGTGGCAATCCCAGGAACACCAACAGGATGGGCAGAGAAGTGACTGGGAGCAGCCCTAAGGAGAAGGACTTGGGAGTGATGGCTGATGAAAAAAATTCCATGATTGTATTCACACTGGGTATAGATGCCTCTAAGGCTGTGAACTAAAAACCTGACTGATTGCTAACAWCTTCTGCACAAGAAAGATGTCTGATACTAAAATCAACAGTTGGAAAAACTCTCCCAAATAATCAACATCCTGCTGGAAGAAGTGGTTATAGCTCCAAAAGTAAGCAAAGTACTTGATCCCTAGTCTTTCATGAAAATAAAAGTATTTACTTTTACCATAGTAAATAATTTGTAATACAGATGTGAGTTGAGCTGTGTTGTTGGATGAAGTTTTAGGCTTTCAGTAGAAAAGAATCCAGTCCAATTTTGAGGCCTTAAACATCCTTAAAGCAATTGAATTTTGCAGTTTTTATCCAGCTCCCTAGTTGATAGAAAACTATATCTCAAAGCTTCATACATAATCGACAAAAAATTTTCTGTCACGCTCAATTCTGCCGACTGAATTATCTCTCTCTCAAAAAGAAAAGACAATCCCTATAGATCAGGTTTGAATCATGGGTAGGATAGAGATGTTCTCAACCTCCCCGCCATCTCTAGTAAGCCCAAGGATAAATATAAGACTTCAATGTCCAGTGCTTTTAGAATACCAAGAATTCTGCTCTATTCTTTAAGAAGGAGTAAATCCCCTTTAAAATAATGATGGAAAATGTGCAGAAAGGCCTTGGGTGCCTAAAAAGAGTATGCTAGGGAATGAAACTGCATAAGTGATAAAAATAATTTTGGTAGTGTAATAACATTACTTAAACTGGAATAAGTCTTCCTGAACCTGAAGGAAACTGGTTCACTCTAGGGTAATCTCAATCACTGGCAAAGGCACAGGGAGAGCTTTTGCTCCTACACAGTTTCCTCTCTATCATAGCCAGTTTTATTCACACATATTTCATAYGGTCCTTATCTAATGTAAATCAGCACATTTTATTTTGTGTAATCTGACTGGTAGACTCTCAGGACCCAGGAGTGGAAAAACCCTAGGGAGCATTGCTTACCGTGCCTCACAGTTTTTGGTTTGGGGTTTGGATATACTTGGTATGCCTCCTCTATATATACACGTGTGACCACAAATGCTCCTACCTAGTCTCCCAGAYCTCTACAGGAAGGTAATAGGAAGGTCATCATGTATGTACAAACACATCATCCATTGTCTAACATTATTTTACTATGATACTAACTTTCTGTCTAGAACAACAGTTTATCATCCTGTGCCCTTAACACAAGATAATTTCAAACCATGAATATTTTTTATCCAAGGCAGTGAAATTACAGAATGGTATTTTTAGAATTCAATATGATGAAAAGAGAGTTCAGAATTAATGAGAAGAGCTAAGTGAGATAYGGGAAGCAACTCAAACCAGCTACGTAGCAAGGCCAAAAGACTCCCAACAAAACAAGATGAGTTGTGATCCAAGGAGACAGGAGGACAGCTGTTAATGGCAATATGGCAAAGAGACATCTGAAAAAATGTTTAAAAAATAAATATGCAAACCCTTCCTAGAAACTTAAACTCTTAAGTAGGAGGAATTGCAGCATCAGGGTAAGCTTTAAGAATATTGCAGATGAGTGTTTTTCCAGATCACTAAAACCATACACATACAGAGGGGACAGAAAGGGAACAAACAAAACAGAAAGAACAGCAAAGGTACCAAGSAGAACAAATGTCAGAAGTAAATGCACAGAAGACAAAATAAAAACGTGAACAACAGTGAAGGTCAAAGAGGTAATATATTTCTTTATAGAGAGAAATTTGAAGGAGAAATAAATATTGAGACATAGATCAGCACAAAACTGTATATTAGAGAAAAATTTTATTGTAATGTATTAAAGGAAGTTACTGTATTAAAACTGCATAAAAAGAAATAATGCTGTGCCTGTTAGACTAACAAGAAGTAAGAAACATGTGAAAGAGTCACCTGATTACAGAATTGGCATAGCCTGAAGGAAAGAAAGTCAGTATGTTTATCGCCCGTAAACAGATGTGTTCCTATGTTCAGCTTCAAAAAATTGAAAAAATAACATGAAAATAACACGGTCTTTCAAACTTTTCACTTACATTTCCATGGGAGTGAAATGTTGTTGTTAGTGATAAAAGCATAGCCAGAGAATCTAATGTCATGGAAATATGGTGCTTGATTGTACAAATTTATTTTTTTAAATTATATTAAGCAATATTAACATGTCTTAAATTTCATTCCTATTAGCAGAACTGAGGAAAACTTGAAATACTATTTTAGGTGTTCAATTTCTTGACAGAACAGTTGCTTTTTTTCATTGTGGTAGCTCAGCTGAAGATCACTTACAGTGGTGGTAAGGGCATTAATCTTATTCTACKCCTTGTGGTGTGACAGAAGCACTGCCTGGAGAAGTGGAATCAAACCTGGTTTTCAGCTGACTTTGTGTCTGCTCTTTTCTTCTGATGGCATGAGTTCAATATATAGATAACTTTGAATATCTGGAGGGGCTTGACATTACAGCTCTATGCAGACTCCGTGTGACTACTAGGAGCCACCGGAAGTGAGATAGTTACCCCTGCTCTTAATGTTGCAATCACCTAGGAAGAAAATAAACATTGCGTTTCTCAGTTCACACCCACTGATTTCACATGTTCTACTAAGGCGGCTACAAATCTTAAGCCTTTTCTCAAATGATGAAAATTAGTGCTAGTCCTTAAAGTTAGGTAGTTTAAACTTGTTACACCTTATGGGTATTAGTCCCTGCAGGCAGCACTTTTTTTTCAACATCCACATCTGTTAAAATTTCCAAAACAGTCCAATATTGGCTACATTTAGAGTCACAATTTGTCTAACGGCAAGATACAGCTGTATTGCCTCTGCTGCTARAGAAGAACAACTTCTTTTAGGCTGTTCCATGCACGTGGGGAGCATGTGCACGATTTACACAAAGTAGTGCAGAATTTTCCCACTTCTTGGGTATTCCTCTAAGAGACACACCYTTAAGAAAAATATGAAAGAGCAAATAAGGCTTGGAGTGCTCTGATTTCTCTTCCCCATTCCCTAATCCTCCTCAATGTCCTATTCCCAGAAAAGACACAGAGAACAATATGTCTACAGACTCCGTCAGCACAACATGTCTGGGGAGAAGGAGCCTGGCTAACCAGGCTGCATCTTTCTAACAATGGCTTACAACTTTGGATCTTGAGCTGGCTTGCATTCATCTGCATTGGAAAGCACATGTATCAGCACACAAACAACTGTGCAAATATGCCTTTCTTTCTCAATGTTTGGTGGCTTATAAAAAACATTCATGACTAGAATGACTGCAACATTTTTGAGGCTGAAGAAAAAGCCTTAAAATTTTAATTTACTGACTTCACTGAGTGYTCCTGAATAATAGATTTACTGGTTGGGTACTGATAAACATGTAAAATTTTTAGTTAATTACAGGCAGCAGAATAAACCTTATGCTCCCCTACATGCTCCTGTGACATTAACATTTCCTTTCAGTTCTCTCTCATTGACTTGTTGATCATTGCTGAAGCTAACTTTGTTTAACTTCATCTTGAAGTTAAAATGAAAAGGTTTTTTMCTAAGAGAGTTGAACTGTTTTAATTGTAATATCAGGTTCAGATAGTGTAATTACAGCTTAGTTTTAGAGCAAGAAAAGTCCATTTCAGTTGTGGTAGATTTCATGTATGCTGGTTTCAGCACAGAGGTTGAAGTGAGTCATAAATCAAAGGTGCAATCGGAATGATACACAGCACATGCTTCCTCTTCCTTCTCCTTCATTTAAAGCATCTGTTGCTGACTGGGTTACTGCTGAGAGAGACATTAATTTTCCACTGTTGCTTCAATAACATAAAGGAAGGTGTTTCCCAAAGGCCRAGATATTCTCATCCTTAAGTGCTGCTTGCGTGCTTCTACAACTTGATATATTCTTGAAGGAACTGTTGAATACTGAAGATTTATCATATGGAAGTGCTTTTTTTGATCACCTTGATGAAATATTTTATTGGAAAGACTCCAAATGAATAATTACGATATTTTTACTTGATTATTGTCAAATTTGTTGTGCTAATTGTACAGTTTAGATTACATTTTGACTTTTCTTCTAATAAAAGTCTAATGCCTTAATATTCAATGCTGTATAAATACATGGAAGGTTTAAGTGTGACRCAAATGAAAACTCCTTATGCCTTCAGCAAATGTATTTCTGAACTTTTAAYAGATTTTTCCAAATCCTGCCTTTTCATTACAGTTCATGACAAAAACCCATTTTGAAACGCATTTTGAAATGCATTTTGAAATGCTGGACTGGAAGTTTGAAAAGACTGAAAAAMAACAACAGCTAAATGGCTGTACTTCACTGACAGTTACTTTTTGCTGTTTCTTCTTGAACATTTTTCAAGTGCCTGACCAGTTCTAATAAGCAGAGGCAAAAATATCTCTAAAGGCTCAGAATTTCAGTGGTGTTTCTGTGAGGAACTAAAGTAATAAATTTTTTTTTTTTCTTCCAAGAAATCCAATTTATCCAAAGACRTACTGAAGGAGTAAGCATGTTATATGTTTTGGTTCTGTTTGTTCAGTTAGACTATAAGTAGAAGAAATACTAGGATATCTTTTTGGATACTGGGATATTTTTGTTAATTGTTGGAAGGTGTTTTTCCTGTTTTATTTAAACCAGTTTTCCTGCTATTGCTTCTGGTCTGATTTCTAAGAAACTCAGTAAACTCTTAGTAAACTTAGAAGACTTCTTCATAATTAAATGTAACAAAATTTTAAAGAAAATGAATGGTAACGTTTAACCATTTCCCCAGTCTAAATTAGCGCAAATTAAATGCCAAAGTGCTAAATTAATACAAGCCTTAATGAGCTCTGACTTGTAATCCATATGGCACCCGAAGCTAGAGAAAAGTATTACAATGTAAATGTACGGAATTTAAGTTTGTTGTTTTGTTCTCCTTTGGCTCCCTTTTCAAAAATTCTCAGGCAGAGGATATCTACAGATGCTTCCTAGAGACACAGTTGCTTTGAGCTCCTGAAAATTAAATCCACAGTGTATCAATGCAAGCTATTGCCCAAAAATGTGGCACAGTGGGGAATCGTGGTCTATGTCTGACCCTTTTTAAAATTTTTTCTTTATTTTTATTTTCTCTCTGTGTTTTATGCTTTGCTTATATGATGCATTTCTGAGGAAAACAAAACCAGAGACCTCAGGATTCCTTCTGACAGGACAGGACAATTTTAATGGCTAAAACAAAATACACACATTTGTTCCAGATAGTAACTGGGTCTCCAACTCTGCTACAGCAGTACCAACATGGAATACAAGCAGTTCCCTGATGAGATACTCCCCGCCTGCACAGGCGGAGCTCACACAAAACCATAGGCTTCTACTTCATCCGTTCAGATGGAGCTTAAGAAGCAAAAACAGGGTTATTTCCCAAATGGCACAGGATGGACTCAAAGGAACAAACACATGCTTTTTTATGTTGCCTTTTCCTCGGTTCAGATGAAAAGACCCTCCCAATGTCAAAAGTGTCCACAAAGTAAGATCAAATGAAAAAGAGTCAAAAGGAAAAGGAGTTGTATTTTAATAACAGACTCTAGCAAAAGAAAGGAAAGGAAAAAAAAGACAGAGTGCAGGTCTCCAAAACCTCAATRTGTTTTGTCATTAAATACAATCATCTGAAATTTGAGGTGCTTATCCAAAGTACGTTGTCAGACAAGAGCGATTTTCACCTTTTTTTGAGTCTTGCGTGGGCCGAGGTGYCCCGGTGGTGGCGGCAGCGCTGGGTCTGTGCCGGGGCTGCCGGGCCCGGCCCCAGGCGGTGGCAGCGGCTGCAGCGGCCCCAGCGCAGGGCACGGCTGAGCCCCTCAGCCACGGGCGGGCGGGCGAGAGCCCCGGGGAAAGCCTGGGCAAGGGAGGGCAAAACGCTGCCCGGCAGCCAGGGCTGAGCGGGGGCAAACAGCCCTGGTTTGGCAGAGGTTTCTCGATATCTATTTTAATCGAGAAAAAATTAAATTACTTTTCCCCCAAGTGAAGATCTGGCAGATCAGTCAGGTGCCCTGATTCAGACAACCACATTCTTTCTCTGTTTCAGTGTTTCCTAGCTGTTGGATTTACTTCTAAGAGGCTTAGACAAAAGGAAGCGTTAACACTATGTATTTAGGCTGCCTGAGAAAAGAAGGAAAGGTTCATCCCTTCAAAATACAACAATGAGAGTTGCTTCCATGTCCTGTGACAATTTCATTTGATTTGTATCACATTACGAACTGCTATAGGAATTAAGAATTCCTCAGACGATGTTTTACCTGCTCGAGTACAGCTCACACTGCCCTAGTTTCTGCTGATGTCAGTCTATTTCCTTTGCTGATGTGCACGAGGTCATTTAATTCTGGAAAGATTAAATCCAATGATAATATGAACTAGTCAAATAGTTGGTAGGGCTGTTAAGTAGGTTTGTATGGCCTGTCTATAGGGATCTCAGGATCCAGTTAAAATTAGGATAAACTTTAGTTTTAATGAATCAGTAACCAGGCACTSTTCATGACTATTAATTATTGATATTGCAGCTCCATAGGTCCTAGCTAATAAGAGAGTTTCATTGTGCAGTACAACTACACCTGTCACGAGACATTCCTTCTCCTAAGCCTTACAGTTCAAATGGAAGGAGAGATAAAGGCTAAGAAAAGAGAAAGGAAAAAAAACCTCACCACTCAAATATGACAGTAGTTACACAAGACCATGCTCCAAGATCAATGGGAGAAGAAGGGACAGAAGCAGGTTTTTTAAGTCTGAGCCATGTGATGTTCACACTGAGCCCAAATGTCTTTGCCACACATGAACACAAGGGAACAGAAATCCCTTACTGCCTCAACCATAAGCTGTATTCTCTCCCTGAAAACTCTAATGCTTCCAAACGTACTCACAGCTTCTTCGGTTTGCTCCCACTTCCTCTGCTAACTCCAAGTCATTATGCTGCTGATGGAATTTTCCAGTAAGAAATTGTTATCCTTCCCATAAAACAAGACAGGCAAAACAAATACATGACAGCATATATGGAAAATAATGCAAGTGCTTTGGCTGCTCCATTTTCTTCCTGCCCCAGAAAATTTTCTCCATTTTCCAGTCCACCAGCTCTGGAGAGGGGAAAAAAGCATTTGTGTCTTGTRTATATATGTTTCTTGGCAGGGACAGTCAGAGATAGGCACAGAGGACAGGAGGTGTATCTGCATATGTCACTTCCCTCTTCTTTCCTTGTAGATCCATCTAGTCAGATCTAAAACTAGGCCAGAATGCACCATTTTATCCCATGCAGGAAACTGCTCTGAAGTCATACACTGAGTCTGTTACCTTCTAGAGTCAGGGTTTTGCCACTGACTTTTGTAGAAATTGGGTCTGGTGGGGAGAAGGATGATTTAGCACATAACACAGTGAATAGCTTTTAACCAGATACTTTACAATTTAATAAAGAGTCTGTGCAATATTTCTAAGTTGACGAGGGCAAACCCTGTTAGGATTGAATTTTTAATTAAAATTGTTACTGCCTCTTTCCCCTTTTGGTGTCAAATAGATCATTTACATATTCAACATAATTTCCCTTAATATCTAAATAAATGTTTCACTTAATGAAAGCATTTAAGCAACTTTTTAATGAAACAGTGAAATGTAATATATAGGGCTGAGACTAATTTTCTTGAATTTTAACACACACATGGAACATGTTATGAACTAAGAAAAATATTTTGAACCTGATGGGCTGTAAATTACAACCCTTGGTGTATATTCATTTTTAATTAATTTTCTTAGTCATCCTCCATAATCCTAATAGCTACTTGAAAAAAACTGTAGATGCCTTGGGGCAGGCGGGGAGGGGTTTGABGGGGGATTGTACATTTATATTTCTGAGATGTTTAAGAAAAGCTTATTAGCCAACAGTAATAAATAAATAAATAACAAAATATTTCAATAGTATACTCAACAGAAAGGCTGCTCAGGTTTTACTTTTATGTTAAGCAAGTATCTTTTTTCCTCTCCATGAATACAGTTAGAGATTTTTTTTTTTAATATCTTTAAATAAACCAGTAAAGAACTATGYACTCTTTGGTTGCATTTCTTGTTAAAAAACCCTATGTTTAAGAAATATCACTGCAGTGATTAGAGAGAGAATATATTATCTACCTAAACAGGCACATTAAACCATTAGAAAAGTGGCTTAGATATTTTAAATGATTTACATAACAAACCACAATTAGGGATAACTCAACTCTTTCTGCTCAGAAATTCAACCTCTACCTGAGCCTATTTAAGCTCTAAAGAGGCATAGCTGCCTGATTTCTGAAGAAACCAATAGTTTTTGTTTTTCTTGTGGGGCTTCTTTTTCCACCACTGGCTGATGTCATCTTCATCAGACAATGTTTTTAATAGATGTTTCTGTGTAATTACATTTTACAAATACTGTCTCTTTAGAACTTTAATGTAAGCTTATTTTATTGTTTATGACAAAAATAGCTTGTGAAAGAACACAGAGGATTTTTTCCCCACAAAAGGATATATAGCACACAAACATTTCTAACAAACAGCATTATAAGTTACTCCCCCGTACAGTATAACTTAGTGTGATACATGCCTTCCAATGATGTTATTTTAGTGATCCAGAACTTGCTAGCTAGAGTTCACAACCTGTACATTTCACCTAGCTTTTCAGGTTCACTTCACACAAATATGATTCCAGATGAACTGCAGTGCAAACAAGTTCCACTTCATCTTGATTAGTGCAATTTCATCTAGGGACCAATTAAACTGACCTCTATGTGGTAAGACTAAGGCCAGAGTTTCCCTTTCCTTTGACTGTAAGATAAAGATGTGAGTGGTCAAGAATCTCATTGCCATAAAAACATCCTTTGGGCATATATAGGAACTGCATGCAAAATAAATGCAGTAATCAAGAACATCCAAGACTCAAAGGAGCCAATTTTTTTGTTGAATTTTAATAAGCCTTCATGTTGTGAGATATGAAAAAGTGGTTTTTTTCTAAACATCTGAAGCAAAGACAACCATTCAGTTACGCACCCTGGGGTCAGGAGCAAAGCAGTCTGCTCAGCTCACCTCCAAGTGCTCACAAAATGCCACAATTACCTGAGCAAAATTCTTGTGTCTTTAACTTAAGAGATGTTACCAGCCTGACTTCTGCATAAAAGTAGCCTTTGGTGCAAGCAATCTGCAGGATGTTTTGGGTCCTTATGTTTCTCAACACCCCGTTGTGCAAGACTGACTAGCGATGATTTTTAGAGAATAAAACACACTGTGGATGGTATTTTACATTCTGAGAATATTTTCGAAACGTTAGAGAAATGATTTCGGATGTTACAAACTTCTTTACTGAGTATCCAGAACTACAGAACAAATGTTGAAAGAAAGAATCAGTAAATGACAAGCAGAACAAAAAGCAAACATGGTTTTAGCACATGTAGGTTGTGACATTTATCTGATATCTTTCTTTGAAAAAAAATCAAGGACATTGCTTTGATAAGGATTTGCCAGACTAGGAAAATCTATTTAACTTAGGAAGGGAACAAACTAAATGAGACAACAATAGCTCACGTTAAAAATTGGCATATCAGGTTCAAAGGYAGTTACAAACAAACTTTCTGAAGGTTTGATGTTAGGTTCTGACTTTAACATTCTCATTGAGGATCCTGGTACTACATTCAGCCTGATAATTCTGTTGATTATTTAAAGTAGATGTACTGTCAACACAGGAAAAGACCAGAATCTTGCTCTAAGAGAAAACAAAAGACCTTGAGGACAGAAACAAGGAAATGGCATGAGATTTCATAGAAAAGTGCAAGGTCATGCATTTGAGGATTAATAACAAGAATTTCCTCCTTCACATGGAAAGTCATTAGTTGGAAATGTCAGAGGAAAAGCAAGATCTAGGTGTATTAGTCAATTATAAGATTACTATGAACCATCTCTGTGAAGTAGCCATGAAAATGTCAAAAGCAATCCTAGGACTTTTCAGCCAGGTATTTCACAAAGAAATATGGAAGTATTAATGTCATTGGAGCAGGCACTCCTAATATATCACCTGGAATGCTGCATATAATACAGGTCCATCATGTTGTAGGAAGATGTATTGAATGTCAGGTATATTTCCACTGAATGTTAAACCTGAGCTCACTGCTAGCAAGCCTACTTACCACTGCTGTGAGTTCTCAGTCRGGGGCACCGATATGAGCTGTGAGGTTGAATTTGTTATTCCCAGAATCCTCCTCCTCTTTTCCTTTTATGGACATGATCTGATTGAAGTACTGTTAACTGTAGTCAATGTTTGGAAAATGCTGCATGAGCACAACCTGGAAGGGGAACAAAGAAGAGCCACACTGATGAACACTGGAACAGAGAGCTTGTCCTGCAAGAGGAGCCTAAAAGATCCTGGATAAAATAACCTAGAAAACCTGGTGAAGTGCTGTGATGGGATATATTAATTCAGTTCATTCATTCATTCATTCATTCAGTTATTCAAAAGACTGAAATCACTATATTTAGGGCAGAAAACAGAATACATTTCAGGATCACAGGAGGAGGGAGGCAAGCAAGTTTTAAATCTGAAAGTGGTCTTCCTTACAGAATTTGAGATTTCTGTTTTCAAACTCCTCTTTGCAAATATACTGTCCACTTTCCTATCCTGTGCACATAGTCCCAGAGTACAGACACCAGGTTGCATAGTAATTTTGATTTTTAAATTTTGACATTTATAAAGCTTTGAGTTGTACACATGACTCCATGAAATATGGTAACAGCTGCATTTTCCAACTGGAGTTGGCAATATTGCATGGCATAACATCTGGCATTAAAGTGTCACCATTGTTTTCTTTATTAGTTTCTTCTTCCAGTCTTAAGTCTACTCAAATACTCACAAAACAGGTAAATGTAAGTGTAAAATATGAAACTCATTTTAGATTTTATTTTTGCACATATTATTTCAAGGGAATAACAGCTTCCCCATAGAAGGAATTTGCAGTGTGAAAATATAACATTACATTAACTTAAATATTTGACTTCTGGAAAAATACCCACCAACCAAAAACATTTGCCACAGCTAGAGAGGTGAATGATGTTTATTTAGAAGTCTAATCTTCACCACAACAAAGGCATGGGTCAAATAAAATACCCGGGACTTGTGTCGATGTATTTCAGGAAGAATTTAAGTGAAATTACTTAGTATTTACTAACAGCAGCTGCTGAATTTGGCTAATTTGAAGCACCGCAAAGGAAAGTTATGAGTCTTCAAGTGAGATCCTTGTGAACTGCTCTGCTTTAGTATATCCATGGCACCAATTAGTCTCTCAAGATTTTGTTCTTGAATTTGCATGAGGCATTTAAAATGCCTTGGGGGAACATTTTCAGAAGCACTATTTAATTGCCTCCTAAGTCCTGAGCTGGAATTTGGAAGAAACTTCTTCAGGCTTGCTGATAGTGCTGATGGAGGCTAATGCAGTAATTGACTCTCATAGGTCCTTATGACTCAACACCTGAAAGTTCCTAGACTTGAAAGTCTAGAACAATTTTTCAAAAGAAGAAAATAGCCGTATTCCCCATGTTCTTAATTTCAATGAGAATGGCTGGGAAGACAAGATAATGCTGAATTGAAAATTAATAGTGTTTTCTATGTGGCCTCTAGACTTCCTGAGGAAAATGAGGATCACTCCCTTTAACGGGCCCCAAACTTTTATTCTTTGTTATGGTTGCTGTCACAGCAAATTACAGCACAAGAGCTTTAAGAAGTAGAAATCACAGCTTTCATTTGCAATATATTCTCATGGTTTATGAATAAAATACCCAGAAAAACAGAGTTTCACAGAAGTTTAGGGAAGAATAGGGTGAAAAAGAAACAAGATCCTCTGAACCAGGAGGGCTCTGCCGATTGTTTTACCGCATGGTCCCATTACACTTGGTGSGTACCCTTGCCGTTCCTCAAGTTGGACACATGTGTAGGGCATAAGTGCACACACAATAGGAGACTGCCTCACCACTAGGCTTGGAAATCTAGCTGGGTCAGGTGTCACTGCCATTACTGCTAATAGGCCTAAGGAGAAAAAGGGATTATGCACATAAGGACTGTTTCAATTAAACAATTGTACTCCTCCCTAGTACAGATATATATTTACCAGAAATCCCTTCCATTAATGACTCATGTCAAAGCATTTAGCAATAGTATTTTCCATATTCCATTCTTAATCACTATTTAATAAAATCTCCTCTGATTTTCTTCAGTAAACCATGCTGTGAACCTTCAAACCTCTTCTACTCTTAATACATCTACATTCTCTAGCTGCTGACTTTACTGCTGATATTAAAAGAGACAAAGGTAATAAGGTGTCTAATAGAAGAGTGAAGTTAGATTATTTAACTTTCTCATTGATTTTTTCTCCCATTGAAATTCAAGAAATACTGAGAGCTGTAATAAACAGTTTACACTGTGTAATTAGGTTTAGAATTTGCTATGGGAATATTAGATGAAAGGGAATAGGAATGCTTTCAATAGTTTAGCTTGTTCCATTGCCACAGAACAAAAGGTTATGTAGAATCTTCATGAGTGTACTCCATGAGTGGTTTTTGTAGACAATCTCTGCTTCAAACTCATTAAAGAATGATATCAAGGAGAAGTTCTCAACTATTTGCGTTTTCAGCATTTTGTTTAAATTTATGTAACATCTTTGTGTCATTAAATGCTAGGCCCTGTCTGAGGTTAAATTCTTTCTTCTTATGATAGAGACAACTCTGTTTTAAAATACCTAGTGGTCTTTTGAGTGAAAAAAATGTGCATAAATAAATAGTGTTCTGCTTCTCTTACCCAATCATACTGAATGTAAAACCTATTTCTGTAGACTCTTATTCTATTCCATTGTCATTCATAAAACTAACTAATGAAGACTGATAAAAATAGTTCCTTTTTCTTTTATTTTAAATGWTCTAATCAGACAGTATGTTTTATTGTATCAAATGCTTTGAAAAGAAAACATGAAGAGAAAATCATCAAAGCACAGAGTACCTGCATCAAAGGCACACAGATTCTAGCAAAGCAAAATGAGGATAAAAAAATTTAACTAAATCAAACCTCCAAATGGCTAATTTAAAACTAGCTTCTATTTCACAGTTTATTTTAGTTACAGTTTGACTGTCTTTGTCAAAATTACTGTTGTAATATGAGATGTGCAAAACAAGGAGGATTTCATTTTGAAGTGTACTCTTAACAGTTAATTTCACTTGAGCTCAGATAAGCTTCATCTAGGCACTTTGGAAGATTTCTATTAAATGTCATGCATAATTACATAAAACTTGTAGAAATTTATAATCATCATACTTTTGGATGCATTCAAGATTCTGGAGAACCTCTCAAGCAGTACTAGTCTGATACTCAGCTTTCCTGTCAAGCAGCCAGCTGCCTTGAAATTCAATTTACAGAATCTTTTTCATTCATTTTCCAAGTAATCAGTTTAAACTTGAACGAAAATATTGAATTGACTGTGGAGAAATGTGGCTGTTACATTCCATAATAAAATACGGTAATTTGGCATGGCCTTTTATTTGAGGGGGTTTTTCTTTAATATCACACTGCAGAATTTTGATTTGAGAACAGGCTGCTCGGTTTTGCTTTCCTTCTGCAGGAGTAAGAAAACCACTGTACCTGATTGTTAAGAAAAAAAATATTATTTTCAGAAAAAAAAATTACCAACACTGTGATCAATGTCATCATAGTGCTGCCTCTCAATGACTGTTTCACAAAGCACTTATCCCACATTTCTCCTCTGTCCAAACTGATCAATGGCTGGCTCCTCTGACAGGTAATTAATAAGATGTATGTACAAATCCCATTTACACGGCTGAATAAAGAGTGATCAGGCTACATCTGGAAAGAAGTGTACGGCTCAGTACATCTGAACAAAAATACAGTACAGGCTAAAAGTACTGTTTTTTCCCAAAATAGCTCATCTTGTTCCAATAGCTTAGTTAAATGCTAAAGAGTTAATATGRTAATGGGTGTTACGAAGTCTCAGTAAATTAAGAATATCAAAAACATCCTACGTTAGTTGAAGTTTTGTTTTAACCAGAGTAAAACTCACCTTGTATTCAACATATGTATGCCTGAAGCAGTCACTCCCATCAATGACAGAAATTTACATTTGTGATGCTTAGATAAAAAGTAAATTGCTAGTTCTGCAGATATACCAAAAACCATGGAYAGAATGTCTTTTGGATAGTACACAGGGTGAACAGGATCCTAATTTTAAGAGTCTTTTATTTCTGTGTATATGTCTTTAGAGTATTTTCCTTATTTAAATACATGTATTTTATAAATAAACTATACTTCCGCATTTCTTTTTTATGTTGTGCTACTTGCCATAACCTACAAGGTGACACAATATTAGTCTGAGAGAGCACACTTACAGTAGGCATTGCACATGGAAGCCCTTTGTCTTCTCCCTTCATCCTCCTTCATTTTATCTCTCAGTGGTCTGGTATAGACTTTGCAGGTGCCTTTTCTTTATCATCCATTAGGAAGCATGAGAATGTATACTACTCCCAATATGCAGATTTTCACATTACCTCACATACTGTGAAAAACCATTTTATAAGTCAGATCTGGAAGGGAAAACACTGTAAGAGGCACTACCTCAATTTTTTAAGTAGTGGCAATAATAACTTAACTTTTAACTTAAGTTTGTCACAGTTTGGGTCTATTCACAAAAAGCATTGGGTTTCATTTATTGGCTACACAAGAAATCGTATTTCTCACCAAGATTTTTTAAATTAAAACAGTCTTAATAGCCGTACAACAAGATCCTCAGGGTCAAGACTAGAGCCAGTTTGGGAGGTTACTGGGGAAAAAGTTTCTGTCTCCACAGCATACAGMTCTATCCTAACTGGAGGCCAGGGCTTTCTTCAGTATTCATCCCTCAAAGCCACTGTGTGATGGGGGCTTCACCGCAGCCTGCTGAATGCCTGAAGAGAAGGCTTGTAACTAGGGCTGGGACTGAGCTCAGAAACAGATCAGACACTTCAGTCCCTTGTTTGAGCAATCTTGGGCTCTCTGCTGCTGCCACCTAAGATCATCCTGAAGTACGTGTCAAAACATTTTGCTATGTTTTCACTTTTCTGGGCCTACGTGTGCAATGCTGTTTAACCAATTCCCCCATGTTTGTTAGCCTTGGTCGTTGCCCTGTCAAGGTGCTGGGCAGTGAGGCGTGCAGCAGTGTTCCTTCTGTGCTAAGCATGTCAGGTTGGATTCCAGGGGGCTGACAACTTCCAAATCCTTAAGCTGTCAGGTCAGAACCAATTCTGACTTCTGTTTCACCAGAATGCTGTCCTTGACTACAGGAATGCCATCAAGTACAAAACCGGATCTTTTTTTTGATTATAATGCATTATCTGGTATATAACAAAACAGCACAAATAAAAACCACAGTAGAAATCTGAGATTAGGGTGGTCTGAGCTGGGTTAGATAGATATCTGTATGTTTTTGCTGTCCCAAGGACTCATTGCTCTTCTTCTTTTACTTTCTGATATAAGGTGCAGCTATTCCATGGATTTGTCTTTATGTTATGGTAATCTGTTGTCTGATTCTGATTATTGAAAGTGCCACATGTGAGGAGTTGTTATACAGGGAAAAACAGCATTCCAGCTAGCAATGTGCTTTTCAGGAGAAAAATTAACTTTAGAAAATATTATATTCTGACTAACAAAAGCCTTGTGCCAGAAAAGATCCTAAAYGCCCTGCTAGCTCTAGCAGAGAAAGGATATCTGAACACCTCCCTTTGCACTTTTTTTTTGCCCCAGCATGTACCAGGCAACCTAATTATCGTAGATTATTGTCTTATTTAGAGAGGTATAATACATCAGCAAGCAAATGCAATGTCTACCAAAGCCTGATGTTATGCTGTGATAGGCAGCTTGCAGTCACTGTATATCACTTTGTTATATGACGCTATTATACGTAACTATGTACATATTCCCTGATGTCAGCTACAATGTACAGGGAACTGCAGGTCCCTTTGAACATCTGCTGACAGCTAAAATATTGAATGGAAGCACAAAGCACTGACTGTTGTGGGTTGGAGCTAGTCAAACAAATCAAGTRCAAATTGAGTACTTCTGGTAATTATCCCTGCTTTCAATATTCAAAAGGGGGGGGCGGGGGGGAGGGGGGGGAGGTGAGGACAAAGGAAGGATGAATTTAGATAAAAGATTTTTATTTTTTTTAATAAAATATTATTCTTCCTGAAGTGGTCTCCTAGGTAATCCAAGTGTTGTTCAAAGAGACATGTCAAAAAATTCTGACAATTTCATTTCCAATAAATATTTCACCCTCCGCCTGAACCTTTGACTTTCCACCTACTTATGAAAAAGGTGAAGTTTCTTTGTTTTGTGTTGCAGGCAGCTCAGTAGCAGTGCATAAGGAATAAAGCTTTCTACAAATCCTGAATGGTAGAACTGACTCCTGATCCATCCAGAAAAAAATGGCCTCGGTGTTGTGTTCTCCTTTCCATATAATGAGACAGTTCTCTGTTGTAATTTGCCGTTGGACATATTGCTTATCAAAAGTGTCRTTCATATCCGGTGTGCTATTTGAACACAATTTTAAATGTAGAGAGATCTGAAAGGTGTGATGGGTACAGACCAAAGGATAAAATCTGAGACTCTTCACTTGAAAAATTGAGAACTAAAGGTACTTAGATAACCGAGATAACAAGCTGCAAACTATAAACAGATAAAATCTTCTGCTCCATTGACAATATTTGTCAAATGAGAGTTGAGGAAACTGGTTGCTGGAAGACTATTTTCTCAAAAAGTCCTAATTTTAAATAAAAACCAACAATGAAAAAATCAAACGTCTCTCATTTTATTTGGGTATTACAACAGTTCATTTTGATAAGGTTGAGATATTTAGTTGTACTTGTATAAATTTTATGGTTTACATTTGATTATAGTTTAAATGGAATATATTTTAGCATATTGGAAAAGTTGTGAAGAAATTTAAGGATTTTATTGCAACAAAATGCTGTGACACAGGTAAAAAATCCCAACACCAGTATTATTTCATTACTGGTGTTTTCAAATCATGCATGCAGGCTTTCTTTTAATTGATGCAACTTAGAAGACTCAATACTCCTATTTGCAGATTTAGCAAGTAGAAGTAGTAATTACCTTGAATCTTGCTTAGAGACGTCAGCTTCAGCACAGAAACAGAACCCAAATCTCCAGAAAATGGTGCATTGAAATTCTAGTTTATGAGAGGATATAATTCAGATTTATATAAAATGGCACGGTGTTTAAATCTGTTTCCAAAATTTGAGAACTATCAATCTTACACAATCATAGAGATTRTAACTAGTCATGTACACTACCTTGTTTCCAAAATTTCAACTTAAAACCAAAAAAGGGCCTTTGTAATACTTGGGATTAGAGCTTCCTAAAGTTAACTCTTTCAGGCTACTTTCTTTTTTCTCTGCTTCACCATGACTGTTAACTGTTACTAAAACTTTGTGTGTAAAAAAATGTGTTTTATACTTCTATGCATTGAAACATGAAAAAAAATAATAACTATAAAAAAAAAACCTCAACAAAATCAGTAKCAAAGCTGAAGATTATCTTACAGTTCCAGGATTGCTAGGTTTAGACAATTACGGGGGCAGTATTCAAGTATGAGCATGTTCAAATATGACCACTGACCTGTAATGTCCATGAACTTGTGTGTGACCATATTTCTTAAACCTTTTGTGCCATTTAATCTGCCTGAACTCTTCTACGAAGATTTCCCCTGACAGAGTCCAACAAAAGAAACAATGGCCTTTCCCTAAATAAAAAAGATGCAGCTTTGGGCAGTCTGCCTTTACAAGCGCCAACAACATTTCTTTCAAAGGCACCTGCTGTTACACATCAACCCTGGCCTGCAAAGGACAGCAACAATGACAGCATCCTTTTTTCCACTCTGAGAAACTGGAGTCATGAATTGTATACTGATGGCTTTAATTTATGGCGTGCAAATAAGGCTGGGTTTCTTTAGCCTTCGAAATTGCATATCATAAAAATTACCTAAGAGATTGAGAAGAAACRAACTCACAAAGCATTTGTTGTAGAAACATTGACTGCTTTCTCAGTGTATATAACTGAGTTTGAGCTGCAGGTTAGACTCCCACACTCAAAAAGCATAGATTAGCAGGCATTAATATCTCTTCTACTTTAGTAATTGTCCAGAAGAACTGAGTTTGCTTTTACRTAGGGATGAACCTAATGTGATGGTTACAGGAGAAAAAGTACTATCACAACACCTTCATTTTAACAATGCCAATTCCCATGACATGTCTGAAAAAAGCATGTCTGCAAAGAGACTCTTGGTGAGAACACAAGGATTCATCACCACTATGCTGGCAGAGTCARGATTATTAGTGGGGCTGTCAGAGATACTTTCAAGATTTTCTTTAAAAAGCCTGTCATGATGGAATCCTCCCTCCTTTTTTATTATCCCTTTTTTTTAATCCCTTTTTTTAACCCTTTTTATTTTCTTTTTACAAAAAGCCCTTTCTGCACTAGAATTGCCTAAATAAATCTATTTTCCAATGACAAATGAGGAGTTATTTTAAATTTCGCTTGGGACTGTGGTTTTCAAATTTGTCCTGTATTAGAAATGACCAGAAAACTATATACAGTTATGAGTATCCCCATAACCATGGTCCACCTACCAGGGYTACTGAGGTCAACAAGCTTAAAAAAACTAACAAAAAAATGTGGAGTAACTGAGACCAGAAATGTAAAGTATTCCAAAACGAAAAGTCTGACATTTAAAGGTCGGAATTTCTGTTTTCCCAGTATCAGCCTTCGATGCCTGCATCATTAGCATAAGCTGGGGGACACTGAAGAGTGGCAGTTGGTTGGAGGAAAATGGCTTTGATATCTGGGACTTCAGCAAGACCCAGATGTTAGGAGAGTGCTGTTTGAATGTCTGACTTTCTAGATAGATTTTTTTTCTCTTATTCTTTTGTTGATTTTGAGTGCTATATGTATTAGCCTGTTTTTAAATGGACTCCTAATTTCTTGTGGGAGATATTTCTTAGGTTGCCATTTCACTTGAAACACAATTGGTTCAATTTTTTTCCCCTTATTAATACTCACATTGCTTCCAGATGAAGCATGTGCATCAGTCTCTCAAGAGTTCAAAGACTTTTTGTCCTTTCTTTTTGGGAAAGACAGGAAAGCTGTCTCCTAAAGCAAGAATATATTTCAGAAGAGATCTTAGAAGGCACTTTACCTGCCATGAAGCAACTTCAGTGAAAGGAAAAAAAAAGAAAACCAGAAATCATGAATGCCTAAGCAAAATGTTAAGTGATTCTGTTCTCAGAGCTGAACAAGTTACTGATATGATTACTGCATTAGGAAGTTTTTTCAAGGGTCACAATACTTTTCCACAGTTAAGACGTCAGAGGGGTAGAGTACAAAAGGGAGAGCAAAGAAGCCATTACACCTCTTATTCTAATTGTGGTGCTAAGCATCATGCCTGAGGTAGCCATTATGGAGAACACTGGGATTTCTAGATCAGACCAAAACAGTGGTCATCAAATCWAGTAAAATATTTCTGGTAGTATGTAACACCATAAAGCACAGCCTCCAGATAATGCTTTTGCGTGTGGTGTTCTATTGACAGTAATTTCCTCTTGATCCCAGCTCCCAAAGAATTTATCCTCTGAAACTGTAAACTTTACTGTTATAAATTACAAAGAGTAACCACGGTGTTAATCAGCCTTTATTTTTTTTAATTTAGATGTGTTTTGTGTTCATCTGCACCCTTATGTGTGTATGCAAAGAGAAGTTGACAGATTCACTGCTCACTCATCATTTGTATTTTCAATTATATTAATCTACCTTAATAGTTTTAGTTAAAAATATTTCATTGCATCTAACTGAAGTCTTTTAAATTTCAAATTAATTTTTTTTAGCATTTTTGAGCTGTCTAGTTCCTTTGTAACAAAAGGTATGATAGTATTAGTAAAACAATACATATTCTAATAACACATGCATGTGTAGAAACGCCCATTTTGGAAGGGTTGACGTAGCCTTTAAAAAAAAAAAGTTTTTGAAAATTCCCTCCTGTCTCATCAGAAGACAAAAAATGGACTACYTGCACACTTTGTTTCCCTCTGTTGCTAATAAATAATGTTCCCAAAAGTCAGTGGATTGTATGCATGTGTTTTCTTTCACTTTCTGGTTAGCCTGTTTTCTGGAGAAAAGCACACAGATAAAACATAGGTTTTGGCTATTTACTAAAACCTTAAAGGAAACTTGTTCCCAGACAGATATTTCAGGGTGATTATAAATAAGTGCAGAAATACACAYGTTGAACTACAGAGTTTTTCTTTCTAGAGTTAGCGCTGAAAAAACTAAATTTTAATCTGTAAGAGCAAGCATCTCAATAAACATTTCATTGACCATTGATAATTTTTAAAGGCCTGGAACTTAAAGGGAATCTTTTTTGTTTTCTTTGATGAGAAAGAACATGTAGTTACAAGACAGCAAATATTTAAAGAAGTTCAAATTATATAATTTAACTTCAAGCAGGTATAAATGCACTGGTTCACAATAACACATCAACAATACAGCTGTTGGTTTTAATGTTTGAAATTGAGACTGTGAGCCTGCATACAAAATAAGCAAATAAGAGTTATTGTTTACGTAGAAAGTCATCTTCGTAGCTTTGAGCATAATATAAAGCAGCTTTTGCTCAGACATGTCTGTATTTTCAAAAGCAGAAAGTATGATTTCTACCTAAATTTCATTGTCCTCTGAAAAAAAGATGATAATTTTATTCCTTTTATTTATGAATGAATTGTTTGATAAGAGGATCATTCTTGCATTGAATTTTTTTTTTTCCAAATCAATGTAAAGACTTTTTAGTAATAAAAGGGAAAATGTTACATAAACTACATTCAATGTTTAGGATGCTCTGGTATTGTGAAAGGCTGAAATGCAAATCTTCAAAGTACTCAAGGGATGAGCTTCGGTAATGGATCATTTTACTATATCAAAGAACAATTAACTTATTCATTACAAATTTAGAAACATGTCTAATTGTATCCATGGACACATCTAATGCTTATTAATTGAATTTCTCACTTGAGAAAAAAACTATTCAAGTATGAGCTGAAGTGTTTTCTTACATACTTACATCTCTCTGAAGTCACTGTAATGTAAGCAGGTGCTTTCATAAGCAGAAATATTATCTTGGTTAGTGAAAATTATTCTTCAAAAGATTGACGTGTAAATGACTATCATATTCAGGGCTAGGTATCCTTAAAAATATGAAGAGTTCAACAAGAAACAAAAGGTCTGTGCAATTTATTTTGACTTGTATATAACGACCATTGCCTAGACCTCAACATTCTTCTGGTTAGAGTGTTCAATTTGGAATCTAAATCAAGTTCATCTGAGTCAGAAACTTTATTTTTCCTTGCTAATGTAGTATCACAGTCGGGCATTAGGAAAAGATTATGTGTGCCACCAGAGACATCAAACAGCTGGAAAAATAAGCTGTTACATACTGGAGATTTTTTAGGGTTTCCATTTGGGTCCCAATTCTTTAAGTCACTTCAGTTTCAGCCAGATCATCTCTGTTTGTTGCTCTGCCTTGTCTGTGCCACCCCAGCTTCTGGGGATCTGTAAAGTAAACACGTCTACTGMACTGATCTTTGTCAAGAATAAGTCGGGCGTGTTGGTTCATTGATCCAGTCTGCTGCCCATCCGATAAGGGGTAGCATTCACACAGCACCGGTGTCAGGAGCTCTTTAATCTGCCTCATCCCTGAGACGCTTCCATCTCTCATGCCTGAAGGATTCATGCACTGTTCAGTCTGTCACCATTTTACTTCTATGTACGTTAAGCTACATATTTAGAGATACAAAATTGAGGATGAAATTATCAAAATGGGGCATTATTCTGTAAGTTATGGACCACAATCTGTCTTTACCTGTGGTTGTGGGTTGATTGCAATTGAATTAGGAGAGATACGAACTGCCAAAGAATTTGCTCTCCTGTCATAGGGCAAAGGCCTGCAAGTCCTGACTCACTCCCTTTTCATATGATAGTTCTGAATCCCTTCAATTTTGTTTTTTACTGTGGGATATAAATATTTGGTCATTTGTACAAAGCATCAGAGGGACACTGATCACAGCATAGCATGAATTTTATCCAGCCCAAAACAAAGAATCCTTCCAGGAAGCATAGGTCTGGGGGGAAAAAAAAAAAAAAGGAAAGGAGAAACAAACAAAACAAAATAATGAAATGTGTGTTTGGGAAGGACTTCAAAACATAATAAATCAATGACATTGCTGTCATGCTCTGGCAATTTAATTTGACTGAAATAGCATTCACAATCAGGATACTTAAACTAACTTAAAGCCCTTCTTCTACTATCTGAATCCCATGTATAAAAGTATCTGGCTAAGCTTAGAGGACAAAATAGAAGCAAAAATACAATTGATGACAAAAATTGTAAAGCCTGCCATATTTTCTAGCATTTGATATTGGCAACATGACTTTCAACCCAAATTTGTAATGCTTAAGAATCATCCAACAGTTCACATTTACTTGATGAGAACTGAGAAAAAAATAGAAGACAGACGAATCCAGCCCTTGACTTTAAAATATGTCACCATTTGATATGGAAAATACTTGCAGCACTTTGAAATGTTTTGGCAAAACTTTGTAATAGGCAAGACTGCCAGGCTGCATCTGAGCTGGCAGAAGTACATAATTCATAAAACCCAATAGAGCACTGACATTTGCATGACAGGATATTTTATAGTAGTTCAGGAATTCTACTGTATTTTATCTCTGGCATTGCAACTTTTTCATTTAGACAACAAACTGCTATGGACATTATAACTTGTGTATTTTAGTCTTCACTGAAAGTTATACGTACCTTGTACCTGAGATGTAAAATTCTGGAAATATCAGTGTCTACAGTCTGTGGGTATAAACTCTGTAAGCGTTTTTTGACATGTTTTCTTTTGGCTGTGGTTATACCAAGCTGAGGAGCTACTCCTATGTGGCCCCTTGCTCTTCACTGTCCTGCTGTTAGATGCTATCTCTTGAGAACTTGGATACATCTTTATTAACCCATTTCATTGAAAATTAGTGGATCTAGTTTAAAATGCTTGCACTGTAGGTCTTTCCATCTGAAACAAGTTAAGTGGTCACAAGAGCATCTCAGCTGAAAGATCTGAATGGACAGTCAAAAGGAGCAGAATAAGATAAGCTCTGGTTGGATGCAGAGATCAAGAGTCACAGGGGCTTTCATCAAGCTCCTCACCCAAAATTAGTTCTTCATTTTAACTAGTTCTCTTTCACTCAAAAAACCCCAAGTGTAGATTCAGGGAATTACAGAGAAATCTGAGGTCATGCACAAGTGGTTCTATTAATATAGGTATAGATACATATATAGATATAGATATAGATATATATGTATATGCCAATAACATGTTAAAGAACCGATTTAAAAGTATATTGGAATTCTTCCTTGTAATAATAAAAATGGGAAAAAATAAAAAAAAAAAAAACTTAAGAAGAAATGTCTGTTTAAGTATGGTGATCAGTTTTTTTTATTTAAGGCCCAGAGAGTGCAACAGTCCTTTTTAGTTTAACTAGGTACAAGACATCGCTTTCATGGAAGAAAAAAGGCTTAAAACCACAAAAAGTGGTACAGTGAAATGCAAGGAGACATGACCAGATAAATATACCGTCTTGGAAAGAATGCTATTGATTTTTATAGTGTTTGTTCTGCAGGGATTCTTTATTCAACCCTGGCAGCATTTCAAAATCTGCATTTAAACAAAATTTTTTAAAGTGATGATCCTGATCCATTTTCTCAATGTCAAGAAGTAAAAGTGTACTCTTAATGAAAAAGGCACTCTAGATATGAAATATTTAAAAGCTTCATGCTAGAATACTTGCTGGTTAAAAAAATGGGGTGGGGGTGCAAAGGACGCTTAATTTTTATTTTTTTTATGCCAGTGCTAACAAGCAATTCAGCCAAGAGGAGACTTAAAACCAGTACTCCATCACCATCCATCAGGCCCAAATCTTTTATTGAGAATGATGCTTGAAAATTATTGATGACTCAAGGTGCAAAGACCATTTTAAGCTTCCAGTTTCCAGCTCACATGATGAGAAAGTCACCACGAAGATGTCTGTTCATTGATTTCCTTCCACTCCTTCTTGCTTCCCCCTCCTTCCCCAGGAGCAATTTACCTGTTAGTGGTCCTTCTGTATGTCATGTACTAAATAAGTGATGATGCCAGGTGGTTTCAACTGTAGAACCTTATTGTTAAAAATAATTCTATCTCTCCTCAACAAAAGTTTGCATGCTGCAACAACTTTTCCAATTGTCTCAATGTACAGTTTAAACTAAGGAAGAAAAGGGACAACAAAACAAAATATTTCTGCCTCTCATGGTTCTCTTCTTTTTCCCTCCTTTTCTCCCTCCCTTTCTGCATATATTCTGCACATGTTTGGTAAGAACACTACCATAGTGAGATTTCCATTGTTTGCTTGTCTGTTGGCCAATTTTGTAAGAGTTTTGAAAGTCAGAATCACATCACGGTTGTCCATACATTTCAAACAGGTACACTTACTGTCCCAGACACACTGTAGCTGGGATTGCAGCGAAAAACAGAAGGAAACCTCTTTTAAGAGCAGCAGTCTCTACACTGTTATATTTTCAGTCTCTCACACGTGACTCCCTTCCTTCCTTCCTTCCTTCCTTCCTTCCTTCCTTCCTTCCTTCCTTCCTTCCTTCCTTCCTTCCTTCCTTCCTTCCTTCCTTCCTTCCTTCCTNTCCTTCCTTCCTTCCTTCCTTCCTTCCTTCCTTCCTTCCTTCCTTCCTTCCTTCCTTCCTTCCTTCCTTCCTTCCTTCCTTCCTTCCTTCCTCCCACATGGGGCTTAGGTACCTGAGCAAGATGCAGTCAGGAACAGAAGGCAAAAGAGGACAAGGCTGAGGGTAGATCTTTAAATCACCTTTTCAAGTTCAGATCAGTGAAGGAGTTACAAGCTACATTAGGAACCTCGGAAGCAGACGGTGGGAGGATAAACAAACAGAAAAAGACTTCTCAGGCTTAGAAATTCTCCAAAAGCCTCCTGATCCTCAGTCCTTCCTCACAGCCTCTGCCGATGTCTCTTTTTCCGTTTTTCTCAACTACTTACCCCCTTGCCCTACTAGCCTGAAAATCTCCACTCGCTCCCTTGCAGCTATACACCACTGTTGTTAAATTGGTTTTATACATACTGTTCAATGCCCTGAGCTGTCTCTTTAGGGATCTGCCATGGAGAGAGGACTTTAAATTCTGTGTTTAACTTTTACTGCTGCCATCATCTATTGTCAGTTCAAGAGGAATCACATTATTTTCCTCATTTCCTTCCCAAGCACTCCCTTAACCATGAGCTTGTATTTAATCTCACTAATCTGAATTCTGGAGTGCTATATAAACATTTCTGTGTATGTGGAAAAGAGAGTATGAATTATGCCATGCTGAAAAGGCAAGAAAACAGCCATAAGTAACATTTTATCAAAATCAAACCCACTTCCATGCAAATGAGTTCATAATATGAAGGAACTGAATGCACCCTGAGTTTTTTGCCTGTTAGGAATTTGTATATGTGGAGAYACATTTGTGCTGTTTGAGCTGAATTCTACTGAAATTGCGAGATGGGGAAGTGACACAAAATGGAAAGAAGGAAAAGAATTCCWGCAAGATAGTAGTGTCATGTTTCCAATTGTTGAATCAAATCTACCTTCAATGACACTTGCCCCTTTAAAAAACTCTCAGGAATTTAAAGACTTAAAAAAGCTTCAGTCTGAAATGCACTATGACATTCAATCCAATACACTAAAAACAAATCCATACTGTAAAAATGTTATAAACAATGTCAGCAGCAACTATAACAAGAAAACAAAAGATAATACCTTTCTTAGAGGTATGTATATTTAAAAAATAATTTGGGATATATTTCTYATTACATTATGAATTAATGTGATACCAGAAATCTCACTGGTGAGTGGGATCTTGCTATATGAATAAAGTGAAATGTATATGTACGTTTTTTCCAAGATTAGCATCCTTCTCACATCCAAATACAGATTTATGTGGCTTTAATTGTAAAAAGTTAGAAAACAATTTGAGTTGCAAATATCAGTGGATAATGAGATGTTGCATACAGGAAAGACTTAGGTCTGTATTAACTTATTTTTTACCTTGATTAAGGATTCAGAGTTTTTCTATACTAACTTAAAAAACRGATGCATTAGCAGATATTCATGCACACAATTTGACAATAGAGTTGAAATTCTTATTCCACAATAGCAAAATACTGTCAAATTATACACATCTTTCCCTGAGAGACTTAGAATTGTAAAGAAATGGTGAGGAAGAGAATTATTCACGGCAYATTTTACAGAACACATTCTTAAGCCTGACAGCAAGCTACAGTCATTTTATTTTCCTTGAATGCCTTCCTGGAGTACAGCACAGTAGGAGATAGGACCTAAATTGTTCAGTGTCTCTTTGGCAGACAGTGCTGACAAMGTGATTTTCCTCAGTGGACAGTGATTTTTATGCTATGTAATCTAATAGCAACAGCAGACGCAGTAACAGCAGGTTTTCTCACTGGCATAAGGCAACACAAGACAGTCTGTACTAGGAATGTCTGAACTAGTCCACTAGGTCATCAAAAAGAAAGAGTAAAAGCATACTAAAAAAAATTCCAGACATCAAATAATGGAATAGTCTTTAGTTAGTGAGGATGGAAGCAACAAGTAACATTGTAGACTTGTATTATTAGAGAGATTCTAGAGAGTCATGGACATGAAATCATAGTAATTGCCCATGTAAATATAATAAAAAGATGGTTCATTGTTGCAAGCAGTTCAAAGATTATAGTCTACATCTATAATAGTGCTTTCTGAGAAAGAGCTTTGAGAATATATGTGCAAAACAGTAAGCTTAAATCAAACCTGGAATTAAGGAGCTAAATTTTCTAAGTAATTCAGAATTACCTAGAGTTATTCCCTGAGTTACTCCCTGGAAAAATGTTATGAATTTAAAAATTAATCACATCATGTGCATAGGCTTCATAGCATAAAAAATGCAGAGCGTAAGATATAGAAGTAGTAGCAATGCAGTATGAAAATTACAAGATTAAGTGTTATCAAAGGTTGCTAAATCTGGTTTGGATTTTATTTAGCACCTGTTTCCTTCCTTGTTAACAGGACCTTTGATGAGTGCACTTACTGAGTTATTTCACTGGTGCTCTGGACTACACATCCAGGATAGGAGATTTTGCCAGACTTACTCAGTGGTACATCACCGGCTTTGCCTAATTAGGTGAATCACCTGGACATGCTACCTCAAAGATTAAAGGGCCTCGATGTCTTTGTAAAATACAAAGCAAAGAAGCATACCTTTTATTTTAAGTAAAGTTAATAAAGTCACAAAAGGCTTTTTTAGTCTCCCAGCTGGAACTTTCTCCTGGARGTGAAACGTTGGAAGCAACAGAGTATAGATAAGCTCCAAATATTAAAGACAGTTTGGTTCCACTATTGAGAAGGGGAAATAGAGAGTTCTGGAGCCACTGCAGTAGTCCTGTTTATGCTTCTTCTTTGAAGGTTAAGGTGTGTCAAGGGAATATAGCTGGTGACTTTGCTATATGCATTCTTTAGGCCAACAAGTACCTTGTAAAAAGATGAGAAATTCAGAAAGTATTTTTTTAGTTAGGCTGTACTGCTGCTTAACTTGATTTGTCTGCTGTGTGATCACGGCATTCTTAGAATTGTTTAGTACCTTTGCAGCATTAGAGGACAAAGAGAAATAAGTTCAAAATCTCAGGTTTCGGCTCACATTTTGATGACAAACTTTACACTGGGAAATCATCAATTTCACAATAGACAGAACACAGATCGTAATGGTGAAGGGAATCGTATAAAAATATATTAGAGAACAGAAAGAAACACATGAAAAAAAAATAAATTGAAGTTATTAAGGAATCATGATTCATTTTAGTCTTTGAGTGATACTAGTCCAGATTGCCACTGAGTACTTTTCCTTTGAATAAAACAAATCTCCTTTTAACCTTACATTATTTTTAGGTCAGCTAATCTGAAAGCACTGGAATGATACCATGGAAAATAGGTTAAGAASACTACATTTGTGCACCTAACTATAAGTCAATTATTCTATTGCTGCTAGTCCAAAAGATAAAAATAATTTTGAAGGACATTTTCTGATTGTTAATGGGTAGAAAAATGTTACAAACATGATTTCTTCCTTCTGTCAGCATTAAACAGACAGGAAAACATCCAGGAAGTGCACTTTGATGCTTGCATAAAAGGATTCGCCAAGGCAGTGCTTAATAGGAAATGAATCTTTATGCTTTTTAATATGTTAGTCTTAAACAAGCAAAATTGAAATCTTCTGTCTGGAATACAAACAGCCCTTGTTTTACTTCAGTAAGCAGACATGATTACTGCTGCTCTGTCGAAGCCCTGTTGCTTAACTGTCTCGAGCTTTCAAATCAAATTATACGTCCTCTCCCTCCACTGCATTGAAAGATGATAAAATAAACAAGGCAATATCACTCTCATTTTTCCCCCGTTGGTCTAGTAGAATCCAAAAGAGGATGAGGTTAAAAAAGAGAATGGATAAATCCCCTCTTGACCCTCTGTATTAGATAAAGCAGGCTAACAGAGAGAGGAGCGATCACTTTACAGCAGAGATGAACTACTCACAGGAAGTTTGATAAATTGACATCATTCCAGGCAATTTGAGGTAATACAATCTTCATGTCTGAACAGTATAATTACTAGATATGTTTCCAGCATTTGGAAACACTCCATCAATCACCACAAACAGTTTAAGCAACAATTTCTTCTAATGGGAAAAAAAAATMAAAAGGAAGAGAGGAAAAATAGAAAAAAACAGGCGAAAAAATGCTAAACAGTAATTCAGGTATTTTTAAATGTAAACAAAGCACTAGAGCTGGAGGAAACATATGCCACCTCAGTTTGAGGCAATGAAGAGAAGACCTGATGCAAGTGAGATGGTTTCAGAGGGCAGGCAGTCTATCTGATGCCAGGTACATGGCTGTGCTCTAGAATAATCTAACCTCAGTCCCTCAGTGAACATGCAGAAACTTGGATGCTGTCAGTWTGATCCTAGACTAGTTCTCCTATCAACCTCTGGATATCCCAGGGTTGACATGTAGGCATTTTGCCCAGTGATATGTGATGTACCAAGACTGTCCCATTTTCTAGGGAGGTGTGACAGTACAAAAAGAGCAGAAAAACACAGAAACAGCAGGTGAAATAAATCCATCGTGTAAATACACCACAAACTGAGTGTGAGAMGGTCATTTTTGGCACCTACTCCAAAGAGAGAGATAAGGCTGTTTGTTGGCTGGAACTGTGATAAATGAAAACATCTGAGCTGTTGGGCTCTTTTTCCCATTGCTCATACAGGAAATGTTTGACCCACTGACATGCTAGATTAATTCCCAGTAGCATGTTTTCATATAACTCTTCTTTACCCAATTTCATATGGGACACATGAGGTTAATTTTTCAAGCTACATGTAAGGTTGCAATTAGTCATTTTTTCATTTATAGTCACATTTATCAAAGTGGTGAGAACCACCAATAAAACATGTACTAATTGACTTTCTTTTATTCGTAATGTCAGATAAGAGGCAAGCAACAAAAAATGAATGACTGTTCCATATAGGCCATACAGAATATATTTTTATGAAGACGATTCATTGTAATTGCTTTGAATATTACACTTGTTAGCCATGAACAGGTTCTGAACAGATGTTCAGAAACATTGTCTGGACTGTSCTCCAGCTGTTTTAATTTCTTAACAAATGGAACAGGTCTGAGGCTTCCTGAGGCAGGAAAGATCCTGTTGCATTCACTGCTATGCTTCACTCTGCGCAGCCTGCTACTGTATTATATTATGTGTGCCACATGATGCATTGTGTATTATATGATGAGGCTGGAGTTTGGCTTGACCATAGCTGTAATTTACCAAAAAAATTACTTTACAAAATGAATCACTTTTGAATATAAAGGTACATCGTCTTGTGAGAGACACTCTTTGCTGCATTGACAGKTTTTTTTCACTAATATTACTCCTAAAAGAAAGTTATTTAGCTTATAAAAACCCAGAAATCCATGTCTTGACAAGTATGTCCTGTGTCTCAATTAAAGACAGAAGTGGAGCTCAGTTGTGGGTTAAGTGTTAGATTCCAAGGTTTACACATAAACAGGTGTGGATCATAGTCTTCTGAACAGGATATTATAAAACTGAGATCTAGTGCATGAATTAGAATTTTTTTCAAACTTATATCTAGTAACTGTGAAAACTTAAGGTCCCCAACAATAAAGTGACAGGTACTACTGATTTCGGGGCAGGTATCGTTAATCTTACTCAAAATAATATATAAGCATCTACAATCAACCAGCTCAAGTGGAGGAGAYGCCCTTTTTTACTGTTGGTTTTCGTAATGAATCTTACTGACTCACGAGGAATCTGATAAGGGATCACTTTGAGTTCTTCATAGTCCTTTCTATGGCAAAGCAATGAGACTTTCTATTTTATAAAGTATTTCTTCTAGTGCAAGCTTATCTAAAGCAAACTTTACTCAGTAAAGTGATTGTGTAAGTATTTTTATACATTAAAAAATGGAATTAAAATAAGACTCATCCTTTATTACAATCTTGAACTTATTATCCAAATGGATTTTATTTGTGCTGGTTACACAAAGACAGAAATGAAGAAGCCCAAAGTTGTGGGTGAGGTTAAAAGAAGGTGACAGTGGCTGAAGATACAGGCAGCAGAACTTTGGCTATATGATGGGAGAGATGCTTCATTTAAACATCTAACCAGGAATAAAAGAAAAGATATTAGAAGAAAAAGGCAAAAGTAGACAGAAGATTCCAGGAACGAAAAAGTGTCTTTGGCTTCAAATACTCACTGAGTTGCATGTTTCCACAGGGCTGCTCTCCAGCTTCTCACTCCCCAGTCTGTACGTTATAAATGTCACACTTCATAAACTTAATATTTAATTCACCTCAAAAGTATATTTTCTGAAAAGGATGAATAAATTTCTGGTTATTCTATAACATAAGTTGCATGTGATTAAACTATCTATTCTCTAGAAATCCTTGAAGTATTATCTTTTGCATGAATATGTTGTTTCCCAAGATACTTAAATATATATGAAGGAGAAGCATTTCAAGGAGAAGAAATTAAGGGAGAAAAACAGTTGTGTGTAAGAAAAAAGGATAAACCCCCTATAGTATTAAAATTCAWACAATCACATTTCTATGAATTTAAATCTACATGATATACGTGTATATTTTTGTGTGTGTGTACACGTGTATGCACACATGCACACATTTAGAAACATATACATGTTTTTATACATAAACATGTAAATACATATATATACAATATTTGTATACATAACCTTATATACTCATATTTTGTTTGTGTTATGTGTCTTGATGCGTACACGCACATACACTACTAAAATGCTTTTGCCAAAATAGACAAAAACATACCAAAAATTGACAGAAATAGAAATTTCAAGTAATGGTAACAAAAATAATTAAACACGCGAGGTCACCCTAGCAGAGTAAAGGACTGAAAAGATTGCAGAAGGAACACAAGTGGAAGGTGACAAAAAAGAGACTACGCCATAATAAAAGATGCTAAAAGTTCAACAATTATCAATGCTCCCCTTTTCTTGTAATTCCAGCAAGGAACTACAAAATAAAACCAGAGTCAGACCTACAACTAATGAAAGAAGTCTCTTTGAAGTCACAAATCAACAGTAGTAACCCTTGCCACGGAAGCCACACTTTGATTGAATAACTGGTGAAATGCATTAAGAAAAGATGAGAATTTATAAGATCAGAATAACCTCAGCTAGGATATATAAACCATCAGGGCAAGAAACCTGTACGGGTTTCTAAACCCATAGCATAGGATTTGCTATARGCAAACTTTTCTATAATAACTCTTCTGTAGAAGGTTATTATATTTGGTGATTCTGATTTTCAAAAGTACATTGAAAGCTTTACTTTTTTTTTTTTTCCCTCAGAAAAGAACCTTACATTCAGTTGCATGGAGTTCATTTTAATGGTAAGGACACAAACACGTTAATACAGTGAATAAAAAAATTAATAAGTTTGACTATAGGAGTGTTTGGGCTGGAAGGGACCTAGAAGATCAACTAGTTCCAATGCCCCCACCATAGGAAAGGACATCTTCCACTAAATGGAATTGCTCAAAGTCCCATCCAGCCTGGCCTTGAAGAGTTCCAGGGATGCAGCATCCACAACTTCTCTGGGCAACCTGTTCCAGTGCTTCACCACCCTCACAGGGAAGAGTTCCTTCCTTATGTCTAAGCTGAACCAACTCTCAGTTTAAAGCCATTCCCTCTTTTCCTATCACTACATGCCCTTGTAAAAAGTCCTTCTCCAGCTCTCTCATAGGCTGCTGTTAAGTACTGGAAGGAGCTTTCTCTTCTCCAGGCTGAGCAACCTTAGCTCTTTCAGCCTGTCTTCACAGGAGACGTGCTCAGATCATTTTGCCAGCCCTCCTCTAGACTCACTCCAAAAGGCCCCGGTTCTTGTTAAGCTGAGGGCCCCAGAGCGGGATGCAGCACTCCAGGTTTCAGGAGAGTGGAGTAGAAGGGGAGAAAATCACCTCCCTTGACCTGCTGGCTGTGCATCTTTTGACACAGCCTACAATATRTTTGGCCTTCTGGGCTGCAAGTGCACCTTGCTGTTTGGTCATCTCAAGCTTCTCATCCACGAAGACCTCTGAGTCCTTCTTCTCAGGGCTGTTCTAAATCCATTTTCCACCAGACTGTATTTGTGCTTGGGATTGCCTGGCCCATGTGCAGAACTTGGCCTTGCTGAATGTTGTGAGGCTCACATGGCCCTGCCTCTCAAGTCTGTTGAGGTTTATAATTATTGTARGCTAGGGATGCAAGCAATTTCCTGCTTTTATCCAAGTTTGAGAACAGGCATATGAATAGACATGCATCTAATTTTTGAAGACTGGATATAATCAACTGGTGAAACAGCCTGAGAATGCAAATCAACTACAACACCTTCCTCAGCTGCATCATTTACCTAGGGAACTAATGATTAAAAGCTATCAGGGCAATGGTATTATTACTCCTTTCAATTTCTTCGAAGTCGTGCACAAGCTATGACACAGCATAGACCTACTGGTAGCACTGCTATGTTCTGTAATTTGCTTGCAGTTTTCACTGTCCTAATAACTGAATCGGCACCCTCTGTGACTGGGGATTGAAAGATTCACGTACACAATCCATCAAGCTGCAGACACCCTCAAGATTTATGGTTTCCTGTTTTTGCACTGTGATCAAAATATGAGCATACTGAAGCCCAATTAAAGCACACAGCAATTAACTGGAAGCCTATAGAAATAAAACTTCAAAAATAAATCGTTTGAAGTTGAAAAGACCACTGAGTGTAGCAGCTGTTACAATCTATATTATTATTACACCTTTTGGCACCGAGAGTTTATCAAGATGGCAATGAGATACATAAGATATACTACTTAGCTTTCATAAACTCTTTTAGGGTCCAAGCAGTTAATGGGACATTTTCACATCTATCAACATACATGGTATTTGAGGAAAATCTCCCATTTCCTATAATTCTTTCAAGTTATTTAAAATACTATATCCTGATTACGGAAAAATATAATTTATTTACGCTGCATTTTATTTTTTTCTCTTAAATATTTACAGTTTCCCTCTATTTGAACGTATCCATAAACCATTAAAAAAAATGGAGGCCATGGATACAGTTTGCTAAGTCCCTGGTAGTATGTGCCTGTGCACACTTGTGTCTGCGTGTAAGTGGTTGGGAGMCAGATTAAGCAGGAACATTTACACCAGTTCACTAGTTCTGCAGATGCTAAGCTTGTAGCCACTGAAAATTACCCAGGAAGAAAAATGAACCCTTTCCTGCCTACATCTTCCAGCACTGATATTTCATTCTTTTTCCTCACCCCCACCCTCCTAGAATGAAGGAAATATTCCTTTTAGCCCTACAGCTGTATAAAACCCACTAAGAAAGTGACAGACACAGCAATTGCCCTCCCCTATTACTCTTAAATATTTTATTTCTATTAAAAAGAAAAAAAGAGTAAAGGAAAAAAAAGATAGTAGTTTCMAATATTTTACATATTCCTACACTAAGCACATTATTATGCTGTAGGGCCGTCCTTTCTACTTTTTGCTTTGCTAACATACACCTTAATAGGCTATCCCAAATATTTAGATACTAGCAGAACCATAGTATACATTTGCTTTTTATCTCATGCTCCTTTCTATTGAGGAAGAACTGAAGCATCAATAATGTAGACCAAACCTTAAAAAAAAAATTCTTAAACATAGTCTATTAGTGTCAAACATTTTCAAACCTATCCATGAACATTTGCCATTCATAAAAAATATATAAATAGGAGTTGGATTTGCACCAAATCCTGAAGAATTATCTCTTATTTACACAAATGTCTGTTTTTGTATGCTAAATGAATTAATTTAGTAATTTTTCTAATGAAATACTCTCCCCAGAATGTTGACAAAGAAAACCAGACAATGGCATTTAACAAAACAAAAGTCTTCTAATGCAGATGTTAACATTTACACATTTATATTTAAACTCAGCCCAAGCAATTCTGTTCTTCAGAAGGAATCACTTTATGATAAYTAATTTGACTTTCTATGGATGCAAAGGGAAAATTTCTTCTTGTAACAGCTCTAAACCCAGCAGGTCTATAGAACATCAGTGGACCGTGGTTTTTAGTTTGATTAAAGTTTTAAACCCATACTGTGTGGGGTTCACTAACGATAAGACTTGTAAAATGTCTATGCATGTAAAATGAAAGCAATGTGGTTTGTCTGGAGGCAAATCAGCTTTCAAATGTAAAATGACAAAAAAGCAGTTTTACTCCSTTAAAAGTTCATACTTACTTTTTTWAATGTACATATATATCCTTAAATCAATTGCTAAAATGTTCAAAAATATATAATTATGTTGTTCAGTGTTAAGCAATTATTGCCGGTTTCAAGGCCTTGCTACTATAGCATGCCTAAGGCAAACAGTCTGTGCATTCATGAATATTGGAAAGAGTAAGTCATAAATCTATAATCTGAACATAAACATTTTTCAGGCTTCCTGGAGTCTGGGGGTTTGAATTTGTAGTAACATACATCTCATTTGAAGACTGCTGGTTTTATTTGCCTGCCCCGAATTTCATAGTTTGTACAGTATTTTTACCTGCAATCATGCACCTACCCAACAATTTCTAAATTAATAAAGGCTGCCATGGAATGAAAAAAGACAAGGACAGTGTGTGGTCGATCTTTTTCACCTTCAGTGATGCAAATGCAGTGGAGATTTTGTCCTGTCTTTCAAAAGTACACACAGTACAAACCATATTTTTGTCTGCATTGAGCAAGAAATTACTAGGAGAAGAATGAAAGTTTCTATACCATTAGAGCAATTTAAGTTTGTCACACAGAGTTTATCACACAAATTTATCTATGCAAATACCATCCCTGCCACAAATAACAAATCCTAGAGCCTGAGTTTAAAGATGGTTTGCACTATGCTCTTGCAGAGGAACAGAGTTGACCTTTTCTCAAGCAAATTAGTTCTTCCCGATACTGTCTCTTTAGCCCCGGTGTTCAGGACCATCCATCTTTCTTACGGCCTAGTGTTGAAACCAAGTATTTTCTCTTTTGTCCTTCCTTAAAGCATTAACAGTTAATGGGAAAGGAAGAAGGAAAGGAAGGAGGGAGTAAAGAAACCAGACAGCACCAACCACTTAACTTTTCCTTTATTTTATCAGGGAACATTCTTTTCCCCAGAGAAAATGAAGCCCAGTAAAAGGAAGCTAACAGCAACAGGGGGGAATCTACAGTGCTTCCAACTGGGAGCCACTGTCAAGGCAGCATGCAATGCAATAAGTGCCATGGTTTGGTAAATAATACTGTCAGACAGAGCAATGGCAAACTTTTTCTTATATTTCTCTCCGGATGGTGACACTGTGAACAGACAAGTTCTCCTGAAGTTTTCTTCTGCTCCAAAAGCACTCAGTTTATGGGAAACTCAAACAAGAACATCTATTCCTTTGATTTCTGCAGTTATCCATTGTCCTGACAGCCTTCCTTACATTATTTTTAAGACAACACACTCATTTTCTCAGCTTGCTGGAATYCATATACATACTGTCCCACACAAAAATAAACCACTGGAGAGGAAAATTAAATATTTCCTCATTCTTCCTGAAACACAAGCAAAAGAGGGAGAAAACTAACTATGAACTTCTTTGAGACCACATCTTCTAATATTTAAATACATATTCTCTTGTGCACAATTATTTTCAGAGGCAGGGCTTGAATGTCACATCCATCACAATTACCAGATTCTCTCTTCAGCAACTGTTTTACAATTCCTGTTACAGCATTTAAGAGTTTTCTCTTGTATACCTGTAGGAAAACTTGAAGCAGAGGAAGCTGCATCCAACCTATAGTAAATGATTTTTGATTCTTTTTTGCTCTTCTAGTCCTCTCCAAGTAATCACTGAGGGTCAAGAATCAAGCATAAGGAAAAGCAGAAGCATATCTGATGAGAAGTTTAAGTTAAACTGAGAAATAACACAACACATTTGTGAGGCAGCCCAGAATGCCATAGCTTTAATATCAGCATGGAATATGTATCCAGAGGAGGTGGGACATTATGAGAAATTAAATTCATAGGTGTAACATTAAAGATCYGGTTTAGCAAAGTTCAAAGAGAAAGCTAGGTGATTTCAATAGGATTTGAAAAATAAGTCTTAAGAAGTAGCTGAAATGACTGCATCTGTTTTACAGACAAGTACAGTTAATTGGTGGACGTTTTCAAAGGATTTGCTATTGCTGCATCTTTCAGACACAGAGGTGACAGAAGAGGGAAAAAATAAAATTTTAAGAACATAATAGGATAAAGGTAACCAGGGTGGTATGGCTTGAAAGGAGGATAATATTTAGAAACCTGTGAAAAATATAAAGTGACATAAAAAGATAATGTAATCAGATTGGAATGTAAAGAAACTACAAATCATGTGGGGTAATATCTGCTTTCAAAAAGGAGCCAAATGCCTATTAGGGACACATAAATAAAACCTCCTGCTGGTGAGTTGCATTCTCAAATACAGGAGTTTGAATATCTGAGAATGGAACTAAAAGCTGGCAACATCTGTCACTATAATTATTCCTTATTACCTGTATTACAATAGCGCCTGAGGCCCCAATTAAAGTTCATTCACAATCATGCCAAATACCTACAAATACATGATAAAAATCCGAATCCAAAGACTATTGAAGGAAGTAGATGAATGGAGRAAAAGCTGAGATCTCTCTTGTATGCTTAAGTATTGAAGAAGCAGAGGTTAACTACCTACTCTGAGTTGAAAAGGAGGATTTAGATGCCTAAATCACTGAGGCTCTTAAAAAAATTTTATCTGTGATTGCAAATGAGGGAACAACAAAATGCACGGGAAAAATTTTTCACTGTGATTTATTTCTTAGCTGTTGATGTTGCTTTAATACAGTGGTTGGATTTTTCTTTCACTTCAGAAAGCAAGATTACTAATATTTCCCGACTGATTGTGAACGGTTTCACAGAAAGAAGAAGGGGTCAAGTTTAAAATAGCCTTATATATAGGGGATAGAAAAAAGGATACTACCCTTGTGTTTGACAAGAATTCTAGGTGCACAAGAGGCAAGATTGCAATAAGACTTTTAGGGACCCTTTAAAAATTTGAGTAAAACTGTAATTTAATGACAAGTAAGTGGCTATAAAAGAAGCCTTTGGGAAGGCCAACTAGAATAAATTTCAGAAGCCAAGAGAATAAAATTAGTCTTTAATTACTGCCTATCACAACAAATTACTATGCAGAGTAACAGGTAATGTAGAAGAGACCCATCAAGTCAGGTAGCAACTAGAAATTACCTAGACTTTATCCAAAAACTTATCCACTGCTATTACTCAAAGGCAGTTGTTGAAAGAAATATTTTTTAAAGAAACATCCTATCAATTCCTAAAGGGGGGATTTTTTTTAGAAGTAGGAAAGTGGAAAAGTTCATTTAGGAGAAAAAGAATGTTTCTATTTTCCAATGTAATAATTTTCATTTTTGTAAGTGTCTAAGTGTTTTTAAAATGCCAAGGCTCTTTGTTAAGCAAAAACACATTGATAATTAGATGCCTAAAATCTCTTTCAAATGAGGACTGAGTTCCCAACACATGGACTGCTGAAGATCACCGGACGCTTACTGAGATTTTTAATGTACTATGTCTCCTAATTTGACCAGGGGCAGTTATAGTTTAAATATAAACATATTAAGTCCTCTCTGCACTTCTAAGAAGCAAAGGCAGATGCCTCAGATCCACTAAAGGAAAAGGATGCATTGGTTATGGGTAGGTTTTTTTTTCCTTCCAGTGAAAGGAGTTCATGAACCAGAGCTGAATTCCTCAGTGCAATGTAATATGAACAGAGACATGGGTGCCCGGTGGTAGGATTCACAGTGATCAGCGTCCCAAACAGTGAAATGTATAGGTGAGCCAACAAAAAAATTCATGGATAGAGATGATCTGCAATGTCGCCTCCCACTTCTAAGTGTCTGAGTGCAGCCCAAATTATGTGCTTATGTGAAAGTGGGATTCACAACCTGGAATCCCACCTGCACTTAAACTCCTTTGATTATGGCAAATTGTTTCACTCTTTTCACTTAAAACCTGTCTGTCAAAGGAGAAGGAGGAGAAACGAATGTTAAAATAGACTAAAGATTACAGCAGTTTCTAAGGAAACCAAGTCAATGCCCTCCTCATGCAAAATGAGCTGAAATTCATACGTCTCACCTCCCACAGGAGTGGCCCCTTCACTACTCACCTCGGGCTAGGCCTAGGGCTAAGACACACATCAAATGCAGCATATACAAAGCAGGTCCTGAATTGGTAAATGTCCCGGTACATACCCTCTAATCCCATTATAAAATCCTTTGAGGCTATAATCCTATAGTTCTGAGGTAATCATTTGATAAAAAGCTATATCTGCTACTGTTGTAGCACTCATTTTCAAATTAAAGAAAAGATTAAGGAAAGGCTAACACCACACAGAAATTGATCAAACAGCAGGGAAAAAGTGGGAATGCTGCACACCCCCAACAAAATCACTTCAGTAGCATGGGAGCAGTAAGTGTAATGCTATTCTTAGAAGATCACGCAGGTTAAAAAATGAAAAAAAAAAAGTAAGAAAAGTTAAAGGAAACAGAATCATGACAAATAAGAACATTTTTTTTTTGCCAGAAACAAATATGCAGAAGCACAGATATTTGTGACCCTCTTTTAGAATAAGAATATGCYGATTGAGTTATTTACTGATTAATCACTAACCCGAAGAAACTGAAGCTGGAACAATGCTTGAAAACCCTACATTATGTTGTAGGCATACTACACATTCTTTTGTCAAAAACTGTATATTTAATATGGAAAATCAGTTATAAAAATAGTTGAAATGAACAGGACTACTTTTAAAGCAACACTTCTGTTACAGCTGCACATAACCTGGGTAGGTTTGATCAAAATATTAAATTGTAGAGCAGATGCAGAAGAAATACACATGTCCAAGTTAAACGAGGCAAAGCAAGAACAGATGTTCCAAGATGCTGGGCATACAAAGAAATATGAATCTGAGAGGGGGGACCACRAGGGTGTGGAAAGTACCAAAAGCTAGAATAGAAATAAAATAAAGCAAGGTATGAGACCAATACAGAATACGGGGTAAAACTGTGGAAACAGAGTCCTAAAAGTTAAATCTGATGATAACTACCAGGCCTCTGTTATTGAAGGTAAGTGTCATATCCCTACAAGTATCATTAACTATGCACTAATAATCTCTGTTCCCAAAAAGCAGGCAAATGCTAAAATGCTAACATATATCTAAAATACATAYAGCAAAAATTAAAGGTTTCAGCCTCAAAGAAACTTAAAATAGATGATTTGCAGGATCTTGATTTGCAGAGATGGGGACTGGGCCTGAGGAAGGCACTCAGTCTCCATTCATTGGCCCAGAATGAGAGTTGCACACCTGTACATGGCTGCAGCAAGTGCTGGTTTTGTTTCCCAAGCATGGAGTGTTTGTGTGTTTAACACAGAACCCAGTAGCTGAAACAAAATTTGCTGCAAGGCAGCATTGCTTAAATATAAGTAGTGTCACTACTTCTGTAGCAGTCACTAAGTTTAGACTAGAACTTACTGAAATTCACTGGACTTCCCCTCGCTTTTACATGTCTTTTATCCTATTTACTGCAGCATGTCAGCCCCAGGCCTATTCTGTTTTTGCCTCAGAAATTTTCTTACATTCCTTGGAAAGCAACCTAATTCCTTAAAAATCCAGCTTATCGGGACATGTCTCTTTAATGATGAGGCTCTTACATGCAAAACTACCAGGGACTGTAAATAGCACCTGCCAGTCACTGAGTGATAAGATGCTGCATATAAAGCGAAGAAAAGTTCAATGGGAATATGTTCTAAGAGTCAGGAAATACGTTTTTAAGCAAGAGAGAAGCATCATTTTCTATTCTCCTAGTATTTGGCACCAGATCTGCATTTTCTTAGAATGTGTTGAAGTATGACAAACTGCCTTATGGAAACAGCCACACAGAAAAGACCTTCAGTAATTATAACATGCAAAATGTGCCTAGAAACTTCTGATTAATAATCACATTTTGTTTTCAAAGCTAATTTGTCAGCAGTGTTGCAGCACTTACTGTACATTGTTAAATGCTGGTTGCTGGGTTAATCCGTATCACGGTAACCCGACATCTGAAACACCCTGACGGTGCCTGCACTGATACCCATTAACTACTTYGCATGTGCAGTGGTCTGTAATAACCAAGAAGCCACAATTCAAGGTCATTACTACTACAGCTACAGAAAGCACAGAGAAGAAATAAAAAATAATGTTTCAAAAGCAAAGAAGGCTTCTGTGAATAGTACAGTGAAATATAAGCAAAGGTTCACTCTAATAGTATGTGAAGGTAGGTAATATTGTTAAATATTGTACTTAGCTTAATAAATTAGCAAATCTCTCCCTTATTATCCACTGTGGGTGTCTGAGTTTTGAGAATGCTTAGTTTGGCATCTCTAACATTAAGGAAGCCTAGAGGTGGTAGCTGATACTTCTAATAAAGAAGCACGTAGGTGTACAAGATCTGCATGAGTGTATTCGCTCGTACAAATGCAGCAGAGGATAAGTGATCTCCACCTCCACTCTCTGCGTGCTAGACATCAGGCATAATCAGGCTGTGCCAAACATTATTGGTTATCCTGCCAGTCTGTGTCCTGGCTGTTTGGATCGTTGCTTCAAAGTGGACCACAGCCCTCCTTGCCCTCCTTGCAGAACAGGCATTCCCCTGGGGACACTGAGGCCCTTCCTCACCCGACCGAAAATGAACGGTTATCTTCTGGTTTGCTTAGAAATAATTAGTAACCCAAATGTCACACAGCGTTGTTTACAGCAAGAAACTGCAAGAAGCTACTCATTAAATATGAATGTTCATTGTAACCAGGCAGAGCTCTCTAGATCTTTATCCCATTGTCTCCATCCTCACTTATTTTATATGCTCTAAATTTATTAAATAATAGCAATAGATAAGAAATCATTAAAGCAGCAGAAAGATCTTGTATTTGAATATGTATATTTATAAGCTTCTTGAAGAAATATTAATGGTATAATACTTGCAAGATCGATTCTATTCTGTTTCAGGGCATTTGGAAGTTATTCCTCATGTTCAATTCGACTTCATTTACAATTATTGTAATTTCTGTGAACTATTTAGAAAAGAAAATAATTGTTTTGCCCTTTTTAGATTTTATTATGAAACATTGCTGAAGAACAAATAATAGATGGGTCTACTAAAAGATCAAAATAAAGCAGCAAATCAGACATTGAATGTGCAAGTTTAAATTTCTCGTTTCCTAAAAATGCTAGTGTTGCTGATGAAGCTTCTAAGGTCACAGTAATGAACACACATTGAGAAACTCCATCTGTTTCAAAATGTTATATATTACTGTGCAGTATAGAGACCAAGAACTAATTAAATAACTACCAGAAAAAAAAGGTAGAGTTTGTAAAAAATTGTTAAATCCTTGGAAAAAAATAAAACATAAACCAGAAGTCTTTAGTTTCCAAGAAGAAACACAAAAAAATAGTTAAAATGTTTCATTGAAAGCTGGCTAAGATATTATCATCCAAACTTTCTTTTGTGAATTACTAATCATTCTTTGCAAAATCTATTTCAATAAGAGTTAATTAAAAAAAAACAGAACACCCAATCAAGAAAAGTTTTCAAGTTTACAACAGAGTATTTCCACAAAAAGTTCAACAATCCAAACTCTTGGATTGCCAGTCATGCTTCTCAACCAGAATATTCGARACCTAATGTGCATGGAACCCAAAAAGTATTTACATCTACCCCAACCACTCACAGGTGAATGTTTTGAAACCACAAGAGTTATTTTGGACAGAGCTATTTTTCTGACAAAATATTTCTAAGGATTTCTCCAAGTAAGGAGGACAAGAAAAAAAAAATTCTCGAAGAGCTTTTATTGATGTGCAAAGCAGCTTTTATCCAATACTAATTGCAACAATAGACATTTTCATTTGGCATCTTGAATTCTTTTCTTTCCCCAGATAGCTAAGAGTTATATCTGTTCTGTTAAACAGAAATATACTAAATTATTTTTTCTATCTCATTTCCCTCAGATGGAATTTAAACATAACCTCCTCCTATTTTGCTGCCCAGTTGCTACTTTATGCAGTGTTTTCTGGATAAAATATTTTTAACAAAAAAAAATGTCTGGACTGCTGTCTATGAAATGGTAATACTACCTCCCTTGAGACTATTCCAACCTTTTGTCCTGTGAAATTATTTTACTTACATTGTACATAGTTATTGGTCCTATAGAGGAGAGCTTTGCTTTGCAAAAAGAAATATCCAGAAGTACTGTGTTTTCTCAGGCAGTTGAAAAGTCAGAATTCTGAAGTACACGCCTGTCCTTACACACTGCTTCTACAGCACACACATGCTCTGTCTCTGCCTTTTTTCCCTTCCCTGGTGTTGGATAGATAAGGGGTCCTGTAAAAACGATGGCTTAGCCTGCTGCTGAAAGCTGTTGCAGTGATACCTTACAGATTTATGTCCTGAAAGATCTGCATAGCAGCTTCCCATCCCGCTTTGAGAGGACACAGCATAGTAAGATTTCTGCAGCTTTCCTGACCTTCTCTGTCCATTCCTTCTGTACAAACAATTCATCTTCTTCAGTGCAGTCTGCAAGCAGAACTCCATCGAGCCAGTAGAGTGGTGTCAGGGATTTCCCTGGCCGTCTACCCCTTTGCTCTTTCCTCTGTGCTGTCACTGCAGAGAAATGACTGCGTGGCAAGCTAAAGATGATATTTTCTGGGAAGAAAGGTACAAATTGTGTAGGAATGAAAAAAAAGAAGATAGTGTGTTTATGTGTAGATTTGAGGAGGGGGAAACCCTGACTGCAACATATAAGAGGCCACTATGCACTCTCATTTCTGCGTTGTGCAAATTAAATGTTTTGCTATACCCCAAATTACCCTATAGAATGGATTGTTACAATCTTTGAAATAATTTTGTAAGTTTGTGTGTCTTGCCAGTTTTTAAAAGGATTATAATTTTTTTTTCTTTCAACAAAGCTCTRTTACCTTGTTTGTGCAGTATGGTATTATAGCTTTTGGTGAAATATGCTGCACATAACAAAGACAGAAGATCTTTAGGGAAAGTGTATTACTTACATCAGATGTAAAAGGTGGTTGATCTGAGACCAAATCAGCTCTCAGCTTAAAGAGGAATAGACTGAAAGAGTCATGCCACTACAGTTAGGGCTCGATACTGTTCCCCATATCCCTGTATCACAGTTCATCCCTACTGCACACAGGGTGACAAGTATTGGTGGCAAGGAGTGCAGGACCTGAGGAGGAAGAGCATGGCAAAGCTGCAGTCAACAGCATGGATCCAAGGGACAGTGTCACACAGTAACAGACTGGTCGCAGTCAGATGYAATATCCCATCAGTCAGCATCAGACAGGATGAAGCGTCACCACAACAAGGTCCCAGACAGTACAAGACAGGAAGAAACAACTGTCAGCACTTGCTAAATTCAGGAACAGTGGATGAATTAAAATGACTAAGGAATGAATCACTATCCATTAAAACCTCCTGGTGATGTTTAAGATTGGAAAAGCAAAACAACAACAATGAGCACCCACATTAATTCAGTATCTTAACCATTGACATTTTGCAGACAAATCAAAGCAGTTTTCAAGSTGATGCAAAATGTAAGTCATTTTCCCCCCATGTAATTCACATTTATAGGGAGATTTATAAGATCCTATGTGTTCTTTTAATGATATGTCCAAATTAGATAAAGCCTAGAAAAATATTTTGTTAAACTGAGCATCAAAAACCCAAAAATACTGGACAGCCAAATGAATAAACATTCAGCTAAGTGTGTCTGGAAACCAAGGATAAATTCTAGAATATATATTTAAAAAAAAATTAACATGGGTACAATTGTAAATAAAATATGAGAGACAGACATCAGCAAGTCCTCATTTCATGACCATAACCACTAGGGCAGGTACATATTTTCCTCAGAGGAATTACATTAAGGTGTCTTTGCCAGCACTCTATCGCTTCTCCCTGCTCTCCAGAGTGCCACCCACAGAATCTTCCGAGGACAGCAGCTTGTGGAGCCCTCTTCAAACATAGTGAGTGAAACAATTTTGTGGAACTCACACACACACACACACACAGACATACTACCAAAAACATATTGTGAATTTAACTTGGTTCATTTCAATGATCTGCTTTGCAGCCCAGTCCCACAAACAGCTATATGCGGAAAAAACCAGGGTGATGACGAACTGTAGATGTTTCAGGAAAGACACTGAGTCTGTGTCAGGATAGGGATTTTTTTTTTTTTTTAAGAAAATTTTAACCTAAGTTTACCACCAAAGAAAATACAGTGGATAAGGACATTTTGGGAATGCATGCTTTTAATCACATAACAATCAGTTATACTAGGGGGAAAATTCACCCACTGTATCAGCCCAGGAAGTGCAACATTCAAACAGGTGATTGAAATGAGGACTAATGGATTCAAATAACTCCTTTCCTTTCCCCATCTTACACTCTATTTAGCAACTCCTGCAGCTAGAAGTGCGTTATTGTTATCTTTTGAAATATTTTCAACACTGAATCTTAAAATGCTTAAACATTTGTTTAACGTTATGTGCTGTGAAGAAAGTTCAGTTAATATCCTAGTAGATAGAGGCTAATATAGAGGCTAAAATACAATTGAAAGAAAATCTCTTCAGCAAAGCATTTCTAAACACACAATCAATCTGTGGGATAAGGCCTCAATGCCTGGACAGTTAACTTTGATCAAAGGAATGTGCAGTTCCCTGCTGTAAGTTAAGGAAGACTTCCTGATAAAGAAATTGTGTATTCAGCTGGAAGGGCTCCTCTGTAAATCCTTATGCAGCATATGTACCGTGGGTGGTCCCRTGTCACAGAACACTAAAAGGTACAAGGTTATGTCAATTCACCTGCTCAGCCTAAAGGGAATGGTACAGCTCATACTGGCTTTCTGGACCATCTATGTCATACTTCTGCCCCCAAGCTGCAGACCCCACTCACCAGTATTAAAAGGGAACAAAATTATACTAATTCCTATATATTTGAACCATTTCTACAGAAAATGGGAAATAAAGGCAAAGTGAAAGTGTAATCCCATTTAAAGTAACACTGTCAAATAGATCTTCAAACTCATTCATTTACATACCAGACAGATCCTTATTACTAGCTCCAGCTGCCTGGCCTAGCCCTGACAATCACAGGATTACAGAAATAACATGTCACATCTCATGTCATTAACCAGATGTAAACAACCTAACACTGTGAGTGTCCTGGATCTACAGTTGTACCAAGAAGTGTGGCCCAGCTGAAATGGAAAGCATAAACAGAAACACAAGTTTGTAAATGACTAAAACTCAATGATTGCAGGACTTTATGAATATATTAAATATCCACTGAATCATGGAAGTGTAAAGAACGACTTCAGTTATACACCTCTATTTTCTTTAAACATAATGTCATGTAACAATCCTGGGTTTCTTTGTTTCTTTCTTTTTTCCTTTTCTTTTTCTTTTTTTTTCCCAGCTATATATTACTGTTGGAGTTTAAACTATTAAAGAAACATAATTTTTTTTTCATAAGCCTTTAACATCTCCACAAGGGGAACTGGAGGGGCAGGTACTGATCCTTTCACTCTCTTGACCAGTGACAGGACTTGGGGGAATGTCATGAAGTTCTATCAGGGGAGGTTTAGGTTCAATATCAGGAAAAGGTTCTTTACCCAGAGGGTGGTCGAGCACTAGAAAGGCTCCCCAAGGAAATGGTCACAGCACTATGCCTGAAAAGTTCAAGAAGCGTTTGGACAACGCTCTCAGGAACATGGTGTGACTCTCAGGCACATGGTGCGTCCTGTGTGGAGCCGGGAGTTGGACTCAATGATCCTGATGGATCTCTTCCAACTCAGCTTACTCTGCGATTCTATTCTATAAGTGGACTATCATTATCTTGGAACTTTGACACCAAAAAGTATTTTTAATAGATCAAACATTTTTATCCTTCATATGTGCTACTACAAGCCTTTTAGAGTGGTTTACTAAGGTAATCCATCTGGAAGTAAAATATTCCATAAATGATTATAATTACGTCTCTGTCTTGAAATGTGTTTGTTCTCTTTGTGTAAATATTAGCATGAGATGTCTGCTATATCACCGTCCTCACTTACAGCAAAGGTATTTAGGATGTAAGTTAAGTGAAAGAAAACTGTCTACAAGCTATGCTTTAGAAAGAATGTGGAAATGCATGGGTCTCTTTTGTAGGGCAAGTGGATAATTTATAGACAATTCATTACAAAAATCAGGGAAAAGAGCATAAAATAGAGTGAAAAACAACTAATTAAATGCTCATTCCTGATAGGAAATTCTGAACAGGACCAGTTTTCCTTTGAATGTTGAGCTACTTCTATAGGGGTTTTCTCAAAACACTCACTCTCAATGTTTTTGATCTTTTAATCTAAAGATTCAAAGACAGTATGAACACTTTTTTTCCAAAGTAAAATAAATTAATATATAATAAGTGAATACACATATTGCATTTCATTATGTGTGCAATTGTAAAGTACATGCTTATTTACATTGAAAAATCAATAGAAATAAGAGTTTTATCTGTAGATTCAGTTGTTTAACATACGTCATTAATCAATTTGAAAAGAAAAACATTATAGTCTCATGTTACACTTTTCTTCCTTGAAAGACACATAATACATTTGTGGTGTAGTTGGTGTGTAAATAAAACAATCTAATTTTGTGTTATTCTCTGTAAAGCTACTTACATTCTAATCCAGTGGAAAATGGAAGAAACTTTTTAGTTATCTCTCTGTCTTTTCACTTTCTGCCCATCTTCAGAACTAAATCTAATGCACCTGTCTGTCATAGTAGAAGATAATAAGAATCTCACTATAAGATTTCTGTTTCTTAAAGATTCCAAAAGATACAATGCTCTCACGTATTCAGTGAAATACTGCCCTCTTTTAATGACTCACACCTCTCTGCAGCAAGACTAGATGTTTCAAGGAAAGGAACAAAACATTTTCCGTATAAGTTTGCCATTGTACCTTACATTTTTCTTATACTTTTCTCATTCTTTCTTTTTACTTTACTCTTTAATTCAACTTAAACTGATTTGCCTTCAAAACTGTATTAACAGACACCAGCTGGAGATATCCAACTGCAGTTTCTAACTTGACAACCAGCATTTCTTCTTAAAATAGGGCCTATGGTATTGGTCCCACACAAAATGAGGTTAGTAGACCGAACATTTTTGTATTGTTGTAAGAAAACAGTCTTGATGTAATGATGACATTTGACTGCATATTTTCAATATAAACCAGACCTCAATCCACCAAGTCCTTAAGCATTCATTCAGGCACCTTCCCTTATTCCACTGCTCGCCAGTTAATTATGTGATTAAGTAGTCCACTGACTATAGCCAAGGTGGCAGCTGGAAGGGCAAAAATAGCTAAGATTCACAAATGAAACCAAAAATTTTCCAATCAATTAATTTCTACTTCCGACTTCTTCACCGAGTAACTTCAGTTTCTTTACAATGTGTAGGACACATCATTTTGGGTTTTACAAACTAAATGAAAATGCTTTGCCCAGAAAACAGCAGGAGCAACCAAATGCCAAGAAAGTAAGAATGCCGTTTTATGTTAACATTATCTTTCAAAATCTATTTCCGATTCAGTGCAGCTTCCACTAGACTTCATCTGAAAGCTCAAAAATTATTCAAAAGATATAATTGATCTTTTTCTGTTAGGTTAAGCAAGTTTAGCATATCAGAAGAGTCATATGCAGTCATATCATAAAAGATATGACTGAAAAGATAGAACAATTTTTCATCCATAACTTTAGTTCTATCAGTATTAAAATATATTGATACGTTGGTTTCCCCGAAGGTCTTTTGGACACAAAGATGATTCTGAGAAYGTAGAAACAAAACAACTACTTTTATGGAGCTAGAAAAATTAGGGGATTTATATCATTTTTGCTTTAAGTTCATAGCAAAATATTTTAAAATAATAATACTACTAATAATGGAAAGATTAAGATAAGAAAAACAATAGATTTTCATTAATTAATAACATATTTTTCCATGCAACATAAAATACAGAAACCTTAATGTTTTTTGCTCGTATTTAAAACAAAGATAGGTTTTGAAATCTCAAAATTTTTACTTTATTTAAATTTTATTGAAATACTTTTCACAGGTGCCAAATTCAAGTTCTCAAGATGTTTCATCACTCTCTTTTTGATGTTTTAGGGTATTTTTGTTTGGTTTTGTGTTTTGGCTGGGTTTTTTTGTAAATTTTTGCAAGTTGACAAAATTTTCTTTTTTTTCAAGGCATCTCATTACCTGAAGACTTTCTGATATTTCAAGAGATGACTTCCCAGGCAACTTCTTTGTAAACATTTTTCAAAGTTCCTGATATAAGTTTTCACAGCTCCTAAAATATGTTATAAATTATTAAAGAGTGTAAGAATCTGCAGTGTTCTGCTTGAGAAAAAATAATTAAACCAGCGCCAATAAAAATGAGAATTACCTGAACTTGATGAGAGTTTCTTTGATGCTTCAAAAAGCTAGGGTCATTTTTTGCTTTTTCCTTTTACATAAGATTTAATTTGTATTTTCCTCTATAATTTCAGATCCAAGTGGAATAGAAATATCAAATATAACGATAAAGTGTTACAGTGGTATCTCTGACCTCTGAGAAGAAGAGCCCCAGAAATTTCATTAACCTCTCTGTTCTTGTGAGATTTAAATTCCACATCAAGAGGTGTAGATAGCTTGGATTGGATAAACATCTTGTTCTCAAGGTGATGTTTGAATTGAAATTCCTACCATTTTGAAGGTTATTTTTCACAATGAGCAACATGAAAAAATATTTCACGTGCTGCAAAAAAAATCAAAGAGTTAATTTCACATCTAAGTGACTGAATATGCAAGATCTTTGTCATTTGCACATTTTTCTACACTACTTTATCCTTTGAGGAAACAATATATTTTTATGGCACAGAAAAAACAGGTTCATGAGCAAACCCATGTTCAAAAGTTAGAAGACAAATGCTATGAGATAGCTGACCAAAGCTGTACTGAAGATGTATGCAGGCCCCATGTCTTGTAACATCTCTGCTTATCAGTCAGAGGATTTCTTGGGAGTTTGCAGGGGAAGGAGGCGGGAGTGATTGTTGTTGTTTTTGYTGTTTTTGTTGTTYCCCAGAAAGTCTGTTTCAGTCTTTGGGGGGAAAAATAGGAAAAAAAAGGAAACAATTGCAATATCCTAGCTCTTCTTGAAAAGCTGCAGCTTTCAAACCCAAGCTACCTTTTAAATTGTCCTTTAGATTATATTTTAACATGCATAACACTTTTAATTTACGATTCAAATCAGCAGTCTGTCCTTCAGAATATGTTCAAACAARTATCTTTCACTTACTTATATGTTTACAGAGGAAATTTTCTAAATCGTAAAGATATTATTTTTATAACCTCTGTGTAATACTTGGTTCATAATTCTGCAATAAGTGCTACATGGATGTAACAGTAAACTGGATCAGGACCCTATCTTACAATATTCTTCCAAAYGTACTGCATTCAAGAAAAGGAGGCAGCATAAGCTCTACTCTCAAAAAAACCAGGCAACATAAAATGCCATTTTACATTAACACKGTAATATGCATGTTGCAAAGGCAAGGTAGTTTCCTTGGGGTGCTCTTTTTTCCCTCAACACATGCAATAACAGCTTTGCAAAAGACACTGTAAATACACAGAGTGTATTTACCAAAAGCAAGGCATATCCAGTATTTGATTGTTGAGTTGGATATGTACTCTCTCAAGAAATCTGTTCAGTTTTTTATATAAGAAACTTAGGGAATAAGGAAGAGAACAYTTTTTGTGGGTTCTTGTAATGCTCTATGTCTGATTCAGCTCACAGCTGCACAAATTTGATTTGCATTGGATTAAAGCCATATGAATTTTTAAATTGTTGTGAAACTATTTAAAACTCATTAAATCTGTATGAGAACCCTGTTACCTTCTCCTRTCTTATTTAATTTTCTTTGTTTTTGTTTGGGGTTTTTTAATTTTTTTTTTCTCTGTCTTTACCCTCCCAAACTTCAGAATGCTAGATTTGCACTCCTTAGCTTCAGTGCTCTGGAGCCCAATAGGCCTTTCCATCTTCAGCATGCACCAAACTGTATGAATTCCTAATTTGTTTCCCAGGAAATTCAAAAGTCTCATTTCATTACTGAGTCCCAAGGAGATTAAATTCCCAGTGTACCAGTCTTGCACCAGCATAGAGAATTTTAACTAGCTTCAGTGAAATCCCACGTACTTTGGAGCTCACCTTAGGGAGAATAACCTGTCTCTTCCTTTGACTGGTTAGAATTGATCTGAAAAACTTTCTAGAATATACCAAAAGCCTGAAATAAGGGCTAACAATATTATGATGTCTAATAGGAAATGAAGGACTTCTAATTTAGGAATTTATTTTCCAAATATCTGGGTAYTGAAGGAAAATATTCTATTTGATGACCTAGTGGAAGCACAAGTGATTCCTTTTATATGTAATCACAGAAAAATATTAAGATGCAACAGGTGTTTTAATGCATTTAAACTGAGTGTTAATTCCGGCCCTGGAAAAAGTGGAAAGCAAAGCAACTGACACTTTAGTTGCTTCAGAGAAGAGCCGAGATATTGGTAGCTACCCAGGTAGAGACTGTCTACCAAGCAGATCATTGACCACAGAGATGTTTTCCATTCTAGGTGATCYCATAGCAAGAAAATGGAATAGTTTATTCCCTCCTCTGTCCCTATAGTGAATGAAAGAGTTTATAACTGTTCCTCATATTTTTTTGACACTGTGCAAAAGCTGAATTTTAGATCTATTTGGAGCATTTAAGTAATTGGTCTTGCTTCCTGGCTGCAKGCATGCTATTGCCCTCATCACTTCCCTGTTCCATAGAACTCCAGGTAAAAACCAAGTATATTTGGGAATACCAAAGTCACAAACASCCAAGCTATAACAGATTTAGTGTCATGTTTCTTTTAGCACATGTATTAAGTCAGCTTAGACCCCAAACCATGAGGTAGACAGAATAGTGAAGGGAATGCAAACAAATATGAACTTAGCTCATACTATTATCTACTACTTCATTTAGACCAGGCTGCTCAGTCTCATTTACATTAACAAGATACATACTGGGGTTTTCTTATGTAGTGTATAATACATCTTTGTTTTGAACATACAAAGTGTGTGAGGAAAATCCTGTAATTCACAAAATTTTCTCTATATGAGGCTCGGCTAGTCTATAATTAATTCCCTAGGCAGACATAAAATCAGAGAATAGCACTGCTTCACTGTAGAGCAAAACCATAATCTATTTTATTTTATGAAAACTTGTCAAAAAACCAATATCTTTTGGAGTTAATAGGGCTACTATTTGCCATTTTGGCCACTTTTTCTGAATTTTTAAGGGCCACAGCCTGCTAGAGAAATGGGACAGAACTTTGTAGAAGGATGAGAAATGTAAGTAAATCATGGGAGAGAACAGAAAAACAAATATGTTAATTTTTTTAAACTTGCAGATGAGAATTTTCAGATATCTGTTTTGATGGACCTAAAAGATCAAAATCAATTATTAAAACAAACCTACAACATAGATGAAAGACACTTGAGACAGAGCTGTGAGAAACACTTGTGAAACCACTACTTGGCAACAGTGCAGAATATCTGAATGAGTGACACCAATGTTGTGTGATACAGAAGAATTCTCTCCTGGTGCTGAAATGAAAAATAAATCAAACCAAAACAAAATAAACCACAGAGCAGCAGTTAACACAGGAATAAGCTGATGTTCACTGTTTTAAATTATTATTTTCATATTCTTGGGCATGGGGGAATTAAAATACTGTAAAAGAAAGTGAAAAGAAGCAATCTCAATCTACCCAAATTTGTAAATGGTCAGATTTACAACTGACGTTTGCTAAATGATGACGTTAAAATTTGGAATGTTGTGCTAGAAGTAATTACCTGTAACAATAATTTTGCCTAAACACAATGGTATTTTAATGCTTGTTTACTTGAAGATTAAATTAAAAACACTGCATCACCAAAATGAAAAGAAACTAAAACCCAGTCTAATTGTTATCTACTTGGAACCAACTGTTCAGAACAGATGGAAGCAAGCCTTGTACAAGGGATGTTCTGAAATAAGCAATCAGGAAAACACTTTAAAGTTTTTCTGTAGCAAAATACTCAACCTAGAATTAACCAGATATTTCATATGAAATATTGTACACAAAATTTTTATTAGTGATTAATAGATATCTGGGCAAGACAAACCATCATTGTTAATTCCCATAAATGTGGCAATCGGAGGAAATGTATTCAGAGGACTGTAATTGAAACGCTTTCTTTAGGATGCCAGGTAAGTCCTCAGGTTTCTATTTTTCTCATGAGTTTCTGCCTGGAACATGAGAGTTGTTTTGCACACCTCTCTCTCAGTATAATGCCACTCATTCTTTAACTGAGGTGGGCATGAACATCTTCGCTATCACTCACGTGACTTGGTGAACAAGCACACCCATGTTTATCTTGTTTGGTATCTGATGCCATGGATGTCACTCAGTTTTTGCACTGCTTGAGTCCAGGTGGATAAAAATAATAACCCATTCCCTGTATCTTAAAACAAAATTGAATACACCATGGAAACATTCTTCTCTAGTGCAAGTCCTGTCTTCTTGGTGACCTCACCTACATAATCCTACTTCCTTTCTCAGAGYGGTAACAGATGAACAACAGTGGAAATAGAACATAGAATCAGAAAATTATTCACCATACTTTCCTTACTATCTTCCCAATTTTTAAGCTATATACTCTGACATATCGCTTTGCCTTAGGAATAATCTGTAATAGTGTTTGGAAGCCCCCCCCCCCCAAAAAAAAAAAAAAAGAAAAATGTTTCATAGGAAATTTTGCAATTTTGTAATTCCRATGTTGGAAGTACAATGAATCTGTTTTTTCCCCTAGATCAGGCAGAACTTAAAAAATCAAGAAGATATTTCATACTAAATTGATGGAATGAAAAGCCCACCAGTCAAAAATCTTTTTGAAGTCCCTTAACATAAATCCAAAAGTTAGTATATTAAATAATGAAGGAATAATTCTGGTTCAAAATTTTATTTTTCAGCAGAAAATATTAACAATTGAAAATGTTGCCTCAGAAAAACAACTTCTTTTGACTAACAAGCTTCTTTGTAATGATTCAAAAACTTTTGATTTCCATCTCCCACCTGCAGTAGGTAAAGAGTTAATTATAACACAGCCATTTAYTGATGCATTTAAATTGCCATTTACTTTTTCTTTTTTCAATTGTCACAAATCTCATTTCTATTGCACTGAATTTCTAGTCATAGCAGCTATACCATGTCATCGCCATGTTCTCCTTGGTTATTATAGGCTCCTACTAATAAAAAAGGGTCAAGTGGGACCTCTGACATCATAAAGGAGTTAAAATCTGAAAAGAATTACAGTCATGATCATTGCAAAACTTCTGAGGGAAATTSTGAACAGTCAAGAAGTGTATTTATGCCATGCAGTCTGATTTATTTTTTAATTAGGCAACTTATTTGGAAGCCAGGTCATTCTTGGTTAGTTTGGTAATTAATTAGCTTAACCATCTTTATACCTTCTATAAATGCCACACAGTCTTATCTGCACATCTCTTCTTTTTCTGCTAACATTGTTATCTTAGGCACAGCTTACAACATCCATAAGCATCTATTTTGATTCATGTGGAAAACATAATCTCACAGTTGGTTTTATTCTCCACCTGCAGTGCTCTCAAAACACTTTACTTACAATTTACCAAGTTTTATAAAGTAACTACTTCCCTACTATGGGAGAGGCATTAAAAGCCAAGCAATAATTTCAAGCTACCCTACTGTCTACAACAAAAAGCCTACTAAGGCCTTGAAATACAGGAAAACTATGAAATGATAATGCCTTTTATGTTATTTCTATCATGTATTTATTTATACTAAAAAAAAMCCAGCACGCAAATGCCAAACTATCTGTCTCTGCCTGTGAATGTATTAATCTAGTGTTAAGATGTACACATGAATACACATAAAGATACAGTGTATGCATGGAATCACTGCTGAAATTGTTGGTTGAAAAAAAAGGCAACAGACCAAAAAACCTTCTAAAGTTGTCGAATAGTATTAATTTTTCAATTATCAGTGCAAATACAATTTTCTGAAAGTGAACGCTTCGTAACTGTTCAAGATTGATCTCAATTGGTATACAGTGGAGTTTGAGCAGTTAAAAATACAGAACTATCTAATTAAAAACTACATCCCTCTTTTTGCTCTCTTGAATAAATTATGTAACTGTTAGAAAACATGCAGGTTTCACATATAATAGTTCATGAAATTCATATAAATTGTCAATGTGCATCTAATAACAAATATTTCACAGCACATTTCATTCTTAATATATGGATTTTTGTTCACAAATATTAAAATGCACGTAATAGCCATATAAGCTACAAATAGGGTAGGTATGGGTAGTCATATACATTGGCTGTCTTTGTCCAATTTATATTGTTTTTCTTTTGAATTCTGGCCCCAAATTAGCCAGTTTAATGAAGCTATCTTTCCAATATTGAGGCAAATAATTCCCTCTCTTGCCTATTTGTGACTTTCATAGCTGACTGGTAACAAACAGCAGACATCTTAATTATCTCTAAACAATTTTATCATATAGATAAAATTTGCTTTATTGGCTTTATTGCCTCTATCCCACTGGAAAACACACACAAAGTTCTGGTACTACCCTTTCTGTTATATATAATGGGCACCAGAAATAGATACTATAGTTGTTAGATTTTTACTATATAAATCTAGATTAAAAATATACATATAATTTCCACAAAAAGAGAGTGGAAATTATATGTATATAATTCATGAGGATGCAAATTGTTCAATGATTTCACAAAGAAGACTGAAAAAAGAAGAAAAGAAAAAATGACAAAATCTCTTTTGCACAATTTTACATTATCAGTTATCAAAGCTGACCATCAAGAACTGTAAAGGTTTTCTATTTTGTATGGCTGAGAAATCAAACTGCAAGTGAAATTCAGGGATGATAGGTTTTAAMACATAAGAAAAAAAAATCTTCTGGAAATGTGTGACTGTAATTAGTTCCTGACTAGAGATCATAGGTAGATCTCTGGAAACAGGTTCAAAAATTTAAGTGAGGGGTAAGGATTTAGCAAGAAAATAAAGAAACTGTGGGATACCAGTGTGTATGTGTACCACTAACATGCCTTTGTTTTGAGTACTACATAAGTTATGACCACTATATGAAAAGGAAGCAAACAGAAGTGGAAAAAGAACTAGAGAAAGGGCAAAAAGGACCGTCTAAAGTGTGGAACAAACCCATATGAGGAAAGAGTAAATAAACTGAAGGTTTTTTAAGGAAAGAAGTGGGAAAATGATTGACAWAGGTGTCCCAAATCATGAATGAATGGGAGAATGGAGAAGACATAAGAATAATTCTAACCTAAGTGTACTAGAAGAGACAGTAAAACAGGCAAACCAACATTATACTTGCTTATCACCCCATTGACACTCATTTTTGTAGTTATCTACTGTGTGGCTTTTTTCCAATCCCATTAAACTCAGTGTGGAGTGTCTCAGCCTACTTTGTCCTAACTTATCAGGAAAACGATATTTATCTTCCAGTATCTTCTTATCTCAGAGCTCTGAATCTTTCATTTTTAAAATGTTTTCATTTTGAAGGGTTTTGTTTGGATTTTTTGGTTTRTTTGGGTTTTTGTTTGTTTTGTTTTAGGGAATTGTGGAGTTCTTTTGGTTGTTGGTATGGTTTGGTTTGGTCTTTTGTTTTTATTTTTTTTTCCTGAGGTTTTTTTGGTCATGGGTTTGTTGGGGTTTATTTTTTCCAGATAGGGAAGAAATCAGAGTTAGAAAAATATTCAAGATATGAGCAAATACTACTGTGTTCTGTTTTGCTCTCTGTCAGTACATTAATAATTCCTAAAATGCTCTATTTGTTCACTTTCTTGTACTCTTTTCTCAAGCATCTTCCAGTGAGCAGAGAAGCACTCCATCTAACTGATGGAGAGAGGGTACAGAGAGGGATGAGCCTTTGATCTGGTACAGCATATTATGCACATTCAGACAGTGAAAATATAAATTATTACTAGCTATTTAAAATAGCTGAGATCACTGAGAAACAGTGGCACAGATAAATCCTATGAAACTATAAAAAATTCTTCACTTCAATTACAACATTGACAAAGGGGAAATAAGCATCTACAYGGAGCAGTTTTACTCCAGTAAAACTGTTTATTGTGATGAATATTTAAAAATTGGTGTGGTAAACTTGTAAACAGAGAAAACTTACATATTGTTTTACAATTTTATCCATGAAAACATGGGTCAGCAATAGAATGCTTGAAACAAGACAAAGTGTGTTTTTGCTCTATTAATTAAGCCTATGATCCAAAGAATTCCCCAACTAAGACCTTATAAATTGATGCAAGAAGCAAATAGCAAAAACCAGGAATTTTAAAAGAATCAACCATCTTCTGTACATATTAATTGTGCTATGCAAGTAGATGTCTTACGTCTATTCCTTCTTRTAATTATGGGAAGGAGTTGGAGGGAGAAGGTAAGTGAGGTGACACGTGGTAAGTGAAACCTTACACGTGTAAAACACATTTTGGCTTTAAATTGCCACTAAGAATAAAAAATTTGCATTATTCCTTTCTGAGATAAACAGAAATTCAGGATACACGTAATTCATGTGTTCATAGAAATCACGAGCAGATACCCATTTGGCATAGAATGTGCTGTTCTGAGAACCACCTTTTATAACAGTGAACATTATTTTCATACCAATAGTTTGGCTGTAATGGGATGGAACACCACTCCACTATAACCAAATGACATTATCGGATTTAAGATTTCAGGTAACTGAACTGCGTCATTGTTATAATTCAGTCTGTCAAGAGCAACAATTTTGGTTCTGGATAATACTTAGTTCTGCACTGCCCTAAAGGCCATGCTATTTTGTGCTCTACTGCGAAGTTATCAAAAAATAGGCAGTAATGCTGTCCTATTAAGACGTCACATCCATTTAAGAAAACTTTCCATGATCAGACACCCTAAGACATAGCAATCTATGTTACATAGGAACATTTAACCTTCATTTACAAAATTATTTCTGGGTTTTTTTCCAAATGTTAAGTGTTCTGTATTTGGACCACTGTTAATCTTGCAAACAGCCTTGTTGAGGTTGTGTGCCATAGAAAGCTCAGGTCCTCATTCTGCTCCTGTGCTATGAAGTCAAACAAAGACTTTTTAAGGAAAAATGAATGTAAAATTAGGTTGCTCTTAGAACTTGGTTTGCCACGTAAAGTAAGCTGATTTACAAAACTACTAAACACATGCTTGGTTGTTGTGGGTTTCTCTATATTTACCTACACAAATATTTAGAGAGTGTTAGTAGACATCTGAAAGGACGTRTAAGAAAACAAGCATGTTTCAAGGTCTCTGACTACTGAATAATCATTACTTGTGATTTCAGATGGTCCACAAGAAATTAGATTTTAAAGGTGAAATATGATAGTTTATGTATCTGTTAACTTTGACAACACATTATTTGTCAAGCATCCTTTTTAGAAGACAGGCAATGAAACTGAACTTCCTACTGCAAAAGCTTTCATTGTCTTCATAGAATCACTTAGATCAGAAARGACCATCATTGAGTCTAACCATAAACTCAGCACTGCCACTTCCACCACTAAACCACATCCCTGAGTGCCACATCTACACATCTTTCAAATACCGCCAGGGATGGTGACTCCACCCCTTCTTTGAGTAGCCTGTTCCATTGMTTGACAGYCCTTTCCATGAAGAAATTTTTTCCTATTTTTTCCTAATCTAAATCTCCTCTGGTGCAACTTGTGCCATTTCCTCACATCCTGTCACTTGTTACTCGTGAGAAGAGACCCACCCTTTCCGTTGCAGAGAGTGATAAGGTGCCCCTTGAGCACCCTTTTCTCCAGGCTAAACAACCCCAGCTCCCTCAGCCACTTCTCATCAGACTTGTGYTCCAGACCCTTCACCGGCTTCATTGACCTTCTCTGGACGCACTCCAGCACCTCCATGTGTTTCTTATAGAGAGGGCCCCAAAACTGAACACAGGATTCAAGGTCTGGCCTCACCAGTGCCAAGTACAGGGGGATGATCAGTGCCCTGGTCCTGCTAGTCACACCACAGTGGATATCAGCCAGGATGCCATTGGCCTTTTGGCCACGAGACTGGCTTGTGTTCAACCAGCATTGAAATTGCAATGCACTGAAGTTATACATTTTTCACCTTCTATTTTGTGTTCACATCAAGGATCATCATTTCCTAAGAGCATCTAGCATAAAACACTTAAGGACACCACATCCCTTTTGAAAACAATTTTCTCTCCTTCATCCTGTAGTCCCTTTCTTAGGCATGATGCCTGCAACAGTATAGGAATTTTCACTGTTTTTCTGTAAACTCTGAGAAATAATCTGGGATTTGTGAAGATAAAACTGGGCTAGTTTTTTAAGCAAGATTTCTCTGCAGATTTAGAATTCTACCAATTTCTCTGATCTGTAACTTTTACTGGCAATTATTTTATTTATACTTCCAAAYTATTAACAAAAATAACATGCTGAAAATGGATTTATGATTAGTCTGCTAGGATGCTCTGGCTGAATCACGATTTCCTACATGATTCTATTTTCAGATCTATTTATTAGATTAAAAAGCAMCTATTAAACATATATATAATTTTATGGTGATTATACTCATTGTTTTTAATCAGAATGCYGCATAGTGCTTAACTAAATACTTCATAAGCCAAGAAAAATGCATAGAAACATTGAAGAAAAGAAATTGTAATTCAGGGAAGCAAAACATCAAATTTGTTCTCTATGCTTAAAAATGTGGTGASTAACACTGTGGAATATTATTTTTTAATTCCCTCTGAAAATCAACTTATATTGGTTTTTCATTGCCTCAATATCATGCACATAGATGCCAGTTAAATTAAATTGTACTATTAATTGTGTCCCTAGCATTTTGCAGCTCATCGGATTCATGACTCAATCCCTACATTCGTAAAAAATAATCTTTACCTGATTTTCATATCTGTGGATGAGGAACATTTATTTTAACTGTTATAATAAAAGTCCATTAAAAGGAAGATGAGCTTCTGATGTTTAGAGGAAAGATTTAATATTTACTGGACTACGTAGTTATTATTACTACRTACACATAATTACTTTTACAAGTCTTTTCTGGAGGGTGCTGAATATGAAGCAAATTCATCTGGTTTGCTGCTCACCAACATTCGTATGGAAAGACAGATATTTATTATTCAACATATTTCATGCACATTTCAGCTCTCGCATCCAGTGCTCTGCTAAGCSTCTAGAAATCAGCTGTCTTCCCCTTTCTATGGAAATCTGTCTTCCAACAGGCTGAACACCCGGTYCCTGACAGAAGCTGTGCGCTAATCAGCTTGTCGTTACAAAGGCCACAGAGGTTACAGCGCAATTCTCTGCCATAGTTAACATGAGGAATCGCTGCTGGGAAAGGCAGTTGTCCCAAGCAGTCACAATGGAGTGCCTGTTAGGAAAAGGCTCAGCAGTTTAAGATGCTGGCCAGAAGATCACACTGATAGACATTTAACATAAAAAGAGAACTGAATGAAAAATGACTGATCGGACAGACTCCTTCTCAGATGGAAAGCATAGAATGTGTCATAYGTCTCACCAACATCACTGAAAATATTGTAAGGGTCCTTCTGGCAGCTCTGAAGCAACCACAGAAACTGGAATTACCTCTACAAGTTCTTATCAGTGAGAAGTTAGGGGCCTGTAGAGATGTTACAAATTAGCTGAGCGCAGAGAATACTGTTCTGTTCCTTTAGTCCTTTTTAGGAAATTGAGAAAAAAAATAGAAGAATGTATTAAAAATATGTTGGCTACTACTTCTGAATTGAACTCCATATAATTTCTTTATAACCTTGGCCTTTTAATGCTACTAAATATTTTTATGTATTCTTAGTAAGCCTTCATATCTGTGATATTTTGGGATGGCTGGAGTAGTTAAAACAATGTGTTATTTTCATTATTTTATCAATCACCAGGAGTCAAGGTTTGTTTTTAATCTGGATTTGAATCCTACCATAGCGTCTAAAAATTACTCCTTGATGCAGGGGTTTACCTTTTCCTACACTGAAATTGAGGTGTTCTGCTACTTTCTCATGGTCCTGTTTTGACAATAAAAGGAAGAAAATCATTAATAGGAAACAAGAAGTTAAAAAAAAAAAGGCTGTTAATTGRCAGAGTTTTCTGTAAGGCAGTTCATTGGGAAATTTGGTTTTTTGTGGTTTTAGTGTAGCATAACTTGAACTGAGTCATGATTGGCAATTCTAAACTTGGCTAATGGCAGATGATTCCTTTGCCTGTTTAGACTTTCACAGGTTCATTGGCTGTGGAAGTTAGCATTGGTCAAGGTTCTACTTTTTCACTGTTAGACCTCCAGAGTCCAGGAAAAACATATCTATCAGAATAGAGAATGCTCTAACCTCATACATAAAATGAGTTGCTGTTTTAAATCACTTCTGAACTTTTGTATTTAAAACCTGGTTTTCTGCTTTGTTTTAGCTAGTGTGTGTTTGTATGCACTGATGCAGTAACTGAGGAAGTACACACTTACTTGGAGAGCCTGTGGTCATTGAAAATAAATGGGTGTGTAGAATGAGTGAGAGCAAAAATGGGTGTAGTTATTTTTTATTATGGATTATTCAAATAGTTTGGTGCTTTCTGTCCATGAAAAGAGACATATTTCCAATTTCCTCCTATTGCTTTACTAGTAGGATAACGCTGGGAACTAAAACTGGGCAGAGGAAGTGATGGGGGCAGGGGAGGGTTTTCCTTTCGTTCTGTCTCTGAGAGAGAGAGAAGAGAGACAACCACTGTTTTAATTTTGTTTGTTTGCTTGCTTTACATACTTTAGAAGCAAAAAAGCATAATAACTTTTCCATGTTAAGCACCAAATTTGAAATCACACCAAAAAAAAAAATTACTGATTAGGACTTCACACAGAGAAGCGAATATATTGCTGCAAGCATAACTATGAGTGAACAATTAAATGTCTGTTACCATTCTTTTCATTTGGCATTTCATGTACTACTCTCTGAGAAATGATTAGAAACAAAGAGAAATGCAGCACTACTTGGCATATAAGCCATAAATACACACTCTAATATACCACTTCATTTCCTGTGCCGAAGAAAAAAAAATTATTCCTGTTTTGTACATTAAACATATTATTGAGAGCAATATAGCAGATATAATATTTCAGCTTTAGCAACAGAATAGAAACCCAAACACTGTCATCCGGAGGCTGGAAGGGCTTTAGAAAGATAGGCAAGCATTTTATTTCCATTTTGAACATGAGAGAGCAGAGACCAAATGTATTAAGCAGTCCATGTAACATCAYATGAATCAGTCACAGAATCTAGGCTTGTGACTTCTAAACATACGCTGATTCATTAGCTCATGGATTTCTTGTTAGTGTCTTGAGCTTCTAAAGTATTCATCCTTTCCCTGCTACTCTACACCTCCATTTTTTATGCTGTAATCCTATCAATTTTCATTATCCTACAGTGTGACAYGTCAAATTTCAGATTAAAAATCTTTTAATACAGGATTATGAAGTAGTCCTTGCTGATTTTGCTCTTCTCTGCTCTTATTAGACAAGAGGGTTTTTTTATAAATATATGCATGCAATAAATCTTTCTTCTCATAGCTAAGATTGTTCTTTACATTTTATCCGAATCTGTGCTAGATTGCTGTTGAGTTACCCTGTTCCAGAGTAGTGACTGTTTCTCAAATGTTGAACCCACATATATATATAAAATTTAGAAATCTTTCAGTATGCAACTTTTTATAAGTTACATCTGAGAGGAGTATTATTTCTCACAGGTAGAGTCATTTCAGCAGAGAATTTTAAAAACTCAAGTGTTATTTGCTGTTAATTCTTTATTTTATCCTTTATTCCAAATGAACGTTAACTTTCTCTTGCCTTAAAGTCCAAGGACAACCAAAAACTTAAAACACAAAATTTTTAATTATAATTTTCATTAAATACTAGATACGGAAAAAGATCACTATGAATAAAATGTTTGTGAGGCTGTACATGTTTTCAAAGAGCAAAAAGGGGTTGCAGTTAGCAGGAAGCTTTTTTAAACAGAAAGCAGATACAGAACAMAGGAAGGCAAAGAAAAAAAGAATTCTTTTGTATTAAAAAACCAAATGAATTACATTAAACATAGCTAAGTTTATCTTTTTAAATTAAACTTATGATAATTGTTTTCATCAAGAAAGAAACTAGTAAAATGAAATAGCTTTTTCAGTGATTTTTTAAAAGAAATCTAAATATTATGAATCAGTATATTAATTATGACTGGAACAGACAAACTGTCTAAAAATAAAGATATTAACACCCATTATAAGGAGATTCACTACATTATTATTTTTTAATTATTAGAAAATATACGGCATTGCCTGCTTGTTGGGCTTATAATGAAATGCCTGGTTTACCCTTTGGTATTATGGTCATGTAGAAGCAGCAATGTTTATAAGATGGGGTCAGTTGCATAACTGATCATATTGACAACTGTTAATCATGATCACTCCTGCACTCTCAGAACCATTTAGAAAGAAATTAAAATGTAATCAACAAACCAACACAGACTGGAGGGTCTAGTGTTCTTGCAAAGAATTGCTAAATCATCGACAGCTCTACAACACTTCTAATGTGAAGCAGGACCTGAACAGGATACAAACTCCGAAAATATGGAATGGAATCCTTAGTGGAATACAYCTCTTAGGAAGTGATCTTAAATTCCATAGTAATTGTCAATAAAGTGGGCAAGTGTTCAATAACTGATTGTAGTGTCTTTTTATATTTGTACATCCGTATCTATTGACCTTTATTCTTTTTTACATGGAAAATTTAAGAATTTTTAAAAGCCTTCTATGTATTTAAAACGAACAAACTCTGAAAAAAGAAAGGGTTATACACTGACAGGTAGAAATTAATGCTGCAAACTAGGCTGTAGATATGGTCATTTTTCTTACTAGTGGAGAAAGGAGGCAGAAAAATGAAATTTTAAAGAAAAATTGTAACCTAATTGAGAAAAGAGTTGAGCTTTTATATTAACTTTACCAGGGACAAAATTTCATTGCATTGGTTCAATTTAGTAATTGACTTTTTTAAGACGCATTCCTTAATGTTTATCAGTTACAGATCATATTACTTTTGGAAATAGTCTCAGCTTAGAATCTTCATAGTATTTCTATGTTCACACATTCCAAGTGCCCAGGGTAGGTAGACATTGGGATTTAACACACCATGCCTCAAAACAGGACCACAATTGAAGTAAGTTTTTCAGGAAGAGTCCGGAGAGACACCTGGATTACTGTAAAAAAGCAGAGCAATGATTACTTCATTCCTTTTCATAATACAAAATCATTAATTAGTATAAAATCAAAGAATTACTCACTGCCGATATTACTGACTAATGCCTCTTACTGTAATGTATAATGAAGATCCATTAGGGTTAATGATCTCTATAGAGCTCACATATTGGAGTTTAGAGAATTTCTCCTTAGAAGACATTACCTATTGACAACCACAGAGTCACACTGGATTACTGAAGAACAAAGACAAGGATGTGACCCATTTACATGCCCCTATTGGTCTTCCCTGACTGACATGTCCCCCAAGGAGGTTTCATTATCCATTGTTCAAGACTCTGTTTTCCTGAATGGGCTCTAACTAGCCTATGGTTTCTGCCAGAATGAGATGTAGAGTCACTGGGCAGACAGTGAGCCCAAGGAAGGATTAGTCAGTCTGTTACAGAACACCCTGTGAGAATGCAGGAGCAGAGAGTAGAAACCATCAACATGCGCAGTACAGAAAATTTGGTACCATCTTTGCTTCAACATATTGAAGGAAAAGCTCARGTTAGTTTTCAACCTTGTATTGAGAACAAAATTCTTTTTGCAACCAAGTAGTAAGTTATTGTTCACAATGTCACATATATTTCTCTATATATACACACATAGGTATCTACTAAGGATTTGACCAGAAATCTACTACTGTTTCACTTTTTTTTCAAATTTCTTYACACTATGGGTTGATATAAAACATTCAGACTGGTTTCTTGAACTATCTACAAATCCCAAATTTCACTGTTAWGAATATCACCTTTCTTTTTACCATGAACTTTCGGAAAATTACCTTTGACTATGAACTGCACACTCAAATAAAAGCTTTGGATAGTGAATCTCTATTTCAAAAGGACTATGATGAGCTGCATAGATTTACCTTATTATGCAGCACAAAGTATTAATATAAATAGATTACAAACAGTTGCAGATTCTAAATGCTTGCAATATATAGCTTCAACTCTTCTCTGACTTAAAAACTGCTACTGAAGAGCACACGATAACTTCATACAGAAGGTGACCTGGAACTTCAAACATAAGAAAGTGACTAACAGGGCACAGACTCAGAAGAAAATAGAAAAAAGGAGTTAAGGTAGGATGATTCATTTGCTGCAAGGTCAATCACTCTTTTCATTTTTCTCTTATGTATTAAAATTATTATTTGCTATTAAATCTAAATAACAATTTACTACAGAAAGTATGGGACAATTTTTAAAACATGATTTGATGAATGTGGACACTGTGTCTTTGGGATGTGTACTTCAAGAGCAACCTATTTCCAAGAGCACTGATAGAAAAGTTTGTTTCTATAAACTAAAGCAGCGTCATATATTCCTTTCATTTACCAAAATGTGAAAACCTTCCTATTTCACTTTATGATTTCTCCAAGGAATAAAGCAACAATTCCAAACTCCTTCTTAGTATATAAGATGTTATTGTCAGGTACATCTAATGAATTTAGGGGAGCAAATCCTCGAGCAGATCAGCAGAACTTATAGTCCAATCACTGATAGTCCAATATCAGACTCTAATTAGGAAAGATAGAAGATTTGAAAGAGAAAGCAGATTGACCTCCTAAAGTTGCTATAATCTCTCAGGACCAAACACAAAGACAACAGGACTAGTGGCAGCAAAAACTGTACATATTGGAGGTTTTAAAATAGTAAGATACAGATGCCTAAATGTCACACATTGAAGACAACAAAAAGCATGAAAAAGTAATGACTTCCTAATTTCAAAGGATATGGAGAAGTTTAGGATCTAAAGAGTCACCATGCATTTAATGTCCTTAAAGGAAGGTGACTGAAAATTGCTCTGTCTGAAAAGAAAAATAATGACATTAATATAAGAGTAAATAGTCATCTATCTCTTTTGACACCCTACCTAGGTTTGTGATCCCTAAAAACACCAAACAAATGAAAAAAAACTAAAATCCCCTTGTCAACARCAACAAAAAAGAAATTAAATAGGAATTGTGTCCGTTCTTGTCTTAAAAGCATACCTAAGTCAATTTTTTCTAGTCTTAAATAACAAGAACTCCCAGTCACTACACTAAATATAAATTTAGTGCTTCCCAATAGTGGATCCAGAGGAGGGAAAAAGGAGAGCACCACTAATAAACTCCAAGTATCCATCTTCTCCAGCAAATAAAAAAAAAACTTCCAAAGAAAGCAAATATACATCAAACACCACTGATGTAATTCTGCAGAGATTTAAGACTATATCCTTAACATCATTATGTCGAAGAAATGTTCCTAAATTTGTTAATAATTACAGGTTTGAAATTCACTTTGCAATGCAATGGAAGAATGAGGATGAAGTAATATTAAGGCAATGTCTCTATCTCAATTGCAATCCAGTTGAGAATACAGATTCTAGTATATTAAAAAAAAAGTCACCACATCCATCAGTGTGGGAGACAAAATAAGGACATCATTTAGACCCCTTGAAGAGGAAAGAATCCATCTCTATCTCCACTCCAACATTGGATAAACCCATCAAGAGTGTGCAAAAGGCAGCTTGCCTCCAGTTCCCACACAGGAGACGTCTTGCACCCCATCAGCCTTCTCCCATGTTGTTGTTTGCTAACCTGGATAAAATGACCCCCTTAATTAAAGGACTGCCTGACTCACCGGAGCTTTGTGCAACCTGATTGCAAGACTGACTTCAAGCTGCTCTTGTGGGAGGGCTGCAAGCTGGACCTGATTTTACGTGGGGGGAAATAGCAGAGGAACTACAAATTTATGACTGACAGGTGGGATTTGTTGCAATTGAAGTGAAGAATCACACTGCTGTCCAAAGGGTGGAACCCAGGGAAAAGGCTGCTTTGTTCAGAGACTGGAACCAGGGAGGTGAAACCTCAAGGAACAACCTGTGGAGGGAGGGATTGGAGAAGGGTATTCCTTGGGAATTGATGGACAAACAACTGCTCCAAGATTTATGAATGCTGGTGAAAATGTGGAAACAAAGGAATAGGAGTCCCCAGAAGAGAGACCATCCTTCTTCAATACCCAATGAGCTGGTGATCCTTACAGTCCCCTTAGTGGAGCTGAATGTGGCTGGTTGGGAAACTCTCAATGCTGTCCCCAGTAGGTGAGCCAGGGTACAGACAATGGAAAGACCTTAGAAGACTCACTGAAAATAAAGATGGTGATACGTTGGCAACTTTCCCCTTGGTTCCTTGCGATCCCCAGTCATCTTTTCACAGTCACAAAGCACCCCTTCCTCTGCCCCAACTGAAGGAACTACCAAATGAAGCAGGATAGTCCCTGAAAAAAACAGACACATTTTACTGATGTTTGGGTACTCTAAGCCACAGGAGACGGCTCAAATAAAATGTTGGTTGCCTGGTGACAACCCCACTGAGACATGATGATATTGGGTTCTTTTCCTTTGAATATTATGGGATTGGGCCTCCTGAAGGGGAAAGCCTGGGTGGATTCTAAGGGAAAGGGGTGGAAATTCAGTTCCAGCTTTTACAAACTGCTCCTGCGCTACCATTGTCTAAGGTACTGAATGTAAAGCCTTATCCTCTGCCACTAGGAGCCAGAGAAGGAATTGCTGAAGTCATTCAAGAGTTAAAGGAAAAGGGAATTGCTGCTCAAAGCCACTCCCCCTATAGCTTACCTACGTGGCCTGTCAGCAAACCAAACAGGAGGCGGTGCCTGACTAGACTATCGTCGCTTGAATGCGAGTCCTTTGACTGCTGCAGCACGTAATACAGCCAAACTGGCTTCCACAATTCGGGAACAAACTCACCTTGTTTTAGCTAGAATTAACATATAAGATCTGGATTTAATGGTTCCATTCAGAGAGGGGGATCAGGAATATTTTGCTTTCACGTGTGGAGTACAATACACTCATCTCCCCCAGGGATACAGGCACTCACCCACTACAACCCATCACACCCTAGCTCTTGAACTGAAGGAAGTGACGAGATGGGGATGCCAAGGTGTACCAATACATTGATGGTGTATTGATTGGGGGTGCTGATACCACTGCGTGGAACAGACTCAGGCAAAAATAATTGACCATGTGGAAAAAATAAACCTGCAAGGTGTCAAGAGGATGGATTCAGACTCTTCTCAGTGGTGCCAAGCAATACATCGAGGCAACAGGCAGAAACTGGAACCCGGGAAGTTCTACCCAAACTTCTTTACTTTGCAGACGACTGAACACTGGAACAGATAGCCTAGAGAGGTTGTGCAGTGAATATCACTTTTCCTGGAGAAAAAATATTCAAAAGCTGTCTGGACAATCCCAAGTAATGTGCTCTGGGGGACCCTGGTTTAGCAAGGAGATTGGACTTCCAGTGGTGCCTTCCAGACAATTTTGATCAAGCAGGATCTACTGGACTAATGGCTTTCAAAATTTTCATCACTGACCCCATTACTTTCCCAGTGACAATTYTATTACACAGTAATTACAAAGCAAACTGAGAGAATTTTGAATTTTGTAGTCAGTATTGTATCATAAAATTGCTAAATATGTATATATATAAGGCATATATACATATAAATATATATAGCACATATACATAATTATACATTAATGCATACACAAATACATAAAAGGGTTAAGAAAATCTCTCATTTGCATTTTACAAAGTGCAGACATTTCTGTTTTGTTAGGTCTCTCTATCCCTCTCTAAAAAGTTACTTCTTAAACAAGTCATAACACTGCTAAAAAGGTGGATGGGAGGAAAAGTCTTCTTACAAAAAACATTACAACAAGGTCCCTTGAAAAAGTACCAGACAGCAAAGAGATAATTCAGGACTTTGGAAACACATGGCAGTACTTAATCTTGAAATAAAATATTGAATTTTACTATATTTGGGGCTACAGAGGTTTTGAAAATATTTCATGCCTCATTTGCTKTGAGAGTTATTTAGTCTCAATGAAGTATCAAAGATGAAATCAACATAATGATTTTTATGGCACATTGCCAGAATAATTTTATTTAACTGCTTTGCATCTGGTTATTTGTCCTTTTTTGGTTGATTACTTTCGTAATGACTAACCAGCCAGATCTGGAGCTGCAGGAATTTCAGTAACAGCATACTCTGATTAAAACAACTTTCCTGCTTTGCTGGTGAAAAAAGAAAAGTAAAGCACAAGAAAAACAACAAAAACCCAAAACGGATCACTGCTACCAAAAAAAAGAGAAAAAGCTATGATAATAAAACTTCCCAGAATAACTTTTCAGACTACATGCCAAATTCACAGTCCCATGTCAGATGATAGCTTCAGAACAATTAACCTAGCTGTGATAGATGAGTTTCTTCAAAATTAGGTATTCAAACTGAAGAATATATGCATTAGGTTCTTCATAAAAACTGACTTCCTAAACTATTGTGTTCAGTTGTTTTATTCCATAGATTCTTGAAGATGCAGGAAATGTAAAGTTGCACTTCAGAAAGGTCCAACTTTGACAGAAGGCCTTAGAGCATAAATAAGCTTTGTAGGTGAGTGTAGGGAGACATTAGTATGTCCTACATCAACTGTGTAAATCATAACCCAAAAAAATGCTTTAGTTCATCACATACTGGGTAACATTTTCAGAAATAACTCTCTTGTAAAATCRCACGAGCTCTCTCTCTTATTTTTTTATTTTATTTTTCACTTCAATGGTTGTACCTTATTTCCTTCTTTGCGGAGAAAAAATGAACCAAAATCTAAACATAAACAAAAAAAAGAAATTAATATAGACTTAGCATAATTAAGCAYAGAGTTTTTTAGAACGTAATTTTTGAAAGACTGCCAAAAATAATGTAATTTGTGCTATCCTTGGACAATTAACATGCTTGGTGAGTTTGTAGAACCTTCCACTTTTAAAAAGTGGATGATGTGCTAATTCTACTGATTTGAAGTCTAGAGGCTGCCCTGTTTAAACTATGTAAATTACCAACCTAAAGCAATTACTCAATCTTATTGTCATCACATCATTAATTCTCTACAGGTTAAACAAATTTGGACTCATATTTGCAACTTCCACATTGCATCAGCAGCTCCCCCAGCATATTATCTTCAGACAAATTAAGTAAGACAAACTGGTCTTATAATTTGACAAAAATATGCATTTTTGAGAAGAAAAAGAGATTCTGATATTGCTACTGAGTTATAATATACTGCCAAAGATATTAATGTATATCTCAAATATTTCATTTTTAAGTCGTTACTTTTAGGCTGATAACATCCATATGAATAATCCAGATTACAAAACCTCCAAAGCCATATGATCGCATCCAGAGTGTCTCCTACACGTACATGCTCCCAGCTTTTGCATACTTATTTAGAATTTTCTGTCCACGTATAACCTAATATATAAAAACATGGACATGCATCATGTTTGTTACAATTCAATCTGCTTGTTTGAAATGCTGACCATGTGTATCACAAGAAAAATGTACACAGATAGAAATGAGATCTAAAATCTTGAAAGAAGAGAATAGACTCTGTAACATTGCAGTGAGAACTGGATCTTTTGGCTAAAACTCTGACAGAGTATTTCTCCTCTCAGTTCACCCGTAGCAGCTACATATCACTTCATTTATTCATATTCTCTTCACCTCCTCAGATTTATATTCTGAAGAGCCTGGACACTGTTTAGATTAAAAAAAAAAAAAAARGCAACAGAAAAAAAAACATAAAAGGAAATAGATTACACAGTTGTGCTAGCTCATTTAGACTAAATGGGATCGGAGAAAGCTGTAACTTTTGACAGAGAAACAGTGACAAGCCATGCCAAGTGGGCTGAAGCCCACAATATTTTCAGCTGATAATGTGGTTGCCAGAAGAAGACACTGAAACAAAATTTAAGAGCGCATGAACTTCAGAACAGAAGGAGCTATCTGGGTAGTAGTTGCTGGACAAGAGGAGAATGCCACAGCCGTTCCTCACTCTCTAATACTGCAGTGCAGCCCACAGATGAGCACCATTCAAATACAACACACTAGAAGAGTGATGGACTGAAGGATGTGAATTTACCTCCTATCCTACTCATGCTCTTCTTAAAATGTGAATAAACTAATTGTATAATAGAGCTACTTGGATGACTTGTACCATGCTGTGTTAACTATCTGTATTCTTTCCTGTCCTCTCTCCTGAAATACAGAGCATGCATTTTAATTTGTAAACTATAATTGAAAAAAAATATACAGGACCAGTTTTTAATTTTTGTGGCTTTTTATATTTCTCAGGTACTCTGTCATCACCCATTCTATCTGCAACAGTGCTTCTAAGATTTCATTTAAAATCTGATTTTATACTAACATTTTCACAGAAAAAAGGMAATTTTAAATGTCTAATAAGTAACATTGGCTTTGATAAAATGAGTTCATGAGAATATAATTTCTCAGTATAATGAGAAGCTTTAGAGAAAACACGTGACATTTCAAAAGCTAGGTCTTTTACAGAATGTATTTGTACTAGAGTCACCTCTTTTGGGTACTGTAACTACAACTGCTCTGGTTTAGGACATTGCAGTCTCTCTAACAAAAATTTTTGATTCTCATGTCAAGCAAAAGAGCAATTCYACAGACAGAAACCAGTTCGTTCCTTACATCTTTTCTGCCTACATATGTCATTTTCCAGGCTACTGAATGGAAGGAGAAAATACATCGTTTATGATATAGTGTAAAAATAAACTAAAAGAGATGTTGAGAATCCTCAGTTCTTACTTCCTAGATGGATGTAAAAAAGTGCCTTGTTAAGTTAGATGCTGCTTCTGAGAAAATGAAGGAATCTTGTAGTTATCTGAGGGAATCGCCAAAACAAACCGTAGCAGAAATTCTTAATGCTGGTCTGAAATGCCAGAGTGTTCACTTCTTCTTGGTAACATGACATTTTGTATTTGTTTTTATCCTCTGTCACACACAATTTATAACATTTCACATTGTAAAAAGTAATTTAAAGGTGCAGCAGCAATTTAACACACAAAAAAAATCCACCTCCTTAACTGTGGGTCACTTTACATAGTTAAGCCTTCAATACAGAAATATTGCCTTTGGCCATCATAGATAATGAGGTTCATCCAGACACGTTGATCCACTGAATAACAAATAGCAAAATAAAACAACTAGAAACCTTTACGACTGTGTCGTCCCACAATATTATATTGTCCTTCCCCCACAAAGAATAAGGTTTAAATATGTAAATATAATTAAAACAGGAGATGATGTTGTCCCCTCCCTTCCTTTCCTTTTGAATCCTATTTTTGATTTTATATAGACTGCAAGGCTGGAGACAGAAAGACAAGTAATTTGGCATGCTTTCTTCTGCTAAAATGAGGAGCATCATAAAATTTTATTCAGCCATTCATTCAAGATGAGAATACACTGGACATTGGACAATATGAATATAAATTTAAAATCTTCAGATAAGACAACAATTCAGTCACTTTACCACTTCAACCYTTTTAAAACTACTTAAAGCACGTGTTCCAGTATGATGCAAGTAAGCTGTTTTGAGGTTTTCATGCCATATAATCCTTCAAACATTCTTTGAGTTGACTCAACAAAGATTCACTTAGGGAGCAAGTTTTATTTGTGCTTCCTTTAGGATTTGTTTCCATCCCAGATTTTTGAAAAATCCTAGACTGAAGTCTGATCTTAATTAGTACAGAGCAAATTTAGTAGCACCAGTGACACTATTCAAAAAAAATTTGTAAAAAAGCTGTAAACCAGCTTATTTCAATTGTTGTGACAAAGTCAAGACATTTAATTCAATCAACTTCTAAAGAAGTCTTTGAGATTAAGACGAATCATTTGGAATTTAAATTTGGCCACTTATATCCCCAGAAAAGGACGTCAGTATTTGCAAGATCAGCATTCCCTTATAGTAGCTCCCTGCATTTAATTTCAAATTCTCACAGGACTGTAAAAYGGAAACATTTCTTACTCATATTTTCAATTCAAAAATAGAACTTGTCCCAGGGCAATARGAAAACTTTTGTAAGTTCTTCAGGTAAAATTAACATTCCATTGCACATAGAAAGTAAATGTACAAATAGTTTTTAGAAATACGTTTAAAAGGAATACTTTCAATGTTTTTCTAGAGTGTTACCATTTTATTCCAWGAAAAACTTGAGGTACAACCAAAGTGACAGCACAAGTATTTTACAAAGTTTCTGACCTTTTGAGATATTTTTGGCTCACAGAACAGCGCATATGATGCCATGGGTTTTTTAACAGAATTTTAACTGGATGAGGTATGGATTTCAGATAATAAGTTAGCAACAACATACGTTTCTAGAAATCTCTTTAAATAGGTTTTCAGACACATAACAGGCATAGAAAGCTTATGACACTGTAAATACATGATTGTTCTCCATCCATCCGTATATTTTGTGCAAAAATTTACCCTTACAATTAAGCAAAAACCGCTATTTATTTCTGCTTCTACTCTTAGTTAATTCCACAATTGGCAAAATAAGAAATGTACCTATCTTAGTTGGGGAGCTAATGTCAAAAGTGCAATCAAATTAAAAAATAGAATGCAGGTGGAACATGAAAACTCTCTTCAACCACCCACTGATCAAATAATTACTAGGGAAGTGCTGTTATTATTGTTGTTGGGTGAGGTTTTTTAATAAAATAAAAGCCTAAAATTTCAGRTGATTATTAAATTCTTACCTTTACAAGCCCTGTAACAGAGACAAGACAGATGATGTATTTCTGATCCATCTTTTGTTACTCTTTAGGTTACAAATTTCTCTTAGTCTCTACAACTTTATAAATTGTGGGGGAGTAGTGTCTAAGATATTTAATATTTTCCCTGGGAAAGGACATAGTTTCAAAGAAATGAATCTATCGTGATTCAAATGAAAGAATATGTTTCAAAACATTCAGATGAGAGAATTAATTAAGGAAACACAATAAATATCAAACCTGGTTGTCCTCCCATTCACTTAATTTCACAGCAGTACAATCCCCTCATCTTTCATGGAACTTTTCCCAATTTACCACTGTCATAAGAAGTGTGGTGAATATCAATAAGATATTACAGTTCAGGCAGAATTATAATACCAAAATAATGGAGTGCTGAATGAAACTGAAAGAATTCACAAAAAGCATCATCAGTGGAGGGAAACACTGTTCTTACCATGTTTTTTTGGAAACTCTCACTATCAAACACCATCGCAGTTAGGCGACAGGTACATTAAAAAAAATTGCAGGAGCACTAGCCAGAAAAATYAGTCTTTAAATTTAGTCCAAAAACAACTCTCTGCTTCCTTTTATGTAGTCATTGTTGATATCTATAAGCAGAAGAAATATAATCAATCAAGATTATAATTTTCCTACTAGATTTTTTATATAAGTATGATACAGTCAATAATAAATATATTGTATGGTCTATTCCTTATAAAATAGCAGGCCTAAACGACCGCAAAACATGTTCGAACACTGCTTTAGTTGGCCTGAAATTGATGGAGGGGCTGAGTACAAAGAGAATTAGTCCAAATAGTCCACCAAACTCACGACTGTGAGGAGGAAGCAAGCAGATTCCACGGTCTGTACCTGAGAAGCATTACATCTGAAACCCGCATAGTTTTGGATTAATCAAGCAAACTATGAACAGAGAAGTCCCTAGCTGTTTACTATTTAACAAAACTCTTTGTGTTTTCTTGGAATAAAAACTGGTGGAAAGTAGATGCTGTGGTTTAAGCCCAGCCAGAAGCCAAGCACCAAGTAGCCACTCACCCACTCCTCCACCAGTGGGATCGGGGAGAGAATTAGAAGGGTAAAAGGTAGAAAACTCATGGGTTGAGATAAAGATGGAGAAATTCACACACATAAGCAAAGCAAAACAAGGAAATTATTCACTGTTTCCAAAGAGCAGGCAGGTGCTCAGCCATCTTCAGGAGAGCAGGACCCCATCATGTACAAAAGTGACTTGGGAAAACTTGGGAAGACAAACACCATCACTCCAAACATCCCCCATTTCCTCCTTCCCTCTTCTCCCCTCAGCTTTATATGTCTTTCCAACCTATGTAAATTTGTCAGGATAAGTCATTAATGAATTTTTCCACATTGCTGCTAATCCTCCTGTCCAGAGTATAAACAAATGTGTTAGAATACCAAAGAACCAGACACTTGGTTGTGTTACACCTTCTGCACCAACTCCTTAGAACTAACCCTATAGAGAGACTATTTTTCTATGCAGTTTGTATATGAATAAAAGAGCAAATAGGAAAAGCTGTGAAAAGCACAGCTATTTTATGTGCTTATTTATATTTTTCACTTTAAAAGCTATACAGGACAGTAAGCTTCATGGGCTTTGTAGGTACTTCTGAGCTGTTTATAAATAAAACATGCACAACTCCAAGCAGAGTCCAAATTATAGTAAGGGCTATCATGAAGGTCACTGTGTACTTTCTCATGGAATGTCTCRCATATCACAAGATCTCTACTCAGAACATATTCCCCAAAAAACTAGTTAAAAATGGTAAGGAAAACTTCAACAAATTAAAAGTAAAGAATTGCTACTCTCTTTTCATACAAAATCCCACTGTGAGATGTCTCATTTATTCTGGCTTGTCTATCTTAGTTTCCTTACATGCAAAACAGAGATAACATTAGCCTCCCCAGGTGCGTGAGGGGAGAATATGGTGATAGATAGACAGTTAGTTAACATTCCTGAAACACTATCTATGTGTTAAAATATTCTAAGATAAATGGAAATAAATGGAAGAAGATGTCAATTGTCATAACAGAAAAATGTCATGGTTTTTAACTCACAGCTGAATCTATTAGTTTACACTCTTGTACTGTTGGATATACAGTAATGTTGCAACATTTGACACTGAGATCGCTCTTTTAAATTAGTGAAGTCCAGAGGAACCAAACAATATTGTGCAATTTGTCAGTACAATGCAGATTAGAATTGTGGAAGTCAAGTCACGCTGTGAAAATTTGCATGAGTCACATACATTGTTGAGTTTTAAATTCACTCTGTCTACTCAGGCAAAAGCCTTGACATTGTCACTGTAAGTTAGCACACCAAAAACATTAATAGTGCTGAAATAGCTGTAATAGAAAAAGCATCAAAATGGTAAAGTGGGTAAAGAGATGGACAGAAAATAATGGGAAATATTTTTTTAAGAAATATTAATTACACTTCCCCCGATATTATTTTGATCCATTCTATATACTCCATCTCAAAGTGAAATACTGCAGAAGTTTGGAGGACTGCAGGTAGATTTGGAAATATCTCCAGAGGTAGGTAAAAAAAACCATTAGAATTTAAACTAATTAGAAAGGGCATTATAGCCTGACTTGGTGCAGAGCCATATGGAAAGATTAAAGTCATTTAATGAATGTCAAAGAAAGCAGAGGCAGGCCAACCCACCATCTTCATATAGAAAACCAAGCTCAGTAAAGATGGAATGGAAAGAAATGTGAAACTTGTCATTGTAAAAGGCAGAGTTTTTTGCAAATGCTGTTCTCCTTGTCTTATGACTTTCTTTTCTCTCTCACTCTCTTTCAGAAAATTAAAGGAAAAAAATATATTACCCATAGTGAATTTTTTCTCTGTAAAAATCATCTGATGCTTTCTAAATAGGGAACCTTTAGGCACCATTCTTAAAGGTGCACTACTTTCATCTCTGCCCTAGCCCCACTTTTAAGGGGGAYTGGATTGGGAGTGTGTGCTTAGAGGATCAGAATGAGCAAAGATCCACATTCACCCCAGGCTTACTTCCCACTGGTTTCCATACAGTCATTCCCACGGGAGTGATTACAGGCACTGCCTGACTGGGAATACCTCAARTAAGATTGGGCAGAGACACTATTTAAGTACCATGAGGCTTGTGGCCAAACCCCATAAGAGGCAGCAACTTGGCTCCCCTGGCCCCAGGAATCTCTGTGGGGAAGCACTGTTGACATCTGGTAGACAGAAGCAGCTATGACTAATGGGATTATGGGAAAGATCAAAACCATGACAAATTGTGTTTAAGAGTTTTATCATGACTAGAAAATGTGTCACAAAGTGAGAGGAAGTAAGGTTGAGGGATCCTGGAAAACGCCGTGTTGCCGTAAAAAGCAACAGGAGTGAGTCCAAGGTAAACAATCACCCAAAGAAAAGGAAACAGCTTGCAGTCTCATGATTTAATATTTAGAGGTTCGGAGGCAATTTTAAAAAGTAAAAAAAGATTGTTTTAAAATATATTTAATTTTTTTCTCCTCAATGCAAGAGGAATGTATAGTTCTTGAAAAAATCTGGTAATAGTATGTGGGAAGCCTGCATACTGTACATGCTGTTGCTAGGAATGGAGTAAGTAGATGGGCCAAGGCTTTCATACAGGCCCCATGGTGATCTGTAGCATTGTCAAAAGACATATAGAGCCAGAAGAGGCAAGCAAAACCTCCAACAGGCAGTGCAGAGCAAGAGCAGCTCACATCACAAGATCAGCCACCCAAGAGAACAGGTGACAGTACCGGGACAGCATCTGGCAAACACAACCTAGAACTGAGGTGCTGCTGAAGGAAGGTGTCTGACACCTTCCTTACAAAATACAAGGATACCAAAAGGGATAAACACCATGTGGGAGTAAGRGGGTTTGGGCTGTCTGTGCTGATAGATAAAGTGCTCTTTTCCTTTCACAAYGCAGAGGAGGTAAGGGTTATGAATACCAGTGCTGTGGAGGATGATCTAGAGCAGATGTGATCAAACCTCTCCCGACTTGATTCCAAGGTCCCCAGCAGGCCCKCTCTTCATCCAGGTCAAGGGTTTCGATTCCCAGGCAAGCTGCAGTCAGRGAACTCTGCTCTTTCCATGCTGATCTATGAGTAAACTCAGGAATTCGAACACTTTGAGTCATGCAGCTGCCCACTCACTTTGGCTCTGTGTCAGAAATCTACAGAAGGGAATTTGCTGGGGATGCCATAATCTGGCAGTCAAAGAATGGTCTTTTTTTCAGCTACCAGGACCAATGCCATTTTTACAGAGTGGTAACTTTACTAATCAACTTCAAGTGAAGCCATTGAGCCACTTCTGTGAGTTACTGATTTATTTTAAAGAGCTATTTTAAAAACCTCACATTTTAGCATAAGTGAAGAATACAGAAACTTAAATTACAATAAGGGAAAAGACTGCAGTAAAATGGAAAGAAAGAAAGAAAATAGTGCAATTAACCTAAACAGGAAGAGAGAAATTTGCCCCAGGGGAACTGCTGGAAGAAATTGAGAAGGAAAGGTGATTACTCCTTCCTCTATTTCTCTGTTTAAGGCCTTTAAGAAGGGAAAGCTTTTGTCTTTAAGGCCAACACTGTCACATTTGACAATGCTGACACAAAGGGATATACAGGTAACTCAAGGGAGAAACATGCTCTGCAGTAAAGAACAAATATTTTTTGGTTTATTGTGAGCTTCTCCCCAGTTCTAATTTCACTTCCAGACTTATACTTCACACCCCACCAAAACCAAATAAAGTAAAAGAAGYGCATTACTGGCACTAAATTAATGAATTAAGGTCACTTTTGATAATAGAGACTAAATACTCACCTGAGTTAAATGAAGACAAGAGATCTTCCTCAGATACCCTAGTTCACTTTCAGAATATGTATATATGAAATATCAATAATTATTTTTAAAATAATACTTTAATCTAAAAAGGAGTCCTATTTCCAGAAGCAGTCAATATAATTTCATAGAGTTCATAGTCAAATAAGTTTCTACTGTCAGTTAATTAAACCATTACTAGAATTATTATTAAATTATATTATTATCATTGAAATTATGTAGTTGCAAGCACTAAGTTGTAGAGTTCTGCTTCCATCTTCTATACAGTATTACTGCTCAAGTGAAACAAGAATATCCATTCCTTTGAAAGATAAACATTTAGAGCACAAAATTGAACAATTCTGACTTAAATTACACTTAAATGTGAAGAACATAGAATATAGGACACATCCTCCATGTTTGGGAAACAGAAAAAAATTACCATTATTTTCTTCTATTCATTTGCCTGTGCTTATAGCATTATAACTCTTTTACCAATCATTTCAGCACTCCTCACTCTAAATTTTTGACATAAAAAATGAAAGTAGGGATCTTGGACTTTAAATGTCTTGGCAATATGCTTGTCAGCTCAAAAGAAAGAGCTAAGTGAACGGTTTCCTTTGATATCTGTCTCTCATGGTATTGGGTCACATCTAGCACTATGAAAAATAAAGTAAATACAAGCTGCACGTTAAGGGAAAAAAAGAAAAAAATAAGGTTTCTGGTACAGAATAAAAGATGAAGTTTTTACCTAGTATTTTYGGGGAGAGAAATGAATTAGATTCCAAATTGACTTCCATTGAAAAATCAATCCTTTCTGGTAAGAAAAGGTTGTGGGGTTTTTGTTTTTAGTTTTGTTTTTTTGTTTGGTTGGTTTTTTTGTTTGTTTGGGGTTTTGTTTGTTTTCTTGTTGTTGYTTTTGTTTTGATGTTGTTTAGTTTGTTTGTTTGTTTTTCTGGGACACTAAAGCAGTTTTAGGATTACTGAAACTGAAATCAGTATGTCAGCAATCATGCTTTTGGGGAAGAAACATGCAATGTCATTTTTTCACTCAAGTGAAACTGGTTTAGGTTGATTTAATCTGAGTAGAAACATTGCTCAACACTTATACAACTTTTTAGTGTTGCTGGAGTTTGGGATTAAATATCTTGAACTGAATCACTATCTTCATTATTAAAAAGCTCCTCTCATTAAAAAGCAAACCCCCTCCCCTCCAAAAAAAAAACCAAAACCCCAACAAATAAACAATCCCAGTTTATTTAGAAATACAGAAAATTCTTGAGATGTCAGGAATTACTCCAGGGTTAAGATTGCATCCATGCTTCTATTATTACCATACCTTATTGTCTACTACATTAATATTTTTGCTAAAGAATTCATCTGAAGAGGAGTAACATAATTTCCTCAGCTCATTCACTTCCATAATCACAATCCTGTCAAACAATTAACTTCCAAATTAGAACTTAATAATGCAACTATTTTTTCAATTACCATACAGACTAGCAGTCATTCTGTCCAGTCTAGAACCTCTGAAGGAAAACATTACCAGATACTTAAGGAAAACACAATAAAAATGCAGATATAAAATAATATTCCACGGTTGAACCGCATTCATAAAGACTACAGAATTAGAAAAGAGAGCAAAAGAAAACTGTTAATTGGAAATTAGCCTTCTTTCATGAAAAGTCTTTTTTGTAAACTTCTGTATACAATCCCACCAAAATAACTTGAGCTGTTGACACAAAAGCATGGATCATTTAAAAAAACCCAGAAAGTACCTTATGACCTGAAAAAAGACAGTCTATCTCATGACAGTGCCACTCATAATAGATGACAATGCTAAATTTATTGTAAATTTACACAGATAAATAAAGCTGATATAATTCCTGATTTTCCAGTGGTAAGTGCATGACAAAAAAAAAAAAAAAAAAGCGAGACAGACTGAAAAATTCATGGACACAAAAATCTGAATCTATCTAAGAATCCAATTAAGTGAATTGACATTTGTAAATAAAACGACCCCCCAAAAAACCACCAGTTTCTTTTCTCTGCTGAAGACTTGGGAACATTCATTGCTATGAACAGGACRAACAGGATTTGTTCCCAATTCTAAGTCAACACACATTTGGCATATGAACATGACAAGTAATGAGGTGGAGGAACAATTTGAGAAAAATRTACTTTTCTGCTGCTGTGAGTCACTGGGAATTGCTCAAAGAAAAGGCAATTTCTTGATGGAAAACATGGTTATTAGGGCAATAATRGAATCTGAAGATATCACTGAACTGTACATATACTTGTTAATGCAGAGAATACATGTCCCAGCCCACATATATGCATCAGGTAAATCATGAATGTATATTTATCAACAAAAATAGCACTGTAGGCAAGAGTGATGAGAAATATTTGTTTTCTGTCTGCCTTCATTGTCTTCATCATTTAAGCATTTGGGTCACTTCCAGTTAAAGACCTGAAGGGATAAATTATAAGTAATGGGACTTATTTTATTTTCTTTTGGCCATAGGTGCTTTTAACAGTGTTCAGAGCTAAAACTAACCAGAAAGCTCCTTTCATACCATCATTCTTTACCATTCATTGAAACTTTGAGATAGAGATCACTAGGTCCTGAAGTCATAATCTGAAAAAYATTAGAAATAACACCCACACAATTCAAAATCATGTCAGCTTTTCAGAAACATGTGATTTCCTAATACAGAAGGTTTTGTTATTTGGAAAGTTAAATGCTTTGCAAGCTTGTTTAATGAAGATGTGCAACTTTTTATATAAAATCTTTCTAGAAGTTTATAATAAGAAGTACTTTTGAAGTGGTAAATGAACTGATTGAGTACCATGAAATACGTAATTTTGATTATCTGAAAGATTTGATCATTGCTTTGTATGGAAAGAGTTGAATAGAAAAAAATCCATCCAAAATTACAAGCTACAATTTTGACGGATAGGCATCCTGGAAACAAACAGCCAATCCAAAATCCCACCACATCCTTGGCAGACCTTACTTGGAATGCTGGTATACTATGTATGCAAATGGAAGAAAATATTTGATCAGATTGGTAGTATCATCTCTGATACTACAAAAAGAAAAAAGCAAATGAAAGGTGAAGATAGGAATTTTACTTTCATTAATCATAATGTAACAAACAGCAGATTCCCTTTTGAAGARCGAGACAGAGGGAGATGGGAAATGAGCAGTTAGTAACTCTTAATGACCCAACTTCAGCTATTATACTATTACAGCTAATTTGTTCCAAACCATTCCTCACACCAACATAAAATTCTCTGGAGCAGATATTAATTTTTCCAGTATCAGAATATGTTTATTTAATACAGGAGTTCAAAACAGATGGAATTGCAAAGCCGCATTCTCATTCTGTGCAGTACAGCACCACATTGTGGTGTGGTAGAAGTCAAGCTGGAAGCCAAACTGAAATATATGGAGAGGGTCCAGGGAAATGACTTGGACACAGAGACCAAACAAGGTAGTAGGTGACCTGGGAAAGAGAGCAACAACTCAAAAGTATATGTAAGGAAGTTTTCCTTCATTTTTTTTACCCCTCTCCAACAGTTTGCAAAGAATTTTTGGACCATCTAGTCAGAACAGACGCCAGTAAAGTATGTAATTAATTCCATTTGATGAAATGAAGCATACATTCATAAATAAGTTTAGATAATGTAACCTATTCACATGAAATCCTGTAGTTTCAAAGTTAAAAGGCAAGATTGATTAATCAATGCTCATATTTTTATGAAATTCGAATGAACAATAGAATTTAAGAACAAATTAATTGAAGATATCAAGCTTTTTTTTCTTGATATCATTAATTCCAGACTATTGAGACAACATGAGATTCAAGATAGGAACTTGAATTGTCCAATCACACAAGGCAGAAACCAAGAATCAGTTTCTTCACATAATTTCCAGTATTACCTTGATCAAATAATGTAATATGAGTCATCAACTACTCTTTATGACATGGCAGATACACAGGACAAAACAGAAAATGAAATCACTGACTGTTACCTCCTCCTTCTCCAGCAGGACCCTTCAAGATTTCTGTATATTTTTTGGCTCCCGAAATTCTCACATTTTCCTGAATAGTGAGCCACAGAACAGGGGCAAGGCAATGCCAGTGATCTCATTAAATCCTCCTTTACCCAAGTCATGACAGGTCAGCACAATATCTAAATCACTTTAATTCTCCCTACTGAGATTCTGATAATAGAAAAGTATGCTCATCGGCAAATTTCCTACACAGATGAAGACACACTGTAATTGACCGTGTGACCCCTGAAAAATTATGCTATTTCCACCTCTTACTTGTGACCCTCCCAAGTATCTATAATTCTACAGAGCTGTGTCAGCATAAAATGCATGAAACTGTGTTTTAAAACTGTGACAACGTTCAGCCTTCCTTATGTGCTTTATAGCATATTTTTTAAATGAGAATGTACTCATGTAAAGACATACTTGTAGACTCAAGCTTTTGCACGTATACATACAAAAGTACATGCACACCCCCATACAACATCCCAAATTACTTCCCTGAGAAAAGGAAAGCAATTTCCTGTCAAAGTAAATTTCCTGGCAAAGTGAATTTGTCCCAATAAGAATGATTGCACCTGAGATGTGCCAATCATTGGAAAACTCAGAATGCTTGGAGGTAGTTCAGGAATTGCTCTGAAGAAAATAGAAACATAGGTCTTTTGTTCCTAGACMACAGCCAATCATTCAGGTTCATTATCCATTTAACACTGATGCCCAAAGCACGTTGTGAAGCTCTCGGCCAGTGCAGTTCTGGAAAGCTGTTAGAAAGTGAAAAAAGCAAGAATATAAAGAAATTTTATCTTAAAAAACTAATAAAAACAACCAAACACCCCCCCTCCAAAAAAAAAAAAAAATCCACCAAAAAACCCAACCAAGAAAAACCTTTAGGAAATGGCAAAAATACATCTTACTCTATAAATAAAGAATAGAAAAAATAGTACCAGTGAAGTCTGTAGATTCAGAAACCTATCTCTACTCCACTGTGTCCCTGGTGAAAATCTCATTCAAAGATTTTTACTGATAACTTGAATCTCATAGGAGTTGAGAAGAACAAACATTTTTGACAAACATTTTCATGACCCTCCTAGAAGATACCAGTGCCCATCAGCCTAATTCTCAGATCAGAAACTGTTAATGCAGAACTGCTTGGCACTGGGCAACAATTTTTTCTGAGCTTGAAGTGGTCTTGTGGGGCAATGGATGACCTTATGCTGAAAAAGGAAAATTACTAATATAGCAATTATTTATGCAATAAGATCAGAATGACTCACAGAAAACAGGCCCAGCTACCAATCTCAGATAGCGTCTTATATTTAACTTGCCAAGTAGTAATAATATCCATTGAGATTTTCATGACAAATTCAATAAAGGCATTCAACACTTTACTGGATGACAGGGGAAGAGCCCTGAGTGAGCATATATATCATGGTGTGGCTCTGATTTAAAAAAAAAAAAAAGTATTAAAAACCTTCTTGCATCTTTTTACATTTGGTTAAAATTTGGAYCTGAATATCTTTCTTAAACTGATCTATTAAATGTACTGAACTAAAAAGATAGAATTTAGTCCCAAAGAACCTGACATTCATCATTCATAGAATTCATCACACTCATAAAAACAGTTTTGTAGAAGTACTCTGCAGTTCAACCAGAACCAACTTGCCCACTGTGTTGTAAAAAAATAGGTGTACTTTCTTTAAATGCAGCAATAAGAAGAGCAGACAGTGCACAGAAAACGGAGAAAAATAGTAAAAGAAAAAAACTGTCCCACTGCACACAAAAAAAAAACAAGAAAAGGAAAGGGCCTGTAGTCCCCTAGAGAAGTCTTTGGTACGAACAAAACAATATCTCTCCTGTTCAACAATGACTCTGTTCCCATTAATAGCTCAAGCATAACTCGACAATGGATACACCCTCAAACCTATCAAAACCACCACTTTCATAGCTATCGGCTAAAAGAGCCTTGGAAGACAGATTCTTTATAACTGGAAGCTATAAATGTACTCAAAATAAAATTAGACTTGACTTCCATCCCTAATTTTTCCTGAAAAATCTGACATCTACTCTGATAATAGGAAATATCTAATAAAGATATACGACTCATGACTTCCTGTACATTTTAATATTTTCAAGAATTTAGGAACTAAAATCCTGTATGTTCTTTAGTTATGTATTTCAAAGTAATGCAAAAATGAAGTACACTTTCATACATGTTTTCCTAGTAAGAAATTCTTAGCCTCTCTCCAAGGGCACACCTGGATTTGACTATAGAATGTGAGAACACTGATATTTACTGGATATTTTGTGTGTTGAAACTGTTGAGCATTTCCTCCAGAAGATCAACCCAGCACAAATACTGAAGCTTAGGTAACCTGAAAAATTCTGAATCCAAGTCCTTGAATTTCTTAAGATTACAAAACATTTTTCATGCCACATGAAAGCTGTTTATGTGCATCCATCTAGATCAGAGCAGCAATGGCCTTCTCATTATAATTTTAAGTTATACTTTAAAAACTGAGACAATCACTTCATTTCAAGATTGTTCTCATTTATTTGAGGAGTGTGTCGAGGGGTGTTTTCCCCTCCAGAACTCCCTTACATAAAGAAAGATTAACCACAATCCAGAAAAGATCGCATTCTGAAATCATTAAGCTGTTTCATCACGAATTTCAAGATCTGTAACTAATGATTATTTATTATACTGTGCAGAAGAACGTTTGCCAGAATTTCAAATCGCAATGAATAAAGCCCTAAAGGTCACAAGTTTAATGATGTTTGCCTACGCAGCTCACTTTTCATCATGARCTTGAAAGTGCCAAATAGTTTTCTGATGAATGGGAAGCCAGGCAAAAGCAGCTGAACAGGGATAAAAAACCCCAAAAGGCGACAAACAAACCACAAGCCTTAGACATGATCAGAGCTGACTCAGAATGAGATTCAAGAGCTACTGAAACATGAGTTAATAAAAGCAACAGGACTAATGCACTTTGTGATGTACACAGGCTGAAACTGAGACCAGAGTGGGAGGAAGGGAATTAACTGAGCTCAAATGCAAGACTCTTCTCTTTCCCTTTGGGAAAAGTATAATTTGAAAGATTAGAACAGGAGGAGAGATGAAGAGAGGAAAGCAGTAGGGAAAAACAATTTTGCCAAAAGAGTAACAAGTATGTCCCCTCTCAATAAGGATCAAGACTAACAAAAAAAATAATTCTTTCTAGTTCAGTTTAGTGCCAAGACAGTGCATAAAGACAGCATATGAATTATGAATAACTTATGAATAACATCAATAGCATGAAAGTGAATTTTCTTGTCTTTTCAAAAAGCCCTCAAGAGACACCACACAGTCTTCTGTAATACTGCCCCAAATGGCAACGTGACTTGTGGACTCAGCAAATGTGCACAGCTTGACCAGGCATATGATACTTCTAGAAAAAGCAGTCAAAAGAATGGAGAAAATGAAAACAGATACAGGCATCTAAACACACAGGCAACCTGTACGGACATCAAGCAGCCTAATACTTGCAACATAAACAATGAAAAAGTAAGAAACTTCCAGTTCAAAGCATCTTCTTTAGTGTAGCACCACATTTCTTTTAATATTTTCAATTACAAAAAACGTTTATGTCTACTACCATGATTAAAATCATATCACATCAAATTAGCAATCAGTCATTACAAGACCCTAAAATCAGAATAACTGTCGGTAACTTTTTCTTTCAAGAAGAAATAAAGTTATTTAGTTTAGTCAGGTAAAATTGACTGTTCTGAGGTTATAACTACTTGGACCTCTGAATTAAAATTTCCAACTTAAAGTGAATCTTTAAATAAAAATATGGAAATAAGGAGTTCACATCTACTAATCAAAGAATCCCAGAATCACAGAGTGGTTAAGGTTGGAAGGGACTTCTGAAGATCATCTGGTCCAACCCCTCTGACAAGGCAGGGTCACTTAAATGACAGATCTGGGGCAGGGCTGCCCAAACCATGTGGAAGACCAGAAGCATAAGGAGTGCTCACAGCACTTCCAGGGCTGGACACTCACTTCAGCTTGTGAGTAGAATTTGAAAATCCCATTTGCAGCTGGTGAAGCACTGGGTGGACCAGAGCCAGAGATATTAGGCCCTCTTCAGGGCTCTCTTGATGCACAGTCTTGAGCAAAGGATTCCCCTATGAATTTCATTCCCTATTTATGCTGCCTCAAGCACACAGACTACACTCTTCCAGTACTGCTGGATTATTCTGTATGCTGACAGTGTCACGTGAGCACAGTCTTGGTAAAAAAGTTAAAATTCAGAATTAATATTTTTAAGTACAGGACACATTCTGAGCAGGGTATAGAGAGAAACATGCAGTATCTAGAGGACAGTACATGGAGGAGGTCAGGGGCCTCCTGAATTCAGGCTTAGAGGAAGAAAGAGGACAAAGGATTCACAAAAGAAAGGCAGACCATTAGCAGTAACATCTTACCTTTGAGTGCTTACATGTGCAGCCCCCAGGGAATTTAAAGCAGTAAATTTACCTCCACTTTGGGAAATGAAAATATGAACCAGCATACAACACTTGAAAAATTTCCAGGGTCTGCTTGAAGTGGTTTCCACAATGTAAATAAATAACACACTTTCCCTGTTTCTTTTGATTCCAGGTTCTTTTTATTCCCCTTAAAACAAATCAAGAATTTGATTATTTAAGCAAATTACAACAGCAATTTTATGCAGTTCCCTTCCATCTCCAGTGAAGCATACCATGTCCAAGATTAACACAGCCTTGTGTACAATAGAACATTTCAAAAATTATGTATCTTTTTTCCCTTAGTAAGACTGCTGCCACCAATAGCAGCCTTGAATCTGCCAATTGTAATTACAACTCTAGGATTTTATTGTCAAATACATTCCCCAGATAAATTGTTCTTGCCTTTTCAGTGATTCTGACTGATGGGCTGAGCATGGAGTCATCTCTTTTAAAAGCTGAAACGTATGGGGTAATGCAGATTCTCTTGCCTTTTTACAGGCTATACAAAGCCTTTTTGCAAATGTATTTTTATTTTTAGTGCTTGTTTCTTATCTGTATGGCTTATTTTACATGAATCTGCACTGCTTTGCAGCAAATCAGATTCAAGTACCTAATTTGTGAGCTACATACAAAGGCAGCAGTAAGAGCATTAATCTGTTCTTTTCAGCACACTAGGTCTCAAGAAGCTCCTACAATCCAGCATTAACAAGCTATTTATTTCATTTACCTACTTAATGACTGAAGAAAAAAAAATTGAAAATGATGATTGCTTGTTTGTTAATGAAAGGGTGCTGTGGTTAACCACCGGAAAAACTATTAAGCATCATAAAATTGTCCTTGGAATTTGACACTTTTAATATCTCATCTGATGTGCCATACTAGCAATGCAATAGAAATAGAAAGACCAATAAAATTTTCACCTAACTCACAATTAGATAATTTCGTGTATTTGGGGAAGAAAATAAAAGTTAACTTGAAAAGATAGAAATCTAAATATTAAAACATTTTAGACTATTAAACAGTGAAAGGTGACATGGATTGATTTTCCTATTTTATGATCATAATTTAGCTGCCTTACAAAAATGTAGACCTATGTATTTTTTGTATGTGTTGCCTCTCTTTTTGTCCACTTAGGAAACTTGCAGATCCTTGAAGGTCCTTGCTAGATTAACAATTATCTTCATAAAAATGGAAAACAAAAGAAAGATTTTTTGATAGATTTTGATACTTTCTTTGTTCTTAGTGTTGGGAGTCTTGCAGAAGACACTGTACTGAGGAGCTGCTGACCTTGAAGGGTCCATGTCTCTACTCGTACTCTGGGCTGGAGCAGGCTGTATGCAGCACGACTAGCCACTGCAGGGGAACCTGCTGGCCTGCCCAATGCCAGCCTGTGCTGCAACAGTAGGTGGTAGGGCAGAGGGAACATCCCAGGCTGTCAGTAAACTGATAGTTGAACAGTTTCCCAATATAGCCTGTGTCTGTTCATGTGCTTGGGAACAGAAGAGTCTCTGCAGATCAAGGGGTGCAGTGAAGTGATTCTGACTGGCAGGCTGCTGCTGCACCTCAAGGAGTCGGTGATCCACATCACAGCTGACCTGAGACCTGTGCTGTGCTGGGCTGCCTGTCCAGTGTGGCTTCAGGATGTGTGGTGTTGCACAAACACCTTGGCTGCAGGACAAACTCAGCCAGCTCATCATGACAGAAGAGCCTGCAGGCAGCTCCCCCTTGGTGCTGCAGTTACACCACCTGTATGACCTCACCTTTGACTAGAAGTGCAGTAAGAACCCTTCTTGAGAACATCCTTGATGAATAGACATGTTTGCTTGTAAGAAATTTTTATATATATAGCTCAAAGGACCGAAAGGGAGGAACCTCTCTCCTTGGACAGGATCTCTGTAGCCTGACATGGATATCAATCCATGGTCTCTCTGATGATGCATGAACAGGAGGTTCCCAGCATTTGAAGGGACACCAGATTTATTCCAATAGTCTTCTTGAGAGGGCAGACTAAGAAAAAGAAAGTAAGTTAGCCCTATATTATTAAAAAGGCTATTTTGTTAAGCTATTTTTCGTTGGCCCATCTCTCTCTCTCTCACTGCACCTCAGTGTCTGAGGCTTAGAACTTTGATACAATGTCTTTTGCAAGGCTCCCAATAAAAAGAAAAAGGAAAATATCAAAATCTAAAAAATTTTATAAGAACTGTGCCAGCAGATCACTATAGGTAGATTACATTCCTGACTATGGATGTCACTATATTCCCCCCTGATTTCATCCTGCCCAAAATTCTTGGCTAACTTTTAACTACTCAATTCTCAACTGGTGAACTCTGCAATTAGCATTAGAAGCTTAGTCCTGCAAAGAACGAGGGCTGAAGCTAGAATATAAACTTACTGCCACAGCAATCTGGAATATCTGACATTAAGGTATTGGGGACCAAAGTAGGACCCCCAGGTAAGAATTAGGTTGTTAAATAAGTCAGAATAGCACTAATGCTGGTAGGTGGCCAGCTGTAACCTAATTTAGCTGTAGGAAATGCTCAGGAGAGCTTTTGAGGGACATCCCTCTCCTAGGCGTGGTCTCCGTATTTTGTAATGCCTACAGACACTTCACCACGTAAAAGCATCAGCGCTGAACTCGCTGTTTTGCAGGTAGACAGGCCTAGGGCCTGTCTTTCTGCTCAGCAGAGAATTCGTTTCTTCCTTTCCAGATAAAGCCATGGGAGGGTGCAGAGTAAGTGAATAAATAGATTTTGCCCAAAATCTTGGGTTTGTGCATGAGATTGGAGCCAAACTGCTGGACAGGCTTCAGATTAAGACCTTGCAGAGATAGAAAACTTTAATTATAAATATGACTATGGATGTAAGAAAGTGCTAAGGTTTTCAGTATTTGGCACAATTTTGAATATTAAAATTCTGGACTTAAATAAAATGAAAATTCAGTTTAAAAACACAACTCCTGTTACAGATTTAGACATGAACATATAGAAAGAAAAGACCAGATGTGTTGAAAGTACTTTAGTAGTTTACCTGTAAATATCAAGGTAACCCTGTGTGGATGACAGATCCTGAGAAGCTCCTGTTCTCTCATCTTTTATGTGTTGATTAGACTGAAAATAGAAATCTTATGAAGTCTACACGCATGGTTTCCTATAAGTAGACAGTAAGGTCTATGATTATGCTCACTGATTTCTCTGAGGAAGCTGACATACTAAAAACCACAAAGCTAATTCATGGCAATAGATATTACAATTTACACATGAAACATCAATATAACTTGGAAAACAGGCAGATTTTCGGAGTTTATTAAGTTTATACACTGCCAATCTACTGAACAGGTTTATGTTCTCTGTAAGCACTTCATTTCATGGCTCTCAATTTTTACACAGTACTCTGGAAAAAATATCAGTACTTATATCTCAGGAACCTCATGAATAGTATGTAAGAGATGAAGACATAACCATAAAATTACTTTTGGCACTATCCGTACTGTCACCCTGGTCTCTCAGTTAGGTTTTATTAGGATTCCACCTCTGAGGTATGAGTACATTTTTACAAGGTGTGCAAAAATAAGCAGACATCAAATCTTCCCTTTGCATTGCTTGAGTAACACCCAAGCCCTTGTAAAAGAATTGAAGATTCTGTTATGGAAGATGCTGCAGAAGTGAAAAGCAATTCTTGAAGTGATGGAAACTTCATTTAGTAACCTTTGAAGCTTGTCACAATTTCAAATCCAGAAACCCTTGTAAACTAGCATTCATTATTTTCAAAATATTTGCATTACATACATCAACTTCATTCTGATGTAAGGCTACCTTTTAGAAGAAAGAGAAAAACCCCGCTTATTGTTGGCAAAAAAAAAAGATTTTCTTTTATTTGCTTTATCTATTTCAGATAAAAGTTGGTTTCTAGAGAGTTACATAGTTCAGCAAACATTTCAGCCTATATGCCTTTGCTCATGTGAATAGTGTCGGTACTGATTTTATTACCAAAAGAAACAAAAGATTGTGGAAACAGAAAAAATCCCTGGATGACCGTGGAAAGAGAGGGACTGAACAGAAGAAGGTTTAGGTCTTCCACAAAGTCCTCCCTTCGTAGAACAGCGAGACATAAATATAGATAGGACTGAAAATTTTAATTCAATATATATTATTGAATTATATTCTGGTCTCTGACTAGATTATGATTTACATCAATTTTTATTGATATAAACAAAAAGATAACATATAATGATCAGGTTTCCAATCAGTTATTACAAAATACTAAACCTGAATTAAAACATACATCGTAGAAATATTAGATACACATAGAACACCTGATATAATAGAGCAACAATGTAACATAAAATAATACTTAAAAAATTTAATGAGTGCAATGTTCCTTTGAGAAAATAAACAGATTAACCAATAAGTACATTTCTAGTCTCCAGCAAAACCAATTCAAAATATGAAGCATTATTTTCATTCTTTGCTGCTCTTCTGTATAAGCTTCCTTTACAAAATGGGCCCAGCATTCATTCCTTGCCCAAACTAAAACAAGAGTGCATTTGAATTATGGACGGCAAAAGGAAGATTGCACGATATCCAGAAATGCAACTCAAGGAAGTCCCCTTTTTAACAGTTCTTTATGATTTATTGTATCAATTGCACATATTGATTGCAAAGCATCTCTTAAACATATGTATGACCATACCAGGTATGATTCCATTGGTCTCAAATCACATTGTTAGAATTGCATCAGAAAATTCTATTACTTGTTATAATGTTTATTGTTACCAATCTGTCTTAATCTTACTCTTTATTACAAGCAAAAAGTAATTGTAGCTTATGACTCTACATTAACAGAAATGTCCCACCTGTAATTTAATTTCTGAACAAGGTCAGTATAACCTTTCACATTTAGTTTCCGTGTTGTCAACAATGCAATTTGTTTATGTTACGCAAGCCGCCCAAGTTTTCACTGCTTACATTTCTGCACAGTAAAGACACTTGAACATAATCAGCCCTTCCTTATTTTGAGCTTCAATGGATCCTAATGCTCTCAAATAATCTTCCAAAGAGTACAAATATTTCACCATTCATTTGCACCAGTGCCAGAACTGCAGGCTACAGTACATTTCAAACTAGTAAGAGAGCCCCTCCTCAAAAAAACCCTCACGGTAGGAGATGAAATATTAAGATAAAAGAAAAACAACAACAGCAGTGGAACTGAGAAGGGATGTGGCTCCATGAATTGCATTTATCTCGGGGATTTAAAGGAGACCCACAATTTACAGTTGAGTGCAATGAAAGACAAAAGATCAAAGAAACAGAAGCTTTTTTAATGGGGCTTTGACCTTGTGATGAAGTCAGGAAAGTCACAGGCAGAGTATGTGAGGTGTTGAATAGCAAGAATGTGTCATTAGGGGCAACATGATGAAACCCARCTCAAAATCACGAGAGGAAGGAGGTGTTGTAACAGGCTGAGAAGTAACAGAAGAGAAGTTGAACACCTGGAACCATCTTTCAAAGATGCCATAGTCTCTTCTCAATTAAAATTATCTTCATTAGATATAAAGAAAAAGCTTTAAAAACATGTATCAGAGACTCTTTTTTAATATGTTAATAATAATAATTCTATTAATTGCTTGCCTTAAAAAGTGAGAATAGTACCAATAGAACAATAGTGAAAGTAGGACATCACTGAAGTGAAAAAAGAAAAAGATGACTTAGAAAAAGCCAGTCCCATTTACCTACTGCAGTCTGAAAAAATATTTTTTAAAGATTCGGTGCTTTGTCTCACTACATATCTCCACTCCTTCATTTTGGAGACGCTCTGCTTTTGCCCAAGAAGTTTTTCAAAAGCCAGGGAGCAGTATCAATGTTTCTAAATGCACAAACAAGAAAACTATTAAAAGAGGTTTTGAAGTGAAGAAACTATGCAATCACTGCAAAGAGAAGGGACTCCTTCAGCTATACAGTTCAGAGACTTTCAGAGTTTCATCATGCTAATAGTTCCTTAACCACGTTTGAATTCAGGTAACTTTCTGAAATGCCTTAACATTAGGCAAGAAAAGTAACAAGGATTGCCCTTTTCTACCCTTTTAAAGGTGCATGTAGGATTTCAACACTTGTGGGAGAAAAACTTTTCTGAGAGGAATCTGGCTAAACTACTCTAACTAAAGAGGTTTTTATTTTTATCAGCAGTTTACAATGTATATCAAATTAGATATATGCAAGTAGCCCTTCTATGCTGCTTTTATTTCTTAAGTAATATAATGACATGCTGTCTAAAGTCAGAAAGGGAATAATTCCTTCTGCAGAACCACAGAGAAAACTGAATTTTCCTTCACAGATTTCAGCAAAAATTTGAAAATGAAAGTTTATGACAATAAGAATATTGTTCTAGTTCTGAGCAAGACATTTATTTACAAATAGAAATTTAGGGAAAAAATAATGAAACAACTTCAAATGCTGCAATATCATGACAAAAAAGAATTTCCATAAAATCCTATCACAGCTATAGCAAAWATAAAAAAAAAGTTAAAGTAAAAGAGTTTTTTTTTACTTTTCTATTAACTACACAGTAGATATTAAACCGATAATTCATAATAAACTTAATAGCTAGTCTCAGGAAAGTGGGAAAATGAAACAGCAGGAAATAGGAAATTATGCATGAAATAATATTATCTAAGCCTCCCAGTGCATCTGGATTTTATACTTGGATTTGATAGTATACTGTAGTAGATACTGTGGGCCCCTGGGCAATTTGCACTGGACCTAACTATGCTTCATCAACTATCATAAGGATGTAAATTTTACCTCTTGTCTATTTATTTTTTCCCACTACTTAGCAAGGGAATAGCATTAAAGCTGAGTGTGGTGTTGCAACAGTGTTGCAAAATGCCACCGAAATATTTTGTTTATAAAACAACCAGGCTGCCCRTCAGCTTCATTGTCACTACTCCTATTGTGTATGTGAATCCAAGCACTTCACCATGCTTTGTCCAGATGAGCTTACCTGCCCTGCACCTCCTTCACACCGTGAGGGATCCGTGTAGGTTTCAGGCTTGAATGATTGCTCCATCCTTAATTTTGTACGTGGGGTGTTGACCTTGGCTGGCTGCCCAACAYCGAGTCAGCCATTTGCTCACTCTCTGTCCTAGACAGGACTAGGAGGGAATACATTTCCTCCCAGTCATCCTCAGACCTCAACCTTTATAGGGCTGTTCCCCTTCCTTGCTCTTGTCTGTGGAATGCCAATGCATTCATGCATTGCAGACTTCTTGGTTATCTGCTTTAAACAGCACCAATCTCTCTTCTTAAATTTCATTGCTTATTTTAATCTTCCAGTCTAACTTCTCCCCTCTCCCCCCCACCACTGCCATTCTCCCCTTGCTCTCCCCCCAGTTCTTGTGCTTTCTACTTAATTCTTCACATTCAAAAGATACATGAAAAGACTTACATCAAGGGATGCTGTCAATTATATATTTACATCTAGGAACAGGGTTTGGTGATTGTTGCAAAAACATGTCATTCAAGTGCAGCCCCATTTCTTACATAAAAACAACCGAACAATTTAAGTACCATTTGTTCACTTAGTCCTTTCTGTGTTTAAGGCTCTCCTTTTCAAAGCAGCCTTCAATATTTCTTGTCTATTATTAAAAATTACTTTTTTGAAATTTGGTTCAGGTTTAGACATCAAAGATGTCTAAAGATACCTCAGATGGCATGTGTCAAAGGTTTTTGACAGCACCCAGAAACTACTCTTTGCAATTATTTTCCCCAGAAAAAAWCAGGATGCCACTCCATACAGGAAATATTGGAAGATTACCACTGTTCTAGTCTTTCAGTTTGTTAAGCATATTTTGCAACACAGCCAAGTATGTTCCAAGTTAATGATGTCTTTCATTTTGTCCTGTAAGCAGGACATGACACCATTTAAAGCCGTGGATGAGCCAGTGAATTCCAGAAATTGAAGTATCTGTATAGCATTGAAAAATCCTGAACTTGTAAGTTAAACTTGGGTGCCCAATACCTCAGAATTAGAGACTCTGAAGTATAAGAGAGCTATGGTGCACTCATGTGCACACTAGAAATCAAGGCTAGCAAAATTGCCTGTTGAATTTTCAAAAGAAGTGCGTCAAAATCAGCGGTCTTAAAATTGGTACTGATGCCTTCCCACATGAATAATGGCCACTATTATAAATCCTACCCATCTACAAAGACCTAGGTCTGATTATTTCTGTATTGAAGAAATTTACAAAGCCTGAAAGTATACAAAAAGCATTACTAACTGTTCAGTGTCTCAGTGTTTGGATTACACAAACTCATTTCTCTATTTTTTGTTTCTGGACACAACAGTGTACACAAGGACGTATGGAACTAGAAAGTTTTCACTGATGGAAATATGTTTTCTTACTTAAAAACTTAAGTAGTACTTTTTAAAGTAGGAAAATGAATGTCAACAGCCATAAAACAGAAATACAAAGAAAAGAACAAATTTAAGAAGCAGCTTCCATTGATCAGCATATCTGCAAACAAAGCTAGAGGGTGGATATGAAGTGGATAATTTTAAAAGTTTGGATCAGGTCTTCTAGCTCCCTGTACCTTCTCAAATCCCTTGCTATTGAATAGGCACTCCAAAATCTTATTTTCAGTCAACACTGTAATAAACACTATTTTACAGACAATCTTTTCTGTAGACATTTGTTAAACTGTTCTCTTCTAGAGTAGTTTTAGGCACTGCTATACTTGGGGATATTTCCTGTTTAATACCTGGAATACCAAAGAAGTAGGTACAGAATTTATCCAATACCGTAATAAAGTTCTTAGTCATCTCTATTTTATCATTTGGAACTGAATAGCAGTAGGAAGTATCAGTTACCCCATTATTACCTGAAAAATGGAGCTGATGGATAAATGGCTGAAGCATTTAGTTGTCCACACATGCTATGRCATCTCAAGGTGGCATCTGAAACTGTGATAGAAAAGGGCTTAAGTTTTAAAGGACAAACCCCAGCATCTTCAGTTTGTCCAACAGATAATATGCAAATGAGCAGGACACTTCATTACTTAGTGTCAAAAATATAATGCAGTTGGTTTAAACTAATCCAACTGCAATGTGAAAAAAGTGTGCTTGAGGAAGAAATAATATTTTGCCATGCAAACTGCCAGAAAATACTTCGACAATGTTGCTAGCAAACTCTGCTCTGGTGTCTTCAAACTATTAAAATCTTTTCTTCTTCCACAAAAATGAGCCTTACTTTAAGGTATCCTAAATTATCTTCAGAGGTGGGAGGGTAGGAGAGTGTGGAGGGGATCCAGACTACCCTCTCCCTGTCTACCATGTGTAGCAGACTGTCAAACTTTCAAAAAAATAAAATAAAATAAAATAAAATAAAATAAAATAAAATAAAATAAAATAAAATAAAATAAAATAAAATAAACATATTCATGCATTTAGCCTTTCATATTTCCCTGAGTAAGGACTTGTCAGATACATGAGGCAAAATACTTATAAACATCAGCAAAGATTCCACAGGACAAGTTCACAGAGAATGCTTTTGGTTCAAGGTATATTATGCAATATTTTATTGTCCATATCTTATTTTTGAAAGGGTGAGCAGTTGGAACTAAATACATGGCGTGGRGTGGCAGCAGTGGGGTTTGTTGAGTAAAAAAACCTCAGCATTATTCCTAGGTTTTGAAAAATCAAGACACCTTATTGAGTCCCGATTTTTTTCCTCTGGCACATCTTGATATGCCACCTGAATGTTCAGTTTGTTCTGACCTATTCCCAAACTGAATGAATTTGTTGTTTAACAGTTTTCCATTAATTCCCAGACCATTGTGATTACCAATATAAATGCTTAGTTTAGCTTTAAAGGCTATGTAGACTTCGAAGAGGAATGGCAATCTAGAGGTGAAAAAGCTGATTCTGTGCAATTACAGTAACACTTTGCTTTGGACAGCTGAAAATATTAACTCATGTTGCAAGCATATGCTGGTGGATCAGAGGTTCATCGACAAATAAGTTACAGATGACAGACAGCTTTGAGAAAACAAACATGTTTTCTCTGATAGGGGCATGATCCTGTGACTGCCAGCCTATCGGAAACAAGCAGGAAGCTGAAGAAGGGAGAGGAAGAAAAAATGAAATTAAATCAAGCTAAGACAATCACTTCAGCAGAAATAACTCCAAATGAAAATTCTAGGAAAACCCAAAGCAATCCTGTCTTCCTGTTACCTCTAATGTCAGCATTTGTATTAAATGAGAATTTTTTTTTTTTTACAGAAAGAGCACAAAAAACAGAGATAAGAACCTTATAAGTGCCAACATTCAGATCTTTACCAGAGATATTACATGACGTAAAAGGCTAAATCCCTGACTTGAAGTCAGCTTAGTATATAGTCCAGTATCTTTAGTTAGTGTTTAAAAAATTACCCCTTCCTGTTTAAATATAGCTTAAAAAAAATCTTCTCCTTTTAGAAAGCATATGCGTAAATTCTCAACCAGCCATTTTCATTTTGATTTCCTAAGAAGGTTGGACAATGAAATTTAGCATGTGGATTTTGCCAAGGAAAAAAAAAGATACTTTTGTATCATTTCTCACATTGCAGTAGTGCTGTATCTGAGACCACAGCAACACAAAGCAATCGTAGGGGACACAAGGAATTCATAAATAATGCAAATAACATGCACAAGGTTTGCAAAGGTTAAAATAAATACAACCTACGGCAGCATTTAAAACTTCAAATCCATTTCTAACAAAGCAGATCCACCTGTCTATTTCTTGCATTCTCTCAGAATGATTAGGTGCCTGTTCGTCAAACAAAAAGAATTTCGAAGAGATTCAGTAGTTGGTCAGTTCAGAAGAGCAGTAATAAAATTTTATATATTCTGTGTCAACAGCTTGTACTTTGCTCCCTCCTTCCTCCCCTGTTAAGTAAGCTTTTGTGGAAAATCAGTATATGAAAATCCTCTGATGTCTGCAGATTAGTCACAGTTAATTTTTACATCCGTGTAACACTTTTACCTTTGTTTAAGATGAAAGCTTATCTTAACTTGTGCTATTCACTCACTGCATTTTGCCCTCTCGAGTTAAAAAATGTAAGTCACGCAGGATGCAGTTTTAAGAGTAGTTCTGCTCAGTCTTTGTACAAATAGCAACTCCACATTTAGAGACATAGTTATTAGCAATTTTGCCCAGCTTCCTCCTAGGCTATAGTTAGGCAAAATTAATGAATTCTGTCTTGTTCAAATTAGTTCTTTAAGTTAAAGACTTGGGGGAAAAGCTAAGGTTAAGGGCAATGCACATTGCACTTTGTTATACACGGAACAAGCAGCTTTCCTATTCCTGTCTCTGGCGCTTTGGGCAAGATTCACCACATTCCACATTAAACAAAACAATGGATTGCAGTTCAAGTCCTTCAGGTTTCCTGTTGCTAATTAGGGTTTCAAACAACCTTTTAGAAGCATAAATGGATCAAATTTATAACAAAGTGTCCTGAAGGCACAAATAGATTTAATTCTTTTCCTGCTGGTAATCTCTCTCTGTCCTACATATCCCGTAGAACAACTCACTTCATTCTGATGACTACTTCACCTCAAAGGTCTGACCCTCACTGGGGTGTCACTGGGCTAGACATTTACTTACAGCACCACTAAGTTCCCTGCAGTTTTTGGTTTATAAATCTTTGTCCTCCAGCCATGCATTTCTTCCTCCTACCTCTGTATTGCAGAAAGCAGTCATTCAGCACTGTCTAAACACAAATGGAAAAAAAAATTACAAGAGTCACACAAAACAAAGTCATTCTATATTCCCCTGGGAAACATCACATCTTTTGTTAACTTTGCTGTCTCTCCTCCTCTCTTACAGGATCCAAGTATGGCTGGGATGACATAACCTGGTTTATTGGCATCTTTCTCAAGAAATCAATTGCAAAATTCATAGATTCATAGAATGGTTTGGCTTGGAAAAAATCTTAAATATCAACTAGTTATGATGCCTTAGGATTTTAGATTTTATATTTTTCATATCCTGTAATTCTTCAGTGTATAATTCTAAACTCCATATAACCTGTTAGCTACTCTTCTCCCATCTTGATCAGACAAAACAAATCCTCTCTGGGCTCGATACTCAAGGACACCTTACTGTCTCAGGCCCCAATATATGTAAACAAAAGTGAGTTGGGGGGGGAACAAACCAGGAGTAGTGGCTTCATTACCTGAAATTGTAATTGGAGAATTAACCCCCAATAAGCAAATGGACCAAACTTACAAAAGTATGAAAACCCATGACCCCATCGTACATTTTGGGTGTAGCCCCTGGAGCTTTGACTGCACAAAGGTCCTTCAATAAATATAACTGCTTTTATCCTCTTAATTTTGTCTGGCCTCTGTTTTTAGGTAGCCCCAACAAGGCATCAGGTACAATGCCCCCACCATTTAGAGGGACACTTTCCATGAGACCAGTTTGCTCAGACCCCCATTCACCTTGGTCTTGAACACTTCCAGGGGTGGGACATCCACAAGTTCTGTGGGCAATCTGTGCCTGTGCCTCATCACACTGACAGTAAAGAGTTTCTTCCTAACACCTAATTTATCTGTGCTCTTTCAGTTTAAAGCCATTCCYCCATATTCTGTCACCACACACCATTGTGAAAAGTCCCTCTCCAGATTTCTTGTAGGGCCCCTTTACGCACTGGAAGGTGCTATAAGATCTCCCCAGAACCTTCTCTTCTCCAGGCTGAACAGCCACATCTCTCTCAGCCCTTCTGTAAAACAGAGGTGCTCCAGCCCTCTGATCTCTTCCTGGCCCTCCTGGGGACTGTCTTCAACAGGTCCATRTTCTCCTTATGTTGAGTACCCCGGAGCTGGACGCAGCACTCCAAGAGGGGGTCTCAGGGAAGCAGAAGAGAATTCTCTCCCTTGCCCTGCTTGCCACACTTCTTTTGATGCAGCCCAGGATGCARTTGGCTTTCTGTGATGAAAGTGCACATTACTGACTCATGTTAAACTACTTCTCAACCAAAAAATTACACAGAATAATTTAATCAGATGCTAAAACAAGGAAATATARTACCTCACCATGATATTCTGTAGAAGGAAATAAAATATTTATTCATCACCTGATAGCTCATTGGAAAATTATTTTATGTGGCTAAGATACCCTTATACATTACCAAACCAGCCACTTAAGTTCTCAAAAGAAGCTCAGAATGCTGGAACATACCATGACTCATTTAGGTACACTCTAAAAGTACCTCTAGTTTTCCACTGATCCAACTTGCAAGAACAAAGAAACCCTGTAGATCCTAATCGCACAATGACCTCCCTTTGTGGCTCTGTGTAAATGCAGAAATTTATTAACAGAGATTTGAAACATTTGCCTGCATCATTGAGCGCTATGTCTCCAAGCAGAAGACTTYTGTTATACGAAAACCAAAACAGAGTTTCTGGGTATAACTACTTAAGAGTTTAAAAATARGAAGGAGAGAAACACTGATAACTATGTCGCTTAAAAGCAAATTAGAAAAAAAATCAGGAGTTTTATGGTACTCATAAAACCTTCTTGTTAGACATTTCCAAATATTCACTGCCCCCCTCACTTATCTCTCCCCCTGAAAACTATGCAGAGGAAAGCCAGCTGCATGACTTGTGCTACTTAGGCTGGCCTATTTCCCAGGGAGAGATGCAGGCATCACAAACTCAAAACCTTCATGAAGCACTGAACCTCTACAATCTGAGCGTTTGCTTTCCACTACACAGTGAAAGGTGCACAGAAATGGTTGCTAGATGCAGCACTCTCACCACTTTAAGRAGCTGGGCTCCCTGCTGATACGAGAGGACACATCAAGTATGCTAACCTCACGTCTTTGGRATGACAACAGACAGGAGTTGTGGTCTCCTCAAGCAGATAATATCCCTCACTAGCTGAGAGCCTTCAGTCTTTTGGCCAAAAGTACAGTTCTAGMGTTCTTCCACCTTTATRAAATAAGATACAGATATGCAGATATGGATATATACAAAACAATTTAAAGGGGGTGAAAACCTCTTTATTCAGCTATAAACCTGTCTTTTAATTAAACAAGAACAGTACCATACAGTTTTAGATAGAAGCAAACCTAATTCCTGCCAGGCTCATTAAATATTAGTTCCAGTGTAGTTTTAGCCTCTTAAAAAAATATTTTCATAATCCTTTACTTAGATATTTTGCTTGATCTTTTCATTTCTACCCTGTTTGAGATGAAATGGCAGTACTTTCTCTCCTTTGGATCAGTATTCTCCCACTAAATGAGAGCATACATGTGGCTCCTTGCCTGCAGCTGGGAGAGATTGGATTCTATAACCATCCAGATCCCTGTAGTCCAATGTTCTGTCTTCTTKTTACTGCACATATCATTAGCTCAACTGCAAGGAAAGCTTACAAATGAATATTGGTAAATATGTTGCTCACTGGGCAAAACAAAAGCCCTGAAGACTAGTATATATATCACCAGGACAAGGATTTTTGCCTTGAAATCCCAGAGTATCAACGTTATTTCACAAGACTCTTTACAACATTGTGTCTTAAATATATATATATATATATACGTCTTGGAAGGGTTCTTAAGGGATGGGGAAATGAGGAGTTTCTCGGTTTCAGATGTCCTCTACTCAACAATGATTCTAACTCAGGTATAGCCTGAAGGTAGATTATCGTGTCAAGCCATTACCTTAAATAACTTTCAGAAAATATTATCAACTGGCAAGAAATCTGTGAAGCTCATAGTTTACCATTCCCTTGCCCATTATAAACACTTCAGGCTAGGAACTGAACATGGTAACAAAATTTCTCTAAGCAGGTTTCCTTAAAAATAAGGATTACATAATCTTGCTGTGTGAACATGGCAAACACACTATTTATTCCTCCACTTTTGGTTTTTTTGACTTATTTTATTCAATATATACATGTTTTCAGATTCACACCTTTATCTCCTGTTCCAGCTCTCCAAAACTCATAACATTAGTTTCTGGTAACATAAAATGTTTTATAAAGGCACCAGGGACACCTGGCATAATAAGGCAGTGATTTAAAATAAAGTCTGCCAAAATGGACACAAAAATTGCAGAAAATCTCAAAATAAGCATTCTCAGGAGAGCACTGAGCTCTGTGAGTTGAAATTTTAGTCTGACAGAGGTCAAAAATAAAGCAATTTTGTTATGCCCGATTATCATAGGTCCCTTATTGCAGTCTACCATGTAGAGCCTGTCTGGTCTTGGCTGTGATTAAGCATGCCATTGAGTCCACAAAGATAGAGCTCTAGAATACTCTGTGTTGCTTTGCTCTTATGAGTCTCACATTTACAACTGCTCAAAATGCTCTAAATTCACCTTAGAAAAAGCACCATCTGGCTATTACTGGCTGCAAATTACCAGCTGTGAAATATTACTATATTAAGAATGTCAGCCAAAACAACAGCTGACCTTTTGTGCAATAGAAATGCTGTGTATAAGCCTTGCAACATTTTGATCCGGATTTCAACTCACAAACAAAACTTATGCTAATTTTGCCTTTTCACAGGAGGGTGTATTTTCTTCAGTATTTTAAGGATAAAAAAATTCCAAAGACTGATTTTTTAAAAGGTTTAACTCTGATGTTTTCTCTTTATCACTGAAATTAATGAAGGATTTGTCTTCATCATAGATATGAAGATAGTTACTGTATTGTAATTTAGGGATTTTTTTTCAATATTCATTCCTCTATGTTGTCTTTCTTTCCAGAGAACTTTATAATTTATCCTTCATCAAGACTTATAAATGCTCCTTTTTTTTTTTTTTTTGGCTTGTTTGTTTGCTTGTTTTAATGAAACTAGTGTTTATATGTTGTGGAAATAGTTTTGGGGAGAACAAATTATTTTGAATTGATAATCTTGTGGATTTGAAGGGGTAGGTGTGTTGTTTTTTGCTTGTTTTCTCCATTTCTTCATGGACTATTTTGCATAAGTATAGATAAAAAACCTTGGGAGAAAAAGTCTCGTAAATCTAAGGACTTCTAATGGCAGGAAGAACTGGTATACATGAAAGATTTTTTTTTTCGTTTTTTTTCCCAGGTTATATTAACTGGTCCAACAGAAGATAAAATCTTTCCTTTCAAACTTTGCAACAATATATCCAAGACATTGACAAAAGCAGCAACGTTAATGACATAAATGCAAGAAAAAATGTTTTACTGTGCAACAGCTTAGCAGAATAGCAGACAGGGAAACCYTTGAATATTTGTCATAATGGAGAGGATATGAATAGTTGTTTAGGATGCTTTGAAAAAACTTTTGCTTTTATCAGGCTGTTTATCAACTATAAGATTAATTCTGCCAAGTATTGTTCTTCTTAGGCAGAGTATATTATGAAAAATAGATGAAAAAACAAGATATTGAATTAATAAAGTTGAAATGATGAAAAAAATCCATGCTATACTGCACATTTCCTTCTCTGTTCCATAAGTGTTAATTAACAATGAATATTAATGAAATATCACAAAGATTATTAATCCAGAGAAGCAGCTTGGTACTGGAGGGCTTAGTACACAACCAAGTAGCCACTCTTTAAGTCAACTGCAATAACTGGAAAATATGCATGCTCTTTGCCCAAGGAGGTGTACAAATGATCTTTTATTCAGATTTAAATTAATACATTCAGAATTGACTAGAAACATTTGGCTAATCATTACGCTTCAGATAACAAATGGGAACTCATTTTACACAGTGATAAAACAAGTGCCAATTGCCCACATTTTGTGCTGGTGTTTCTAAACCTGAAAATGTCATATTATCTGCACAKTTTTTAGTTCAGCTGTAGAAACCATGTTCCACTACCTCATAAAAGACATGAAGGAACACCATTGCACTGTCTGGACTTCTGGCACAGCACAAAGAGACTGCSAGCAACTCGTGCTCCAGTTACTGCTCACTATCTGAATGCAATCAAAGACACCGTATGCACAGGCACATCCTAGCAAGCACCTAGCTCATCTTCTGTCTTYAAAACAGATATACTATTTAGGAAGACCACTCAAGCCTAGAGGCTTCCTGTCATGCCATCTATTCCCCCAAACCACCCTGGTATTGAGAATTGTTATAGGAATGGCAAACAGCACATTGACCCACATGTTTCACAGAACTGTCAAACCAAATTTTCCTTGCTGTGTTGTAGCTTCTGGTTTTGCATTTGGCATAATTTAGTTTGGTTTAGTCTGGTCTCTCAGAGGTTAAGTTGCCTATATTAATAGTCTCTGTGAAAGTTCATATGCAGCTTTTTTTYTCAGTTTTATAAGGTTGTTTTAGACTGTTTTACCACAGAGGTAAGGAAGCACACCTAGCTTACTTCAGGGGTAAATGTTAGTCATCTGCAAGCTTGGAAGTTTCACTCTACATTGTGTTTTCTAGGACACTACCGAAGTTAAATAAAGTCAATGTTATCATCAATCCTACAGGACAGGTGTCCCACCCCTCCTCCTTTACCCTGAAAAGGGATTGCTAAGCTCTACCTTTCCTCTACTGTAACTGTCTTTCAATACAAGAAAAGTGTTCCCCTAAAGCCACACGTCAACATACTCTGAGCAGGTTCTTTTAGATATTCTGTGTATGGAAGCGATAATGTTTAATATAAAATTTACTTACTTGGAGATGTTTGATGTGGCACAGGGTTTCTGATTTAGCAGAATTATAATATATTGAAAACACAGTAACAAGGAAATTTTGCTTCACAAAATATAGCGATTGCAATACACAGTTCAATCCCATTACCTGTCCTGTCTCTAAAACCTGCTGACTGTCACAACACTGGGCATCCCACCTCACCAGGAAGGAATGTGTGGTTTGAAAGCAGCTCAGCGTTGTTTCTCTCTTCGAAATACTTTTGCTAGTTTTTATACTCTGTGTTGGGCTGAGCCATGAATTCACTCTCTCCATTCCGGTCTGATTAACTCGGGGAGACATTTACACCCCCAGTTAAGCCACTCAACTGTTGTCCATTTAAAACAAAGCCCGCTCTCTGGTCCCTTTAGAGTGAAGGCAGAAGTCAGCTTCTTTGCATCATACTCTGGCCTTCATGAGCACATGACCCTTGCTGATTATTCTTCTATCACAGGGATTCATTCATTGAGTTACATTACACTCCTAGGGTTTTAGTCAGTCATGCCATGGTAATTTACTTCCTTTATCTCCACTGCATTTACTTTATGCACATGATACCCCATTCACAGAAGAGTTACACAGATCATGAGTGAGGAAGGTCCTCCCTCTGCAGAAACCATGCTGGCTCCCAGAGAGCATTAATCCACATACTTATATTTGTTATTACAGTTTCTGCTGTCTTATCAGACKTATACACCAGCTTCATTTCTCTGTAGATGACAGGATGTCCTCCAGAGCCCTTTTGCAGGTAGGATTGCAGCAGTGATATTCCACTCCTTCCATACAGCTCCTATTTGTAATGTTGGGCTGCAGACCAAGCTCCTAATTTCACATCTGAATTCCTTCAGAGTCCTCTGGTGAATATCATCCTAGCCTTACCAGATGCAACTTGTCTATCAGATCTAATATAACCCATATATTTACTTAAAATTGAGCTAGTGTTTCTGCTCTGTTTCTTAAAAAGCATAGGTCAATGGGAATCTCCAATACCTATAGCAGCAAAGGCCAATGATAAGAACTCACTTTATTTCCCTGCTGCTTCTCTGGCTCTTTTGTCACTAAGGAAAAGCACCAACTACTTGCCTGGTTTCTCAGTTTTGAACTATTTAAAGAGCTTCTTCATATGAGCTCAAGCATGGCACCTGCCGTACTTTGCGGGCTTTCCTATTCTTCTTGCTTTCATTCCCATCATCTTTTCAACTTTTTTTTAATGCTGACCTTTCAGTCTTATTTGTTTTCTGTTTGAATCTCAACTTATTTGGTCTTCTAGTAAAATGGATTTTTAACTGCCTCCAGACTGCTTGCATTTTCTTGCACTGCTGCTTTAAGGAGGTGTTTCATTTTGACAAATTCTCTAATTTTCCTACACTTCCAACTCTGAAAATTGAATGTGCATGCACCAGATTTGTTTTGCCTCTTGGCTCCTGCTACAACATTAAACCTAACTGTACTATGGTAAGTACTAAGAGCAGCTGTACAGTGTTGATCAGCACTCAGTGTAAACCAGAAAGGCATATTTTCCTGTCGGTACACATAGTTTGTCTCAGAAGCAGCCAATTATTGCATCTAGAAATGAAATTGATCTGTACACAGTAGCTTTAATTTCCCACTCTTCTACCTGCCATAAATTTGCAATTTGACTGATATTGTTTAACACTCTGTACATTATTTTTCCTAAATATGGTATAAACAGTATAATCAATGAAATCTTACTATTAGAATCTGGGAATTCTGGCCACAAGGGTTCCATAGTACTTCTCTTTTCCTTTAAAACCTGTCCTGTTGTGCCTTTCACTCACACATCAGTGAAACTAATTTGATTCCTATGAAGTTGGTAGACTGGTAAAATTATGTCCCACTGAATTTCCCCCTTTTGAAATGGCTGCTTGCAAGCACCACTTAATGTCATGTATTTTAATTCTTATGTATATATATATATATATTTTTTTTTTTTTTTTTCAGAATTTAGGCTAATGTAAAAATGCTTCAAAGCTTTTACATTCACTCCATCACTTAATGTTGCACATATGAATCAATTGGCATTATAGGTGAACTAATTTACCTCATTTAATTTTTGTGTGCCATTTATTTCTTTCAGATTGTTCAGGACTGCACTGGACATTCCTTGCATCTGTGTAAACCAGGTGATCTTCTGTGGTTCTAAGCTTTCCCCCAATTTCTAAGCTTCAATATTCCTCTGTAACCTTTCTAATTCAGTATTTTCAGTACTGACTCCAGTATGATAAAGATGCAGCTCATCATTCCTATAGAGTTTCCTCAGTTCCGAATATAAGTAAATCTCATCTTTACATTATCTGCTCATCTTCATACCATTATAATTTATCATTATCATTTATATCTTATCCACAAACATTGAGCCTTCAAATCTCTGCCTGGCACTCGCGATAAAAAATATGGATGACCCTATGGACTCTAGTTATTCTCCTGAACGCCTTTTCTACATCTTTGTGATTACTTTGTTGCTGGTTCCAACACAGACATCTGCATTCCTGAATAGACATCTCCTCATGTTCTTTGCTTTTGTGCCTGGCATAAAAGTTCCCATTGCAGTCCTACTGGATGTCAAAAGAAGCCCATGTTTCTATTCATCACTGAATTTTCCTACTCGTGACCAGCCCTCTGCTGTACCTTCAGCACAAGAGGACACTGACCTCAGCTAGAAAGTGAATCTCGTTCAAAAACCTTCTTGTTTGTAGTGTTCTCCATCTTTAAAACTTGGTCCTCTCCTGTAGCGCTGGGACTGCAGTAACAGAGGTAAGGCTATCATGAAGTTTTCCTGTCAGCCACATGGAAAAAAAAGTGTGTTTCCCTAATTTGCTTAAATCAGCAGACCCAAACCGAAGAACACATGCCTGTTCACTTGGTACTATTGGATCCTTTAATTGTGTTGCCGAATACAAAATCTGCTCCTTAGATCAGTCATTAGACATGCTGATCTTTGGAACAATTTGGGTAAGCTCTGCTCCACTGGGGGTATCCTGCTACAATTTTTTTTTTTTTTAATATTTGCGGACTAATACTTTCAACTTTCTTTTTCTGTTTCTAATGGTTGGTTATTGTTTTTTCCTTAAGATAACCACCAAGAGGTGAGAGAGATGCAAGAGCATAAAAAGAAAACAAGGTTCAAGGATGTCATCAACTACATTTCTCCCTGGACTGCAACAAGGATAGTTGCTAAAAAACCTGCAGACTTTGTTCTCTTCCTTACATCTTGGGAGACTGGCTTTATGGCCTTTAACTAACCTTAGCTGGGTGTTCCAACAAAACAAGTTTCACATTAAGAGTTGAGCAGTAACCTGAGTCCTCTATTGAATATTTATGAGGAAACTGCTGACCAAGACAGCCACAGCATCCTGTATCTCGTGATGTTCACATTGATTTTCTGTATTTACAGGTACTAGAGAAAAACAAGCAAGTCAACTCAAGAGCCCTGGTTATTAGCTCATATCAACTTAGACACACACATACACACAGAAGGTTACTGAAGCAGGTCTAGCTATGTCAGTAATCAGATCACATGGAATGTGCCTCCAACACCTTTGTCCTGGGCCTTATCCAGAGCTTTAACACATAAGCATCCCTCCGTACTGCTCTAGTGTGCAAATTATCATGTGTCCGTGAACAGTAACCTCAGCTGGAGATGGCAAATGACAACACAGCAGCAATAAGAAACTGCTTGTTCAGTCATCCATTAGTTGTATCTGACTGGGTGAACACTTGTCTACTCCAGCAGCCGTTTACTTACAATTCACTGAAAGCATCTGTAACAGCGGTTTTTATGGAAAAGAAGCAGCAGAGAGACTATCCAAAATGGTACCTTTGCTCCAATGTTTCTTATTGCACTCAGAAATCCATTTCTGCCTCTGTCCTGGTTTGAGACAAATTTGAAGGAAACGTCTGAAATGAACGTCCTCTGATAGAAGGCAGGTTTCAGTAGCCCCTCCCCCACGAGGTTTAGAATGAATTTTTCTTGGAGGAAAGTGAAAAAAAACCCAACCCTGTGTATTTAACAAGCAGGGTGTACACAGGCATGAAAGAGAATGAATAATGTTAAATAATAAAACCTCTTGCTGTGAAGAAAACCTGAGTCCTTTCTGTAGGTGTGGCTTTGCTCTCTCCGGAGCTAGGGTGTGGCTTGGACCCTGCCCCAGGCCGGGCTGTAAGGCCTCCTGGTGATGTTCTGGTGTTGCTGAACAGTCCAGAAGAAAAGAAAAAAAAGCCAACGTGCCAGGAAGCTCTTTACTTCAGCTAACGAACAAGAAGCTAGCTAAAAAGTGAGAGAATGCAACTCTTTTCCCTGCTGCAGAGAGCCAAGAGCTGGGGGAAGATCGAGCAAGTTATTTGTGTTTTGAACACAGGCCGCCGAAAGAATTCCACCAGCTCCCCCTGCTCTCCCAGACCTAGCTTGAAAGGCASAGAAATGCAAAGGATTCATGTCTGGGCATAGAGCAGGTGATAGGGCTTACAGCATCATAAAGTCACCCCAACACAGCCTCACAGTCCAATGTTTTACATGGCGTACCATGCTGAATTAGACATCAAGCACATAAGGTGGGACAGACTCCTCACGTTTTAAGGTTCCCAAAAAATGAAAGTTAATACAGACACGTACATTAAAAATTCAATAATTAGTACGTCAGTCCCTCTAGCTTTCTTTCGAGAAAAAGGCATATATATTTTAACTTGCATAAATCCACTGATTAAGTYGCCCTGTTATTTCCCAAAGGTAGCTTCAAGTAGAATGCTTCAGTAGTATAAAGTGTGGGGCACATATGAAGTCTGCATCCTGATTCTACTCCACTCCTACCTGGAGTGCTGTATCCAGCTCTGGGGCTCCCAGCACAGGAAGGACATTGACCGGGTGGAGTGAGTCCGGAGGAGGGACACAAAGATGATTACAGAGATGGAACACCTGTCCTATGAGAAAAGGCTGAGAAAATTGAGATTGTTCAGCCTGGAGAAGAAAAGGCTTCAGGGTGACCCTGTTGTGGCCTTCCAGTACCTGAAGGAGGCCAAATAGAAAGTGGGAAAGGGACTTTTACAAGGGTATGTAGTGACAGGACAAGGGAGAATGGATTCAAACTGAAAGAGACTAGGTTTAGATCATATGTTACGGAAGTAATCTTTACTGTGAATGTGGGAAGGCACTAGAACAGGTTGCCTAGAGAAGTTTAGGCTACTGCCCCACCCCTGGAAGCTTTCTAGGCCAGGCTGGATGGGGCTCTGAGCAACCTGGTCTTGTGAAAGGTGTCCCTGGTCAGGAGTCATGGCAGAGGGGTTGGAACTATATGATTTTTAGGGTCTTCTCCAAACCAAACCATTCTGTGATTCTCCACAGGGTTTGTGAAGGAGTTGGCTAGAAAGAAGTACAGTGGAGAGAGAAAGGGAAATTATTAATATTTAAGATTTCAAAGCCAGTTCATTAACTTGAAACAAATCTACTTTTCACTCTGTTCTTTTACTCTCCATATTATTTGATTGCTTTGGTTACTTAAAAAAAAAGGAAAAGAAAWCCACCAAATTTTTATTAACATTGTCTGAGCTACCTGTTAAAATAATTCTCCAAAAGCTTGTCTTCAGTAGTAAGAAGTTTTTATCCAGCCAAACAAATTTATAGTTCTTTTATCAACCTACCTAAAATCTTTAAATAAAAAAAGTTTTTGTTTTGAGAACACTATCTTTGAAAATAGCTGTTTTAACAAACAAGCAAAAAAGTGCTGATCATTGTAGTTTTGTCACTACTTACCAGACAATGAGAAGCCTGTCTGTAATGGAATCAATAAAAAAGGGCCAATATATACCCAGTAATTTTAAATATCCAAGTAGTACACAGACATATAAGCATCCTCTCTTGTGTGGATCAGTTTCATGATGTCTGTCATGAGCAGCCATTGCTGGAACATATATAGGTTATAATTTTTGAACAGCCTGAGAGCTCTACAACTTCTACCAAAAGTAAAAATAAATTTAACAACTGGTCATATACTCCCTTTTCTGTTTTGCTCTAAGAGATCCAACTAGTTACCATGTATCCCTACTAAAAAAGAATGGATGCAAAGCTTTGCTTTAATAACCAGATCATATTGCAGAGACAAAAATCAGGACTTTGTGTAACTGTGGGACACTTAACTGCAGAATATCAGGAATAACCTATACAGCACTTGCATTCAAAAGTCCTAGAAAGACAGCTTCATAGCACTAAGAATTGAGCACTACAGCAGGTATCAAACCAGCAGTCTTCTGCACAAGTAACAAATACATGCAAGCAATCTGATCTTTGTTTCATGTTTCTGATTCTTCTCTTATTACTGTCTCTCTATTTGGTACCCTTTCCCAATGTTTACTCCTACTTGTAGGCTATTAACACAGCCAGGGAGGCAATAGACCGTAAAGTGAGAGCCCCCTCTCCTTCCACAGTATCACAGTCCTCGTCCTTGCCCCATCCATTTTAGTTTGGTTTTCTGAGCACTGCTCACCTCAGAAAAATACCAACCAATTCATTTACTTGATTTTCTTGGTTGCCAGGATCCAGAAACCTTTTTATATTTCCTCCTGTTCATGCTTATTAACTTTTCTTCCCCATGAAAAGCTGTTGCAACTTGCTACAATTCCTATTATACCTCTCCCTGCGCCTATTCCTCTGACATGCCTTTCTGTTGTAGGATAGCTCTGTCTCCCATAGTTTTTCCACTGGAAAAGAAAAGCTGCAGTATCAAACAGAAGAGAAGTTGCTATGACATGTGTATTAAAGACATCAAACAGCAACCGGAGATGCCATCTTTTACCTCATTTAAGTTTCATAAGTAGAAAAATGTTAGTATGGTTATTGAAAATGCTGTGCTATTGGCGACATCTCTGATATAAGTTCATATATTCCTCTGGTTTCTTATGAATTCTTTCAGTTACAGGATAATTAGCACACTTCTGGGGTTTTTTGTAAGGAGTATGAAGAAATATCACATATGTTTTCTAATCTAAAGAATTAGGATTTTGTTTACTTTAAGCATCCCTACAAATATTGCTTGTAACATTAAAATATTTTTCAGGGTTTAAAAAAAATAAGATCAGAATGCAGACAAAGTTTCTCCTTCAGGATGTTTCTGAAACAGATGAGAGTTGAAACAATTTTGGAAGAGAAAAAACAATAACTGCTCTAAGCCTTCAATATTTTACCTTCAGATTTTCATGCTTGTTTTCTGCAGGCTTTCAGAGACACGAGGAACGCATTTTCCTCTAGACAGGAAGAGGACGCTACTAAGAAGTATGGGATTTGCCAGTGATAAACAGGTTCCTACTAGATTCCCTTTTAGGGGATAACTAATTCAAAGCTCTTCCTAAAATTAAATGCTCTATCTGGACTGGGAAGAGGGGAGCAGACTAAAGCATTTGTTATGGGGTAAAAAAATTGAGTAGTATGACTCCCTAGTGGCTAGTCAGGTTGTTTTGCAGGGGGTTTTTTATTTGTTTGTTTGCTGTTTTGTTTGTTTGGGGTTTTTTTTCATTAGCTTTCTTGATTTTTTTTTTTTTTTAAGGCAGCGGTGGCGGGCTTGTATCAGTGACGCAGCTAGAGGCCAAAAATCTCCCATTTCAAGGCTCCTTGTTCCCTTTCAGAACTACATGTTCATTAAGGCATAATGCATACCAGTGCCCAAAGCCATAATCTATTGATAGAAAATAGCAAAAGACAGTATTTCTCCCATTTTGATCGTGCCTGCAAACAAATCTAACCCAACACAGCATGTTTGTTTCAAGAGAATACTATATCCTAATTAAATTCTTGCAAAGATATAATTATGTAAAAAGCCTCAATGCATTTCATGTTAGTGCTTATTATTTTATCCTAATCTTAAGTAATGCTGTGATTAAAATTTCATTATCAGCTATCAATTGACCCATCCCTGAACATTTTGTAATAATTAAAAAACATCAACCCTCCTCCAATTCATCTTGTTCTCTTGAGTTTCGTAAACTGCTATGTGCCTATTTATAGCTGAAATACCTAATGGGAATCATTAAAACTTTAACAAATCAAACATTAGCAAAAAACACGAAACAGCAATCAAAAAAGCAACAAGCCAACCTCCTCTCTACTCCTTTTCATACAGTTTCCTTTTAAACTCAATAGCAAAGCTGGGACACATACAGGAAATCAATTAATTTGCTACTGCCTCTTTGCAGGGATTCATTAGCAGGCAAAGGAAAAATAGCAGCAGGTATGGGATATGCAATTGCTGCCTGAATCTCTAACCAGAGGAATTTGAGCTGACAAAGAAAAATCAGCTTCTAGCTGGGCTTTCCTATGGGGTTTCTATTCTTGCCTAGTTAACTTTAATAATAGCTAACCAATAGAAAAATAAAGCAGCAGGAGAGGGTATTCCTGGGCGTCAGCTCAATCTCCACTGAAGCGGTAGCCATTGCCTCCCTAAATCCCAGACACCACAATGTTCTGGGACAGAGAAAAAACCAACCAAACAAAAGCATCAGCAAACTTAAAAAAACAATCTGATCTATACAGCACATCCAAAAAGTTAGCCATGTCTAACTTCTTCTGTTGCTGAAGCATAGGTAACATCCTGCTACTAAAGTAACTTCCGTAAACATGGTTCTGATTATTTTAAGTTTCATCCTTCAAACAGAGTCTTCAATCTGGCCTCAGGTTGTTAAATCTCTTAAAAAAMCTAAAGAATCCTGAAAAATGGTTCAAACAGGGGAATGTGAGTGCACTTCAGCTGACTCAATCAGCTTTCTCAATGACTCCTGGATAGCTGAAGTCCCCTGTGGCTTTTCTTTAAAATCTGATGTAATGAGTAATCTATTTTGGAGTATGAGATTGGTGTTCAAAGTGGAGATTTTATTACACAGAGAAAGAAAGAACTAAAAAAAAAAAAACAAAAGAAAAATAAACTTCCCCTTAGAATTATCATCTTAACACACAGAATAGTTGGCCTTTTTACTTTAGGATTAGCAGTAGTAGAAAAAAAACCACAGAAGTAACTGTTCTCTTAGAAATAGAAACCTGATTGGGTGCATAATAGGAAAAAAAAAGTATCAGACTTAGAAACTATTCAAAATTAGTAGACACTGGCTTAAAATCATATCCTTCCAAAGCTGCTCAAAAACTTAGTTACATTGACACTGGCAATATTCAAATTGCTGGCAAGGGAATGGATTTTGAGATGAAATGAGGGTATCTTCTCAGCTCCAGCAAAGAGATGGGTGTTGGCTAGAGAAAACTGAGACAACATATACCAAATATCCTGCTTTGCTATCCAGCAAGCAACAGCTGACATTGTTTCTTCTAAGCCCTCCTCTTTCTTTCATGCACACAACTACAAACAATGATGGATTATGTGCTATTTAAAATCAAACCGTGCATCTGGATTCAGATTAAGATTCTTTACTTCCTTGCCTGTGAGCATATATAATGCTGGTAAGGAATCAAGTGATTGACTATTAGTCAGCCTATAATGATAGGTTATTTCTTAAATATAGGATTTTCTGGCAGCTCCCTGTATCGGCTCTGCATTTCGGTTGCTTGGTTCTCTTCACACATAACAAGTTGCTTCGCTAGTCTATTGTTACCATGTCCAGGAAGGATAGTTGAGCTAGGGCTGCTGTTTATTTGAATTTATGTTTAGAAAACTTCACAGAATGAATAGAAAGAAGTGCAGCTTCTAAAAAAGCAACCAACAATTTTCTATACACCCATCCTAGGGTGCTGTTTCATTTTGTATGTAATAATGACTTAATGACACTGGACATGCAACATCGGTTAAAAATCCTCACTGAAACTATTTGCTCATTATTCCTGGTTGGTTTAATCCAGATAGAAACTAGTTATTGCACTACCTTTGGCTTCCACAGTTAGTTTCATTACAGTGACTATATCTACATTTCTGTTTCCTATACATAGAGCTAGCATGCTATCTGTCCTCCTAATGAGGTTCATTAGCCAATATTGGTATCCCATTTTCAGGGTTTTTTCAGGTAAAATTTCTAGTGAAATTTTCCATATTGGCAATATTYTTCAGATAAGGTATTTCAGGAAGCTTAAGTCAAAAATCAGTCAGTTGTGTCTAACAATGAAATGGGTGCCACTATTTTTCTCATTTAGAAAAAACCAAGTCTGTTGAAGTGTTGCAGCTTATTGTCTTTAGCATCTCTGCACATCTGTGCAGAATATAAAAATCTGTCCAACGGAAAAATAGAGAGCCCAACAACACTAGCTCTGATATTATCATAGATTTTATCATAATATATAGACATAAGAGAAAATTATTATTATTTTCATGATGCAACAACATCACTTTAGGAGTTTTCTGGCCTTTTACTGCTTGGCTTAGCAACTTTACTGTTTTTAGCACACTAGGGTTTTTTCCTAGTAATTACCCCTAATACAAAAATGATAGGCTTTTGAGTTAGTTTGATTTGGACTTGAAACTGTGGAAGAAAATTAATAGGGTTAATCTCAGAGTAATTAAATTATTTACAGACATATACTCAAAGTCCCATTTCTCTCGATAGCAGTATAAACATGCAGAATAAGTGCACTCATAATAGTCCCACACCAACATTTTCCTCCTCAGCAAAGCACACAGTTTTCTACCTCTTGATCTCCATTCCTTAAAACAAACAAACAAACAAATCCATAATCCTCCTTAGTTTTCAGCTTCCATATAGTTTATTAGACTGAAAATCACTCTCTGGTCACTTTATTCTGTATATACACAACCAATTTCTGAAACTGGAAGCTCATAATTTTTAGATATTACATTTGTAAGATCTAACTTTTTTAAAAATAATTTTATTGAAGTAATTGAAAACCAAGCTGGCAATTTGAAGGTTTTAGCTGAAAATGTGTGAATTTTCACTGTATATACAAGAAGTCTGCTTTGAAAATAGTTTTTTTTAAGATGTCTCAGGCTAAGCCTTGAAATTAGCTTGTTATTTTGAAAGAGCTTGCCTGCAAATAATAGCCTTCAAAGTCTTTGTTACAGCCTTAATGTCAACATAATTTTTGAAATTTAGAATGCAGAGAGTTGGAGCAGTGGAAGACCCAGAAAGACTCATTATAAATCTAGAGATGTTTCTCAGACATCATGTGCCCTCACCTTTGTGGGTGGCTTACATGAAGATTAACCATAAAATATGTTTTTCCATCTCAGAGAGCAGCAGGGGGTAGAATAATGGTTAAARTGAGCATCAGATGTATTTTTGAAAGGGAAGATGATAACTGAATAGTACTTCAGGAAGCAGAAGCAAGAGATTTAGTAACAAGTTAGTTGGCCGAATTAATTTCTCTGCCCAAAGAATAAAATGGAAAATAACACTTAAGCACTTAAATAATTCTAGTTTCCCTGATAAATCACATATCTAGATAAATACCCAATTAAATGATTAATTGATGTAAAACAGGTCTCTTTTTTTCCTATTGCCCTTGTATTTTATTTTACGAGCTCGGTAATATTTTCAAGTGTGTAGTTACTGCAGAAGGATTATACATTTAATCTGAAGTCATATTTGAAAACTCATCACTGGGAACCAAAGCCAGGAACACYTTGGAATGCCAGGGCACAGGACAGAGCCTGGATTTTAGAGAGCCTCTAGCAGTATGCATATATATGTAATATCTGCAAGTTAGATTTCAGCTCCATGCTTTTCTTACGATAAGGTCAGTTATAGCAACCAAGTAAATTACTCAGTATGTTTATTTATGGGAGCATTTGACAAGACAAGTAGACCATTAAGTCCACATTGCAATGCACATGTATCCAAATCTACCTCAAGTATTTCAAAGGCTGTTACAAAAATGTACAAAGAAGCCTTGCCAAGGCACCTAGCGGGAGCTGAACAGCTGTGCTTTTGTTGCCACAGACAGACATGAGTGAACTCCTAGCAGCAGATTACTCATGTTACCTATCAGYCAGTCACTTTCCATGAGTTTGAACAAAGGCACCTGGTCTTGTTGTTGTCACAGCATTGTTCCRCTCTGTCAAACTATGCTTTTCTGACTGCTTTCAGATCCAAGAGCTATGCAGCAGGGYAATATGGAACTGCAATGATGAGGAWATTCTTTTCAAAAATTATTTTCTTGATGCAAACAGACATGTACTTCGAGACACATGCAGTATCTGACTTCCTCTTCCCAGAGGATTTAACTTTAAATTTTATTTTCCCACTACGGCACATCACTTAAATACAGAAGTAAATTATTATAACTAATCCCACACACTCTCCATAAAGGACACAGAATCACAAAGAGAAGCGTTCAGAACTTGAACAACATCAGAGACCTTTTAATCCTCATTTCCCTTCAACATGTCAGTTATGACTCAATTTTTAATTACAAACAACTTATTTTCCACAAGGTCCCTGCTTAAATCAGAAACTCAGAAAAGACAGTAAATGCTTCCTGGTTGACTGGTCAATATTTTCCTTCCTATTCACCAGTCATTTTGTGACCTCAAATTTTATTTACTACCTGCTGTTCAGGCTCTGCTGTGAACACAGAATTATTAATTCCCTTAATAGATTTTTCTATAACCCTCATTATTCTGACATCCAAGTACTTCACCAAAAAAAAAAAAAAAAAAAGAAGAATGGCCACAAAATCTTATGAGATGAAAAAAAATCTGTCCCATTTTACGCATCTGGAACCAAGGAAAAGAAAAAAGAAAAATGTGTGGGACTTCAGAGTAACTGAATTCAGGCAGGGGTGCATATCTTCATGAAACACTGCACCTTGCCTCTCCATGCAGTCACTTTGAACCGTTTTATCTCCGGCCCTTGCAACAATGCTATCATTGTGCGAAGATTGGCTTTATTATTCCAACAGACTTTCCATACAGCAAAATAATTGCACCTGATCATGTCTGATTCTTGTGGTTATTTTCTCTGTAAGGTCTCAAGTGATTAAAGAAGGTCTGACTTTGTGGTATAACCTCTCACTGGAAGCACTGGTTTATGATTCCCACCCTAAACTGTACCAGTCACCTACCTCCAAAGATCCTGAAAGCACTAAAAGATCCATCCTGGTGGCAAGTTTTTCCTGAATGTTCTAGCAAACTCAATTTTCAAAATTCAAGAAGTACCTTGAGGAAGAAAAAGGAACCAACTTTGTTAGTTTGAGGTATTCACCCTTCTCTCTCAGCCCCTTGAAGAAAACGGACATAAAAGATGGAAGCTAAATATAGCATATCAAGAGTTTGGACACAACTAAGCATTACTGCTGAATGGCAGGCAGAATCAACACACCATTTATTAATCTCAATAAAAGATTCCTTTTATTGCCAAAAAGAAAAAGCCAAAGGCTATAGTAAGATATATTCCTCTTTGCTTACTCCCAAACAAAGAATGTTTGAGAAGAAGCGAATTACATYGAGCCTATCGCTGCTTCAGTGAATAGACACGAGTCAGAGATGGCATGTGCTAGATTCTTTCATCAGCTTCCTTCATTTTACAGCTATTTTTAGTTCTTCAGCTGCAGTAAATATGTAGATGCCTTACACCGAATTCATAGACTCATTGTCTGTAAATAAGGTATCTCACTTCAATTATTTGTACACAATCAAGAGCTGACAGACTCAAAGACCTTATTCAGTACAGGATAAGTCAACATCTAGAACTACATATTCACTGACTACACAGCCTTCATACCTAGGCTTCATGCTCCAAGCTCTGAAGAMAGAAAAGATGACTGTGTCAGTTTACTTTCAAAGCATAAGCAATCAGACCATAGGCAAGTCTAAAATATCAGCGTCTATATTTCATGGCGAGAAAGCCTCACTAAAAAATGCTGGCATATTTGGCGCTACAAAACAAAGCAGCCCTCTTCAATCCAGCCAATTTCAGAACTGAATGTACAGTWCCTAGTTAAATTTTCACAAATCTGTAGAAGGAGACGCCCATTTAAAAAAACAGCTGTTCTTGAGCATTAACCTAGTCACAAACAATTCATTTTTCCCATCTTTCAAGTTAAAACCCCTTTCCTTCTGTACGTCACGTCAGTCCTCTCTGTCCYCCTTGAAACACAGGACAGAAATGCCAATAGCATACACACGATGGAGTCACCCCAAGACACAGTAGATAAATCCTCTAGCAACTTCAGCAACAGCAAATATAATGATATCTAGGAGGCTGGACTGAGCAAAGGCCTATTAAAAACAGGAGAACAGCACAGGTGTGCCAGTAGCAGAGCTAATGAGCAGCACATATTTTCAGTTAAAACCCTTAATTTAAAGCCTCTTCTAAGCCTGGAAAAATCTTGGGAATGGAGATAACAGGTAATCAATGACTCTGTCAGCTAAGAAATCAAGATTGGAACTCAGTTTTATTGCCAGTGCATTGCTAGGCCAGTACTTACTGAGTGTTTTTTATTTATTCTGTGGAGAAAAGTGATGCTTTTATAGTCACATCATCTAGAAAGAATTTCCAAGAGAAGCAACAGGTTGAAGAAAGGCTTTGAACTGTTGCATATGGTCATAGTGATTTACTTTATAGTGTATCTCATTAGCTTATTTTACCTAGAGGCTAAGAACAGGATTAGCATAATACAGACTGAATAAAATTTGTCTYGTATGTGCCTGTTAATTGTCCTATTTGGGTTTAACCTGTGCCATTAAGTTCCATGCTAAAATTATTAGAAGCTTATTCATATGATCAGAAGAGGTTTGGTCTTGTTCCACTGCTGCACAGATAACTAAAAGTCCAGCAGATTTCTGCACTCTCACACTGCAGCTTCTGAAAATGAAGGGAAAGCATGTGGGCAACCCACTCTGACAGGGAACTTTAAACAGCAATTAATAGGCAACTGCTTCCAGCTTCTTCTTCTGCTTTGTCCTCTAGAGACAGAGAAGAAAGGATGGAGTACAGATTCATGAAGAAACAGGAAAAACGTGGTTTTCCACAAGATGGAAAAAAAAGGGACAAATAGAATCTGAGAGCCCTCCAAAGCAGGAGGAAGCATCTGCATACATGGTATGTCAGCTTSTCTAAAGTATCGCTGCCCTTTCTTAAGGGCTTTGACAGGACAGATTTTAATGCCTTTTCCTAAGGATTTAGCCAGCATTGCCTCTACAAAAGAACAAGAGATTTTGGAAGACAACCTTTGCATGATGGAAGGAGCATTTTACACCYGGGCGCATCTACCCTCCTACTCCTAGGTTCCCTCACTATTGCCAAGTGGAAAGAACTGCAAAAGTGGTGTTGCACCACTGCATAGACAAAACCTATGAGGGTTGAAGAGGGGCCTCAGGGAAAGCTGTGCTGAGTCACCCAGTTTGGCAGCACAGATACGGCCCCGCTCTGCAGGCGTTCGTTGCCTCCTGCTGCCCAGCACTTGGGATGGCTTTCTAATTTATGGAAGGGTGGCTAATTTCCAAGGAACACAGCGAGAAATTTAGCTTCCAGTGTCAAAGAGGATCACAAATTACAGGAATTAACACCCAAGTCATTATGAGCTACGTGCCCAAATATTGAATATGATGGTAGAAGAGGTCAAATTGCTGCTTGAATGAGYTTCTGAAATGTGGATTCTGCTCGAATGGAGGCTACAGATGCAATATATGTGAAAGGGATTACCTCTCCAGCCCATGGCTGCTCAACATGTAGGACACCCCACTATGTTAGGATGCCTCTCTGACTGTGTTAACTTTATTAAGAACTAGGCAGACATATTGGCAGGTCTGCACTTCTTTTCATCAGATATCCCATTCTTCCTTTCTTAAAGTGAGCATTTAAAGCCTACAAAAATTATTTGCATTTTTGGGTCAGAGAAATGCAGGTGACAAGCTGATGAGAAGCTTATGGCTCACAAATATCCACATGCCTTTTTTAAATATCTAGTAGATTTTAAAGGTCCTACATAAGCAAAYATTGCATTTCATCAATACTCTGTTGACAAATATGTAGTGGTTCCGTGATTACTGTCTGAATTCTTTTTCTCTTTTGCCAATAATTTCGTTATAAATAGAGTTGAGAGAATCCCCTGGGGTTGTTTGTTCTGGTCTATAGAAATAAATTGCTTTTGTAAAATGGGGCAGAGATGACTCTCTCCTGCAAGTGTGGGAAATTATTTCTCTAGCTTTAATTTTTACATAAACATATTTTTAGAAAGATGGATTGCTTTTTATGGGATGGCTTCAAAATATATTAAATGCCATAAATCTTTGTCTGTAGAGATCATATTCAGGAGMGATAGATTCTAAATGAGTAGATTTTATTAATGCAGAGAAGTCGAAAACAGTCATGACAAAAGGTCTTTTAGAAGTGGCTGCAAATGAAATGTTTGTGCTAAACTTTTCTCCTGATCCCCCTACCACACATCCAGTCCTTATTCAATCCCACTTACTAGAAATTGAAAAGTTTGGATAAAGCAAAATAGGGCATTTTTCAGATACTAAACTTCCTTGTAGAGTATTAGATTTTTGGTTTATCTCATCTGGATATTTGCCAGAATACCTAGTGCATGTGTTTCTCTAGCTAGATAAATAGATAACAACCAATGACTTTAGCTAATGACTTCAGCTTTAGCTGAAGATTAATGCTCTTAAAAAGCCATCAGGTAAACAATGAAACTCTGCAGACATTTGTTTTTGTTGTCTACCAATGTAAGCGTGACACGGGCATAAATCCTACATACAAGCAAATAATAAATATTATGGCTATGCACTCTGATAAACAAAGACAGTGACAACTGTAAGGCGTAGTAATTTCAGTCCCTTGCGCTTTTACTTGATTCTCCCAATGCTCACCTAACTCAGACCATTTTCTTCACCACAATTGCTGGAGGGAATTATAAAATGTAGCAACATGCAATTCTGTCTGTTTCAGCACCAACCTCACAGTGAAGCTCATGGATGCTGATGACCTCAAAAGTTACTTGTGTATGAGAAGAAAAGTGTTCCCTTGGTTTTCTGACACAGCAGTGTTAGGTATATACACATAAAATTCTTTGATAATAAATAATAAGTTATTAGCTCTTTGCTTAAACATAAGGCATAAGTGCTGCAAAAATTTCTCTCAGCAGAATCTACCTGCATTTCTTTGAGACTAGGTGCAGCGGCTGACATAAGCTTCTATAGAGTAAAAGATTGCAAGGACTTTTGATTAAAATAAAAATAAATAACTTTGTTAGCAACTACAGACAAAGGATATAAAATTTTTTATCACTTTTAGTAACTTCTCCAGCGTCTTCAAAATACTTCTTTCTTAAATTGCTTATTTGTTCTATTTAGTGTGTTTTCTACTTGGTTATCCAATTTTTTATTTTGTGTTTTTATTATTTAGTATTTATTATTATTATTTATTATGTTGTGCTTTTAAAATGGCTATTTTTTAATGCATTAATTGCATTTAAAGCAATATTATCGGTTAGCTGTGACAGGATGGAATACACTATTTGTTCTAATTAATTATTATCTGTTATGCTCTGCAAAACTGTGCATTTCAGAATAAATTTTACGTTCCCCTCAGGGTATCTCTAACATTATCTTAGATTTAAGGTGTGATTTCAACATAACTGTATCTGAAATAAATAAGAATACTTGCTCTTACTACTACTATTACTACTAAAATTCCACTGGCCTTATTTTAACCTGTCAGTGCAGCATATTGAGACTTATCTGCATTTGTTTCTCCATGAACTGGTGTTAGCTGCAGTAACAATGATCTAAGGGTTAGGACACTACTGCCTAAACTTTTTCAGCTTTACTTTGTGGATATCACACATGGTTAAGATTTAAGAAACTTAAACAGTAGTCTGTTTAGTGAGTGGGGGCACGTAAAGACTGCAATGGAGCTCTCAAACTTCAGTTGTAAACTAATGAACAGAAAATAGCCTTTGGTGCAAAAAGTATAAGAATAACAGCACACTGGCACCACCAGCAAGGAACTTCACTTGCTGAAGGGCCTGAAAGGCTGATCCTTTCTGCTTAAGACAGATGCAGTAGACCTTTGGACCCAAAAGCAGTCAGCAGTCAGATTGCGTCTGTGGCCAAGCAGCCATGCTCATGATCACCAGAGAAAGGAGGAGAGGTGGAGATCAGGGAGACAGGATGCAAGACCATCCTTTTCAGGGCAAAATAATTTTGAAATTAGGTTAAGCCCACATCTGAAATGTCAGTATTTGTGACTTCTCTTTGAGGCCTTATGTAAACAGCATATTTTCATGAAAATTCATAAAAGCTCAAGGATGAGTTAATCATAGCAAAGCAGGAATCATTCAGTTACAAACACTCCTGCCTGAAAAGGAAAGGGAGAAAAAGGTTTTAGTTTAACACTGATATAAAAGTACTAACTAAGTATCTGTTGTGTTCTTCAAATAAATCACATGGAGATATTGCTAATAGGTACTGAAGTTATATACTAGAGGATGATGCTTTGGGATCAGAATTTCAGAAAGTGATAATTTTTCAGTCTTTCTACTTACTGAAAATCAGAGGTTGAGTTTGTTTTCCCAGTCCCAGTGATGCAGAAAGACTCCAATTGGATGGAAATTATACCACCTGCTGATATGCACACTTGAACTTATTCCTCAAGGATGCCATGGAAAAAAAAATAGGGGAATTCTGAAGTTTTCCTCTGCTTTACCTTAAGTCTGTGATATGGCCGAGAAGTATACCAGAGTCTGGTCATTTGGAAAAGCTTTCTGTGTCCTCTGTTCAGACAGAATTTTTAAGCTAGCTGTTTCTACTTAATTTCATTAGCTCAGGGCTTTGAGAAGGAAGGAAGCAACATGAACTTTTGTGAGTTCTAGAAACCCTGCAGAAGTGAACAGGCCAGCAGCAGAGCAGAAGTGTGGACGTGTGCTAGAGCTATACAGAAACACACAGTATTTTGCCTAAATCTTATGAAGTGCTGACATGGGTTTCTGTAACACACATGGACTGATTTCACAGTTTATTTGTAATGTGAATGTAGGCCCAATTTATACAGCACTTTAAATAAGCTTCATCATATCTCAAAGATAAAATTGCCAGTTCTGACTTCAGGTTAGAGTTCCTGGGAGTTACAAATGTTAGAAGCTTTCTTAGTGGCAGGAAATAGCATTTGAACTCAGAAAAAAAAAAAGAAATTTGGAAATGTTTCTTACATCTTTCCACAGAAAAACATCRTCAAATCCATTGCTGCTGTGCTACATAAAGAGTAAATTAATATTAGGGATGATATCCACTTGCACACTTAGATTCCAGCAAACCAGATGTGATTGTTGCAGTCCTTGTTCCAGTGTTATAGGCAAAGTTCACACAGTGGTTTGGAAATCTTTAGGAAGAAATGCCACATGACGAGCAACATTATTACTACTCTTATGCTTTGGTTGGAATGTTTGAGCTCTTTTTGTTTATTCAATTGTTTATTAAAAACTTCAGTTGCATGTATATCTAGCTCTGAAAAGATACCAAACAATGTGTTTATTATCTGTTATTTTTTGTCAATGGCAAAAATACAGATACTACCTTTTCGAGAAAATAATGTGTTGCCTTAAATAACAGTATTATTAACATCTATTCAGAAAAGCCAGTAAGAACACAAAACTTCTGAATAATTTTTCTTTTAAATACAACCAGAATTAAGCTTTTGTACTACAGACAAAAGTACCTTCATTGTCTGACCATCTAAATGGCAAACTTTCTACATTACACCATAATTATGATTCCAGGATGCAAGAGACATGCAATATTGCCAACTTTCTGCTACTCACAATGTTAATGCTGAATAGTAAAGACCTCTTTCATAGTAAAGGTAATTTCAAAAAACTTACAACCAATTAATAATCTCAAAAAGGTTTTTCAGTAAGTATACAAAAATGCATAGCATGGGCTATGCCAGGAAAAGAAATTGCTGAACTGAAAAAATCCCCCAAAACAACCAAAAATGATAAACAGTAGGTACTTACATTCAAACTCATATCAATGTATGTCAATGCTGATAGACCACTTGAATGTGAGTTTATTCACGTGTTTTATAGATTGAGAAATGGAAGTTTAACTGAGATGAGAATGTTTTTCTTCCAACACAATATTTTCCAGTGTTTCTCCTAAATAGTCCTACTGTGAGTTTGGATACTTTGTTCCCAAGTGTGTTCATAGGGAAAACAGGGTAAAAAACACTATGTATAAAATTACAGTGTTTTTTAAAGTTTATTTACCAACATCATTAGCAATACAAATGAAATTTCTCTGCACCTACATATAAGTAGCAGTTGCAATTTTTCACCTTTTTAAGTGCAGAAGCTAAATTAATAAGCCCACTCAATTTAGCATACAGCTGAAACCCTTCAAGTTGACCCCAGTTCAACCAAGCAGTTTAGTACATGCTAAAATCAATATTCAGCAAAGCGTTTAAATACACATTAATCACCAAAGAAATAAATAAATTTGAGCATAACTTCTAAGCATGTGTCTGAACGCTGCCCTTGCAAAGATATTTAGATGCCAAAATATTAATATTATCACCTCCTCAGATTTTCAGAAATTACTATCTTGGAAATTTAATTTTCAAATAAATTCTGGAAGTAATTTGCACCTGAGTCATGACTAAGTTAATTAGTAGACAACTTACACTTTACAAAGATAAGCCAAAGGATCAAAACATAGACCCTTGACCCTAATTTTTGGTCCCAATGAAAGTAAAATAAGTAATCATTATTCTCCCAGTAAAAATCTGAGCATTTGGTGTAAAGAGTGTGTAGCGAGTTCAGTTCATAATCAGGCAGAAACACCAATTAAATGTAGTGGTTTGGTTTAAAATATCCATAACTTACTTATTTACTTTCTGTGAGATAAGAATTAGGAGAAAACAAAGCAGGCACAAGACTTAGAAGAATATAAAGAAGTTTATTAACAGACTTAAAAGAAAGGAAAAAAATAAAAAACTAGACTAAACCTTCAGAACACTTCTCTTCCCCCCCACCTTTTTCCTTTCTTTCACTGACAATGTAAAAAAACAACCTTTGAGATTTCAGTCAGTTTACCACCTCTATAATAATCTTTTTCAGTTCACTTAGGTAGAGGAGTCTCTCTTGCTCCTGCTATGGAGACATCTTCACAAGAAACAGTCTCTTGTGGCTTCAACGTCACAGCAAGACAGCCGCCCGGGATGGTTCTCTACTCACAGGTGAAAGTCTTTTCCCTCAACTTACAGCTTTTCCCGCAACTGCTTCCGAGGGTTCAATCTCAGCTAATGGGGTACCATTCTAAGGATGAGCTGTTCAGAAGCAAAAAAAGTTTTCTTCACCTATCAAAGTGCCTGAGAGGGGTAAGAACACTATCCCTGAGAGCATCTTCATCTCTAGGAACAAAGGGCCTTTTCTTCCCTGGGATCTCTGTTCAAGTTTCTCATCAAATCACAGCTACTTCAACATTTGCTTATTTCAGCACAGGTGCTTTTGCTCACATCAAATCACAGCTACTTCAACATTTGCTTGTTTTAGCACAGGTACTTTTGCTCATGGTTGCAGTTTGAATGCTCCACCCCCCGTGCTTTCCTGAAATTACAACGAGTATTCTGATGTACCATAGTCCATCACCATAGGTTTAAAATAGAATTTCAGCTTTTAGGATTGAAGCATCTCCTCATTCTCCTCTTTCTCAGGGTTACAGCTCTTCTCTCTTACTGGCTTTGGTGTCTTTATGGTGTTTTCCTTACATGCCTTCACTTTTTCCTTTCTTTTGACTTGGGAGAGGATTGATGTCTGCAGGCTTCATCTGTTCTGGAAGAAACTTACAGCACTAAAAGAATTAATCTCAGCCGGGCTTTGCAGCTRGAATTCGCTTATCTCTGTTGGTAACACGATCTTTTGCCAGGCAGCGGCTTCAGGTGAATTTCGGCCGCACTAGGTGAGAGCTGGCCTGGCTGCCTGCACGGAGCAGGGCTGGGGGTGGGGGCGGCCCGCATGGAACAGGGCCATGCAGCTCCAAGGTGGCTGTCTCCTGGCTGGCCCGGCCTGCACTGAGGGGCTGTGATGGGTGTCCAGCGAAGCAGGAGCGGCTAAGACCTCAGCCAAGCCGTGCTGCAGCTGACCCGGCTGGGCCACGCCGAGCAGGGCCCGGCCCGGCCTGGACCCACTGGGCTGTGCCRCGGGCCCCCAAGATACCTGTCCGAGAACYGGAAGCAAGAAAGAGTTTCCCGGGGTTTGTTCGTTCTTAAAATGTGGATCACAGAGGCGTGTCAAGCTCTTTAAGTGGCTTAAAAAYGTTGCCAATATTCAAACTAGCCAGTTGATTGGTTCTGTCAGGTCTAGAGGAAGCTGTAAGCACCTCTTTGCAAAGAATCACTTCCGTAGCTGATGGAGCCCTCCTTAACTACAACTCCCAGCTATACTAAACCATGACAGAATGGTATTCTGTATAGAACAGATATACAACTGTAATGCTGTGGATCTCATTTCCTGAGGAAGACTATTGTTTGACTGCAGCTGATGGGTTTTAATTCCACAAACCCAGCAAGTTAAAAGTCGTTCCCGAATGAAAATTTAAGAAAAGAGTTAATGTATTAGTAAGTGGAAGCTATGTTAGGTTTGATTACCTTCTGTCCGTGTAATACAAACCTCTCATAATTTAGGAAGGTTTCTTTTGTTATAACACCTGTAATTAAACACAAAATATTCCTTAGATCTTGCCATGTCCAAAAGATTCAGTCTTCAAAATTCTCAGGTCAAAAAAAAGCAGCCCAGTATACAACGTGTGGACATAGTAGGAATCTAGAAGTAATTTAAAAGAATATGGCTTGTTGAAATGCCTTCTAAGGAGCCAACTGTTTTAAAAATTTTAGAAAATAATAACTTTCATAGGGAAACCTGTTCAAAAAAATACGACCACTTTCATAAATTAGAAAATAGGAGGGTGAGAGAAAATAAGAAAATTCAATACACAATTAAAAATTAGTCACTGCAAGTGTATTCCTACAGTATTTGTTACAGGAAAATKATTCATCCTTACAGAAAATAAATTTTACAGTAAGTGAATTTCCTACCCCCTTCCATCATATCTGTGTCTTCTTAATTATCTTACTTTTCTGAATACTGAGATACATCAATTGGTAGAAAAGTTAAAGTTTGCCCAAACCACACATATACAACAAATACATTTTAATAGTACCTGAAATAAAAATATGTCAAGAAGAACACGTTGGAGAAAGCATCTTACAAGGCTAGAAATATTCAAAAGTGAAAGAGAGTAAAATGGTTTGAGACAAAATTGTGACAACACTTCAAATATTAGACAATCTGTAAATGCTGAAACCTAAAGGGAGAGGAGAAAGAGCTATCCATTAGAAGTAGTATGAATAATTAGAAAAGAACTGTGGTAGCCAAAAAAAATGTTTGCTGGGACATAAATTGAGAAGTGTGGGAGTTAAAGAAGATAAAGAAGAAAAAACCATACAAAAAACCTCAAATAGAAAACAAAAAAAACCACAAAAACACCCCTAAACACCTTGAGCAAAACTCACAACACAAAAAAAAGAACAGAGAGGAAAATGCAGAATATTTAATAGAGTGAATAACTGTCTAACAGGAAAAAGAAAGTAAATCTCAAATAAACCTGAGAACAATTTGTTCTGCTTCCCATTTTGTACTAAAACAGTTTAGTTTAAATTTGTACCCCTTCTCAAAAGCCCTGCTAACAATCTGTTACATGCAAGTGAAACAAATCTTCATTATTCCGTATAAAAATACTAGAATTCACCTGCCAGGTGTTGTGTGCAGTGGTTTTTGGAAATCGATTCTGGGGAATGCCTATGAGCAAAGAAGTACGTAACATTTTTTGGCATTTCTGTTTTTCAAAAACCGCTTAATAATAAAATCAGATTCCAACAGAGGCTCGGAAGTCCCTTAAACCAATGAGAACACAAGTTGAAGAAGGCACACCAACAAAATCAGAATTCATTTTTTGTACATCTTGTTGTTGCTTCTCTATTCTCACTGCTTTTGAAGAAGAAAAAATAATGCTTGCATTATGGCTTAGAAGTGATTACTTCATAGCATGATGTGTCTGTCACAGAAATTGTGCATGAAAATGACAGAAGTGAGGTTTGAGAAAATGATGTTTTATTCCCATTATGCCCAGCAAGGACTGCTGGATTGGAACATCAGGAAACATCAGGAGGTTATTTTAGCTTGTATTGCACAGGTCATGGATTACCAGGGTAACCCACATTACTTGAAATGAATCCACCAAACTTTAGTGAATTGAATGGGAATTAGATACCTGTCAGAGGTTCTTTTAAAAATCTCTGTCTGAGAATCAAAYCATATTTAACTGTTATAAATAAAGTGAAGTACCCGTATAAGTGACCATAATAACAATTGCTCAAAATAATGGTAACATCAATTTTTAATTTTTTTTTTTTTGGCATTTCAATATCACTTGCATTTTTTTGTTTTCAATTCTAGTACTTCTTGTTCCTTTTTTATCCTTTTAATTTCCTTTATGTCTGTAGCCTCTCAAGCCCAAAGAATCACTGATGAAATCTACTGACTTTGGCCAAGACACTTTTACAGATGGCCACATTCCACTAGGCACTGAATATGTATATAATAAATGTTTATTTCTATATTAAGTAGCTTAACATTCAACATGTACTGAAATGCTGCTTACACTTAAATGTTCAGAAATCAGCTTGGACTACATGCTTAGAACAGTGAAGTTACCAAACATACTGCATTTTAATTTTAAAGYGATAAATGCTCTTGCCTCACACTTCATTTCCTACACCTAGGAAAGTATATATCCATTGGCTATCAATTCCTATGCAGTTTTCTCTGATACAGTGCTTTTAAAGAATGGACACCTACTATGTTTTGTGTTTACTATTATATCTCTTTTATGTTTCTAGCTGGACTTAGAGGTTATATGGAATGTTTCTTTTTGGATTAGTACATCTTTCAAAATCTGCATGACTGGAATTATCAGGAATGATAAGGTCTGTCAGTAGATCTAAACTCTACAAAAGAATCTGAATGTTGTAAAACCTGGATGATTCACTGCAGCTATTCTGGAAACTAGAAACTGCCTGCACAGAACAGCTTACACTGTCAGGGTCTCACATTTAGCCAGGGTCTGCAACATTTCCTAAAAATGTCCTTATTTTGAAATTTTTTTCTTCTTCTAAGACCGCCTTGTACCACTTGTAGAAACATTCACTGAGAATGAGCCCAATTAAGTAACATTAGCCCCAAAAATCAGACTAAAATGAGAATCTGATTAGTGTCTTTTTAAAAAATTTATTTTGTTTTATAATATTCATCTAGATTTCTATAGTAGTGGAATAATAGTGCCTATTAGAAAGCATGAATTAGAAGTCACAGAAGTTATTAGTAGGCAGCTAATTAGCACATCAACATTAAAGCTGATTTATGCTGTGAGGATGTTTCCATTTTGACAGCTTCGTAGGTCTCAAAATGGAAACATCCCTACAGAATAAATCAGATTGTTCCCTTGCTGTGCCAATGGAGTTGTATAGATGAAAACAGGTTATCATTCAGCTAGTTAGCTAAAGTATTTTGTAGCACTGTGGTCATAACAGAGAACTCATTAAGAGCTGTTTAACTTGCTAGTCCMTACTACATTCTCCTAATCATACATACACATTCTCCTAATCTTGCTGCTAGCAGGATTTGAACTTGTCCAGGTTTGTCTCCCATCAGCTATGTGGTAACATCTGCGTAGRTGTACCCTACCTGGAGAAGTGGATTTTTTTGCTTCTAGAATAAATTCAACATCTTTTGAAGAAAACATGTATACTAAATAAATGAATAATAAGTATTTTTGGTTCRTGATTCTACTCCCACTTCCCATTAATGTAATTTTTAAAAAAGGAATGTTTTCCAACATAAGTTTGAAATTTAAAGCATGGCTGTACAGCAAAAAGGATAAACTAATCTTTTAACACCAGAAGTGTAACACTAGCAGATAGAACAGGAAGCCCTTTGGTTATTTAGACTCTTAATCATCAGCATTTCATTAATCCAAGCACCAGGCATTACAGTGATTTTGTCATTAAAAATTCCCCATTTTGGGATAACAAACAAAAATATTATCCTGGGCTTTGTGTTCATGTTCAGCATTGTCATACTCTTTAAAGGGGGTCTGAATACTTATAGATTCTGTGGAGTGCTTAATGGCATCTTTTGGCAGTGCTCTTACTGGCCCCTCACTAGGCACAGAGAAGCTGCTTACAGGACATTTTTCAAGGAGGTGCTGCCTGAGATGCTTTCAGAAGAAGATGACATTAAARGATTTTTATGYTTGTATATTGTTTTCAAGGAGGAGGAAAATTATTTTATTGAAAGAAATAGTACTAGTGACTAATATGTACTATGTTACTACTACTAGACTTTGACCTCAGGAAGATTTTACAATAAGTGACATATGATGCTGGGGTGGGGTGGGTTGAAGGGGTGGCAATGAAGCAACAGCATCTCAGTAAATGACTCAAACCTTTTATCTAATAGAAGAATATTTCCATGCAAGACTGAAAGAGACTGGAATTTTGGAGAAAATTTCCTTGTGTCCAAGGGATACAATCAAACAATTTTTTTTTTGCTACAAAATGACATCCTCAAAAGGCCTTCAGCAATCAGAGCCAATAAAAGATTTAGGCACTTGCAGGTGTATAACTACCTGCTCAGTCCATGAAGAATAATGCAAAACCTGAAGCTACATTCATGGGTTTACAGTACAGGGTGTGTAAAGAACAGTCTCAAAAACTCTGAAGAACACAGCCAGATAGTTAACAGGAAATTCTCTTAGACTTGGATGCCTAAATCCGGATCGCACKGACACAATTTTTTCAATTTAGGATTTCAAGGAATGGAACAAATCTTGAGCTAGGTTTTTTATCTGTTTCAAAATATGGCTGCTCAAAGAACCATTCTGTCAATGTTCATGGCACCTACATTTTGCATAATACTTCAGAGGTTTCAAACACCCTCAGGAAGCTGGACATGCAACATCTAGCCTGTTTTCAGCCTGAGAATGTTCAAAGCCATATTTCCTATTTTCAAATTTAACTTCTATTAAGGAAGTGAGAAAYAGAGCACCACTTTCCCTATGACTTCTATCTTTTGATTGTTTGATGTGAAATTTATAAACTACGATGGAAACAGGACTCTTGATTTGTCCCACTTTTTATCATTTCATACCTTTTAAAAATAAAGCACTGTGACTTTTTTGGTGGGGTATGTAAATTTTAAAGGAAGTTTCTTATCTTTGTTCTTTTTGCTGTGCAGCCTTAGTGGCTTTGCCTAGAGAATACAAACAGCCAAGGCTCAGAAACTTTCAGCTGCATCTCTCTAACCCATATCTGTATAGTACTTTCCTTTATAAAAAATCAGCAGAGAAAAAAAATCAATCTAAAGGCTACRAATGAGCAAGTTTATTAGTTTGTATATGTGCAACAACAGATAAGAAATCTCTGTTGTGAGATAAAGTGATTGAAAATGAAAAAGAAAAATGCAAGCCAGGTAGTAATGGGAAAATCTTCATTAAAATAATTAGAGCATGAAGAATCAGGATTTCTGTTAAAAAAGAAAATATGCATTTAATGTCTAAGTCCTACTCGTAAATATAAAGATCGTAAGAAATTTCACTATTCACTTTATAGTTACCTGTTTAAAATTAAGAAAGATTTTGTTGTAAGCCCTATATCAAGATGTTTGCAAAAAAGCTATAGAAGAAGAAAATATGGTGAAAGATGATGTATTTTTCTTCTTACTATGGAATATTTTGTGGAAAAAGATTTCTGAACTGTCATGTTTCTTTTAGTTATTTATTTAGAATGGTTTAAGAAAATTCATTTGAAATACACTTCCGTTTATGAAAAGTAGTTCTCTACCAATCCTATGAATTATTTTGAGTGTTTGCACACTCTATTTACTTATTAACTTTATGTTAGAGAAGAAAATGATATATCACAGTTCCAGGAAGACAGATGGATTTGGTAGTTCATGAGAAAATAGAATATATTTTAGGGTGTCCTAAATTTCCTGGCAGAAATTCTAAGGAAAAACCTTATTAAATAGTTTCTTATTTGATGTAAAAGAAGAAAGAGTAAGATTAAAGTCTTTAGTACTAAAGTCTTACTTGGGTATTATTTTAAAATAAACCCTAGAAAGATGGATTTATATTCACCAAAAATACACATAATTCTGTGTTTAAACTTCAGTCATATAATTCTGCAATCATTAAACTACAGCAGAACTAATCATGAACTGAAAATGATGCAAGGGATTAAGCACCTCAGTGAATCTGGCTTTAGGAAGGAGACCGCTCTCTTTTTTAGAATTATAYTCTCCTTTTAAGCTTCAAATCAACTTCTCTATTTTTGAGTAACTGTTCAGGTAAAACTTTTTTTTCTTCAGAAGTGAACCAAATATTTTTATGAATTTATTATTTTAATGACTTTTTCTTGTTAACATTAATCTCTTTTTCTTTTTTTTTTATTTTCACACATTTTAATTTGAAATGCCATTGAAATGCTGAACCATGCTTACATGCACAAAAATTCTTACTAGTCTTGCTACTTGTGTTGATTTCTATCTAATTTTGGTGGTTTTTTCTTCATTCAGAGTGCATCTCTAAAATGTAGTTTGACTATGCAACCAAAAAAGACATGAGCCAAAATGAAATTAACACCTGAACAAATTCCTCCAGATCATGGCAGTGAATCAGTAAATCTAATGAGGCTTCAAAGTAAATTAGCAAACATTTTCATTGTACAAGACACCCCTAGAAGTATCGAGGCTTCAAATCATTAGAACCACATAAAAATTGAGTTCAAATCTTATTAACTCCTTGGCAGATGCTACATCTAATGTCTCTACTCCTGCCAAAACATGCACAGAAAACAAGTTTGGTTTGGAACATAAAAAGCATAAAATACTACACTTAATCCATTATTTTTGCAGTTAATGGAAAAATTAAATGGATCAAGATGCACAGTAGTGACACTAAAACTGTTTTTTGAAATGTTAGTAGTGATATCCATTTGGCAGGAGCAAAGTAGAGATTTTGGGGAAAATAAAGGTAAGAGATCTTCCAAGAAAACTGATATTAAAATATTTACATTCCATATTCTTAAAAAGAAAAAAGAAATCAGAAAGTATCTAGAAGAATCAGCAGGAAATAGCAATTTTTTTAATCAAATATGATTAGAAGTACATTGCTTTTTTTCATGCCACGAGTTTGACAAGCATTAAATTTCCGAGGTTAGCACTTGGTGAACATAGTTTTTTATCTTGCACTAGTGAACATTCTCCGTTTGATCTAGTGTACTACTAGTAATGCCTGTAAATTTTTTTGATCTTGSAAAATTAGATACAGAAATGCCAAAGCAGGAGTGTTCTACAGTCAGTTGTAGAACAAACCTGGCAGTAAAACTAATCTCAAATGCGGGCTAGATTTATCTAACAATATGCCTAAAGAACTGATTTTCAGTTTAGGAAATTATATATATGTGTGGTTTGTGTAAGAAAACCATGGGAAATTCATAGATCTTTGTTTGTTTGGATTTGGAGTTTATATCTATATATTTACCTATTATTTATTTACATTAAACMAGGAACTTCAAATACTAAGAAAATCTCATGGTTGTGTATTTAACTAAATTAAATATTKGGTGCTATTGTCTGGATAGAAAGTGTTAAGCAGTTGTGTAATTTACTTCTACTGTAAAGATATTGGAGTTCTATGGAAAATTGTGTATACTATACAAACAAAACTGCTGAAGTCAATCCCTGCCCCAAATGCAAAATGCCTTGTGGAACCACCTACAGTGAAASAAGAAAATGTTCAAAGGAAAAACTAATTTCTCCTCTGTCACCAAAACWTGACATCACATATTACAGACCAAATACTTCAAAAGAGTCCAATTAAAAACTTTCAGGGATCCCTCTGCTGGTTGCACTGAGTTTTGGTCTGGGCCCSTAGTATGGCTCATCCTGGTGTGGGTGCTCTACTGTGGACTATATATCACACTCAGATTTACTCACACAATTTCAAGTTATTCAGTGGCAGTGCAGGTGAAAGAACTTCAGAACAGAAATAGAAAGCAATCCTGTAATTCATTGAATACATTATGTGGGTGACAGGTCCAAGCCACAGTGATTTTGTTTGTGACTTTGTATTTCCTTTTCACCRGTTTTCACATTGATATTTACACTGGAGGCTTTTAAAWATATATATATATATGAAATATATATAGTGTATTGTATAAAAACTATATATATTTATATAATGAAATATATATTACATATTTTGTGCTACACATTTTATATCTATAAATGTAACTAAACTGTAGACATTTTAATGAAGTAGATTTTTTTATTGCACATTTATTCCACTTCAGTTATGCTTTTTATTAACTACTACAGTGCCTTAAGCTTTGCAATAGGGGGATTGTTTTTATATAAGATCAGCATAATAACATTTATTTAACTGAYGTAAATACCAGTTGAATTAATTTTGGTTTCGCAGGGAAAAATATGAAGGTGCTGGATTAATAACTTTGGAATAATATTGTAAAACCAAAACATCCCCATTAACAACCTAATAAAGAACAGACTAGATAACTGGATAACTGGAGGTGGAACAAAATGTAGCTCAACTATCAATCTCAAATGTTCGTGAGCAGTGGCAAAAAGTCCAGCTGGAGGCTGGGCACAAGTCATGTGTTTCAGGGGTTGATATTAGGGCAAATACTGCTTAAATCTTTAGCAACCAGGATGTTGGGATAGTGGGTACTTAGAAAATCTGCAGAGAACACAAAACTGGGAGGAGTGGTTGATAATGCCACATATTTGTGCTGCTATTCAGAAGGACATGGACAGGCTAAAGAAATGAGCAGATGGGAGCTTTGTCAGGTTCAACAATGGGAAAAGCAAAGTCCTACACCAAAGATGAATAACCCTATGGCAGGAAAGCARCTCTGAAAAGGACTTGGGGTCACCATGGACCATTTACTAGAAATGTGTTCTTACATAAAAGAAGGCCAACAGCCTTCTGAGCTTCATTAGGAAGACAAGTGTCACAAGAAGGTGGAGGGAGTTGATCCTTCTTGTCTACTCAGCACTGATCAGACCAGCAGTGTGTCCAGTTCTGGGTTCCTCTGTGCAAGAAAGACATGGTCATACCTGAGCGAGTCCAGGGAAGGTCCATGACGATGAAAAGGGTTTGGAGCATCAGTCATCTGAGAAGTGACAGGAAACTTTTGGTTGGAAGACTTGGGGGAACCTCATCAATGTGTATGAATATCTTAGCAAGAAGGATGTCAAACACTGAAACAGGCTGCCTAGACCAGCTGTCTCTGTCCTTGGAGATATTAAAAACCCCACAAGAGCCACCTGCTCTAGGTCACTCTGCTTTGGCCAGGAGAGMTGCAACAGGGGTTCTCCTGTGAAGCCTTCCAACCCCAACCTTCCTGTGATTCTGTGGACTTGCAAAGACCAAATATAGTTCAAAGTGAGCCTTGGTGATTTGTGTCTGGATTTTTGAACCAAAAGATCATTGAAATAATTAATTTTGTTTGCATATKTTATACTACATATCATCTCTTGACTTCAACATCTAAACTGTCTGCAGTTATGTTTTAGGTATTTGAAAAYGGTACCAAATGAAGAAAAGGTAAAATATTTTATGAAAGAATTGCCATTTTGACTCTAGCACTGCTCTTGATCTCAGGCATGTCTATAATCACAAAAATGGCATTATAGTATTCAGAACAAATCAGATGAAGTCTTGTTTTCTCTTTCTCCAGCTCTTCATATGAAAGAGACGGCACAAAGAAAACATTCGAGTGCTTRGGGCTTTTACTCCCCATCTGTTTTCTCATGGAATTTAATTTTTTAAATACCGACTGTTACTATTCAAGGTGCTGGCGCTGGGTCTGTGCCGGGGCTGCCGGGCCCGGCCCCAGGCGGTGKCAGCGGCTGCAGCGGCCCCAGCGCAGGGCACGGCTGAGCCCCTCAGCCACGGGCGGGCGGGCGAGAGCCCCGGGGAAAGCCTGGGCAAGGGAGGGCAAAACGCTGCCCGGCAGCCAGGGCTGAGCCAGGGGAACCGTGCGGGAAACAGCCCTGCGAGCCTGAGGGGACAGCGGGAGCGGGGACGGAGGCGGGAGAGACCCGGCTGGGGTGGCCCTGTGGCTCCTGCAGAGACCCTGTCAGAGCAGCTGTTTCCCTGCGGCTCCTGCGAAGGCCCCAAGGAAACATTTGGGAAAAGTGTGAGGAGGAAGGAGCGGCAGAGAGGAGCTGCTATGGGCTGACCGCAGCCCCACATTCCCCATCCCTCTGCTCCTGCTCGCTCCGGGGCAAGGAGGTAGAGGAGTTGGAGATGAAAGAGTGAAATTGAGCCCGGGAAAAGGGATGGGGGATGTAGGGGAAAGCATTTTAGTTCATGTCTGTTTTTCACCATTCAACTTTATTTTTAATTCACAATAAGTTAAATTAATAATCATAAGCCTGAATCTGCTTTGGCCATGATGGTAGCTGCTAAGTGATCTCCCTGTTTTTACCTTGACCCAGGAGATTTTTAGTGCTAAATTCCCCCTGTCCTGTTGAGAAGGAGTGACATAGCAGCTATCTTGATGTCTGGCTGCCAACCAATATCAACCCACAACAAACATTAAAATTACAACTTGAATAAAACTTTGCAGATAGTGGGTTTGGCTGGGGTAGAGTTAATTTCCTTCACAGTGCTGGTATGGGGCTGTGTTTTGGCTTTGTGCTGAACACAGGGTTGATGGTACAGAGATGTTTCTGTTATTGCTGAGGAGGGCTTACACAGAGCCGAGACCTTTTCTGCTTTTTGCATTGCCATGCTGTGAAGGAAACTAGGAGTGCTCGGGAAGTTGAGAGGAGACACAGATGGGACAGGTGACCCCAACTGACCAAAGGAATATTCCAGACCATATGACATCGTGCTCTGTATATAAACTGGGGGAAAGAAGGAGGAAGGGGAGGACATTTGGAGTGATTGTCTTCCCAAGTTACTGTTACATGTAGGGCCCTGCTCTCCCGGATATGGCTGAGCACCTGCCTGCCCATGGGAAGAAGTGAATTRTTCTGCTTCATGTGCATGCACAGCTTTTCCTTTCCTACTAAACTGTCCAACCAGCATCAATTGAGGCAACTAAGGAGTGTATCTTGCTACTTCACTTTCATCCCATAACAAATCAGATCAGCAAATTGTGTTGTGGAAATCAGAAATATCAGTCCAAAATTCTTTTGCACAACTTTGCCTGAAAAGATCATCTCTATTCCCCAAAGAATTTTTTAGCAGAGAACACATATGTGGAAGTCAATCTACAGCTTGACCTCAGAACAGAGCTGATGTCTTAGTCTAATCTGCCAGCAGAGGCAGATAACAGAAGGATAACAGAGTTTATGCTGAAGCAGCTGAAGAGCATGGCTAGTTCGGGGATAGTCCTCACCAGCAGAAATGGTGTACTTAAAAAATGGGTAGATGCAGAAAAACAAAATAGCTGAAGTCTTTAAATCATTTTTAGTAGTTCAATAAAACTTGTCTCCCAGATGAGTCTTCTCATCTCATTAAAGAACAAGAAGATTCATTTAAACTTCGAGCACTTTTAGCCTTTGTTTTTTTTTAGTAAAGGAAACCTGAAAGAGGCCATAATACAAAAATAGCTGGTAAATAGATAGTCAATGCTTTAAAATGGAGGTAGGAGACATATAATACACACCTTGTAAAGATACTTCYTGAAAGGTGGGAAGCACATTAAAGRTTTGAAAGAAGYTAAAAAGAGCACTTWAGAAATATAAAGATATAAAATATTATTAAAACTAAAAAAATATTGTTTAAAGTTTAAAAGGTTTTTGTGCTTTTGTGCTGTTCTCTATATCCAGAGTTTAACATTTCCTAGTTCCTGAGAAGACGTGGAAAAACCTCTTGCTTTCAAAGCTTACTTCCTCTATGATTAGGCAATCTATTTACTCAAATATGTGAGACTGAACAGARGACAATTGGTTTTAGCAAGTGTAATTTATCCATTGACCATCTTTATCTAGCAGTGTTTGTGGTGAATTGTTGATTGAATTTCATTTATACCAAGTGAAAGGATTTTCTGTTGCAAAATCTTTTTACAAACATGAAAACAGAGTAGCAAAGACTGTTAGGGATTTTTTTTTAGTAGGTTTTGGGGGTTTTTTTGTCTTTCTTTTTCTTAAATGTGCTTATATGGTTATTTAGAAAGACAGGATTTGATGGTTTCCATAGTAACATTTTGGGACGGYCGGCCAAGCAGGAAGGCCTTGTTCACCCCACCTATGCTTTTAACACAATTCTACCTTCCACATCACTGGTACAGAGTATATACARACACAGACATGTGAAATGAAGATAAATATGTTTGAAAGGAAAAAAAAAATAACCAACAAATAAACCAAGCCAAACCAAAGCAATAAAACCCAAACTCAACCAACTCTAACAGAGCTCGATACAAATGATAAGTATCCCATTGGGGAAACAATGTCAAGTAGGCTGAATTATTTTTAGGTGATACATATTCACCCATCATTTAATAATTGAAAAATTTGGAAGTATTTCATTTTTGTTTCATGATTATTGGTAACATATAGACTCACCCTCAGAGAAAGAACAGATACAAAGAGAATGTTGACCTTAATCAGCATTTAAGTGCTTGCTTTTGGTTTATGGCTTCATGTTAACACTGGGCAGAAGCTAGCTAGAGCTTCTGTACTTGTATTGGCTTTTTCAAAGTCACACTTTCAAATGTCTGCTTRTAGCAGAAACTAGGAGCTAAGATTTAAGGCAGATTTCTTTCCCTACTCTAGCTGCCAGACATCAAACAGAACCTTTAATGCTGATATCAGACTTGCTTCTGAGATTCCCAAATTGATTGCAGACATCCAAAATATTTTTTTGGACTCATTACCTCTGTAAAACCAAAAGCATCTCCAATTTTATAGTTTCATTTGCAATGCTTTGCATGATAAACAAGCATAAAAACAAAAAATAAGAACAGTGAATTTATTTTGATGAAAAGGGCGGTTACACTGTTGTTTATTAAATGGAAAACAAAGTGGCAAAATAAAGTCAGAGCAAAATGAGGTATTTCATGAACAATTGTATAGTATGCAGATCTAAAATAGTTTTGTATTAGATTCTACTTTCGTTCTTACCTTTACTAAGTTATTCTAATAACTTGTTAGCATATAATAGTAAGTTAATTGAACAATAAGTTATTCAACAACCTTTTAAAATTCTGGGATGAAAATACTGAGACTAGAAAGGAAGGGCTGAAATTGAAGACAATATGGTTTAAAAGGAATTTGGGATATGGGAAAAAAATCCATATATATTTGCAGATATATTTGGAAAATTGCAGCACAAATCAAATTTCCAGAAATAAAAATAAACAAAAGGACACCTTTCTGCTTTGGAAAGTACATTGCTGTTCATATGGTCTTTCTTGATAATAGATTTGGAAGTTGCATAGCATTTTGTAAGGTTCTTCTTTGGAAAAAAAGGTGAAATGTTTTAAAATCTTGTAGGATTTCTAACTTGAGTTGTGCATTGCTCATCCAAACATTGTTTTTCGTTGTTTTTGATTTCACAACAGTAAGATTTCATTCAATTCTTCAATTCTGTGTCCACCTTCAGAACTATGGATTTCTATTTTTACCGTGGACTCATCTATGGGATGCAATAAATAAAGAGAACTTATGATATTTATTTTCTTCTTTCACATTTTTTGGCCACAGAAAAGGCAGGATATGTCTGAAATATCAGAATTTATTCATTCGTCATTGTTATTAGTTTTTACCTCGTGTACATACACAGTGCACCAAATCTAAATCTGCAGACTTCACTGCTTCAAGGTACATATTTTTGAAGAGCTACACTCCCACTTAAAGTGCATCTTAGCACATTACTGTAGAACATGAAGAGTGCTCAATCACCTCTATAAACTCATACTTCAACTGTGGAGTGAATATCTCTCTCAGCACTTTTCGAAACTTAGTTTCACTTGGATCAACAAAACCAAAAGCATAGTGTGACTAAGAATAATTTATTTCTATCTAAGAGATGATGATCCTTGTAAGAAGAAAAAAAAAGAAAAAAGAAAAAAAAATTTAAAAAAAGGAAATGAATGCAAGGAATCTCTCAGCCTGGCCGCAGCATTTTTATGAAATATTGAGGGTGCACTAATTTTTCAGGTGAAGGTTGTTAAGCCTGAGTGCCTCAGGTCGACTAATTTTCAACAAAGTCTCTAGAAAATGCCCATAATTATATTTAGAGGTAATAACTCAAAGGTGACTTATTTATTTTCTTCATAAATATGAGCATTATGCCTATGAAGTGAATTAGAGGACAAGTTTTCAGTTTCAGAAAATTTTCTAAAGTACCATGGACAGAGACAGTATTTGCTAGTATTTAAATTTTCAGTGCTCAATAAATAATTATATGAAGAATTCCTATAACTTTTAAAATATTTTATCTTTTAATTTATCTTTTATCTAAACACTGTAGTTGTAGGCAGCAGTATGTACTTTATTATTACCATATAATAGACACTATATTCCCTCTCTGTATATAAATAGATAAGGACAGAGACATATTCAGCAACACAAAACCCCATATGATTAACTGTCAAGATTCATTACCCACTGCTGATAAAGTCCAGCCTTCAAGAGAGACCTGAACTCCTGTTTCACTGCTCCTTTACTGCATATTTTTAAACAATCAAGCAGGTCTTCACAACTGACAATGTTCAAAACCAAAACTGCAATAAGTTTCCAGTCCAGGAAGAACGCACATGGTCAGAAGGTAAAATATAAACGTATGACCTTTGTCAGAAAATTCCTAATATTTTTTTTTCTGTTAATAGTTTTTATGAGCTTCCAGAACAAGTCTTTTGTTCATCATCTGGGATAGGCATTTGTGCACCAGGTCTTGGGATGTATGTACATGACTTCTAACCAATTCTAAAACATTTTGCAATTATAAATTGCTGACTTCTTTCTGGAAGTATTAGGAATTATGCTGATGGAAGAGTTCAAAATGTTCTGAAACAGTGCTAAACCCAAGTGAAGAGAGAATATCACCTAATCAGAAAAGCTTATTACATCTCAGAGAATGCAGCTGTAAAGCTCCCATGAATTGCTACAAACACGAAGACAATACATAAGATTGTTGTTATTCAGCCTGATTTTAGACAAATCACTTTATTTCTGCAGATAAAAACCTGAACTTACAGTATTTTTGTAAGAAAATCTTTGCCATGTCATGAACTATCCATCTCATTCATCCTTTTCCTTTGTTTGAAATTTAAAATAATTTTAATTTTTTTCTGAGTTCATTTTCTGATCTGCTCACTTATAATCGCAACCTCTATAGTTCCTTCTAGAAAAAGGGACTTCTGTACTTTGTAACTGTTGATTTCAAATTACTTCTTACTTGCACTGATTTGGTGAAATTTGGGTCTCAGGATTTATGATCCAAAAGAGGGAGCAAATAGCCTGTGCTGGGTTTTACTGGGATAGAGTTAATTTTCTTCACAGTATGGGGCTATATTTTGGACTTGTGCTGAAAACAGTGTTGGTAACACATGAATGTTTTAATTGGAGCAGTGGTTGCATAGATTGAAGGCCTTTCTGCTTGTCACATCCTCTCACCAGCAAGTAGGCTGGGGGTGCAAAATGAGTTATGAGGCAATGCAGCTGGGATGGCTGACCCCAATGACCAAAGGGATATTCCATACTGCGTGGCATCACGCTCAGTATATAAAAAGGGAGGAAGACGAAGGAAGAGGGGAGATGTTCAAAGTGATACCATTTGTCGTCCCAAGTAACCATGATGCATGATGTAGCCTGACTTTCACGGAGATGGCTGACACCTGCCAGCCCATGGGAAGTGGTGAATGGATCCCCTAGTTTGCTTTGCTTTCCCTATTAAATTGATTGTATCTCAGCCTATGGGTTCTCTCACTTATACCCTTCCGATTCTTTCCCCTGTCCCACCAAGGGAGTGTGAACAAGCAGCTGTGTGGTACTTAGTTAGCTGGGGCTAAACCATGACAAGAACCTTTAACAAGACCCTCAAGCACGTAAAGGATGTAAATGYGAAGTACTGAGAAATTCTTCAGAGCTCTACAGGGCAGGATACTATCTCAAGAACACTACAGTAAAATTCATCCTGCTCCAAAATAAACTCCAACTCCCAAACCCCAGACACTATTGGAAAACATTCTCCTAAAATGAAAAATASAACCTTGGAACATTTAAAGCTTCATTACAGAGAGCAATGTGCACTAAGAACACATTGTTCTCTGCTACAGCTAATATATATGCAAGTACAACTTCTAAGCTGAGTGTCTCACATAAATTTTAATAAGTAACTAGTTGTTGTGAGTAACTGTGCTTTTTAAGCATTTTCTTTAAATTCATAAACAGAATTCCTTGRGACCCTAGGATTAGTACACTTAAAATTGTTTACTAACACTAATATAATTATGGAGAGCAAATATGTTTCTTTTATGAATCTATATAGATATCTTWATTTTCACTTGTCCATTCTCTAGCACTGCCCTTCAAAATTTCATAGAAGAATGAGATTATTGGTAGAAAATTAGTCTTTCTTTACTTTATCTGAAATATGTAGCTGAAGATGCCTTTACTACAATAAATCTTATCTGTTTAYTGAAGTGATCAGGATTTTGCTCTCTTTTCAGTGGATGGGCAGCCTGCCTTTTAAAACAAACACTGCTATGAAATAGCTGAAGTCACATTGACTTGTATGAGACAACTCATGTGCTTAAGTGAATCTAGGCATCATCCATATATGGCATCTTCCAGACACCTACTGAGCTGGAAACAATTTCAGCTRGACTTGTATCAAGGCCCTACTTAGGGAGGTTTTTCTTTTGACCAAGGAAATTTTATATTTCCACTTAGTTTTTAAAGAAAGGTTGTTTCTCAGGAAGCATGAAAATCAAAACATTTTTTTATACTTCTCACATCATGGCCAATTATGTTTGTATTTATTTCTGTAGTTAATGGCAATTACYAAGCTGATTTTGTTTTCAGGACAGTTTTAGAATTTCTAACTTTGCTGTTTTACATACAGRTTCTTTTCTTGCTTTTTGATTCAACTCTTTCCTTGGTGGAAGGAAACATTTATGTCTTTATCGGACCCTTCTCTTCCTTCACCACTAGACCCTCATGGTTACAGCCCTGTCCTGGAGTTTAAAGGATGTCGTTTGAACACACTTGAAGACATGGACATTTACGTGATTCTTTTATTTCCTAGAAAAATCCCCTAACAACTAGACTATTATACAAAAGTTCAGAATCACAAACTTCTCTAACAGTGTCTAAAAGTTAAGACACATTTAAAATATTTTTATGAGGAAATCAATCATGTCAGTTTATGTTAGAGGTGATTTATTAGCACCTAATACAGACTGAGCCCCAAACCAGAGGAAAAAATTAAAGGAACAGTATTTTTTTATCTCAATGATATGCAAAACTGATGTGAATGTCAAACACTTTAGTATTGTTGAGTCTGTGGCYGTTTTGAGCATGTTTCTGAAGCAGTACTAGAAATTCTCTGAAAGAACTTAGCTATGACAAACAGGATAGTATAAAATTGTACTGCAATAAAGAGTTTGTGGGGTCATAGTTTGAATATCAAGTAATTGAATCATGTCTCAATCTCACTTTAAGCACTCAAAATCTGTACAAACTGTAGAAACTACCTCAGTCCAACCATTGTTCATAATTTAGTTACTTAAATGTTTCCTGTCTTTTGGGGGGTCTTAGATTTGACTTTTTAGTACAGTCACACTTCWGGTCTTCTAATTGGGGCATATTGTGTGAAGTAAGGAATGAAGGTCTACTTTAATTATATTGAAAAGATTATAAAAATTCGGTTTCTTTTTCCATAGTAAATGCACTGAGAACCTAATTAATATGAAAATAATCTGTTTTCAGGATAAAATAGAGAATGTCCTGTGAACAAAAAACATAATTTAGTTAAAATGCAGATTACAAGGGCATGATTTTAAAGATATCACTCTTTTTATTTCTAGAGACCAAAGGTAGAGATTAGATCATATTAAATTGCATAAAAATGTTACAATGTTCAGTACTTTCTCCTGTGTTCAGTCTTTTAATCTGTTCTTATCCTTAAAGATAGTAATAATGAGAAATGTGATAATCATAAAACTTACTGTTTAAAAATTATACCTTCTTATTCAGTGCATTACTTCTGGGATTATATCTACTCATTTTAATGACAAAAATAAGCTTTTACTGTTTTTTACTCTTTTTAGCACTGAAAAGTTAGAACAGAAAAGAGAAATTTAATCTTATTCTATAATGGTTATCATCAAAATTGTAAACTGAAATTTAGTCATAAGATTTGCTTTATTAGTTGYCGTACTCACATCAGGAATGGAGAGAAACAGAATACTTGTAAAGTTGAAGAAATTGTTTTGATAAAACTAAAATCAATCAGGGAGGACCTTTTTTTTTATTAAAATACAGCTCAGGAAATACCAAGTATCTTCAGATTCTTCCAGATCTACTCCACATGTATCACAGAGGACCATCTTTCACAACACCGCGTACCTTAAGAATATAATGTAAAATCTTTCATGGTTTGAGGATGGAGTGACAGCCAGCAAAAAAATACAGTGCTGTATAGAAGGCTACTGAATAATGTTAGGAAAATAATTAACAAAACATCATTCATCTGGTACATTTTGCACTTGAATCTAAAACCTTATGAAGAACTTGAAACACCCTTTTCCTCTACAGTGAAATGTGTCATTGGTCATGAAAGAAGTAAAAAAAAAAAAAAACAGTGAGTAAAAATCAGTATCTTTAGCCAGAATATAAAAACCGAGGAGTACGTCATATAATTTCCTTTTTAGAGGGGACTTTATATAGGTAGTGATTATTTTTTCAAATGTTCTGGAATGCATACAAAATTAGCCATTTTCATATAAAAAATATTACATTGGYCAGTAGATTAGCATTTAGTCTTATGTTGCATCCCAAGGAACTCAGCTAGGGGTATTTTACCTCTACAAGCAAAAGCTTGTAATTTTACTATGAAAATAGTTACATATCTGTGTTAATTATACTTACTGCATTTTAAGGCAAATATAATACTGAAAAGCCTTAATTTCTTATTACTCAGCAAGTTTTCAAAAGCTTTTATCTATCTATCTATCTATCTATCTATCTATCTATCTTCTATCTCTGTATCACCTATCTCAATATCATCTGTATGTATATAATCTATATTTATCTGTCTATCTCTGTGTGTATTTCTCACCATGTTATCTGAGTGATTAAAAACATTTTAAACTGTGTCAAATTAATGTGTTTGTGTCTTGTCTCATGGTAGTGGTCTTACTTCACCAATCTTACTCAGTTATCAAGAATGTTTTTCTTGTGATACATCTAGAGATTCTCTTTGAGATATAGGCAGTGATTCACTAGGGAGTGTGGGTTCCCATCCTTCACTTAGTCAGAGAGTTGCTATTAAGCCGATCAAGGAGGAGTGACGCCAAGCCTGTTTCCAAAGAGGCTTTTTCATGAAGAGGATTTGATGGAGAAAGACTGAATTTAAAAAAAAAGCCAAACCAAAACAAAAAAACTTGGAGAACTCCAAGAAAGATATGGAATGCAAAAATTATCTACAAGACTTTCCTAGAAAAATGGAGTGAATGAAGCTGAAGACCCTGAGCAGCTGGGCAGGAAAAACTCTGAAGTGAATCAGCTAAGCAGCAGAAGAGTTGCTTATTTTAATATAAGCAGTGCAAGTTTTGCTTTCCTTTTTTCCCTCATCCATACCTTATATAAATGTCTATACATAGAACAGACTGTTGTGTTATATACATCTGTCACATACATCCATATTCTTATACAGGTGCATCTCTGCATTCTATGTATACATACAGTATAATTGTTCCCTCACATCARCAGAAGAGTCTAAAAGCAGGGCACAGTGACATTTTGACCATCCCTTGACTCTTTGCACTGTATGCCATCATAGGAGCTTCATGAACTTAAGGAGAGATGTTACTGCAGGGACAAGAGAATGAAATCTCTTCCACTGTGAGGATAACTCAGAAAGCTCTCTCACAAGCTTCAGGGCAGTGCAGAGCAAACCGATAAACCCCAAMATTCCCAAAGGAGTGTAGGTTTTTTGCTTTACAGGTATATAAGTCTTTTTATATACACTTCTGGAAAACAATTTTTTTTTTATCTAGGAAGGAAGCAACTGGCTGTTCTTTATGACTTGGTAGGCCTTTAAAATCAAAATATTTTCACCTTCCCAAGTGAAAGAGTGGTGAAGTATTAACCTTATACTAGAAGAAAGACTGTCGCTAACAAAACCACTCCTTCTGACCTTAATTATCTCCTTCATGCAGATCACCCAGTGCTATCATGGCCCAATTATGCTTCACTTCTAAGATCTGACAGAATTACAGCACTTGATGACAAGATTAGACTCTGTATTTTTTCTCTAATTAGCGTGTATCAAAGTACCCAGAGTCCTTTTGATTTCATACTTTRACTGATGATAAGCCTGTGTTTATCTCTCATGTACCTTACTGAGGATCTGCACTTCTTAGCCAGGATGTCAGGTTGCTAACTGTAACCATAGTTAGTAGATTCTCTTACAATGCTCATCCCTTCTGTCCTTGCTTAGAATGAAGGTGATTAGACTGAACACACTCACATGACTTCACTTACCTTCAGTACTTGAAAAAAATGGCTTTATATTTTGTTCAAAGATTGAAGATCATCACTTTCTTCAGGTATGACTGGATAGCAATCTTTTATTTTTGTGTTGTATCTATGAAAGAAAGGATGAAATAGCACAAATCTTCAATTTGAAATTCCACTAACAGAGCAGAGATATCTTCTGATAATTTACCTTTTATAAACCGGATGGAAATAAAAAAAATAAAATCAACTATTCTCCTTTACGTCCTTGATTTTGCATATACTTGGACATATTAAGCAACACTTCAAACAGGAATGATAAGAACAACGTTGGTTCTATGATCAAATACAGAACACTCAATATTTATAAAGAATAGGGTCAAAAGAAAAATTAACTTTRTCTTCTTGTGCCTGTGCATCTGCCAAAATAGTTGCAACTGAGTCAAGCCAAAATTACTTATTTGTTTTCTTCTGGAAGATTGGTCTTCTTCTGGAGCTAAAGAAAAAAAATCACCAATCTTATAAAGTTTAATAAAGAAAAGTGCTGGATTCTGCCCCTGGGATGAGACAAACCTGTATGCATGTACAGAGTTTGGAGTGAAGAGATGATGAGCAGCACCACAGAAACAGACCTGTAGGTCCTGGTCAGTGGCAAGTAGAATGCAAGTCAGCAGTGTCCTGGCAGCCAGGGGGGCCAAYCCTGTCCTGGGGGCATCAGGCACAACATGGTTGGCCAGTTGAGGAAGATATTGTCCCACTCTACTCTTGCTGATGCAGCCGCATTTTATTAAGTGCTGTGTGCAGTTTTGGATGCTGCAATATGAAAAAGATATAAAGCTACTGGAGAATGCCCAAAGGAGGGCKACAAAGATGGTGAAAGGGCTAGAGGGGAAGCCACAGGAGGAGTGGCTGAGGTTCAGCCTGGAGAAGAGGAGACTGAAGGGAGAACTCATTGCAGTCTTCAACTTCCTCATGAGGAGAAGAGGAGGGGCAGAAACTGATCTCTTCGTTCTRGTGACCAGTGACAGGACCCAAGGGAATGGCCTGAAGTTGTGTCTAAGGGTGTTTAAGTTGGACRTTCAGAAAAGGTTCTTCACCCAGAGAGTGGCTGGGTTCTGGAACAYGCTCCCCAGGGAAATGATCACAGCACCAAACCTGACAGAGTTCAAGAAGCRTTTCGACAATGCTCCCAGGTACMTGGTATGACTCTTGGGATTGTCCTGTGTAGGTCCAGGAGTTGGACTTCAGTGATTCTTGTGGTTTGCTTTCAACTCCGAATATTATATGACTCTTTGATTTAAAATAGAATGTTTTCTTTCTTTTTTGTGTCCTTTAACTCCTTTCTGTAACTTTTATTTTGATTCATAAGATATATTTCAGGAAAAACTAAAAGATCAGCATTGAATRTGAAAGGACAGCACATTTCAAGATACATTTCAAAATATGTTGTGCAGTGTGTGACTGACATTGAAAAATTTCCAATTTTAATGAATAGAGGGGAAAAATATGACAGTTTTCACAGTGGAATTTACTACTCTCTGCTACTAAGAAAGTAGATAAAGAAGCTAGATAGAGCCATTTAAAAGTAGCTATTAGAATCAGCCAGCACCCATAAATTTTGAGCTCTTCATTGAGTTTAAGCCTAAGCAGGCATACAGGAAGTGAAAATTAGTTGAGGTTGCTAATCACACCCAGAAAAAAATCTACCATTAACTTGTGATCACAGAGTAAAAAACAGTTTACTGTTTTTCTTATTTATGAGACTCTGTGGAGGATGAGTAATTTCCAAAATACTAGAGAATTTAAAAATGAGTTAGGGAGTTGCAAAAAGAGGAAGAAAGATTCTGTGGAATTATAGTCCCGGGAATCAAACTGTCATGCCTAGAAAAACAGAAGCAAGACCTCTTTCTGTAAATAGCTGTTAAATAAAAAAGAGATTAGTCAAAGTCAATATGGATATCTAAAATAATTCAGGTCACAATAATCTACCTTCGTTTTACAATACCGTAATATGACTGGTTTTTTTAGACATGAAAGATGCCGTATATCTTGACTTTAATAAGGTTTTTGACACTGCCTCAGATACATTCTCGTAAGCAGTCAYTGGATGTTTCAAGAACAAACTAGACAAACATCAATCAGCAGTGACACAAGTATAGATCATTCTAGTTTGGACATGGGCTCTATGTCTGAAGTCACTTTCAAGTCTGTGATTTTAAGTAAAATTGRCTTCCCATATTATTTGATATTTACTATTACTTCACTAGATTCTTACATTATTTATTCATTAATCATGTGCATTTGAAYATCATTACTGCAGCTCCAAAATCCTGATATTTAAAGTCCATGTAAAGACAAAAGTAAATGTTTTAAATGGTCTTTTAGTTGCTGAGCCAGACAGGCACACTGACAYAGCAATCAAAAGAGTCAGAGTTGGGGTTTCTTTTGTTTTGTTTTGTTTGGGATTTTTTTTGTTTTCTTTTTCTTTAAATTGGCATTAAAAATATTGTCTATTGATATGGGGCTTTAAAAAACACCTATATCAAAAGAGGTACATTAAATTAGGAAGAAATATTCTTACACATTAATGAAACATCAAGGAAATGTGCTACATTGATAACATCCAAGTTTCATACTCTTAAAAAAAGGGACAGGACTTCAAAAATTCAGCCATATGTTTAAAACAGAAATCTAAAGTTGTGAGAGAAAGGAAAATGAGAAATCAGACAGCTGGCTTGTCAATTAACATTCATGTCAAAGACAGAATTCTGTGATTTTTTATACAAAATGTTAGTTACTTGAAACAACTTGTGGAAAGGGTTTATGTCTTTTGGGGGGAGTGAGATAAATTTATTGGTTTCCAGAAAGTGGGAAAAGAAGACTTACAGACTATTAAAATTACTCATTTTGACCTTTACTTACAGGATGAAGTTTTGCTTGGGCAGATGAAACGCCTCCTCTTTTAAATGTGTGTTGCTCCTGATGAGAGGATGGTAGTTAAAAGACGTAAGAGTCGCTTGCAAAAATTTACTTTTAAATTGGATTTGCTTTTCCAGTTTCAAGAACTCTTTCTATATTGAAAAACAGTTTCCTATTTACRTCTGTCGCATGCAATACCTGTACTTGTCACAAAGAATCAAAAGGGACTTCTGCATGTCCTGCCTGTGTATCTTGCCTTCTTCAAGGAACATTTGAAGTACAGGCCTTTAGAGCCTTTCAAGAATGTTCTCATTGTCAGATTGACTTTCATTCTTTAATTACTACAGAAAGAGAGAATATATATCTGCTTTCTTGTTGCTAGGACATAATTATAACTGAATATCTGCAAAGACTATCACTTTAAATGAGGTAAAAATATAGGAGGCTACTCCTATTGGGATTGACATCCTGAATGTTGTTACAAGTTGTATATACTGTATTGTACAGAGACTAACAGGAGAAAACAGTCTTATACTAAAACGTAAAGGACATTCCTGAAGTAAATTTTAGGCATTCAAACGACTGTTCTGCTATGTTAGTATCACCAAACTCATCTTTTAATTGAAATTGATGTTAAATGAAGGGCTATTCAAAGGGAGGAAACTCCTGGCCTTGATCTGAACCCTTTACCAGGTATGAAAACCTGGAGAAATCCTGATTTCCTTACCCAAAAGTACGACCTTCACACCGTCAAGGCAGCTCAAACAAGAAGCACACACCCTGACAGGCTGTTTTGGGAGAGGGATGAAGGGCACCAGCAGCCAGTGCCTTCTGGATGGGATACACTGCTTGCCAGCAGACATATGCTTGTGGTGATTGCCTCAAACCAAAACTGAGGGGTGACAGGCACTGGCATGGCAGCAGGCARCATCATGAGCTGCCTTTGTGACTAAGAGCCAACATGTCCCTGCTGTCCTCTAATCTGAGTATAGGAAGAGTACTAGTTCAAGATGCTGGCTGAGCTAAGAGTCAAGATTTTGGCCAATAAGCAATGTAACTTTTGTTCTCCACATTGGCACAAGACATAAATCATCATGTAACCCTTCAGGGAGAGGAAAAAAAAAAGAAGAAGAAAAGAAATGTTTAATTTATGTCTTGAAAGTTTATTATTCTTTGTATTTTATTTTTTAAGAATAATTTTGAAGAATATGAATGCTAAAGCTGGCTGAACCTTTGCATTTACTAGTCCAATGCAGATTTTTGCTTTTTCATTCATCTTCCTCACTACACAATTTTGTCAGTACAYAGAATTTAAAAAGTGTCAGTTCTTTTCTCTTGCAATGTTGGGCTGCTTCAAACCGAAGCTTCCACATAAACAGGAGCTTGTAACAGAACTTGAACTAATGAGCACCGAACTTGCATGTCACTTCTAGAATGTGAAGAAACACAAAGAAGCTAAAAATGCTTTCACTGGAAGCTAAAAATGACTACTCTTCCATGTCTGTTCCTAAGGAGCTAGTCACTGACTGAGCAGAAAAGGCTGGAGTATTGAATGCAGAGCAAGACAGCTTAGGACTTCTGAAGAGCTGTCACTTTTTTTGTCCTTTTTGGCAGAGCGAGACTTATTTCATCTGCATCTCAAAAAGAGTGTAAGAGGAAAAAAACCAAAACAACCACCAAACAGAAACTGCCTGAAGTAAACCAAACAGCTAGGGGCTACCTAGATTTAAAGTTGCTTGGAATCTGTGCTGCAATCCTGCACACAAAGTAAATTTTAATATATAAGAAATTTCATAACCTAGGACATTCGCAAAATCAATTCCTGACCAAATAAAAATAAAGAAATAAGCCTGATAATTTAGCAGACCTGGATGGATTTTTTTTGCTAGTGGCTGTTTTTTAAGTGCAGTAATAATAGAAGGTTTACAAACACTTGGAGGTATAATTACTCACTCAACATTTGAAGGGGAAATAACTGAYACAGTAATTTTTGTAAAGTTTTCTATGGATTAAATGACAGGAAAAAAAGTTCTTTGTGAAGACAAAGGATGAAAAATAAATATAAAATAATTTTGTAATCCATTTGCTGGATAAAAAATAAGACTCTGCAGTAGTAAACCAKTTTTTTCTTTAAATCTCATGTCAAAGATTTGGCAGGCATTATTTGATATCTCATGATTGTTGAGAAAATGTGATTGAACTTAGCAAATGTCATCAGCATGGAGAACGCCTTTTGTGATGGAGCAGTAGATCAATGAAAGCATAAATCAGAATGAAAAAAAACCTAATGAATTTTAATCCAGATATTTTGCAAATGTGATACTGGAAACATTGTGGAGAATGACACAGATACTGGAAACCTTGTAGATAAATATACAGAAGCTTCCTGAAATTATATTCATCCTGAGCTTTGTCACTAAAGCCACAATGTCAAACTATAGTTTAGGTTTTACAGAACAACTGCACCCATTTGTTGCTGCATGTTCAAAATCAATGCAACAGCAGTCAACACAAATATATATTTTTAAGAATAAACTTTGCTGCACAAAGAGATTATAAATGTCTTAATATGATCAAAATTTCCTGTCTCTCTTTGTATCACCATTATTTTTCACTGCTGCAAAGCCCCTGAAATACTGCTGTTAGTGCTTGCTACCCATGCTAAATTGATACATCCAAACCTGGAATCAGGGTGGATCACAAATTACGTGCTACTGAGTTACCACTTACAAGCTATTCAATTTTTTAATGTAATCCAAAAGGAAAGTGTCTAGAAGTTCTCTGTGGACTAAGAAAATGTTTATCAATCACTAGAAAACATTGAGGAATTTCTCAAATAAATAAATTTTCTAGAAGGCAGATTTCAAATGTGCTATGATTAGATTTGGCCCAATCAATCCATAAAAGCACTGTTCAAGTACAGGCACCCATGGTAGTGAAACTCAGGTCCCAGTCCGTCATCCCCTTTCTCGACATGTGCTTATCCATATAGGCATGCATGCCTTTCTTTTGGTTCTGCCGGATACATTCTAGGATTTTTTCTCAGTTTCAAGCATCAAAAAAGGACTTGTCCTCCACCCTGTTTTTCCTTTCGAAAAGGCACTGAAACTGACCAAACCTGCTGTCTCTTGATTAGATCATGGCTCAAATGAGCTTAACTGAAGCTTTTAGTAAACTAAACAAGTGCTTCTAAATCCAGGAGAAGGTTTGGCTCTGTACAGAGAGCAATAACAAAGAATAAAAGTTGGTTAAAAAAATGCAGAGACACACAAAATCAACAAAGAAAACTTTGCACTGCATCCATTAATATGTGCAGAGTACACATTGTGTACACACAGATACTCTCTGAAGTTGACTTGGCACGTTTCCTTAAATGTTGTCTTGTTTCCATTGTCTTGGTGAGGGAAAACTCAAACAGTGTTTTCTTCTTTTCTTGTTTGTACCTCTGCTAAAGCAAATTTGGAGAGCATAAACTACACTGGAGTCCCGCAGGTGCTAATCAGCCCTTCTAGAACTYTATCCTGTATCATTTCAATTCAGCTCTGATTTTCTACACTGCTTAAATGAAAAGTTAGCCAACAAAATCATCAATAGCATGCATCTTAAAGCATGAGGGAAAATAACGTCAGGTAAAAAATCCCTTAGTATACTTGATAGAAGATTCAAAGTTTTGGAGATCAGTTGTGTAAAATATTTAAAAGGAATTGTTTAAATTAAAGATGGAGAATAAAAASATTGCATTCCCTATGTAAACAGGATGCAAAGCTTTCTTTTTTTTCAGCATCTCCAGGACCTCTCAACATTTTGTGCAGTAGTTCATAGAATGAGAAGTGCCTGAAATTACTGGGCAGTTAAGCAGGGTTTCACACATTATTTGTATTCAGAGCTCAGCTTTTTTTTTTGCAAGACAAGAAGCAGCAGCATCAGAAGAAGGTCAGTTGTCACATGAACATTCCTTTTACARTATCACCCAAAAGCAAAAGTGGACCATGACTTAAGTGCACTTAAGACTGATCTTTTTGAGATACTGACATTTGTTAAAGTAAACAAAGGTTGATACATTTTGTCCGATAGTAATTACACGTTTTATTTCAAATTCAGTGATTACCAAAAGAAATTACAAAATCATTTATTACCTATCAAAAATAAATCTTGTATACTAGTAAATAATTAGGCATGATAGTACTCCCTAAAGTTAAACATTATTGCAATTAAAGGTTTATTTAAATTTGTAATAAAATATTAACTTTAACAATTTTTTTCCCAGTACTTTATTATTTCTTCCTAGCAACAGTCTTTATTGCTTTCTTTACACAGCTAAAATAAGCATGATATAAAAATAGCAATCACTTAAGGGCTTCAACCTTTCAAAACTCCAAGCACTCAGGTATATCACATTCACAACTTGTGTGTTTCCATTTAGAAATAGACCAAGTGTCTAAAGGAGCATGAAGAGACCTACCAAGAAATTTTCACTCTGTGGGGAACCTATGCAGTAATTTTGCCATTTTCTGTTTCTTTCTCTATAAATATGCTATTATGACCTTTTCAAGTTTTTTTTTAGATCTCAAAAAAATTAGTCATGCATCTGATAGATCCTATTGTTGCCTGTTCTCATTGCAATGAAAAGAAGCAAGAATAAAATTTTCTAATTATTAGAAAAATGAAAAAAACATTAATTTATGATTGGACTACACAGTGATTCAAAGAAAATACTTATCATTTATATAATTCAGGTAGTTTGCTAAAAGTGAGAACAAGGAATGTCCAAGCAAAAGTTTCTCTCTTTTCTGTGCTTTACTGCACAGAATGTAATTTTGCCTTATAACCTCCACAAAATTAAGGCTTGCATAGTGGTAAACTCTAAGAAGACGCTTTAGGAACAACAAGAAGGAAAATTCTAAAACAGTGTAAGAGAAGTAAATGTGAGCTTATACAAGCGAATTACACTTCTGCAGTGACTTGTGGTYGATATTACACACCATCAGAGGGAACAGAAGAAAATGGAAGAAAAGAATGCTAATGATTTTCATATCTCATTTTCCTGAGCAAGTCGAGTGCCATAATCAGAAACTGTATTGACTGGGAAATAAAGTTTTTATCAGAGAGTACATAAATTTGTTCATTAATCTACAGAATTTTAATTTGCAGACAATTTGTGTGAATTTATATTGACCTTCTAATTTAATCCAAGTTTATAGAAATATAAATCATAAAAAACCCAGAAAGGTAATTCACTGCTCAAAGAGCTATGTAAGAAAAATAGGCATGTATTTCTCCTTTGCTTTACATGTCAAAGATCATTATTGTCAAATTTACACTACTTTCAAATTAATTGAGAGGAGTATAAATTCTAAATCACAGAATTTTGCACCTCCTTGTACAAGACAATGATTGCAATGTGTGAAACTCCTTTTTTTAATGAGACTTCTAAGATCCAACTCTTTGTTGTAGGTTCTTTCAATGTATAAATACGCTGCCTCCTGTGAAAAACTTACACTAAGCAAGAAAACAGTCTGAGGCACAAATTTTGTTTGCAGTGTTATGCTGACAGCTTGGTCAAAACAGAAACAAGAGGGGGTTTAAAGTCCCCAGGGAATGTCTTCCCTCACCTATGGAAAGTTGAAATAGTAATGCATGTTCTCTGTGTAGTGTAATCCTTACTGGAAACTCACAGAGAAAACAAGAGCTTTTTCTTCTACTGAGGTTTTTAACAAAACAAAGACTAAAGGCATATATTCCTATTTAGACAATAAATCTGAAAAATTGTCCTGCAGTTCTCTTTAAAAAAACACCAATCAACCAAAATAACAAACCCTCAAATCCTGTACCATAGTAATTCTGAAAGGATGTGGCTTGGTTCTTCAATTGCTTGCTTCCTATTTACTCTTTCAAACCTTTTTCAGATACAGAATCAGGTCCATAACCTATTTTTTTCTTCAGCCCTGCTCTGGACCTGTATATGATTAAGAAACCAAATTAGAAACTGAATGACCCAAAGTCTAAAATGGACCTTTGTTCTCGTTAAAGAAACCAGCTGAATAAATGACAGAAAAACACTGKATCTGTATTTTTTAATCAGTTTGAAGAATTTGCACAGGACTAAGAAGTCAGTGCAGTAATGATTTTAGYCTGTATTTGTGATTAATCTCCACAGAGCAAAATATTTGACTATAAATACATAAGAAAGATGTCTTGCAAAATACTTTTCTTTAATTGCTATCATCAATGACATGTTTGCAAATATAATTATTTAAGCTCTTATCTAAGAAAGAAGTTGAACTTGACTTCCGAAAGCAAAAATTGTCAAAGCATATTTGATACTAGATTTTTATATATTCACATAAACCATACTTAAACAAAGTGTAAATTTATTTCAAAATCTTGCTTATGCATAATTTTAATGAATGGATTTCAAATTATCATAAAATATTGAAAAGCTCTGAGTCCATCACCAAATTTACTTTCCTAACAGTAAAGCTTTTGCATTATGGATGATCATAATCCATTCCATACCTACACCTCAGATACTCTGTTCTCCTCATTYGAACAGACTACTATTCTGCATATATCCCGCTATTCTAAATTCTGGTCTGAATTTTCAATTATGTTAACACATGGAATAGGATATTAGCACTATTATTCCTCATAAATCCAAGCCACAAACTAATGAGACAAACGAGCAGCACGCAGAAGCCTCTGAAATATTCATAGGCAAGATGCAAGCTGTCTTGTATGTAATGCTTTATTTATTTTTTAAAGTGGTATTTGGATGCTGGTGAACAGTATGTCCACAAAAGTGACATAAAATGGATAGAACCATGGACTGTGCTCTGGGAAACAAATCAAATCAAAACAAAGAATACTCATGAAAATGTAGCCTCACATATGATACAAAATATGTTATTCGGTGCTATATGTTCTAAGACTTGTACAACAATTTGTTCTAAATCAATCCCGAGTTCGATCGGCATCCATTAGTTCAACTASGATGGATCAGGTGTCATCCAGAAAAATCCCAATGATAGGACAAATGCTTGTTTCTGTCCTGTTAAGGGGAAGAAAAATAAGAGTACCTTGAACAGGTATGCATAGAACACGGTTCTTTGCAATTTGATACGCATTCTTATGATTGAAATTCAAAATAAAACCAATGCAAGAGATGACATGAAAGTCGGCATATTTTCTACTTCTTGTATCAATAAAAAGTCTCAATGATTATTCAACAGCTGATTTATGAATGCCTAAGACTGAATAATTAGTAGAAATCTATACTCCTCAATACACATTCCTATTGCATAAATAGGAAAAAATCCTATTTGACTTCCCTGTGAGAGCTTTTCCATTGACTAAATAGTTTCTTGGAGATGTCATCCTTAATACGTCCTCTAAAATGTTATCCTCCCTGTGTTGCACATTGCCAACTCTTGCAATATGTTCAGAAGTCCCACAGTGATGTAATTTTTCCTTTTTAATGTCAGCAACCGGACTCAAGGGAAGGGATTCATGAGAATATTCAGTTACAGTTATTGGGGAGGGAGTGAGGAGAGAGGAGTGAAGGACTGAGACATGAAAATATTTTTTTTTGCTTTCAGAGTTGTTCAAGAAACCCCAAAAATATAAGTAGCATACATTCAAAAGCATTGGAAAATATGTCAGTCAAAAAAGGAACACAGACACTAATAACAATAAAACTGGCAACTTCACAACTGTGTGGATAAACACTTGATTTTTCTTACCAGTCTTGATAGACAGTGTAACAATGGATTTAGTGAGAGTGATATGAAAAGACTCTTGTGGATTACCTGAGATATCTATGAGTTTGGAAAGGGAATCTTTCTTTTATTCAGGAGTAAGGATAAAATGCAATTTTTTTAAAAGCATGCCTGGATAAGACTCAGGTGGCCTCTTGCTGAGCCAGAGTGCGCATTCTGCTACAATTGGGTGTGAAGGGCATGCTGCCCCTGCTGTGTGACAAGGAGGCACATAGTCCCCTCCGTGCCACTGTTGAACAAGAGATGAGTAAGGGCCCAGGAGCACAAATGGCCACCAGTACCTGCCATAATGGCCACCAGTACCTGCCATAATGGCCACAAGGCTGCCCCCAGAGAGCAGTAGTAGGGAGTTGCTTGGTCTCAGCTCCACAATGAAGGGGGTAGCAGAGGGGAGTGGGCAGCGGCGTGGTTGTGGGAAGGGGTCAGGACACTTGAGGAAAGCCTGCAGCCTCCAGAGGGGCATGGCCTGGGACAATCTCCTTAGCTCCCACCCTGAGGAACCTCCCATCCTGTGGCACCTGGGTGCCCCACTCCCACCTGGCTTCGAGATTTCTTCTGCGTTTCTGAGAGGTGGTGCACAACTAATTTGACTTGAAACTAGTTGTGATTGACTTTCATTGGAATCTCAGGTTGTCAAGTAATTACTGAACTTTGGTCGTCAATAAAATTTGACACAAGGCTTTGTGTCAAAATATTCTTACAAATGAAGAATCATCACGGAAATATTGAATCCTTAGATGCTACAGGCCAAGTTTTGCCTTCATCCTCATCCATGGCATTTCAAAAATGTTACATTACTGTGCGTGGAATTTTACTCCGGGTTGTTCAAATAGCATGCTTCAAATGATAGTTTCTTAACCATTCTTCCAATTAAGTTCTAGAAAGGAGTCAGACACTGTCCTTCCATCCTTTCACAAGCACTTGGAGATATAAAATCCATATGCATTTCACTGTTATACATCACAAGTTTTACACTTCTTCTTACAGTTCCTTTTATACCCAGAACAATCATTTCACTGTGTGTAAAAGCTTGTGGGGTAGGTAATGGCAGGATAAACAATTACAGACTGTAGATGACATATTGTACAAAAGGCAGGAAGAAGCGCAGCCTGAATGACTGTGCAGACTAAAGGGAATAATAGAAGGGGGGTGCAGAGGAGAGAAATAAAGGACGCAAAAACAAATGTTAGATTGGGTTTGGCAGTCTATGCTCTAAAGAGAGTGAACTGACAGAATAAGTTACAATATTCCCTTTTACTTACTTAAAGCCTGCCTAATGATAGAGAGGATAGTTTACTGTGGCTTAAATTAGACATGTAAACCCAGAATCTCAAAAGTATCCATACACCCAATGTCCTGTGAAATAACTGTTAGGTTTTAGTCTCCTTAAGCCTGAGTTCATAAATTGTGAAACAGGGAGAAAATATGAGGCATGAAAAATTTCAATGATCAGTGCTGCATCACTATGATAACCAAACTAAACATTTATGTTAATAGATAGTGAGTGTGGAGGGAGGTCTGTACAGTCCCTGAAGGGAGCAACTAGTACTGAGGTCAAATGGAACTGGCAGGGCTGAACAAAGGCCAGCCAAGGGGAGAAAGCAATATGTCTGTCACACTATATTCCTTCTAGGTCCATGATTTCCAGCATCCACTTTTTGTCAGGATAGGATCCACTCAAATTCATGATAGGAAATCCCATTAGCAAAAAAATCGGCTTGCTTTGCTTCAAGATTTTTTTCTTCTTGTTTACTCTTAAATAAGTCCCAGGCTTGGCTACATTCCAGTGAAGTGCGATCTAGATGAATATCSCCATTTCTTACTTAAAAATATTTTATTTTCCTAGTGACAGAAGGAGAAAAACAAACTCTGTCCCTCTGTTTTGCAAACATAGGAAGCAAGATAATTATTATACCATTATTACAATAGGTCTGTAGCCTGGTTTCCTAAGAAAATAGTTCTCAGAGTTTCTCCCTGAAATCCTCAGAACTTGTTGGTCAATTTTCATCATGTCTAACAGAGATGTAGGCAATATGATCAGGTAAGCATCATAAAAGTAGAAAACCGTATAAAGACAGACTTTTAATAAAGCCTTCAATGAAGGGAAGAAAGATGAGTCAAACCAGTAGGTTCCGAGAGACCTTTTTAAAACACATATTTCAAGCATCACTGGTTCTTTATAAACAAACTGTTGACAAACTCTTTCTGTACCCTGTTTTCCATACAGGAATTGTCTCTTACATTAAGCAGACTCAAGCCTTTTTAAACCTTAGAGATCAACATAGGAGAAAGCTATTATAAATGCCCAAACTACAGGAAAATTTTAATATAAGTTCACGCTCATATGCACAACCACGAATCTAACTACGGAACATGAATATTAAAGGAATCAAGCTTCATAACTTCTGCTCAGATGGAATTACTTTTCTGGTTGTATCTTACTGGTATTTGGTAGTCCTCATCACGGCCTAAGCATTGCAGAAGGCACTATACAAACACAGAACAAAAACCTGTTCCCAAGCCAGAAAACTCACTACCTTGAGTAATTACCTGGCTTTGTCTGAAGGAAACAGAAAAGGGAGTGGGASAAAGAATGGAAAATGGAGAGAGGAAATGTTACACCTTACTCTATTTTTGCTGTCATATAAATGATTTTTTATCTTATTTTCTTTTAGCAGTTTTAAGATCATAAATAGATTTCATTACAGTCAGTTGATTTTCACCTAGTTGTGCTATGACAACTATGATCAGTTCTTGACAGAACCTGATATATAGCTTTCCTGTTGTACAGAGCTATAAAATTCAAAATTGACAAATTCATCCCTGGCAGAACTGTGTAAATTTCAGCCACACTCCAAATATACTCATGTAAATAGTTGTTTTTAAATAATCAAAAAAAAAAAAAGCACTCTACTTTTAAAAAAAAGTCAGTTAGGATTTTGACTCCTTCTTGTGTGAAACAAGTYAGTTTAGATTAAAATATTTAAAAAATTAAATAATGTTTAAAAGAACACAATTTATTTAAGAATTATACTTTTTCCTCTAAAGATGCCACGAGTAAAGTGCCAAGAATTATCAACTTTTGCCCAAATACATACAGTCATCCCATTGATTTTGAGAACATCTCCAGGGTCACACAAACAGGATTTGCATTTACATCACATTGAAAGACATTAACTTCCATACACAGAGGAAGAAAAGTTAAAATTTCAGATGAAATAATTATAATTATTTGATTTGTTGAAGTTAGCAGCTTCAAAGCTAATGTCATTATGACTTTGTTGTTTCTATCCATGTTTTTTTTTGCAATGCCCTAAGGAGATTTCAATTAATAGTTCAAGCTCTGGCTACTTTAAAGATAACATAGAAGTCTTTGAACCAAGAAGACAGTTGTAGTCCTTCAGGACAATAAAGATTATAAAGCTCTGGAAGAAGAACTTGACAGCTGGGAAAAAGAAATCTCCGTGGGCAGGCGGAGATCTAGCTATGCAGTGTCTTTCTAGAGTTTATTAAACAAATCCAGAATGTATGATTTCACTGGGCTTTTCCAACATCATGGGAATGACCTTCAAACCACTCACCAACTTATATTTGCCTCTACATTGTACTTTCTTCCATCAAAATAGGTAAGAAGCAAAAACAAATGAAAAAAGAACAGCAACAAATGAAGCAAAACATTGCCTCCTGCTTCTTTCTGATAGAACTCTCTTTCCTAGAAGGAGAAAATACAGGACTCTGGTCATTTTCCAATTATGTTTTTGTATATTATTATACACTGTGGTGATTAAATGGATAGATAGGCAAATTGATGGTCTAACCACACAATTTTTGCCAAAAAAAATTAAATTACTCTTTCTAAAAGCTAAAATTGAATAGTTCAAATATTGCTTTGGAGTGTTTTGGATGGTTTCAGGGCTTTTCTTAATATTAATAAAAAAATATATATATTTTGAAGCTCAAACCTGGAAYGGCAGAACACGGAATGCCAGTTTTTTCCTTGTAGCACATACTCCTAGAGAGTTATACCGATTTTTATGAGTAAGTAAAGGACTCAGAAAAATGTTGACCGGTGACTAAACATGATATTTTTCAAAGCTACTTCATTAAAGCTGTGTCAATAAAAATCACAAGTTTTTCACTGAAGATTATTGATCCAAAACTCTATACCACCATTTCTGTGCTAATGAAAGTGTGATACATACAACAATAAGTGGCAGTGAAATTACAATAAGTTTATAGAAGCAGTACTTCAAATCAAACCCATTGATACTGCAACTGCTTTTCATTGTATAGAAATGAATAAGCTGTTACGAAAATGCTCAAATGAAACTTACTGTAGAATATTATTTTTCTCTGTGTCTGTCATTTTCTGCTTAAAAAATACCCCTGCTGAAATAATTAAAACATGAATTTGACTTAAAACTTAGCCTTGAAGCATAGACCAGAAGTTTTATTATTTAGAAGATGTAATAAAAGAAAATTTTCTGCCTAATTCCATGAATTCTGCCTCAGGACTGAACCAGAATCAGACAGGTTAGAAATATGTACTTCTAAGGAACAAATTCCAATGGTGTCTTAAATGACATTTTATTTACATTAATAATTTCAGTGGCATAATTTTTTAAAATTGCTACGGTTGGTGGATTTTAGTACTTTCATATTTTGCATATAATCCTTCTCATTTAATGTTCAGAAAAATAAGATTTTATCCAGGTCAAGTTAAATATTAAAAAAAAAAAATAAATTCTGTCCATTAAAAACCATGTTGTCTTATATTTAATTTCATGTTGAATGGGAATGAAAGCCAAATTTAGGACTTTTTGTGTTATACAAAATATTTGTAACACATTCCTTTGCAAGCTAATGGAAATATTTTACTTTTTATCCTTATAATTCTAAATGCTACTGCACAGATGTTACACCAGTAATTTTACAAAAGTATTTTATGCGAAACTGGTTCTTGAAAAATTTTTAGTCAAACTAGCACTTTCCATGGGACCTTTTTAAAACACATATTTCAAGCATCACTGGTTCTATACAAAACCTTGAAAAAGCTCTTTCTGTACTCTACTTTCCATGCGGGAATTGTCTCTTGCATTAAGCAGAATCACAGATTCCTGTGGAGCTGCATCATTTGCATGAAGCAGCTCCTTCCTCACAGCCATCACAAACACACGCACGCATATYCCTGTAGGTGCAAGGCTGCCTCGTAGGAGGTATATTTCTAATGCAGAGATCCTGGTGGAGGTAGCACATACAAAATCAATTTGATCTTAAGTTTTAGTTTGAAGGATTTTAAGGCCTGCATATTACACTAAAACTGTCAGAAAGTTGCTTCTTCTGGGCCCACAGGAGAGCTAGCAGGTAYAGATAAGCAAATAGCAACGAGACATTAGTTCTGAGCCCTTCTRTATGGTCCAAGATTATTCACTCTGATCACTCTGCTTTTTTTTGGTATGATGCAGTTTCCTGCAGGGATTTTGAGATGCAGGTCGAAGTGAGAAAAAACTTTGAAGTATTCAATTTATATGGATGAACCACAGCCAACCAAAATGATTCTTTGACAAGCTGTGTGTAGAATTCATCCTGAAGTGCCAGCAAATCATTCCAGAGGGGAAGGATGGATAAACTATTAAATTTTCTCCTTGATAAAAAAAATGCAGGGAAAAGAGAGAAATCACGTTTTAATATAACATGCTATATCCTTATTTCCTATATGAACTGTGTATCGACAGCAAAACCCTGCAGTGGATCTCGTAGAATCTACCTGTCTATGAAAGCACTAATTTCCTTTTATGAAAAAAACCATGTGAGATCAGCAATGAAATGAAAGAAAATAACTCAAGGTAAATGGAAAAGTTTCAAATGCACTCAAGCTTTTTCAGTTTCAGCATCATTACTAACATAAGTAAAAACACGCAGAAAGTGACTTTTGCTAATCACACACATACYCAGAACATCCTTGTTTGGTTTTTTCCTCCTTAAACCAAGGGTTTTTTCTGTCTTAATGCCACAGTAGCTCCTGGTCATTTACCTTATGAGCATTCCTGAGCAGCATTGAGGACTGCAGAATACTGAAAAACTTAAAACATAAGTTGGGCAGCAGTGCAGAGATGATTTATAACAGATTTTTCAACTATTTCCAGTAATTCAGATTCATGGAAGAAAAAGGTATAGATATGCAGTCAGGATGATAAGTGCTCCTGCTTCTTCTGTGGAATTGAAAACCAGAGAAGTGCTCGAATCAATATGCTTTATTAATCATTTAAGTATCAGAAAATGATATGTTTTAATGTATAGATATAAAATTGTTTCTGTATTTACATTTTCTTAAACTCAAGAGATTAATTAAAAGGGAGAAGTGATTGGTAGGAGATGGAGAAATGTGAGTTCAAAAAGTAATAAYGAACTGTAGAGACCATCATTCAGAGATGCCATTGATACCAGATATTTTTAAATTAATTGCTTCCTTTTACTTGGTGACATCCAGTGCCTCATTGACAATAAATGGTGACTGATTATGATTAGATGCCATTCTTGCAAAAATCACCTTTGGAAACTGTTATTTTGCAGGCTGATTCTAAGGTATCAGTGAATCACTGTCTCACAGCTATATTTTATAAACAAGAGACAGTGCTTTCTGGAAATAGAAATGGTTATCTGAAGTTGAAATTGTTGCAGGGAGGGGGAAACAATCCCTCCCTAGTGGAACAGAGAAATAATCTTTCTTTTTTTGCAGCTAACCAAACCTTTGAGGAATACACCTAAAATATTGAGCTCTGGATGCAATTTTTTTTTTCTATTTTCTTTTTAATTAAGATTTTGGGGCTGATGCTGGAGTGCTTCTAATATCTGCTGTTCCATTCCAATGAGCAATGACTGAACAATGCCAAGTTTTTTCTGAGCTCAGACAGTGGATGGCTCTGCCTGTTACCTCTGAGTGAGATTGTAGAGTTCCATATTGTCAGATATGTAAGGAATTAAAAATGTACCATGTGATTTAGACATCAGAATTACAGATTATTCATAAAATACTATTTTCATATGGTGTTAGTTTCCAAAATCCAATTTCTATTTGATAGTTGATTACTTTTTAACTGCAATAAATGAATCTTACCTTTACCTCAAAAAACATAGTTATAAAAATCGGTATTGATCAATCCCCACTGCTGTCAACCAACAGTAAGAATCTCAGTGCAAACAAGTAACCATACCCATAGAAATTAGAGAGTGAGCAGGCAAGGGAGAATGGAACAGACTGCTGGGCTCCTAAAGACACTACTTGATATGTCATTGTTGAGGTTAACCTTGACTTTACCCGTTGACTTCTATGAAAAACAAAGAATGTATTAGAAAATGTAATAAGAATGTAAGGGATCCTGGACTTGGGTAAAATTTTGATGCCCCTTGAGTCAATAGCGCCTCCTTCATTTCAAGTTACAGTAATAATTTTAATTTATGTAAATATTCTTAGCTACGTACAACAAAAGGATGTCTATGATAACTGTCAAAGACGGACAGTCAGATACAGTCCTCCAATGCATTCAGGTTCTCAGAATTGTTATTATTTAAAAAACAAACAAACAAAAAAAACCTAAACACCAAAAAAACCCCCTAAAAACTATTCTGGCAATTCCCTATTTCATGAATACAACTGAATTCTTGAAGGCAACATTGATTGTGTTTTATGGACATGGCATAAATCTATGGTAACAATCCACTGAATTATTCATCCAGACTTGGTATTCTTTGTTATTTTGTTAATAAAAACAATAAAGAGCATTATCAACCATCTTAAGAAAAACTTGTTCTGTCTAGTTTTCTTTGGTGTTAACACTGTAAATTTAAAGTAGTGGGAACCGGATCTTTTCTGTTTGCCCAAAATAATGTATTCTGTCAGAAAATATCAATCCGTTAAAATATGTAATTTCAATCCCATGTCTAGAATTTTTTTTAATAACCCTTATATACCTCAATAAGTTAAAAAATCATTGTTTTGAGTTCTCCATATTAAAAATGTTTAAAATTTTAAGTTATGTTTTGAAGTATAACCCAGTAATTAAAAAAAAAAATTCTAAATAGATTTTAAAAAATTATTTTAATGATGTTTCTATTTTCTTAACTTATGTTTCAGATAAAATCACAAGATCAGTATTTCGATTTATACGCCTACTAAGGTTAGGGTACTTGAAATTTCAGAAAAATAAGTTCAGAGGATGGAAAAACTTTTGTTTATGCAGTTCTATCTGTAAATTCAAAATTCTAATTAATTCAATTTTGAAAGTTCAAATTCTAAACACCTTTTTGTGTCGTTGGTCAGATTGTTAACATCCACAAAGGCTCACAAGTTGTGTCAAAGCTATGCTTCACATCCTCATACTCACTTTAAGACTTTGCTTCTAAAATTTATACACACTTCTGAACACAATAGACAAAGCAAAAAAACCCACTTTCTTGCCCTAGAATTTAAATTTTTTCTTTGGAAAACACATCTGATGAAACAGTTACCTCCACTACTCCATTTATTTCCCACTTCATTACACAATGCCAGCAACTGAGGGCAGTAAAGGCAGAAATTTGGAAAAGGTATGAAAGAAAGTATTTCTTTCCCCCTTTTTGAAAACAAGTAAACAGCCTCCATAAGACCTTAGACAGCAGAAAACTGAGCTTCTCTTCTCTCCAGAGCTCTCTTCTACTCCATGATTTTCCCAGCTTGAGTGAACATTCAAATACCGAACATTTCCAATGTTATGTAATTTCACAGCAGAAGTGAAATGTGTAGGCCTCTGTCTTTTTTCTCATTTCATTTCTAACCTTCATTAACCTGTTGTCTCTCAATGTACAGATCACAGTCTCTAAGGAGGTAATGAAAAACCATTAATGGCTTTTAAAAGCCAGTTGAGAAGTATTAGTCATTGCAACTTTTAGTATAATATAAGCGGAAGAATACACCCTGCCTTCCAAAATTTTCTGTGTCAACATCTGTCAAGCTCTTGATCTACAAAAATGCATGTAGACAGGTTGTATAAATGCTTATGATTAACAGAAACACATCTTTACACCTACTTTAATTGAGAGTGCAGTAGCACTAACAAATTATGTCCAACCCAAGATTTCCAGTTGATTTGTTCAGAATATTAAACTAAGTTATTAAATTTCTTGTTGGCATTAAAAAAAAAAAACAAAACAAAGACATAACAAAATACTACTTATTCAAATAGTTCATGGTACTGGATCTCCACCTGCTCAAACAAGCCTATTTACAAACCACTTTTTGGTAGCATATATATGCATAAATAGATTATTTAAGCCATTAAGCCAGTCTAAAAAGGGGAGAGAGTAGACATGTGTTCATGTTCAATGGATCTTATTCACAAATCTTCTTTACATTTAATAATAGCAATAATCTGAGGAAAAGGGCTTTTTTTGTATGACTGTGATTTTCTATATTAACTATAATACGTTTGAAACAGGGAAGTCCTTGAGTTTTCATTCTTCTCATGACAGTAATCACACTATTTCAACAAAAGTTGAATTTCTTGACCATATAATGATAATGATTCAAAGTTGCCAACAAAGTTTTTGAGTCAGAATATTTTGAATGAATTAGGGTTAACAGCAACAGACACTACCTCAACTACCTTTCATAGAGGCCCCTGGGACTAAATAATCTCTGACTACAACATCTTGCATCCTCAGTGCTCTTTAGCCTTTGCCCATCAGACACACTCTAAAAATCCAAAGCATCCATTTTTACATCTATTAAACATCTGGTTAAGTGTTTTTCACTAAGCAAATGCAATTTTTACTAGATGGAACTTATGCTGCTACTGCGCTAAGAAAGCAGGAGACTGCAATTCACTGTCACAGGGCCAAAACACTTCCTTAAAGAAAAGCTCTATAAAACAGCTGGTGGTGTAATTTTGTTAGTTATTTATTTTTCAATATATGATAACTTCCTATAACAAGCAAACAAACAAATAACTCAACAGTTAAATTAAAACTAGGTTAGTTATATCGACCAGCAACATGGCCACCTCCAAATTTGTCCTCAAACACTATTGGTTTACAAATCACAGAATGGCTGAGGGTGGAAGGGACCTGTGGAGATAATCTGTTTTAACTTCCCTGCTCTTGCAGGGCAGCCAAGAGCCAGTTGCCCAGGACCACATCCAGACAGCTACTGAGGTCCAGAAAGAAATTTACACCTTTCTAGTTTCAGCAGTAGCAGAAGAACCCATGAAATGTGAATGTTTCCAAGGATGTGAAGAAATCGTAGAATAATGTGAGGTTTTTGTGGCATATTTTATRTTCTCACACTAAGATTAAATACCTGAAGTGCTATAGAAGTAGATAAGGAGGAGAAAATCCGAGTCTAATAGGGTTAACCCTCTCCACAAATTTAAAATTTAATTTAAGAGARAGCCGTCACAAAAGATTCTAGGATATTTCTTATCTGCTAGGTTAACAAAACAAAGATTCAAACCATAAATATATTTCCTAGATCAATCTAAGAACCTGAAATCACACACACCAATTTTACTGCTAACCGTAGCCAAATCAGCCCTTCATGTAAAATTTTACAAGATATTTACTTAAAACATCAGATCTTCTTGCATATGAAAAGAATAGTCTCGCCTTCAGTTGCTATGTGTATAGATAGAAACTGGATGGAAAATCAACCTGAAATCTATGGTGTACCACAGAGTATAATGAATTGTTTGGAGTTGTAATTCACAACACATTTGTAGGGAAGTCACTCTGAGAAGACTGGCCACTTACTGCTCTTCTCTTCGTTTCCCTATCTCAACACTTACGGGGTGCTCCCCTCTCTCCTTGCTGCCATCACCTTTACTCCAGCAAAACCATAACTGGTTCCGAGACCAATTAGGTAATATTCAAAATAAGATTTGAATCAAAATCATATCAAAATTATATACAGCTAAAATGAGCTATACCTGTGCATATTTAATTCAAAATGTYGGAATTTTAAATTGCTAATTAAAGACATTAGTGAAAGTCAATACAGCATTATTTTAATGACTCCAAGATAATCCCAGAGCAATCAATTTAGATCAGAATGAGTTTATTGTAAAGTGCCAAAGGTGGGGGAAAAAATGCTTCCTTAGCACTACAAAGTAACGATTTCTCAAATGAATAATGCCTGTTCAGAATTTAACTAGATAATTACTTCATTTGCATTTGCTAAGGTGATAAGAGGAATGAAGAGACAGCTCAGAGGGAAATATGTAAAAGCGTTAAAAGGTGACATGCAAAAGACAGAGTTACTCAAAGTTCTGGTTTACCAACTGAGTCCATTTTAAAAGGAACACATCTATTAACCCAAGCACCCTGGTGGGAAAGAGAAAAAGCAGAACAAATATGTAATAGAAAAATACATTACATCACTCTGACATGCAGCTCAGAGTGACTGAAGGCTGAAACAATCAGATACATTTCCATTCTTGTTTGTATATAATGAATTTGAAGACTGACTAATAGAACACAAAACTGCTGAGATCTATTTCCATATACGCTATTGTCATCTTGCAGAACAGAAATTGTGCTAGTCATAGTCACACCTGCAGAAATAATATTAATTTGAAGCAAGAAAAATAATTTCAGCCATTTGTAGTTGCCCTGGAATGACCTTGTGTTTTATCAAAAGTGAAGATTCCCTCTGTTTTTCAGCTTTAGGCTATCACATTTAGTTATTGAAAAGAAGATTAAGCATCTGCTTGTCTTTAAATGAAACAACTAGAATTTTGAAATACGTAAAATTACGTATGCGCTGTGGTCACTTTTGTCTCTAAAGCKTTCTAGCTGGTGGGGCATATCCACAAGCACAGTATACTTCTGCTGGTGGTATATACTTTGTACTGGTATTTTGTGGACTTGGGCTCCATGCTTGCATAGTATGTGAGGGAAATAAGATTATTCTGAGGATTTGAGTTCTGGTGAATCTGAACCCCTTTATTTTTATGTCAAGAGCCTTCCCTGGCAGCAATATTTACAAACAGAGTTGCACTTATGTTTGAATATGCAAACAGAAAGTACATATGAGAACTTTGTAGGTTTCAGTTTGTTGTCCAACTATTATACTTTGTTCTGGCATATTTCTTGTTCTAAAACTAGGACAGATTTTTACACTTTAGGATACCTGTAAATATTTCTCCTTTGCAGCTGAAATAATTTTCCCGTCATGTTGGATTCAGCAGCATAAGTAATAGCTAAAGTGCTGACTCCTTTTTGGAACARGGGCCCAGCATGTGGAAAGGAAAACGTTTTGGAACTGGTGGGGAAAAAAAACCCATAAAGCTCTTGAGGCTCCAAGTGAACAAATCCAGAAATTCATTCCAGTTCTCACTCTCATCCCACCCCCAGCCTTTCTCCTATGTCTGCCATGATCTTTTAAACGAKATCATGATGATTAAGATTTTTTTTTATTTTTATGTTTCTTCTTGTTCTTTTCTTCCCCAAGCTCATACGATATTTTAGAAAAGATAAACTATTTCTGCTCTTCACATATTGCATTTCTTTTAATCTAAGATTCCACTCCTTCATTCTCGTTAGTCAAATCATAACCACAGTTAATCATTGCCATTATCATTATCATTGTCTCAGAACAAGACACCAGTTCTTAAATGCTAAAAAACATTGATGTACTCATTTAGGCAAAGTATTTCTGTTTTGTTTTGTTGGGTTTCTTCTTCCTTTTTCAGACAGAGGATAGGATAAATGAAAGAATATTATATATAGTTAAGTAAAATATTAATATTATTTCTTTGAAAAAATATTTCACCAGTGATAGGATATATTTCTAGATCCTTCAACCTTGTGATGAAAATTTATTTTCTCTCAGGTGTGTATCTCAGAAGGTACTGGAGCTTTTGAGTTTCATTCACTGTGTAAGAAACTCTGAATAGTTACTGGTATATCCATTTAGATCCTAAAGAGATATTCATGGAGTGTAWTAGTTAAAGTGACATTTTTATCATCTGTTTTGTTTCCGAGTTAAATCTGTAAGCAGGGTAAGCAAGAACATAAGCCGGGCAAGAACATTATCCTGAACATGATGAGAAAAGACCTCTAACTGTTTTACACACGATGTGCCTACCAGTTTTTAATGATCCTAGATTAGAAGGCCTGAATGAATAGCAACTTGGAAGGATGGTAAGGTCATTTCTGCCTCATTTCTGAGTCRTTTTTACATTATTACAGAGCATTCAAACTAAACATTCTATGCAGATAATCAAGGAGACACAAGAACCTTTATTTTTTGAGGAAGAGGAGGGGAGGTAATAAYACTTAACATTTTTCTATCAAAGTGGAAAAAAAAGAAATTCAAGAAGATATTCTTAAGGTCAGAAAGCTTTTTTGTGATTTTTTTCTTTTTTTTTTTTTTGAAAAAGAGAAAGAAAATTCATCTAAGATTCATTAGAATCAATGACGAATTTCAAAGTGATGAAAAAAATCAAGCAGCAAGAAATAATAACGTAAAAGATGAAAAGATGACCAACACAGTTGAAAGCCAGCCTGGTGGAGAGTCAGACTAATGTTGGTGTGTACTGATCAGAGAAGGGAAGCCAAAGGCATGGCATGTCCTATCAGAAAGTGATACCATCTGCACATAAAAAGGTATTTTGCAATGTTCCTTTCTGCAATACCCTTTTCTGCAATAATGGTTCAAATGTGGTGTGACAATATCACCAAATATATGGATTGCAATGTTTTTTAAAATGTTGTGATAATGGGATGTTGCAGCATAGAGGAGGCATAGAAACAATCCTATTATTTATAGTTATAGTACAAAAGCTGTTTGGCTTCTGTTTCCTAAAGCCCTTTGCTAGGGAAGCACAATGTTGAAGTTTTCTTCTTCCTTAATCTAGGTTTCATTTGAGCTAATTTGTGTAAGTTTACTAGTAAGTTGTAGACCTTATTCTTTATTTAGTTATATGCAGTTCCACCTTAGACCCCCATTTACCATCTAAGCAAGATAGTAAGTGTGTGTTACATGTATTTGTGAGAGACTGAAACAGTTAATGGCTTATTTACATGAGAAAGCTCACAAACAGCCAAGATGTGATAATTGTTTTTCCCTTAGACCCTTTTACCTTTTTGCTAGATATAGGGCCATCAAATCAACACTCAATGGATTTTTCCTTCTTTTTAATAATTGGTCTGTAGTGGGCCAAATTTTCACTTTTCTCTTTATAAGAAGCTATCAACAGATGAGATGGAGCTGTGTGGAACCATTGAAACTTTCAACTGCCACCAAGTTGCCTGTATTATCAGTTTATTAACATTTGTTATTTGTTTGTGTTTTAATTGCATGTGACTTGTTGGGAGACCAAATATTAATCAAACCATTTTACGTAGTGTTTTATTTTGCCAAGGTTATTTTGTCTTTTTTACTGGGAAGAAAAATTATATGGGAAAAGCTTTTACTTTCATTATATGGATGTATAATTTTGTCTCAACCAAATTTAGCCTGGGAGTGTATATGAATCCCCAGCGACCCAGGAACCTCATGCCAAATTCACCAAACAAATTATGAGTGGGCCTGGTCTTTGAAACGAATTCTTGTCTCCACACATTCTCTACAAGGGGCTTCCAAGGCCCACACAAGAGAAGTGGTAGAATGGGAAGTGGAGAAATTGGACTGTAAGAACCAGAAGCTGAAACTACCTAATGGAGAGATAATGTACTGGAAAGTGAGAAGCCATAGAGATAAATTAGAAACTGCCCTTTTGCCATATAATAAATTGAACCACAGGAGCAGCTGAACCTAAAGAAATCTGGTACATCTCAGAGCTGGGAATGTTTATCCGGGACACGTGTACCTGTTTGGATTATCACAACTATGGCTGTCTAAACCAAGRTGCCAGATGCAATGGGTCTTAAGAAAAATTAGAGTGTTGTCCTACAGCACTCCCATCACCCATGACCCTGACCAAAGAAGGGTCTGGAATTCAAGCAAAAAGTCACAGGATGTTCCCCGGTGTAACGTGTATGAGCGTTCACAAGTCAAATATGCAGCTCTGTGAGGAATGGTAGGGGCAAGTTCAGATGGGAAAATGTATTCCCACTTGAACATGTATGATATGGTTGGACTCTGATGTACTATTGAGTTTCCTACCATGTGTCCTAGGAGGGTTTTTACCTCACCACATAGTAAAAGATCCAGGGAAAATAATGGACCCCAAGCACAACCCAAATGGACCRTGCATCGAGTCCAAGCCTTGCCTGAGACTCAAACTGATAAAAGCTAGATTTCATTATGTTGATCATCTGTATGATTCAGGGTACAAAAAAGTCATGGTTGAGAAAATTTACTCATATACTAAAAATATTATTACATAGAGGGGGCAACATTCACTGAAAAGCAGAGAGTGGACAACTGAAGAGCCAATTCTACCACCTTTGCCCTTTTCAGAATAAGTCTGAGTAAGTATGTCTTTCAGCATACTCTAAATGTCAGTGGAGCTTGATATCCTGAACAAACCAGAAAGTAGTCTGCAAAGTGAAAATTTGCAACGGACTCATGRGGAAACCAGTTAATAGCTTTTTTCACTTCTTTGTAAAAAGCACAAGAACTGTTGTATTTTGAAATTTTGTTGGGTGTTTCTTATGTTTGTTTTTTTTTTGGGGGGGGGGKKGTTTTTTGGGGGGGGGGCTTTAGGGGAAGGGCAGGGTTTGATGTGAAATTATCATCTCTGGTTCAAAATCAACAGCATCAAATGCACTTCACTATGTTTTCCTATAAGAGTTTTCCTCAAAATAAATATAGGGAAGAACCTGTCTGTTTCAGACCATAAAATTGGTTTGATTGGGAAGTATGTGCCATAAATGAGAGTGAAGGTGATGTTGGCAAAATTTGCCACAGCTGACCGATAGATAATTACCTGAGAGGAAGAGCACAATATGATGGACCCTAAACATGCATTTTAATTATGGGTTTTAATTGCCTTTTGAATCCTATAAAAATCAGTGGCCTACAACCCTCTAGCTGTTTTTTTTCCCTGTCTGTACAACTGTGCCAGCATTTGTCTAACTCCTGTGAAACAGTGGAGGACACAGTGTCTTTTAGCAGGAGATGAAAAAATTCAAAAATCTATATTAGCATATCATCTTGAATTTTGTCCTCTTAAAAACTCAGCTTGGCAAAAATGTAACTTAGATTTATCACCTAAGATAAGCACAATGAGGATGAGTTAAAAAAAAACAAGAAAAATTTGAAATATGAAAGAATACATAATAATGCATATGCAGCTCTCCTTCTAGTATTTATTTGTCAGTGATGGGAAAAAACAAAACAACAAGCAACACAAGCAACAAAACCACTACCCTTTGCAGCTATAAAGAAAAGAAATTGAAGRTTTTTATTATTTGATAGACCATTTAGTACTGTAAGTCCAATGGCCCCTAAAATTATTTCTGGTTATTTAAGGGATCTTTGATTTTTGAAAGCTCTAGGAAGTTAATTTTTTGATGTCAAAGATCCAAATTAAACTGTGACACTTCACTSCAGGGTCCCACAGATCAACTATGGAATAATTTCTTATTCATTGTATGGACGAAACACACTAAGAATTTCTCTGTTTCCGTAAAAAAATGCATCTGTGTATGTTTATGTAAATTCATCTGTATGGTTTAGAATAACTCTTCCAAAAGCTGATTGAAAATGTTCAGAGGGTTTGTCAACAATTCATTCAACAACTTAGAATTCAATTTATTAATTCTTCCATGAGATGTTATCACTCTTATCTGAAGCTTAGTTGCTGCCCTTTAGTATCTTGGTCTTAACACAGATCTTTTAGTCCTGACCCTCAGTGCTCTTTCTTTCCTGTGAAGCTACCAGCTGTGCTTCTTATCTGCATGTGTCAAATATTCAGCCTGCATTACCAGAGGAGATGGTATTCATAAATGCAGTTGTTAACTGTGCTGATGAGGTCAAACTGTCTTCAAGAGGTCACTGAGACTGGAGGAAAGGAACAAATGGAATAACTGAAGGACAGGCTGGGAGAGATGGGGTCTTGAAAAGAGAAGGCTCTGGGGAGACCTTAGAGCATTTTCCCATACCTAAAAAGGGCCTACAAGAAAGATAGAGAGGGGCTTTCTACAAGACCATGCAGTGAAAGGGRTTATGGCTTCAAACTGAAAGAGAGTAGTAYAGCTCAGGTATGAGGAAGAAATTCTTTATTGAGGGTGGTGAGGCGCTGGGACAGGCTGCCCAGAGAAACATCCCTGGAAGTGTTCAAAGTCAGGATGAATAAGATTTTGAGCAACCTGGTCTAGTGAAAGGTGTCCCCCCGGTGCCTGTGGCATGGGCATTAGAACTAGATGGTTTCTATGGTCCCTTTCAACCCAAACCATTCTACGGTTCCATGGTTCTCTGATATTAAAAACTTTTGATAATTGTAGGCAACCCTGTGAAAATTTATTCATCTTTATGAAAAACAAACAAACAAAAAGCAACGTTCTCCCCGCCAAAAAAAATAACATAAAAAGGTATTTTTCATGACCCATCTTTGAATTTATATTTAAATATTTGGAATTTACTTGAAATTCTTGTTGAATGTGCGGAAGAARAGAGGACTTTCTGTGCTTCAACAGGAAGTTCAAGAAAAAGGTTTGCTTTCCAGCAGCTTTTGCAAGGTAGTTTGGTCTCCATGAAGTTCATTCTGATCCTGGATTGAGGAACTAAAGGTAGTTATGCAGTCAGGCAGAAGACTCACTGCAGTATACAACTGCAGATCACTACAGACTGCTCTGTGGACAGCAGACCTTTAATGGAGATTCTATTTGCATTTGCTTAGCCCAAGCTACAGATAAAGTACTCCAGATTTCTAGGCTTTTTTGTCTTTCTTTGGATGCCTGATCTTTTTACTTATCATGTCTCCATTTAATCCACAAGTCAGCAGGGAATAAACTAAGAAAATACTTATCACATGTTCATATCATCAGTTTGCCAAACCCACTCCTCTTCCCTTCTATCTAGGCTTGCACTCACATTGTGAAACTTCTCATAAACTGTTGCATTGAGAAATTACACAGCTAATGTAAGTCTGGGTATTTTATACATATAAATATTTCTCCTTACATGGCACAGTAGCAAACAATTTTTTGACAAAATTATAGAATTTTTATAGAATGATAAAATTTTTAGTTTTGCATGGTGTGTGTGTGTGTCCCATTACTACTACATACAAATCCTAGCCAAAATTACTGTAGTCAAATACCCATTCTATCCGAAAATGAGACATCTTTGGGAAAAAAAATAATGGAAAATACTTTTTATTTTTTTTAATGTAATACATTAAATGTAAAAAAGTCAAAAAAAAACCCCATTAATCTCTCTGGGATTATTTCTTTCCTTCTTCTATATAAATTGAAATTTTTGTCCAGTATTTTTCTCCCCAATTTATCATGACACCAAGAGAAGATACATACAAAATTATTCTCAATGCAAAATGGAAAGCACAATTAGAAATACAAATAAAGGGAGAATAGAAGGACAAGTAATAAGTACCYATGCAGTATTCCTATGAAGTACCACAAAATAATTTCCCAAACAAGATATTTTTGTTATCATTTTTAACTAAAATGTAAGCACAGTAATTTTCAATTTAGGGACAATCACCTTTCACTTCTAAGMTTTTACTGTAAAGAAGTAATTTTTCTCTGAATAAAACATGAAAAACAACTAAGGAATGGTAAAAAGTACCCACTCCGCTGATTCCTGGTCTCTTGAAACAGYCACTAGTACCTGAAAACCTGGTGCAATAATGTCGATGGTGAGATTCCCTTTTGTACAGTAGAGAACAGTCACATACAGTTTTCCCTTCTAAGGCAAGGTCCTGGCTGCTTGTCCTTTTTTCCCTCAGTTTCTGGTGAATAAATGTTCATACCCATGTCCTGTAGATATAAATACAGATTTCTTATATGGATTATCTACATCTTGTAAATACATTAAGTAACTTTTCTTACGACAAGTGTGTTCTGCTTTATGTAYGCTGAGTCAAAACTATACCTATAGGTAGATTAACTGTAGCAAAGATTTGTTGCTGGGATCTACAATAGTGCAAGCTGGTCTAGAGGGTGATCAGTATTTACAGCAATAATCCGGTAATAGAATGGTAAAAAACTTTTTGTATTTTTAAAAACTCAAGTTTCAGCGCCTGTCTTGCAAAGTAAACCTATCACTCAAATATTTCCTGACCTCCACTGTATGCAAAGGTGAAAACAAATCTATAACTATAGCCAAAACCCTTATGTTTATTCATAACTAAACTACTCACAGAATGCTCATTAAATGCAGTCATTACATATTAGGTTGTGATCCTTGGCTCCAGGTTGCAGAGTACATTTTACTTTTCACCCCCTTATTTTAATTAAACTTAGGGAAAAGATCATAATTTTGTTCAACATGCCTAAAGTTGAGTAACTGAGAGCATTTCTGAGGCCTGTCAGCACTGAAAAACATACAGTTTTGTCAACTACTGACTGCTAGTATGTCACAAGGAAACCAACTGCCCCTGTGAACCACAACCTTCTGTCCTAAAAGTGTCTGAGACATTCTGTAAGCAAAGTGGTCTTAAACCCAGTCATGGATGTATTTACACAAAATCACATTGACTGTCACTACAGAGAACACAGCAACAGCCTCAAAGACCAGCTTGCATTTATATTTGCTGCCTGCACATTTAATTTATCTCCTCTCCTGTTTGTGAATGCCTTTTTCTGCAGAGTGCACCTTGGATCATGTACAAGCAGATGCTAATTAGAGGGGCTCTTGTCTCTGCTGCCAGATCTAGGCTATCCTATCTGGCCTTGCAAAGAGGGGCAACTGGGACAGGTCCATATCCTTCCCACCAGCACCACGATAGATCATCTGCTAGCAGAGCAGATGGGATTTGTAGATGGCCTGAGTTAAGCTTTATGCTGGCAGCCTGCAGAGGAGACATAGAGCCAAAAGACACGCCAGATCATGAGCACAGTCCCAGGTTTGCTTTGTCAGAGAACACAACAGTGATTAACCTCACTGGTGTTTTACCTACGAGGATCAAGACCACAGCTGGTAACACACAAGATATGGAATTAATGCAGAAACAACAAGCTAAAGCTGTATACCTAGACAGGTTCTCTGGTTAGGGACATGAAAACTAAATCATTACTTGAAGGAAGAAAATTGCATGTTAGCAGTATTACTTGGCTTGACTAGAGAGATGCCTTGCAAGAGCCTTTACGGAGTCTTGTCATTCTGTACAATAAAGAGTTGTGTTTTGTACACTTAAAGCCCAACTTTTCAGTTTCATCCTTTTTTGAGTGGGTAGAATTTTGAAGCAAAAAACAAAGAAAAAAAAAAAAGACGCAGGCAAGGCAGATTTTTTGTTTGCTGGTTTGTTTTTAAAATGATTGTCAAAATATTCAGAACAGTGTAAAAGGGTTCCCTAAATCGTGCATCCACAGGATGGTTCCTACTCAAAAGCAGGTCATAACTGCTCATGAGTGTTCACGCAGTAAAATGCATAATGATCTATCATTCTGCTCTTTTATTTATTAATATTTATGTGTTCTAAAAGCTAAATTGACCTTTCTAGGGTGTAAATCAACCATTTGGTTGGTTGGTTGGTTGGTTGGTTGGTATTGGGTTTTTTTAGATGTGCTTATAAAATTAAGATATTCAAACATTTTCTCAGAGCTTATGTAGGATATGCAGGAATCTATTAGGTACTAATGAGATACAATAAATGAAAACCTAAAATTTTTGTTATGTGTGGTTTTCACACATGTTCACACAGGTATTTTTCATTTTAAAAATATTTCTAGGTCTTAATTAACTAAGCAGAAACACAGCAAATGATTGTGTTAGTTTATCTCCAATATTTGTGATAACTAGGAAAATATATCAGAAAAAAATTTATTAGAGTAGTGGAGTGTATTCATGACAGATACGAATTTTTAAACGATTGTATTTATTGAGGAGCCTTGATGTCCTTAGAAAGAGATTATCTGATGTTAATGGATACAGTGGAAAGTGTTCTAGAATAAGAAAATATAAATATTTTTACTCTTCCAATGTTTTATCTGTCTTCTACATATGGAATATTGCTTTCCTAACACTGTATTCTCTGGTGCATTAAGCAGCTTGCTATTTGCAAGTAATTTCCAATTTCTCTGTTCCAGGTAGTGGCACAGATACACCAAAAAACCTAAATGTTTCATTTTGTTTGTTTCTTAATTTTGTCTCTATGCTTTTTTCCCCGCTGCATTTCTTGTTCAACTCTTCCCACAAATACCAAATCACAAGAGAAGGGGTTTTTTTATATGTTACTTGTTTGTTTAGTCATTATTCATTCTAGCTAAAGGTGTTTCTTCTTAGTATGCACCAGCTAGGGCTGATTTTATTTTTTTTATGCATATCTGTATGCCGTCCTTCCAATAGCTCTTTCTCTGGCTTCATTATCCCACTGAAAGATCAAAAGCAAAATTTTTTATGCAAGGAGTGTGATGAAGAAACATGTTTATCTCACCTCAAGCTCACGTCTACCTACTAAAACAGAAAGAGACTGGATCCAAATCTACTATTTTAACCTGTTCACAGGCCACCATTCAGACTAGAAAAAAGAACAATTTTCCTTTCTTAATTCTGAAAACTAACTTTTTTTTTTCCTAGTGTCCATGAAAAATGAATCTACATTTAGAAGAACAGTCTATCATAAACCCAAAATATGAGTCCTGAGTGCTAATAGACAGTGTAGAGCCCATCCAGGCATATTGAAGATTGCATATTTCCATATCCATGGCTTACATTTTTTTACATTAAGATGCATCTGCAGTTCTACTGCTGAGGCAGTGGAACTGGCTTTCACCTTTAGCACTGTGTAGTATCTGCTAGTACCAACAAGCTTCGTCATCTGACTATTTCCTTGATATTGAGCCAAGAACCTCCAGGGCACACTCCTGTCACCTTTGCTTAAAAAAAAAAAAATCATTTATTTCAGTGCTTTGTTTCTTATCTTTTAATAAGTTATTTATCCAAGTGGAGACTGGCTCTCTTATCTCATGGCAGCTTAGTTTCTTTAAGAGCCTTTGCTGAGGGATTGTGTTGATTGCCTTTGGAAATCAAAGGATGTCATATCAACCTTTGTGCACAGGCTCATTGCTTCCTTCAAAGAACTCCCATAAATTTGTGAGTTCTGTCTCTAAAGAAGACACTAGTTCTATTTTTTACACTAACTGTTACCAGTTTTCCCAGAAGAAACAAACATGAGCATCATTGTTCTGTGGTACGCAGGTGGAAGATGCCGGGGTCTGCCCTGGAATCCTTTCAAAAATTGGTGACTTGAAGATATTTAGTATCTCCAAGAGGCTGGAAACTGCAACCAGAACTCACCTGCCACTAATTTCAGTGCCTTCAGGTCTGAYAGGACAACATTTGTTGGTCCTTATTTACTGATATTTAACAAGACAGAGTCAATTACTTGTACATATTTCTTAGGCCATTTCACAGACAGATCGAGTGGAGATGCAACGGGCAGAGGCTTAGAGGATAACCATACACCGTTCAGCATAGTTTCTGGGAACATTTGAAAAAATCAAACTCATATCAGCTTTAATTGTTTTTGCAAGGTTGATATATAAAAGTAACTGGTTTGTATAGTAGGTTTCTACAGGGCATTTTACCTAATCCTACATAACAGGCTGAATTAAATTAGCATCAYATAGTATCATTTTAAAAGCAGTTTAATGCTAGATCTCAGTGGTAATTTTAATGAGAAACAAGGATAATGTTAATAGAGTTCTACTGGAATCTATTCTTGGCCTCATGTTATTTTTATCTACAGTTTAAGTAATAATTTGTCGAATAATAATAATTTTTTAATACTGCCAAAATGTGAGCTCAAACATCTAGGAAGAAAATCCCACTCCAATAGGTAAAGGTGAAAAACAGAGTTACACAGCATCAGTGAAAAGACTTTCAAAACTAGCTGATAGTGTTACACTTCAGGTTAACAGGTAAACACAATGTCCAAATAGTCACATCTGAAAGTGGAGCTACTTCCTGTGGAAATGTCTGTGACAAATCCAGCAATTTACTGATTAAATTATTTCAGGTTTGACATCAGTCATGAGAAAAGGGCCTGGATAACTGGAATTTATTAAAAAATATCAGACATATTAAAAAGTAACATGAGAGACAGAAAAATTGCCTTCTAGTGAAAAACTTGGCAAATTCTACTTTCATAGTGAAAGTAGAATTTCTCAACCCATGAGAAGATTAAGAGGTATTTTTATCTTAGCCTTGAAGTACCAACCCAGGGAACTTGTTTCCGAAAGCATATGACTCTTTAATTTGGATGCAGGAAAAGAAAATATAATTAAGCACAATYGCTGGAGGCTGATCGTAGTCAGACTAGGAAAAAAAAAAAGAACATATTTTCATAAGAACAAATAATTAATTAATTTTTCGTGATTTGAAGGTACTGTATCAAGCTCAAATGTCTTTCTATAGCTTAGAATCCATGAAAATCAGACAATTTGTACTGTCTTATGCAGAGGTTCATATGGCCCATTTAATTTTGAAATTTGTACATTTCCAGATACATTGTGTACTTGAAAAAGAAAATATAATGTATGGAAACATAAGCCTTAAAGTCACCAATTATACAATTTTAGCAATTATTTTAATTTTTTTTTTCAATTTCTTTTCCTGCTTTCATACTAGGAAAAAAAATTCAATTAAATCTGTAYTGTTTCACTAGAATGTAATAAAGGAAATAAGTAAAATATATACAAGTTCAGATGAAATGCTTAACATAAGCAAAACCTAGTCCTACTCTCATTGTTTGTCTTCTCTACAATTATTTCTGTTTATATTATGCTATTGCCAAATGATCCAAACAGGAGCAAAGTCTCATTGTCCTAGGTCCCAGAAGAGCTTAAAATTAACCCATAGAGAATATAAAGCACAAAAACACGTCTGTTTTTTATTTGTCTACATTCTTACCAGTGGTTAATGGCTCTTAGGAGCCCTACCTCAGAAAGAAAAACTTTCAGACATTGGAATATTTAAGGAAGTTGCAGGAGATGAAGATGGTTATTGATAGCAGGAATTTTAATGGAAAGTGTACACCATTATAGTGCATATTACTTTATCCAGGGATGTCTTGTTCAAGAATTTTAATTTGTTTTTTGCTATACCATGAATTTTTATGCATATTATAAACCTCCCCAACAAGTTACATGGAAATTACAGGGATAGAGACAACCAATAAGTATTTGTAATAAATCAGTACTAGTTCCAGCCTACACCCATGTAAAAGGTTCCTTTAAATGCAAGTTGCACTGCCTTGTGTTGTGTGTGTGTTTGTGCTCCAAGACTGGGTGAGCCGGYAAAACCGTACAGAAACACGAGAGGCTTTAAGGCTGATAGCTGTTAGATACCATTATAGAAAGAAATCCAAAACTGTAAAGCTGTTGTTATGCCTTTCCTGAAGCATGGTCTGACAATGGCATTCATGATAAGGAGATGTCACAGCAGCTGTTCAGGATAAGCACCAGGCAAGCCCACATACTGGCAACACAGACCAATAAATAGCAGCTTCCCACTTAGTAATATCCTCAAACTGACATGATGCCTTGCAAAGACATTCTTGCATCTTCTCATTTTCCATAGTCTAAAGAAAGTGGCCTTTCACATCTATAACCAGGTGCTCTATTAGTGGACAGATCTGACACACCAGAATAAGCCGCGTTTCAACTTTTTGGAGCAAAAACTTACARGAAAAAATCTGTCAAAAAGAAACATCAACTGTGAGAATTAGAAAGGAGCACTTCACTGCAACCCCACCCCTAAAGAATATGAAACATTGTGTTTAAAACAGGATTAGCAATACCATTAGTGGGTCCCAATCTTTTTTCTTTTGTTGAAATTTTTATTTTAGAAAGTTAAGCTTTTCTGTCGATTTTTTTTTAATACAGATTTGTGCATTTCCACATGTGAAGATGTGGAAGGTAATTATGCAAATACATTCAATGAAAATTGGGGTGTGTGGGAAGTGACCTCAGCAGTGAAGAAGAGCAATAAAGGATAAGATATAAAGAAAAAAATAAGAAAAGTTAAAGATCAATAAGAGTTTGTTGTGAAAGGCCATGAAAATAGGAATTTGAAGAACCTTGAAATACATCATTTATTATATAAACGTTCTGGTCAMCAGCACAGAAATGGCAGATGTTTTGTGCTTGTGATCTGATAATTTTTAAACTAAGGTATCTTTTGGAGTTGCTATAAAAAGCAACAGGTAGTGGAAAACAAGCTCTCTTGAATTAAAACAGATCCTTGAGAAAAGCATAAATGAAGAATGATATCTCACTCTTTTATCAGTCTGTGATACAGTTTCCATTTTCACAAGCTYCAAAAATTGTGCTCTTTTTTGTAGTTTTATTACTTAGAAAGTTGATAAGGAAACAGCTGTAAGGTTTATACCCAAAATGATAACTATGAGTTTATATCTTTCACTCTTTAATCTGATAGTCTTCTTCCTGTCAATTGTGCTACAGGACCTTTTTCAAAGAAGAGTACCAATATAATTTTGGTTTTTCACCAGGTGTCATGGCTTCTGACTAGTYGAGGCATTGATTGGAATTACTTGCTGCAGTGTACTTTAGTGCTGGGCAAATGGAGAACCTGTAAAGGTCCCTACATTTGAACGCACACAGTACCCTTCACATGTTGCAATCTGGCACGAAATGTTAGCCAAGCAAAACACGTGCTTAACATTTACTTCAATACTGGTGATCAGATTTGCAGTTCTGTATACATTGGGCAGATTTTATGTTACAGCACACTTAAATGTATATTTAAATACTGCTAAAACTAATCATTCATACCAACTGCAAACTCAATGGTTAAATACAACCTACCATATATTCCAAATTCAACAGAAATGAAATTAAAATATAAGACAACTTGAGTATTCAATGTCTTTATGATACAGGCCAATCTGCATTAGCTTTGGAGACATCCCACAGACCTGATTTAAATTAAACACCAGGCTTTCACATAACACAATGTAGGCAAGACAAATCTTGACCTCTATTGCACTATTTGTAAAACATTATAATACTTCTCTAAATCACAGGCTCAAAACAGTAAGACTAATTTAGATCTTGGTGCGCAAATATTAAGGCAAGAGAAGCCAGAAAAATGTTTGAATATAAATATGCAATGTAAAAAAAAAAAATCTTTATCCGTTTTATCTTTCTTTTCAGAAAGAAATATCTTTACTACATTTCTTGTCCAGTTCCAAGAAAGATTTCAGTATTAAATGACAGCTATGTTTAGCATACCTTTCAAGATCTGGACTCCTGTTTCTGTATTTTTCTGACTAAAATCTATCCTTGCTAAAATTCAACTCAGGCATGTGTTTGCACACAGAGTTCACAAAAATAAGTAGGTATAAAAGTGTGTATTCTAATTGTTCCCTCACCATGTAGGGTTAGGACTAGATAGTAAAATTTCCTTTCAAATATAAGGTACTGCAAGCKTAGGTAACACAGACAACTGCAATAGTAATTTAAACAAAGTCCACAGTTCTCTGAACAACTATGAAGTGAACATATTAACGACTGCCTCGAGTGAGAGAAACATTGAGTTCTGGAAATGCTGAGAGACTGGCACTATACATTATGTCTGAAAACTACTAAGAGAAGGTTTAGAAGTTAACAAATGAACCCATTTTGAGGGAAATTGGAACCTATCTATTTCCCTTCGAATGTAGTAACTTAATGGTTTTATAGGGTTCTTGCATGTATGAGATAGAGAAAGAGGGGAAAAATGTGATCCTTTCAGGGGAGTAGAACTTGGAAGATGACAGAGAGGTTTATACATTCGCTGCAGTTTACCCTCCAAACAAATTTATATAAGAGTAAACAAAGAGTTCCGTTTATCTAGTTAGGAAGAAACAAATGCATATAATAAAATTTTAATTAGTAGATATAATATAATTTGGGTTTCATCAAAAATAGAGCATCTAAATCAATCTTTTATATACTGGTAGGACGTCTGCCTCTTTCATTTCTGGATAACAACATCATTTTTTTTGTTGAAGAAGGCTCTCATTAATGTGTGCATCTTACCATTTCCTGTTTTTCTGACTTTTTGTTTGTATTTCTTAGGGAAACAAGTAGAAAATCGAATCAGTACAAAATTAGAGATTTGATTTTGGAAATTAATGTATATTATGCAAATTAATAGAAAATAATTAGGTAGGAATTTAATTCACTTTTCATAGTGAAAATGGGCCTAATTCATGAGAAGCCTTCCAAGAAATTATTAGCTTTTATACCAAGCCAGCAATTCTTTTCTTATATGACTGACATTGCAGCAGTAGCCAAAAGCTTTCTTCAACTGAAATGGTAGGAGTCTGTTTACAGATCCAAGAAATTGAAAAATTCTACAGCCACCAAAGTAAAGTGACTTGAGTCGATTCTTTGCTCACCTAAAACTTACATCAAGCCTCCTAGAATCTGATGAGCTATTTATGTGAAAAAAGACTTAGGAGGAGATTGTTCTAGCTGTCTTAATAAAATCCCGTGTTGTATTCTCTAAAATATTGTTTGGTTATATAAGGATTAAGTTAGGTTTTTTTCTCGTTTTTTTTTCCCATTTCCAATGCAGAGCAGAAGGGATTTGGATGTCTGGAAAAACTTGCAAATGATACCAAACATGCTTATGTCCTGTAGTAGTTTTGACTGGAAGAGAGTTAATTTTCTTTGTAGCAGCCCTAAATTTCAGGTTTGTGACCAAAACGCTGTTGATAACATGCCATGTTTTAGATATTGCTGAGCAGCGCTTACACAGCATCAAGGCTTTCTCTATTTCCCACTCTTCCTCCGACAGTGAGTAGGTTAGGGAAGATAAGAGGCCGAGAGGGAACTCAGCTGGGACAGTTGATGCAAATTAACCAATGGATTAGTACAGTAATAAAACCAGAGCTGGCCTTTATTAGGGGTTAACAGTGCTCAGTGACTGGCAGGGTATCCATCAGCTGCTTGTGAGTGATTGTTTTGCATCACTTGTTTTTTTTTCTTTTGCTTTGGTTTGTCTTTTAAATAATAATAATAATAATTATAATAATAACAACAACTACAACAACAATAGTCTATAACAGCAGAAGTACTTTTTTAACGATCATCAAGTAAGACAGGAGGTAACGATCATCAAGTAAGCGAGGAAATATCATAAGGATATTAGACTCATAAAACCTTTTTTGTTATTCCCTTTTTGGGGAAGGTACAGATGCACAGTCTATTACAAGATGAAGTTGATCTTGGTTGAAGTCCTTGAACACTTTAGAATACTACTACGGTTATTATAGGAAAAAAAGAGGAAAAAGATGCATATCTAATTTGCTGAATTTACATACAACTATCAGTAAATCATCAATGGGTCAAAATTACAGACATCGGAGCAGTTACTTTATTTCTGTTGCAGCACAAGCAATTTAAATGTGTATCTGGTAAAGTAGGAAATAGGTACATTTTATAATGACTGATACCAGTAGCTGTTAGACAGACTAGGAATGGATGGAGCATTTTCCTCTGTGATCTGTAACCATTTGCTAGAACTTTCTTATGGGCATCCAGCAAGAAAGACCTGATATTGTCTCTGAAATAATTTCGGTGAACACACACCTCATCAGCCGCTTAGCCGTGTCCTGGCTAGTGACCCTGCACTTGAACTAGCAGTAGGATATGGCAGATTCCTGTTGTGCCTATACCTGACAGCTCTAAATAGGAAATCTGCCAGACATATCAAGGTAGCGAGTGATTGCTTGCAAGCAAGTGATTAAATTGCAGATTATTTTTATTTAGCAAGAGGAAGAATTAGTGAGTCCAAAAGTGTTTCTGAGGGCTGAGAGAAGTGCAAGCTGGCATATTGTGCTTGATACAATGTGAAGTCACAGGAGCATGATTTAAAGGCAGAATGGGCTGGAATAATTAAACTCCATTTTGAAAAAATAGTTTGCTGCTGAAGATTTGAAGGAAATCTCAGCTGCCAAAAGGAAACTTGTGCTGTTCATGCTTTATCTGCCTGTTTCAAAATGCATCCACTCTGCTTCTTAGTCTCAAACCACAGATATTCACTATTCATGSTCTCAAATGCAGACTTTACAGTGATATATGGTAATGCCTAGTTTTGAATTGTAACTTTTTGAAACAAAGACAAAAACTTATTACTTTAAGGAAAGATTTTTCCTTTCAATTTTGTGATGAGAAACAGGGGAGGGAGTTTGAAGAAGTTTATTAAGTTAATATGTAGAGCTAGACAAAAATGTTGATCAAATAAGATTATTTTCTAATGGAAATTACTTTCTGTTTCATTACATTTCTCTTTGTGAATATGTTCAGATAGGAATGCTTGATGAAACAGTGAACTCCCATCCAGCATTTTTATGAAATGTCATTAAAAAACCAGAAAACATAACTAGTCAGCAAATAAATGGAAAAGATCAAATCAGTACAAATTAAAATAAATCAATTACTTGGCTTTCTAATGACAATATCTCAGCAATGTCAGTGATGTGCATGTGTGATACTCAGAGAATTAATGTGACATATTTTTGCAGCATTTTTCCAGTCCCGCTATACAAACCTCTCAGTCATCGTAGATATTTATTGCTTATGACCCAGATTCCTATTACAGGAAGATCTATGAGGTCAATCATATTTTTCCCATCTCAAAGTTCTTTTAAAAAAACTATCTAATGGCATGAAAATCAGCAGGTATCCCATAGTCACAATGAAACAGTGATGTACATCACCTGACTATGGCTTATAATGAACTTCAAAGACAAAAGCATACTTGAAATAAAAAAAAAATAGTAGAAAGGAATTACCTTTATCTTCCAGTGCAAATTTTAAACTAGACAATGTGAGAAAAAAAGGCATTTGTTTGCAACCCTTGCCTGGATTCCAAAGTATTAAGGATTATAAGAAGTACTGTAATATATCGCATGCTGTGAATTATTTACCAGTTTGTAGAAATATATTGTACTGACTATGGACTGGAAATATTTGAATAGTCTGTGTAGCATACATAATGTATATTATACATACATGCATACACTCTGCCTTTTCTTCTCCCAGAAGGAATTTTACTTCTATTYCCTTATGACAAACTAAAATGGATTTCACTCTTTTCCAATGGTAACAGTTTTGAAATGATCACATGAAATTATTTGATTGGCAGGAAAAATGCCCAAAGTAGTTTGCTCTCTCTCTGCAGTCACTAACACCACACAGTGCACACAAGAAGGTACACAATGCATTTGTGGGCATATTTGTTTCCAAATAAAGAGATAATTTGTAATTCAACTRAAGGACTTACGGGAATTTGAGTATAATCAAATACGACAGAACAAATATAAAAGCGAATGTGTTGGCAACAATCCCTGTTAGTGGATGACTACAAGACTGGCTTCCATTTTAAAAAACCTCCTTACTCATTCCTGTATAAGCACTACTGTTATAGTTATGTGAAATGAAGCTATTTTAAAATTTCATTCAAAACTATTGAGAGCGTTCTACATAAAAGTCTGTCTTGCTTTTACCAGTTATTTGCGCATGTTGCATAGCGAGTATGGGAATAATCCCCAAGACATTAGTGAGCCTGAAACTTCATGTTGAGCTGTCTGGCTGCACTGCACTTTTCTTTTTCTTTCCTTTCTACACACAAGCACCTTTGCTAGTTGGGGTATGTGCGACATTGAGGGAACGGCGCAGCTGCACTTGATGACGTTGTTATTAACATTATCTCAAATGACACATGATAATCCAGCAGACATGCTCAGGATATAAGAACTTTCTTTCCTGACACTACCTTATTTTATTTCATGTTTTTTTCTGGCAATATTTTTTGGCACATCACACCCATGCATACGTATTTCTTCTTCAAGCACCTGCTGARAAGAATCTACTCCGTCTCCCTAAAYAGGTCCCAGTTTTACTGTCTCCTAGGAAGCCATATTTACACGTGAAATATCTGAAAAATAGTCATGGCAAAACTCTCATTTTCACTTAAGGATGTCGAACCAGTAGTGAAAATACAAACTGAGAATTAGTGTTGGCAAAACCCCAGAATCTTCACACACTGATATTTTGTCTTTTCCAGAGAAAACATTCTAGAGTGTTCATTTTCCCAAAGAATAAGCATTTGGGGAAAAAAAAACAAAACAAAACAACAAAAAACCAATCAACCAACCAACCCAACAAAGAAAAGAAAGCAAAAACCAAAACCACACATTTTGTTACATCTGAAGTGTTAGGTTTTCTTGAACTGAATGCAGTCTGTTATATCTGGATAGAGAGAAACATAAGGAATGTTTCAAAKACTCAGTAACAGTACTTGGGCTGCCATGTTCCCAGAAAAATCTATTAAGTAGAAATATGTGTTTGGAAATATATACAGGTTCTGATGAGTAAAAGAAAAAATAATCACATATATACAAATCCAGCAGTGGAACAGGCTGCCCAGAGTGACTGTGCAGGTTTGAAGGTTTATAAGACTCAACTGGATAAAACTCTGAGCAAGCTGGACTGAATAGCATTGAGCAGGAGAAAAAGTGACTGCCTCACAAAATCCCTTCTCGACCTGAAAAAATCTGTGTCCTCTGACACAAAAAATTAAAAGACAGAGACACAAAACTTCCAACAGTATATACAGGCTTGCATTCATTTCACTCAGGAATGGAGTTTGTAATTTGRATGTTCAGTCTATGTTATGGGATGTTCTCTTCTAGCATCAATAAGGCAATAATCTAGAGAATTACAGAGAAAAACCTAACAACTGTGCTTCTTCTAAAGCATTTTTTCCTGAAATGTTTGTATGATATAAATTTAAATCTCTTAACTACATATATGTAATATAATACATATATGTACAATAACTACATATATTATTGTACATACTTAATATGTTATCTTGTTGCATATATGCAAACTATGGGTGGTAGTTAATATAAACCTAATATGCCTTAAAAATGCACTGCAATAAGTTGCTGCTTCATAACATTACTTTTTCTAAACTCAGATTATATATCCTTGTGAATAGAATGAGCTGTTTTAGAAAAAACACTGTAACTCTTAACTCTAGCGCTGATCTTACAGCAGTGCCAGCTTTCCAGAATTCAGTTTGAGTCTTTCTTTCCTCAGCATCAGCACACACACATGCAAATTTAGACTTGATATTTATTTTTTTCCTGCACAGTGCAGGAAGGAACATTAAAGTCACTCATGCTCTGAAAAGTATAACAGGACGGATGCAAGAGGAGATGGAGGTCATGCAGCTAAGTTAGAGCATGAATAATAAAGTAGATCCTGTTTTAACAACTGCAAAAGACCTTATTAATTTGACTTGAGATTAATGTTTTGGAAAGAGCTAACTGTGTCAGGAGCAGGATCCAACACCAGACTTGATCTTTTATACATCATTACAAAGAACTTCAGAGGCATTAGGGACCCCTCTAGGTGAGAGGACCTACTGAGCATATAGAAGTTCTACTTGTAGTTACATTTCAGGTCATATATACAGTTTCATTATTTTCTACTCAGAAACTGGCAGGAATTTTCAATATATGTGTTTAATTCCAGTTTGAAAACCTCAGAAAGAGGCAAACTATCTACTTCATAAATAGTTGATATTTTTTAGGCTGTTTTTCCATTTTCTTTTTTTAATTTTCTCCATTTTGTAGTGTAAAGCCTACTCACATCCCTATGCTTTCTCTCACAGCAGGCCCTCACAGAAGGATTCTTTAGATTCAATTGACCATGATTCTGCAGATAAATGAGAGGTATATGAGCTTTATCTCTTTAAAAGGGAAATTCAGACTAACGGAGTTGATGTTTCCATATGAAGACCACTAAAATGAAAGTTAATGTGGCTAACTACAGAATGAGCTTACTGTGCAGTGCAGTCATGAGAATGACAAACCTGGCTTATATTTTATCTGACATTGAGGATACAGTTGTACCACTGAGTAAGAAACTAGCAAGATGTTTAAAATAGAAAAAAGAAGAGGTGTAATAGAAAAAAGAAGAGGTGAGAGGAATTGATAGTTACAAGGTTGAAGAGAAGAATAGGTACCCTTAAAAGAGGAAAAATTTTGTACCATTACATATTAATATCTGGATGAATGACAAAGAACAGCAATGCCACTAAAGTTTACAGATCTACAAAGAACTAATCAAGAATCTAAGAACAAATCAATCTTACAAAGCTTGAAGAGGGTATGTCTTACTTGGCAACACAGCCTCGGTGGATCTTATGTATGCAGGTAAATCTAAATACATGTTTGAAAACTAAGAATGAAAATGACACTCACCATCTAGGCTAGCCTGTATTTTGGAAAGCAGAAAGTATGAAAAGGCCTTTGGAAAAATGACATATATGTTCATACGTCAAGATGAAATGCTGGTGCAACAGTATGCTAAGGTAATAAGGAATGCTGTGAAAACATGAAGATGTATAGAGGAGGAAATACTCGATGAAAATGACTATTGGCTTTTCACAAAGGTCATAGAAGGCAAACATTTAGGACACATTTTATGGCTCTTGAGAATGTTTTGGCTGYATGTGTGTCACAGAGCTCCTTTTCTGTCCTTATGGCTACTCCAAGAAATAGTGTCAGAAAATTCTCTTTTTGACCACTTGTGCCAAACCAGCAGAACCTACTGTTCTTGGCGCATAGCATCCTTGTACCACAAGTATCTTCAAAAACAGCTGATTTAAGTGATACAGAAAGTGCATATTGGATACTAGCTTTAAATGCAAAGAGGGGACACAACACTACATTCTGTATATGCAGTACAACACAGCATCCCAGCTGCATGGTTTTTTACCTTTATGTCCTATAACTCAGCTATGGTTGGGTTTCCTTCTCTCCATTTCAGAAATGAGACTAATGGCTGCAGACCTTGGGTCTCTTGCTCACTCTGTGATTTATTCACACTGTGCTGACAGCACATCATCCTTCCTAACCAAACTTTATAACACTTAAGTCCTCTTTGATTCTAGACTGAGCTTTTGAAATAATTAGCCACATGTAAAATAGGCAAAGCTGTATATAACTATTTTCCATTTTATGGGCATAAACAGTCTTGACTAGTTTGCAGATGTTAGCTCCATGCATCATGTCTTTACTATTGTTTGTTCATTATCTCTGAACAACCACCATCGGTTTAACTCCTGGCAGTGGGATTAAGATGAAATAGATACATAGAGAGACTACTGTATTTTCCTCCACCCTCCTTCCCCCCCTCCCCTACCAATATTCTGATATTAAAAATCATCTTTTTTGGTGTCCACAACTTTAAAAAGCTACAGACAAGCAGAAAACTTCACTAAAAAAATACTACTTGAACAACCTGAGGTTTGAAAAAGGTGGTTTGCAGAGTTTCTGGTATATCTACAGAAAGGGTAAGAGGTGACTTGATTACAGCCTACAATTACTTACAATGAGAAGATTTCTGATTGCAAATAGCCCTTTAATTTAACAAATGAAGCATAACGAGATCCAATATTTGAAGGTGGAAGCTAGATGATTGATATTAGACTAGGTGCATATTTTTATCAGTGAATCTAATCAACTATTTGGACTATTTACCTAGGGAAGTGCTTGGTTCTTCATCACTGAGAACTTTAAATGAAAATTGTATGTTCCTGAAAGATATGTAATAGCTCAAGCAGAAATTATAGACTTTATGCAGGAAACACTTGAAGGAATTCTGCCTTGTATTATGCTGTAGTTCTGACTAGTTGATTATTATGGCCCTTTCCAGTCCTGAAAGATGAGTGAAATTTAGTTCCATTAAAATCAATGTGAATTTTGTCACTGACTGGAACCAGGTTTTTCCCATCTGAGTTTGCACTAGTCCACTTTACAGCCTCACTAACACGATAAAAATACCTTCAAGTATGAAGAAATCTAATCATATTTAATTGTCTTCAACACTCCTAGTGTGACAAAAAAAGCCTTAAATGTAATACAAATCAGGCATTCTTAACACCTATAAATTAATACTTTCAGAAACYGGGGTTGAAAGACTCTGTTTAAACTGGTCTCCTACCATGAAGTTTGAAGCACATACTTAAACTTGCCAACTGTAAAGTGTTGCTGATAATAAATTAAGGCCGATATAACTGTAAATCGATAGAAGGAAGCAGCTGCCCCCTCTTCCTTGTGCTTAAAAAACTGTTGTCTCCCTTGGACAATAAAGGAGCTTTTGCATAGTATTAAATTGTTCTTTCCTAATTTGTAATAAAACAGTCAGTAAGCCACTGTGTCAAAAGGCTGTCATAAAAAATGTATGTGGTAGAGCGACTTTAATAATTAGATGTATTAAGAAATTTCAATTCAAGTTAAAGATATAGATTTAGGATTTTCATTACTTGCAAGCAAGAAATTATACAGTTATAAAAAAAAGAAAATAAATTAGGGATACAGACAAGCCAATCTGAGTTATACTACATCCCTTCTCTCTTGGTATGAAAATAAAAGCACACGCAGTGGACTGAAGAGAAAAAACACAAATAATTTCATTTCTTAGAGTTATTAAATAAAGAAAAATTAAAAAGGCAAAGGACTTGCCATTGAAAGAGACCACAGTGCTAAAAAGCATTAGGTATTCTGTCTGATTTGTGTATCTCGATTTTCAGTCAGGGGGCGGTTAAAATGTTTAAAGTTCTATGTTACCAAGTTTACATAGGCTAAATGTCACTGTTACTGTGGAGCTGGAGCATCAGGTTTATCCATACAACAGCTCTCAGGGTAGGGCAGAGCTATTATTTCCCATTCTGGAGGTGGAGACTCATGTGAGAAGAGCCACAAAACCAGATAGCACAAGGATTTCCTCTCCTGACCGCAGAGKTGGTCAAGGGACAGCCGGAAGCATCTATCAGGATGCCAATAGTGTTATGCATCCGRAAACTGAGCAAGCAGCTCTGCCCCAGAGACTGAGACTCCAAACTGAGACTGTAATTGTTCAGTGTCAGCACTTGCTGAATATGACTGTCCTTAGAAAACAGCATGAATGTCTCATCTCAGCTGCAGGCATCCTAGAGCCAGCAGTGTTGACACATGGACTGCAGGATAAAGAACAYGTGATTTAGCCCTCCCTTCCTTTTGTGGTGTGGTAGACAGTAGAGACACAGACAAAGTGGTACTRGGTCCACCTCCTGCTAAAGGGATAGGAAGCACTGTGGGTATCACAGGCATCCATTCTTCAGATGGGTTAATGACCAAATTAATCAGACAGAGAAAAAACAGCTCTCTTATCCACCTCAAAGGCCATTAGAAGCTCAGCTATTGAATGGATGCATAATGCAGAAGGATGAAGCATATTTTGTGAGAAAAATAATGTGTGTGTGCCCCTGTCTGATAGATTTCAGGGACAGGCATCCTGTGTGGGAAGAAGGCCCCGGAGTCTGAGAAAGGTACAATGAATAAGAACACATCAGTATGGCATTTCCAGCTGCCTACGTACCACCTCATACAAAGCACATCATCCTTCCTGCTACCTCTCCTGTAGTTGCATCCACTTAATCAACAGAGGAAATTRTGTTCAGACTCCTTTTACCTGTCTTTTTGGTGCAAAGTCCATACATCTCTGTCATAGTAAGAATATAAGTGCAGGTTTACTAAATAGAAGGCAGGCACTCCAGCATTCTGACTTATGAAATTTAAATCTTTACAGGCAAAAACCCCAACTTTCATCATGTCCTTTAGGAACAGATTACATGCTAACAGTCCACTGTGAGATTTCTTGTATTGAATTCCCTAATACTGGAAGCACTTTGGTCAACAAGATAGCAGAGTAGTCTTTTGTCTCTTTCTGAAGCTAAGTCTAATTTTAAAATAGAAAYAACTTAAAGACATTTGAATGTATAATCTGTGTATCATTCTAAATGTTACATTATTAAAAACCCCTCCAGTAGGAGAGATTAAAAAGTCCTACTGAACTATTGCAATGAATATGACTTTTATTTATTATTAACTGGATATTAATGGACTAAAGAGTTGGTAAATACATTTTACATAAAAATCATTTAGTCCTAATAGGGCAAATGGAAAGACGACATGCTAATTTCTAACTTGAAAAATTCTTCCTTTCACATCTTAGCTGCTTCACTTCCGTTTATATTGATTTTGGGTTTCCAGACAATGAGATTATATTTTGAAGCATTCACACAGGAGAGCATAAGGACAAGGCTATAACAAAACAATTAGATTCATATAAATGAGTCTCTAAAGACTTGAGTAAAGCATTATTCTTTGCTCAGAAAGTTATCAAATTTCTTCTTTCACCCATCCATCACATTAGGTGGTGTGAAAAGGTTTTAAGGAGGCAGATATAGTTTTAGTCCACCAGAGAAGAAATAATTCATACTTTTGATGACCCTATGCTGAAACACCTTCTTAAAAAGGAAAAAAAAAATCAGTGATGCTGTCAAACAATTCTTATGCAACTCTGTCATTGGGTTGCTCCTGTTAATAGCAAAAGATAGACAAGGTAACATGAAACATGACAGTAACCTCAATATCAATTACCAGTACTCATGACAAACATTTGTGTCAGGATTTTCCGTATTTCAGTACTCATGCACTTGAGCAATAGAAAATGCAGCTGGAATATAAACTATACATAGGAACTCATCTGGATAAAAATGAGACCCTGAGTGCTTGCACACAAAACTAGACCATGTGCAGACTGAAATATTTTTTTACAAAACCTAAATTTGTCATTGGAGGCAGAAAATTTCTTGTAGCTCTTCTTTTCCTTGTTTTCTGCTAGCCCCATTGAGGGGCAAAGATGGGGTGGGCAGAGGAAGCTAAGAGGGAGATAGTAAAATTGAGAGAGGTCATTTTCTTGAAACAAAGCCTTGTCTGTATGAAATATCTGCTTCAAAACCAAAACATTTCAGACAGACAGGGTGAACAGAGGATAAACTGACTGCAGGGACAAGATCTTGGACTACACTATTTCATATACTGGAAATGCATTAAGGACAGTCCTGAGGAAGATGCCTCAGTGAAGTTTTTTASGGTTTGGTTTGGGGCTTTTTGTGCCAATTTACAGCCATAGGTTTCTATACAAACAAACAAGATCAAATGATAGTTTTGAAGTAATTGATTTTTTTTTTTCTCATTGGAGTATTTTACTCTAGTCAAATAGGGGTTTGTGTTGTTTATCAAAATAATAATGAAATCTATTTATTGAAAGGTAATCAGAGGACATAGAAATGGTAAGAAAGGACACAGAAAACATTCACATTTCTTGTATTTCCTTATGCTTTCTCTCAGGTGACTGGGTACATTTATGTTGAGGAAGCAATATGTAAGAAACAGGATTTCAACAGCTGTAGCATCTATCTGGACTCCTAAAAGGCAGACAGTACAGAAGCTGAAAAGTGGGCGGATAGTTGTACTGGGAATATTCACTGAGCGTAGTCTTGCTCCTCAGCTCCATGAAAAATTTATGTGGCTTCAAAAGTCCATCTCTCACTAAAAGGAGCTGACCAGGCACCTGGAACTTTGTCTTGCACGGGTACTTGGGACAAGTACACTGAGATATATATCAGGTGGTTTTGTGTGGTTTTGAAAGTCCCAAATCAAATACTTCTAGGGTGATAGGCTGCAGAATATTTTGGTTTTGGGCCTTGTTATTGCCTAGAAATAAAATAGGAAGCTATATAATACTGGCAAAATTGAGACAACCCACKACACGTATAGGAGGAGAAAGGCTGATGTTGGAGGTTATTTGATGTAAAAAACCCAAGAGGTATTCATTGTTTTCAGACATTTATAGGACTGCTGAATAAGTAAATGGGAACTTGAGAAGCTGGAGTAGGACGCCAGAATTCTGCATGTAGGCTTTACATTATATTTTCATCCCAGTATGCTGATTTCTCTTTCTATATCTCCACTTGAATAACTGTAAAAGTAGAAGGAGGGACATGACTTGCACTCACTGATCAAAGAAACTTTGGTGTGAGGAGGGCTCATTTATTATAATTACCTCTGCATCACCCTGCCATTTGGTCTTCTATCTAGGGAAAYGTTGGCTGCTTAGCATCAATTTTTGCTTCCGTTTTCTGCTGTATCCCAGCACCACCACTACACCATGCAACAACTCGTCTTGATGTGTAAGCCAACATATGGCCATTAAACTGTTGGCTTCAATTACAAACATAAGGACTCAGAAGTGTGACTTATTAGCATGAAATTATTAAGTTCCTCCTAGAAATGTGGCTTCATCTTTTCAGTCAAACAAAAATACTCATAAAACTAGACCTACACGATTTAATTTTCTCAGATTATACCATTTTATTTCATTTATTGCCATATTATGGGCACAGTTAAAAACCCTTCCTTTAATAAAAGTGTTATCGTATTTAGATTATTTGATCCTCACTTTCCTGTGTCTCTCTTTTGATAGATGCCATATCTTGGTTTGTTCTTTTTTTTTCTAAAAATAAAAACTTGCAAATCACAGATTTTGAATCCTCTTATGTACACAAGATGAAGCCTCATGCCAATGTAAAAAAAAAAATCCTATAGAAAGCCCCAACCATTTACCTACAAATGTTACTCTCAGGAAAGGAAATTTGGAAGTACTTTGTCCCTGTGTTGTGGTGAAAACTCACCCAAGGTTTTTGAATTGCTTGCATAATGGTGATATACCAAGAATGTTGTTTCCTGTAAGCTGTCGTCATTCTTTCTGTATTCTGTCTAATGAATCTTTCCTGTCAAGTTTACTATTTCCCTTTGGTATTCTCATTAGCATTAGTCATTAAAACAAGATTGGGCAAAGTGCTGGAAAAYCTACCCTCGGGAAAGACTTTATTTAAAAAGCACACACCATTCTACCAGAGTAGTTTAAAATGCTGCAGTTATTTCCCTGCAAGCTTCAGTGTTTTGGATGATCAAAATAGATTTTTTCAGTATTTGGCAAAAACAATATATTTCAAAAATAATGGAGAAAGTTCCACAGCACTTCAGATAGCCCTTGAAGCTCAATTCTAGGTACCTAAAATCACAGAGAATAGAATGGGAGGGACTAAAGCATCACTTAACTCCTCTGTGTCCCCAAAGCAGCCCTAGCTCTGGTTACATATTTCTGATWGATGTTGTCCAATCTTCATATGTCTTTGAAAATATTTGTTACCTTCTCCCTAATAAATAAAAAATATTACAAAATAAAAATTAATTACCTTTCTCTACATGAAATATTGCCYTTTATTTTGACTTGTAGCTAGTCCTAACCTCTTCCTCAGCTAATGCATCTAGGAAAATAATTGCCTGTTTCCTTTTCACAGGACACAATGAATTCACATGATGAAGAACATACCAGCAAAGATAGTTTGGTGGAAGAGTTAGAAGTTAGGAACAACCTAGTCTGGTGCTCTGAAAAGGAAAAGAGAAAGAAAACTATCTTTGTATTTTTATTTTCTATTTTTCTAAGACAGCTTTTACATAGGTTGTGACTGAACAAACATTTAAAAAATGGGGTTTGGCATAAATTTTCCAGTAGCATGTATTTATGATAAGCTGATGCAAAATTAATTCTAAGCAGAAAAATCAATTGTTTTGATACTAGCAAATTCCAAATACTTCACAAGCATTTCTGTCTCATAGCAAGACCTCTCCTTCTGCTTGAAAAATACTTCCCTGAGTTAATAATTTTCAATAATGTTTCACTAAGAATAGAGGGTTGGTCATACATATGAATGGAAGATGTTTTGTATCGGAAAGAAAATTAAGTGCTGCTTACTTTGCCAGAAATAACTGCCTCTGCCTTTTCCTCTCCTCCTCTGAAGCAGATTTATTATTGCCATTATTCATTCCTATATGTTGTCTTAGGGAACACTTTTATGTGGAAATGTCACTTATTTTCAGATGCTGGTAACTCAAATTGCTTTACAGTTTCATTAAAAGCCACCATTGCTGCTGGCTGCTCAGCAGACATCTCAGCTAGTAAGCTCTGATGTGCTCTTTACAGCCGAGTTGAGAGACAGTTTTAACTTGTGCTTTCCACTTGCCCTATAAATAAAACACTTTTAAGAGCTAAACGGTCCTGTCTTCTCTTCTTCATTACCAGGCAATGAATACCTGCCATTTTCAGGGCACTGCAGGGCTAAGGACCTTTCCAGTCTCTCACATTTGTAAGCCCCAGCCTGACAGGCTGTGGCCGTGAGCATGTACCATGCTCACTGAGGCTTGACGTGTCTCCAGCYCCCAGACCAGCCAGCCTACTACAGAACACAGAGCACTTTTCCATCCTGCTACACCAGTGTAAAGCMTTATTTTTTGTCTGTGTTTTAGCAAACAGGGGTGACCAGATATACTTTTGACAGAYAACTTGTTACCTGACTGGTTTCTACGCTAAAATTTATACTAAAATAGACAACATGCTCATTTGGGTTTCAACTGCAATAAAAGTTTTCTTATTGGTTTATAACTGTTATTCTGGAAAGATGAAGACTGTTTGCCTATTTCCAAATGTAACCTGATATTACACATTCAAGTGTTAGGTTAGACTTCAGCCCCAACTCTACTCAAATAATTATCTTAGGTTATTAATTCATGCACTATTGACTTACAGAAAAGGGTATTGACCAAGAGAGAAAAACCATTCAGGACTACTCAGTATTAATTTCTGTTAAAAATGACATTGCATTCTTGATGGATTGAAGTCTGATACAATAGACAAATCAAACACTTATATTTCTAGATGCTGAGGGATGCAGGCGATAAGTCCTGCCAGGAAAATTACCTGAGTAAATGGCACACTTGCTAAACTCAGTCAGTAGGTTCTTACTTTGATTCTTAAAACCTAAGAGTACATACATATAGGAAAAATGGGACAGTGTGTTTTATTTGTTTGCTTGTTTATTTTCTTAATTTTATCACACTTGTTTTAAATAATCAGATTAACATGGGTTAAAAGGGTGGAGAGCTTTGGGGTTCTTTTTTTCTCCCTATAAAGTTCTTTGAACATCATAAGCTGTCAACAATTCTATTTTGAAAAGAAAAAAATCCCATATCCAAAAAAAAAAAAAATTCTTCCAGACAAAATTATGCAAGATGGAAACTTTTTGCAATAAAAGCATTTCAGCTGCTCTTGCACCTGACTGAGATGAAGTCAATTGAGCCCGTGAATCAGCAAACTCTTTGTATGCAGAGACATTGTATGACTTTGTTGGTCTTCTCTCCATCTGCTAGCTGGTTAAAAGTCTACTAAGCAGCTCGAGTAGTACAAATAAAGGAGGAATCCAGAGTGTTAGCAAAAAAAACTTTATCAGTGGCATACAGCTTGTATTCAGTGTATATAAGCAACGAACAAAACTGTTGCATGTGTTCATCATACCATGAATTTAATGTATTTGCTTTCTCAAGTCACATAGAGTATGGTGGCAGATGCTGAGCAATGAAGTGGTAAAGTAACATCAGTCACTGCCTGTTTTCCAATAAATATTATGCCGTGCTGTGTCATCCTGGTCTTCCAATGTGTGTGTTAAATGGGATACAGTGAGCAAAAAAATAAAAGGAACAGACATGAGGACAGTGTTACCGGAATATGATCACAACTCATTTTGTGTGATCCAGGACCTTACGGAAAATAGCAATAATAAMAACCTGTTCTTACATACATTTCATAATATCATTCTCATGTCTCCTGTTTTATAAGTGGCTGACTTGGGCCATGAAACCSTGAAGTGAAAATGGGTCAACAAGTTTTCATTAAGGTGTTCATCCAACAGGAGTTTAGCAGCTAAATCCATTTTAGGTGACATATGTTTGTACTGCATGACAAACTAAACTGAAAAGAGAACACTAGTGGAGCACAACTAACACCCCAAGCCAGAACCTGGGCAAAATCAAGGAGGACTGTAAAGCCCTTGGGGTTCAAGTGATTTCAAAACTCACAAGTGTCCTTCAGGTATGTAAACAGCAAGCACAAACAGAAGGAAAAYATTGGCCTGCTGTTATACAAGGTGAATTAGTCACCGACAAGGGGAAACAGCTCTTTGGAAAGTGACCTGGTGTGGCCAACAAGCTCAATATGAGTGAACAGTGTGCTGCTGCAGCAAACCATTCCAGTGGGATGCTGGGCTGCATCAACAGGGGCATCACCAGCAGTGACAGAGAAGCCATCACCCAACTCTTCTCAGCACTTGTCATGCTACACCTGGAATAATGTGTTCACTTTTGGTCCCTGCTGGGCAAAAAAAGAAGTGGACAGGTTGGAAAGGGTCCAGAGAAGATCAAAGGGTCCCAAAGATGATCAAAGGACTGGGAAGCCTGACATGTGAGGAAAGGCTGARAGAACTGGGTTTGTTCAGCCTTTAGAAAAGAAGGCTTAAGGTAGACCATATCACTATGTGCCACTATTTGAGGGGTGACTACAAACAAGATGGAGACTCCATTTTTACAAGGAGTCACGTGGAACAGACAAGGGATAATGAGTTTCAGTTACACCTGGGGAGATTCCAATTAGACACAAGAGGACAACTTTTCACAATAAGAACAATCAGCCATTGGAATAATCTCCCCAGGGAAACGGAGGATTGATTCCCTAGTGCTGGACACTTCTAAGGTCCAGATGGAAGGGTCATCTTGTCTAGACCATATTTTGACAAGAAAGTTTTGAGCAGATGATCCTTGAGGCTCCCTTCCCACCTGGTATTCTATGATTCTATGAAACAGCTCTTTGAATCAGATTTGATATTATTAATCATATGCTGTAAATTGTCTTTCAGGGCAATTTTAAACCTCAGTGAAGCCATGTTTTCTGTGACTATAAGACTACTTCTTTCTGCCAACCTATTTTTAATAAAAAATCCATCATTTCAGTAAGYTCCTTGACACGTCTTTGTGAGAATGCTTTGACATCCTTTCTTCAGCTGTACTGTAGATATATTTTATTCATGTTGACATCTTCCTACATATGCATTTTAAAAACAATTGGCCTCTTTCCACTCCTTTTAGTGCAGTTTCCTAGTACCTGCCATTTTTATAGTTGTGTACAAGTTAAGKATTGTTTTTGTTTATTTGTGTTTGTACATTGCATACAAAGATCACCTTACAGTCAGAAATAAAAAATAAGCATGACTATCCTTAGCATATCGGATACCTTTTTAAGTAAACAAAAACATACATGAAATAATTGACCCATTTTTCTTCAAGCATATCAGAGCAGACTAGGAACAGCTAGTTGTGAAACAATGTTAACATAAAAGGATAATGAAGATGGATGCAGYGCAAACTTTGATTTTGAAGCTATTCCACAATGGTTAATAGTAGAGAAAATGATCCCTGGGGACCCCTTTAGATGATTCTCCAAAGCCAGTATACTCAGTAGGTACCACTAAAAGGAAACAACTTTGATTGACACAGAAACCTAATAATGGTGCTTTCCAGTGATTACAGCTTGAAATCTCATGTCAAACAAATCAACAAATATAATATCATATCTTCAATAGAATCCAGCTATAAACCAGAAAGGATGTTTGGCTGTAGAGAATCTAAACAATATAATCAGTCACAACACCTTTGCTTATTTAAAAAAGTAGGTGTAGGAGATTGGCTAAAAGATTAAGCATGTGATGAAACTTGAGTGTACACATCCATAATACTGAAATATGGAAACTGAAACTTTAGCAATGGTACTTCTCTGCCAATGTTACATCTACCACTTCTGATAAGCCAGCAACAAAAAAAAATCTAGCAATACCCTCCTATATCATATGTGTCCTTCTTACCACTGAAGAAAAGAAAAGAGAGAGCATGCCTTAACTCATAAGGAAAATAAGATCCCTGGGCAAATTCTGGAATAATAATAATAATAATAATAATAATAATAATAATTGGAATTAAATATTCATTTATTCTACCTAATATATTTGCCATTAGTTGGCATCAACAAAATGTAATAGTGAAATGCAGTTGATATGAAACATCTTGCCCAGATTTTAAAGGAACTCTTTCAGTATTCCTGTGTAAATTGCTGTGGATACAATATTAAAGAGAGTCTATGTATAACTTATGAGATAGATCACAGAGTTTCATTAGAATTCCTTTCACTCTTAATTTTGGACTTCTTGTGTATTGCTTCTATAATTCCAAAAGATATTTTGCTAAATGTATCTCTGATTTTTTTCCTATCATTGTTAAAATTCAACCTTGTAGTAGATTTTTAATCTATGATTCTCCAGATAGAAAATATTAAGAATCAAGAAAAGAACCTCAATGTCTGTTCTCAGACTTAGATGAGCCTGAGATTCCGTGAGCCGTACTGAGAAAAAAAGTACCTTTATCCTTCACAGTGATGCTCAAAGAACTGAGTCTTTCAATGTGATGTGCATGATGGTCTATATCGAAGATAGSGGGTACAGAAAGCGGATGATTGTTTTTAATCTCCTCAGATTGCTRCTACAGTGCCTAACAATTCCAAGACTCTAACAAAAAGTTATCATCAAAAGGTAAAAGTTATCATTTTTCATATTTAATTTTTAAAACTCCAGTTAAAGAGGAAATGCTCTCATAGCCATAGGACTGAGTTTGTTCCTCAACAACTGATAATTTGTGTTAAAACATAAACAAGGAAGATAGGAAGAAGATTGTTTTTCTTTAGAAGTAGATCACATGAGAGAAAGAAGGAACAGGACTTGTAACAAAAAACCTATGCAGCAAATTTCTCACTGTTAAAAGACTTCAGGAATGGAGAGTGTTAGTGATCATGTTCAACAGAATTTCCATTTTAACTGTGAAAAGTCTTAGTAAGTGGCTTAAACAGTAATCTGACTTAAACTTCTGGCAACAGCTGACCCACAGTGGTCATTTCCCCCTGCAGAAGGACTAAGAAAACTTTTTATACTCTTTTTCTTAGATTAAAGAAAGAAAGAAAACAAAAACAATACCAAAAAAACCCAAACCAAAAGACCAAAAAAGTCAGTATGAGATGGTTAAGTAGAAATAATTGACATGAAAATTTCAGCAACATTTATATTCAAACAAAATCATGATCATTTTCCTTCAGAAGCTTGGATTGTAGTTTTTGTGATACCATAAGGGTATTGTTTATTATAATGAGTTCCCATAACTAATACAGAAAAGTGGTTTGTAGGGGTTTTTTGGTTTTTTTTTTTTTCTTTTTAAATCAAGGAATCCTCCGTTCCTGTTGTATTGAAATGAATCCTCAAAAGAGATCCAGTTCACCCCCTGCTAATTAAGRAACAAATTAAGAAAGGACATAGCGGTTATGTGAATACAGAGCAAGAGATACGATTTGTAATGCTTTCCTCACAAATTTACCTCTCCAAGCCCTAGGAGGAGACTGATATCTCCACAGCCGACATTCCAGGGATAAGAGGTTGCCCTGGCTGCCGGGCAGCGTTTTGCCCTCCCTTGCCCAGGCTTTCCCCGGGGCTCTCGCCCGCCCGCCCGTGGCTGAGGGGCTCAGCCGTGCCCTGCGCTGGGGCCGCTGCAGCCGCTGSCACCGCCTGGGGCCGGGCCCGGCAGCCCCGGCACAGACCCAGCGCTGCCGCCACCACCGGGGCACCTCGGGCCGTACAGATGCAAATAAAGACACATTTATTGTCCTGTTCTGCTGYAGGCAGGCATTTCTGTAGATGGGTAGACAAAATATTCCTGTGTACACATTCTTAGAAGAAGAAGAAACTTCTTCGACCTRTTGAAAAAATCCATAAAAATATTTTCTGCATTCAKAATTGCAAAGCTATATTTAGTTTTTCTTTCTTTTAAAGGTAATAATTTTCTTATTGCTTATTACTCTTATTTCATTATATTACAGTATTTTCTCTGTAAAATAACAAAGGCAATGAAGTGACCACACGAAAGAGGAAATCAATAAAGAGGCTCATCACAAAATCTGTAAATAAAACAATGTTGTGGGTAAAATATCCCTGCTTGAAGAATAAACGGATGCAGCCAGAAACAAAAACAATAGATATATTAGGATCAACAATACCACTRCTTGCAATCAATATGCAAATGCAATTTCTGTGCTCAAACAGGAATACTGTGTGGAGCAGAATACTTATGAACTCACATGATTAGGCACAGCACGTGAAAAGCTGACCACTTCCATTGCAGGGGCAGTATGAAATGATAGCAGTGTACATGCAGGATCCGTGTTTGTATCTTAAATCCAGAACTTTCTATATATAAAATTGAGCTGAAATTTCAAGAATTCGGACTCTGATATTTAAACACCATTACTGACAGTCACCTCAAAAGACAATTCCAAGACATTTGATTCTAATGCATTAATATAGTTTTGGATTTCCTTCTTCTCTTTTTTTTTCTTCTTCTTTTCCCTGGTGGTTTATTGTTCTCAGTATTCAGTGCACATAGAGGCTGAAATTTGCTCTGCAGATATGAGGCCTAAAAGCTTTCATTAAGAATTAAAGAAAAAACAAAGTGAAAAAAGGTTAAGATTATTCCACATCACAGTACTTGGGAATTTAAGATAAGTGTAAAACATCATGAAGCTTCTAGAAAAACAGTGAGGGCTGAAAGCTTAATATCTTTGAACTGACTCAAATAATACACTTACTAAAGGAAGAAAAGGAAAACAACAAATTCTGATTTTCCTTCTGAGAACGTATTTCTGTCAGCTGCAACATAAGGTCTAAAACATCATGTCATATCAGTGATACTCACTTCACCTTCTGTTTCCACAAAACTTTTTTCTCAGGCTTCAGCTGGTGTTTCCTATGAAACACACAAAATTATTTTTTATCTGTCTGGCAGTGACAAGAGAGCATTCAACCTAAGATGTCCAGAGCAGAAATTACAGAGTAGGAAACAAATATACCATTTAGAATATTGTGTTTTCTTTGGGAACTATAGAAAACCTGCCTACAACTGGAGGTTGTCTGCACATTTTTGTAAACTCATTTGACTCAGACAATTTAATCACCCCATGAGCACTTGCCAAGCCAAGAAAATACATTTGATATTCCTTTCGTGATGTCTTTGACAGTGCAATCTCTTTTTCCCTTTTACCAAGACAGTCCATTGCTCTCTGGGATATTAGGGTCTTCTTCAGTTCTGCATTCATTCCTCGCTGGTTTCTGAMGTGTTTGCAATTTTACCGTTGTGTAAATGTTATCTTGAAATCCTCTCAAGCAGAAAGTGCAGCATGGCAAAGCCTGTAACAATGCCATGGGACTGTAACCTTACAGTTCCCATAACCTTACCTAAGTAGCTCCCTCACCCAAAGTAAAGAATTGTGAAGAAACAAAACCACAAGAAGAATTTATTCGTTAAAAATAAGGAGTGAAATTTTTATTGAAAGACAGTTTAAGAAATTGAGAAATATAAGCTTCTTCCTTCAAAGAAAAGAAAAACAGCTATAAGTCTCTAATTCCAAAGTTCCATTAAGTAAGTTAGTTCATTGCCCAATAATGGCATTAATAATAGCAGAGCTTAAATATTCCAGTAACATTGGACCAGGAACTTAGTATTCCTAAAATATAAATATAATTAAAAGGCACATAGTTTATGCATATAACACAGCTATAAATAATGTTTCATACAAAAATTCTAGAAGTATTTTCTTTTCTGTAGAGTTATCTAAATACCTGCTTGGAAAATATATATAGGAAACAAATTTGATCGTCTACTGTAACTTCATATTTCTTTCTGACAGTTTCTATATTATGCCTAATTTGGGATTTGACTAAAGCAGATCACTACATTTAACATAAAAAATATAAAAATACTTTGGGGAATAACAGGAGAAACAGATATGTTTTAGAGAGCATYGTCATTGTCAGTTGTCACAGACCAACTAATGCGTTTGTATGTAAATTATCATTCTTGTACCCATTAGACCACAGATGTTCAATAGATATTCAGCTTCTGTGCTCCTGAGGTGAAAAGGTAGCTGAGTGTGGACAGACATTTTCCTGAATTTTTAATGCTGCTGCTTTGGTATCATTGCATGAGGTTACCTAATTCTTTTGACTGATGTATGAATATAAACGAATCACTGGAGGTCCCAGAGAACAGACTGTGTCTCCATCCCTGCTACAATTTATGAAAAAAACAAAAGTGATATTGRGAGGATAGAGAGCAGAAAATTTAAATATCAATGTTTAGCTCTGGAAAACAAGATTTAGGCGTTGAAATCTATAGATTACATCCAATAGAATACAGATTTTCTATCCACAATTATTTCTATTTCTAGCCCTAAATCTATGAACTCTGATAATTAGTAATTTTAGGTGCTATGTCACAAGAACATAACAGMACAGAACTGCATTTTCAACCTGTCAAAGCTGCAGAATTTTATCATAGCTCAGAGAAAGAGGGAGGATTGTAATGCAATTAGAGCTAGAAAGGTTCTCTCTTTTTAAGACCGAGTGTCTTTGCTGAATATAAAACCCCACAGAGTCGACCTGGTAGCCTGTGAATGTATGCAGGACACACTGACTGGGCTGTCTGGCTTGGAGGCAGAGTTCAGCTGTGACCCTGTCTTTCCTCATGCCCTTCTACTGACAATAAGAGGCTAAATGATTTTTGTGACACTGGCCCAACAGTTCCACTCTTCAGACACAAAAAATAACCACATGATCAGGGCATATTTCCAGGAGCAGGATCTTAGTTACAGCTGTTCTGGTTTTAAAAGTCATTTCCAAATTGTGCATTTTAATTCCATCGGGTTGTTAGAATTGCAGATCACACACACTGGACTGTGAACTAACTATTTCTTAAATCTATAGCTGGTTTAGATGTTGAAAATTTTTATTATCAATTGATCAATCCTATAATAGGAGTAAAGGATCAAGGCCCTGTTGGGGTGCACTATGTGCTGGAAGAGAGATAGGCCCTGAGGGCTGGAGAGAGAGCCTCTTTCTTGGACCCAGAGGTGATCCTAGGAGTGCGTCCAGGTCACCGAGGATAGGCTGAGAGAGGATTGTGGGTTTCTGGACAGTGYTGGACCTATRAGATGTGATAATTGTAGTTTGTGACCTTATAGGGTATTGTTTACCTGTTACCATAATAGGCAATGTCTGTGCAATACCCCAGGTGATTGGGGGACACTGAGGTGAACATCTTTCCTGTTTATATGATGTGATATCCTGTTGGGTGCTGGTATTTAAGGGAATTCTGGGTGCGCAATAAAGGCTTTGCACTTCTCCATCTTGTGTGTGGAGTCATGCCCTTGCGTGATTACTGCAGGCCCTATGGCACTAGGCATTATAAAGGAGAAAAAAAATTTCCTTTATTTCTCTATTTCCCTAATGAACTTTTTACAACGACTATACTATGTGTAGAAAATTTACACTGCAGCATCCTGAGAGAAAAGGGAGTAAAAATATTTAGAATACTTGTACACATTCATAGAGTAAAACCATAAAATCAAAGCTACCCTAATGAATAATGCATAAACTCACCTGCTTGTGTATAACAGACAGGCAAACTCTGTTTGACTACATTTGTTCCTGAATTGCATCACTGCTAAAGCCATTACAAAAGCATAGACAGATTTGTGCTATCTCACCCTAGGATTACGCACGTCACTTCTGTGGCAATTTTCTTCCTTCTATCCCAGTAGCCACCAGAAACAAATGTATACAGACCTGTACTATCTCTAACCTTAATTTACACTTTATCATCACCTGCAACACTGGTCTGTGCTTGTCCAAGGACTAAAATCCTGCTTTTAACACAGAAATTTGGAATGCATGCTCCTCTTGAGATATTTCCATGGTGCATGTATTATTACCTCTTTCTCCTGTATAAGAAACTCTAAATTTCATTAGTTTTTCCAATTATTTTTTTTTTAAACACAGAATTGAATGATGCTTYAGAATAAACAATTTAGAGTTCGCATTTGTAAACATTTCTTTTATGACCATGCATGTTTCATGATCTCAACTAGAGGACTGTGTCCACAATACTTGAATGTCTACAAGGTAAAAGACTGGTTTGGAGGGACAAGGCACTGTGACACATTGCTGTTCTGTGAGGACAAGGAACAGTAAATCTTCTACCTGCCAACTTGCCTTCAAAGCAAAATCCCTCTGGGAAAGAGGTTAGCAGGGGACATCCCTTATTGTCACAGGAGGCATGCACTTAATTCAGTGGCAGAYATTCATCTGCTGAAAACAGGCACAAGAGGGTGGGTGAAAAAAGCAGGATCCGGCAGACTTGCAATTTTGGACAAGGACGTCAGAGAAATTTTCACCTCCTTTTGATCCTCTTAATATAGAATATTCCAGGTTTATATTTGAGTTTATTTCCTAGGATCCAAGTCAATTACTTTTAGCYATCCCTGTCTTGTAAAGTTTACTACAATTAGTAGTACCATATGTGGCAATCCACATTACTACCAACCATGCGAATTACCTGATAACTCCAAAGAAATGAATGGGGTGCTACAATAAAAAAAGGAACTTTCCAAAATCAGACAATTATGACAATAATTCTCCAACTTCTAGTTGTTCACAAAAGCATTCAAATGTCATTAAAATTACTTTCCTTATATAAGGGCTACTGCAGCATTTATTTAAGCCAACTTAAACATCCTGAAATTTCTGAAAGAAATTTTCTATTTTTATTATTTTATTCTTAGCACAAGGAAAATAATATGTACAAAATTACCATAGTAATTAGGTACAAAATTATCTGGGCCCTTTAGGAGTCTGAATTTCCACTGACTTTGGGGAAAGAATGTAGATACTTTTGAAAACACTGACAAAAACTGTTTTTCCAAAGTCACAGAGGATGTCAGTGACAGAACTAAAGCCTCTGGAGTGTCAGCACAATCTCTTAACAAGAAGACCATCACATTACTACTAGAACAAGCATAAATGCAAACAGATTACGATTCAATTAATTGCAAAATAAAGATTTTACAAAGGAATTGAATTGCAATCAAGTCTACAACATTTTTCTCCKACAACAATCAATTGAGAAAAATGTCATGTGTTTGTATAGAAGTCGAATCTCCCCTTTTAACATAACACATTATCATTGCCAGCTATGTACTTTGGCCAAAACTGTTGAAAGATTAACATAAAATAACAAAAAAGACAAAAAATATGTAATGTTTATCTGTAAATTAACTTACTGTGTCCAGAAGAAAGACAGTGATAATGATGAATTATCTACACATAATATTATTCTGGAGGTTTAGAAGAAGGAWCACTGAAGCATGAGAAAATTTGCATTTCTAAATCCAGTCAAAAAGTTATTAAGAAATAAGGCAAAAGCTTTCAAATTGTAGGTGACTCCCTTCTGAGAGGAACTGAGGGCCCTGTACGACAATCAGACCCATTCCACAGGGAAGTAAGGGATATTCATAGGAGACTCCCTGGACTGGTTTGGCTCTCTGATTATTACTTCTGGCTGCCCAGGTCAGCAGTGACAGTGTTGAAGGGAGAAGTCCTAGGGCAATCAAAAAGGACTTCAGGGCACTGTGATAATATGTTGAAGAGAGAAGTCCTAGGGCAATCAAAAAGGACTTCAGGGYACTGTGATAACATGTTGAAGGGACAGGAGCACAGCTGGTGTTTTTCCTCAATCCCTTCAGTAGTAGGGAAAGAGGATGAAAGGAACAGAAGAACCCAGCTGAGGAACACATGGCTTAAAGACTGATGTCATCAATGGAATTTTGGCTTTTTTGCTCATGGGATGGTTAATATAGCACCAGGTCTGCTGTATAAATGGATGGGGTTCACCTGTCTAAAAGGGGTGAAAGGATTCTATCCCATGAATTGCCTGGGCTGATTGAGAAGGCTTTAAACTAGATTTGAAGGAGGAAGGCGATAAGACCGGGATCACTAGAAATGGGTGGCATTTCAGTGTTGAGAGTGAAATCGGCAGCCCAGCTGAAGTGCATCTACACCAATGCACCCAGCATGGGTAACCAACAGGAGCAGGTGGAAGCCATGGTGCAGCAGGAAAGGTATAGCATAGCCACCGTCACGGAAATGTGGTGGGATGACTCACATGACTGGAGTGCTGCAATGGATAGCTACAGGCTCTTCAGAAGGGACAGGTAAGGAACAAGAGGTGGTGGGGTGTCACTGTATWTTGGGGGGTGGTTTGAGGGAGCTCAAGGATAGTGAAAATAAGGTTGAGTGTCTATGGATAAGAATCAGGGGGAAGCATCAAGGCAGCATCCTGGTGGCAGTCTGTCATAGACAACCCAAGCAGGATGAAGAGGAAGATGAAGTATTCTAGAGGTGCCTGGCCGCAGTTTCACGATCGCCAGCCCTTGTTCTTGTGGGAGAATTTAACTTGCCACATATCTGTTGGAAACTCAACACAGTGGAGAGGAGGCAGTTCTAGGAGGTTCCTGGAGTGTGTGGAGCTTTCTGACACAGCTGGTAAGTGAGCCCACCAGGGGCAGTGCCCTCCTAGACCTGCTGGTTACACAGAAAGGGTTGGTGGGAGATGTGGTGGTAAGAGGCCATCTTGAGCACAGAGAAATGATACAGTTTTCAATCCTTGGTGAAGTAAGGAAGGGGGCCAACAAAACCTCTACCTTGGACTTCTGGAGGTTCAGCTTTGGCCTGTTCGGGGCACTGGTTCAGAGAGTCCCTTTGGAAATAATCTCTAATAACAAAAGGGTCTAGCAAGGCTGAGCATTAAGAGGGAAGWCTTAAAGGTGCAGGAACAGGTTGTCCCTGTGTGCCAAAAGATGAGCCTGCAGGGAAGAAGGCTGGCCTGGCTGAAGAGGGAGCTTTCATTGGAACTCAGGGGACAAAAAGAGAGTCTATGACCTTTGGAAAAAGTGGCAGGCAGCTCCAGAAGACTACAAGGATGCCATTAGGTCATGTAAAGAGGAAGATAGAAAGTTTGAAATTCAGCTAGAACTCGATCTGGGCTCTGATGTGAAAGATCATTTAAGTGGCTTTATAAATATATCAATAACAAAAGGAGGGTCAAGAAAAATGTCCATCCTTTCTTAATTGGATGATGGGGAGAACCTTGTCACCGAGGCTGAGGAAAAGGCTGAGGTGCTTAATGCCTTCTTTACCTCGCTCTTCAACAGAAAGCCCAGTTTTCCTCTGGGCAGCCAGCCCCTTGAGCAGGGACAGGGAGCAGAACTGAACCCCTGCAATCCAAGAGGGAGCAGTTGGTGATCTGCTTAGACACTCACAAGTCTGTGRGTTTGGATGGGGTTCATCTGATGGTACTGACAGAGCTTATGAAAGAGCTCATCAAGCCACTCTCCACCATTTATCATCAGTCCTGGCTAACCAGGAAGGACCGGGCTGACTGGAGGTTGGCCAATGTGATGCCCTTCCACAGGAAGGGCTGGAAGTGAGATCTGAAGAACTACAGCCTGTCAGCTTGACCTCAGTGCTCAGGAAGGTTATGAACAGATTATCTTTAGTATGATCACGTGGCAAGTATAGGACAACTAGGGGATCAGGTCCAGCTGTCATGGGTTTCGAAAAATTAAGTCCTACTTAACCAATCTGATCTCCTTTTATGACCAATTGACCCAGCTAGATAGATTATGATAGTCTGTATTAGTTTAGTATCTTAAAATTAACTTTGTTTTAAAATGTTCTTCCTACTAAGAATTATATTACAACAAAAAAAAATTATCATTATTTGAATTATTCTGGGAAGAAAATAAAAATAAATATTAAAAGAATGGAAAGACAAAAATGAGAGAGAAATAGGACCAGCAGATGTGATGGAAACATAAAAAATACATAGTGATGTTTTTAGCGTTACTCATCACATGCAAATTACTGCCTGTTAACTAAGGAGGGACATTCACATAATCAACCTTTCCTACTATGAAATTAGATAAGATGGTGCTTTCTGGCCTTAAGAAAATCAGTATTTTTATCCTTATTTTTTCGGTTATATTCAAATTCCAGCAGCTGGTTTTGTTGAGAGAAACAGGAAACAGATTCAGAGCTGAGAAAAAATACTTGTAGAACTCATAATTTTCATATGAACATTTTTAAAGGATTTGTTCTAAACTGAAAAGACAAATTATAGCAGTAAGCAAGGCAAATCAGCAGTTTTGCATTGTAGTATTTAGCAAAACTCTCAGGGATAACTTGTGGGGGCAACTGAATTAAAAAACCTTTTAGCAAAACACCAGCTCCACCAAATTGGCATAAATCCATGGCCTCCACTGGCTATTTCTGGCTTGGAGTCTTAAGCCAAGACCTGTTGATTTTTTATGTTTATTCCTGATAATAGTTTTTCATCATGTTCATTAAACAAACAATTGTGTTTATTGTTTTTGCTTGTTTGTTTCCAATCTGATTTCAGTCTGTTAAAAATGAAAAAATAATGTTCTATCAGTCTGGCTTTTATTTTGAAACTAGTAACAAAAGCATTTATTATGTTTTTGACTGACTTGTGTTCTTGCTCAACTCATATAAACCGCAATAAATAAACTCTTAAAAAAGATGAACATATATTTCGGAATTTGGCTTCCAGTACACGATTTTTTTGATAATGTTAATTTGAACTGATATAGACAAACTTTTACATAATTTTACAAATTGTGAAGAAATACACACCCCTGTAAGAAAGTCACCTTTAAAGTGCTAAAATACTAAATCCAGACATTGGTCTGGAACAATCATATTTTTATCATTGTACAAAAAGTTTGTCTTGTCAGGTCTGAAAAATGCTATCATCATAGAGTTTCTCCATGATACTTTGCCTTGGAATTTTATTGTTTGTGGAAAAATTGCTTTATATAATCACCTAAAATTATTTATTATCTTGTAAAGGATAAGTCTTTTGTGGAAAATTACTTCTTGCTCAAAACACATGTATTCCTTTTCTGCATGTGGAGTTAYGTGCACTTTTTTTAACTGTATTTTATTTCTCCTCACTGCACAGTGAACACAATTCACTTTGCACCTAAGGTTATGTTTTATGTGGTAGAGGATAAAAATTGTTTGCTAGATTCATCAGTCCTATCACATAGATTTAGAAATAGTACAGTAGAAGATGGCAGTTTTAAACATACATGGTTAACAGAAAAGTTGGATTCACAACAAACATTCTATTGTGATGGTGCATAACATGAAAAAATATAACCAGTGAGGAAAATATTTTTCCATTTTAAAACAATCTTTGTTTCCAATAACATTCTAAGCTTGGTCCATCAAAACTTTCCAACATTGGCCTGTAATTACTCTTTTTTTTTTTTTTTTTTAATTCTTCTGTATTGGTCCTTCAAACTGAAAAACAAAACAAAGTCATCTACTCCCCACTAAAACAAACACCCCTAAAATATCCTAAATAATTGCTTTCATTTTTTTCCTCTCTTTGTGAAAAAGGAGTTTTGTTTGAATTGGTCCATTCCTATAAATATTTTATGTTTCGGTGACCTGTTACATTCTGACATTCTCATATTTTAAATGCATGGCTACAGATATTTAACATCTGAATGGAAAACTGCATATATGGATTCAAGAAACAGAGGCACTTCCTGCTCAGAACTAATTTTATTTTATCCTGTAACATTGAAATATGCTGATACAATACAGAATGAAACTGAGGGATAAGTGCAGGTAAATAAAGGCACAACACAAAATCTGCTAAAAAATGCTCATTGATTCTATATTATACACAGACAAAAAATAAAATCTGTGAGTTCATCAAAGCTATTCAATCTACCAACAGGTATTAGAAAATCCTTTTCCTGCTTTCAAGGTAACCAACCAAGATATGGTACAAATCAACATGTAGTTTGGACTAAAGCACACAGACACAGGTTTTAGTTGGACTACCCGGGCCACAGATTACAAACGCAGGCAGAACCACCTTCAGGTCAGTTCTGGCAGAGTAGCTGTCACATCAGATGAAGCAACCAGGAGGGAGGGATGAGGGTTATGAGCTTTTCCACTTAAGGTTTCCAAGCAGTAGATTGAACCAAGTGACCTGATAGCTATGATCCTGCTTTCTGGTTTGTACGTATATAAAGCCAGACTTACTTTTACCACACAGGCAGAAACCAGGGAGCATAGTGGAAAAAACCAGAAAAATCTGATTTTAGAGGGTAGAAGAAAATTTGGTATCAGCCACAAGCAGCAGATGCTATGATGGGTTAAGACAGATCTGTTACTTCAAAATTCTCCCTGACTCACTTTTGTCCCCTTTTGTTTCTACATCTATCTTGTATCAGGACAACCAAGTCTGCATCCTCCATAGTTGTGGTGGTGACAAYTTAATTTGCTTTTAACAAAAAAGACATCTTGAGACAGATTTGACTACATACTGTCTTAACCCCTCCTTGGAACAGGTGAGGAGCAGAAGGTGAGCCTGTGCTTGGGTCTTTTGAGTCTGGAATAATTGACTCAGTTGGGAGGAAGAATTAGGTCATATACTTGGATTTGACAATTCTCTATCAGTCCTATCCACTCATATTAGGAAAGTTCTCATTTATTTGTCAGCAAAAAAGATATTTTGTCTCTGAATTTCATGCCTTGCCTTGGCTCATGCCTCGTGCCTTGTGTAACACAGCCTGTGCACTGTCTCCTCTTGAAAACTCCAGGTAGAGATTCAATAGAGCATTATGGGTTTATGTTTGTATCATCTCTGTTTTGTGAGGATCCCTTCCTCCACACAGAGAATGTACAAGAGTCTAATTTTGAAAAGAAAAAGGCAGATGATAGAAACTCTTCCTTATTGCAAAGCAGTGAATTTATCAGTGACTCGAATACACATTCAATGGTCTTTTATTTTTGTTATTTTTCCTCGGTCACCAGGACCCTCATGCCCTTCGCCACACACAAAATGTCAGTGTCTGCTTCTTTGATTGTCCATTGAGAATTTGAATGATAACCATTCATCTGACTCTCTGTATGGATTCGAAGTTAGGATTGTAACGCAGCAATCATCTGCATGGAGTCAATTACTGTAATGTTCTACTCAAGAAAGCTGATAATGGAACCTTTTTTATTTATGTATTTTGAGCAGGACATTTCAGTTTAAGTATCAAAGAAAGATGCCATCGTTAACATTAACCAGAGGCATTTTTATTTTATTAAATTTTTGAATTATATTTGCTAGTTCTAATTAGCTGCTTTTATCGTCATAATTTTTAAGGATTTCTATTAGTTCAGGGAGGGAATTTAATTAGAATATGACATTATTTGATACTGCAGGGAGACTTTAGATTCAGTAGTTAAATAACGTAGTCCTAGCCTTTGCAATGTTTTTCAAATTATTTAATTAGCCAATTACAGCTTATTTAAGATGTACACGTTATTTACCTTGAGATACAATTCCCATTGTGGTTTGATTCAGCTGATAGGTTCCAGGTTTGTTCAGACAGTATTTGGACTTTGTGACTTTGTCAATCTTCACTGTTGTTAAACAGGCTTAACAATCTGAATAGCAGATTGTACAATGCCACTGGTTTTGTGTATATCCCTGTACATAAGATTAAATTCAAAGTTTCATATGGTTTCCATGAGCATTCTTACTATACTGCAGTAAAACTTATCTGTTGTCTACTCAACTTGTTTTTGTTTCCATCCATCCATTCTTAAGAGAAATTTCCATGATCACAGACAAAATAAATAAAAACAGTATTTGGGATTCTGCAGTCCTACTTCAGTGAACAATTTAGTGTGCCRTAAAGAGATTGCATTAACTCTCAGCCCTAAAAAAGCCCTTAACCACAAAAACATGTCTATATTTTCCCTAAAGCGTTGAAATGTAGCTCAGTTTAAGTAACAAAAGCCAGATGAAAAGCCAGAATGACTCAGAGGGGCAGAAKTCTTTTCTTGCTTTTTACAGATAGCAGGAGGCCACAGTCTTTCACCCTTTGAACACTCAGAGAATGCACATGGCACCAAGAGTCCTTATGATAGTTATTCTTTTGCCCTGAAAGGTATGTGAATATACTGCTTTGTTACAGAGGGAATGTTGTATTGCTTTCCAGTTTCTTTAGGAATGACACTTCACTCAAGCATGGTTTTAGTATTCCTGCAATCCAAAAATACCCGATGGCCTGTCATAGTAGGCTGAGACCTTGTCCTGTGATCTCATGAGCAACATAACAGGCCCCTGCGAGAAAAGGCAAGGAGCTTTCTCCCTGCTCACAAAAGGCTTTCTTGCTGAAAGAGTGAGTGAAAGCTGCAGTTCCCAAACACTACTGCTGAAGGTGGGCAGTGGGGCATGCAGCCCTGGTTTCCCTCAGCCCATAGTGAGGAACTGTAGCCTGAGGGTGCTGTTTCATGTTATTCATAGCTAAACCTAACTCGCAGTTTGGTGATAACCAAAAAGGGGGATCCCACAGCCACCTCTGGCTTAACAATGACAAAGCTGAGTGCTCTTAACCTACTAACTGTTCCTCATCATGCCTAGGAAGACTCCTCTCCTCAGTGAGCAATGGGGCTGTCTCTGTAGGACATGCTCCTAACACCAGACTATGTCCAACACCCACCCGCAGGGCAATGTCCCAGCCTGGCTGGACCTGTCCCCAGGGAGGGGCTTGATGCCTGGGCCTGGGTCTGCCTTGCTGGCCCCTGGCTGCCCTCCTCCTGGGTGAGGCACTGGGACAGTCCCTGGCTGGTGAGGCCTGCTATGTACTTAGAAAAATCTCTTCACTGTGAAAATATTTCAGGATGATTATAAGCATCTGTTCTGAAATTTCRACCAGTGCAGATGAAACAGGGTTAGAGGGAAATAACGAAAATAGGGACTACCTTCAGCAGATCTGGAAAGAGCATATGAAAACTTATAAAATGAGAGAAAAAACTAGGTTTATGAATAATGTTACTGAGAAAGAAAACAAAGAATTTSTAGGAAGGTTTGTGATTCAGGCAGTACCCTAAAGAACATTAAATCCAAATTCTTAAAAAAATATATAGGCTATATCTATAACACTCCAATGAGMCAAGGTTTCTCATTGTTTGGAGGTTTGATGTAATAATGAGATCATTCTCGTAGTTTTGCCCTTTGAACAAAGTGAATCTTTCAGTTTTACTTTCTCAGACCGCTCAATTTCGGTGAAAGAGGCAAATTGCTACAACCTTGTTGTCTGTAAAATGCAACTCAAGAGCTCCTCATCCTCCTCYTTTATAGAAACATGCCATAAAAATCATAGGGTGAAAAATGTTAGTAATAGCAACACAAAGYCTGGAGTTTCACTGGCAAGTTTCTTAAAGCACTCCAGTTTTGTGAATATTCAATATTGTTAATTGCAGAGGTAAAACAAAAAGAAACATTTTCTTGTGTACATTGCAGTCACAATATGCCATTGTACTAACCTGCAGTGATATTTGCATTGACCTGTAAGGCCATCCCATATACAGTGCAGCCATTTTTGTCTCCCTGTACATGCGAACAGCTCAGAAAAACCATGACATACAGCTGAAGCTGTACATCTGGTGCTTCACTGGCATGAACGGCAGGTTTATGTGCCTGACGCTCTCCAGAATCACAGTAGGATTTCTGAATAAGTTTCTTTTTTTTCTAAATCCGTACAGGAATAAACAAGGAAAACAGTGAAGAGCTGAGCTTGGAGATCATACTCTAAATTGCTCTGAATTGCTCTTTATCACAAAGATCTGAAGCAAATGAGTGACAGGGTTTTCCCAGATACAGTGTTGCAATGTGCCTCATCCATGGGGTTGTGCTTTAGGCTGCAGTCATACTGTCTACAAAGCTTTTGCCCTTATGAATTTCTCAAAATGGGGGTATGTCTCTCTCATGATGGGAAATGCAGGAGATTTTTATTGAAGGGCTGTGGAATCAATGGATTGGCTTGCAACAGGAGTGCATACTAGTTACATTTCGTGGAGGAGAGAGGTTGTAGGATGTGCTTCCGTGATCACCTTTCATAAAGAAGTCAAAAGAATGAAGTTCTTCTACAATTAAAAAAACAAAAAAAATTAGATGAACATGGCTGGTCATATGACAAATACTGACTACATGTAAATGCACATGCACAAAATATATGCAGTATATCTTATCTTCAGTCTTGTACTGCACAATGCTTCACAGCTGGTGGCAACAGCACAAAGTATCTTTCTACCTTTACCTTTCAGGTAAAATGCAAGTTGGAGTTTCCCTGTAATAGAGTAAATATACCCATAGGAAAATTCCTGAGTTGACCGCAGAGATTGGCTTATGCTCTACAGAAGGGCACTGCTTTACTTACAAAATTGAGAATTTCCTTATTTTCAGCTTTCAATGAAAAGTACTCTGAAAATGAAAATACCTCTGAAAATATTGTAAGAAGCAGAAAAACTAAGTGACAAGCTTTGCTGCCTGTATAAATGAATGAACTCAGGTTTTGTGTGTATTAATGACTTCTGTTTTATTTTACTGAGTTTTTAAAAAGTAAAACGAACATTTATGAACCCACCAAGAAAGGGAAATGTAGAGGGAAGCTACATTATACATTATGAATAACTGCAACTTGGAGGGGTTAATGATTTAGAACTAGATCTAATAGTCTGTATAAATGCCTACATAGAGAAGGAAATTTTTCATGATTTGTAAGAAATTAGATATGCAGTAAAATGAATTGTACATTAATTTAAACACCTGCCTTTGACATACTTCTGAGATCGATGTTCTGCTTACTGGCCTTTCCAAACTTCTTTGCAAAGCAAGAACTCAGGTAAAATCATTTCAAGCAGAAATCATTTGCCACAAGAGCTCAGTAAAACATCTTAACAACATAACTTGCTTTATAAAAGTTCCACATAAAAAATCTATGACATTTTGGGGTGGTGGACCACATTATACAGGAAATAACTTCATGAACTGATCTTTTTTCTTATTCATGCCATGTGGAATTTGCTTCTTATCTGCAATTCTGTAGGATTATTATGGCAATGACACCAGTTGCAAATGTGGGACAGTAATCTGAGGATAGCAGTCCTGCAGAATGTCAGATTAGTCCATCTCTGTCATGCGGGTTGCTCAGTGACCTTCTCTCCAGAACTCCAAGTCAACTGCTACTCAAATTTTGATCCACGATCTTTGATGCAGGAAGGCAAGGGCAGCACTCTCCCACCTGCAGCAGAGGTAGCATATAGAAGCAGAGGTAATTCCCACTCTTTCCTCTATGCTTGCCATGAGAAAGCTAACTGCTTCCCAAACTCTCTCTTTTCTCTTCAAGACAAGAGTATTGTTTTCACATTGTGCAAGCTTTAATAGGCCACTTTTTCCCAGTATGCAAGAAAGCAGAGCAGACGGGAGGCCTTCAGCTCAAGACTGGATTTCATGTTATGATTGAAACCACAGAAATCATAATTTTCTATATTTTCAATTATTATTAATAAAAGCTTATAGCAACATTAAGGATTCCAAGCAATATTTGTGTTACTAAAACGCTAGGAAATGCTTAATTTTATTTGATATCTCAAACATAATTAAACAACACAAGGCCAAATCCTGGTGTGTTACACATTTGAAATCAAATTATTAAAWCTCTGACCTATCTTAGTAGATTTTAACAAGATATTATATATTTATTATATTATTATTATATTATATAATTTATTATATTTATAATTACAAAACCACAGAATAAGCTGAGTTGGAAGGGACCCGTCAGGAACATCGAGTCCAACTCCTGCCCAGCACAGCACTATTTCCAAGAATCACACCATGTACCTGAGAGTACAGCCCAAACACTTCTTGAACTCTGTCAGGCTTGGTGCTGTGACCACKTCCCAGGGGAGCCTGTTCTAGYGCCCAAAGTTGTATTATTATCTCAAATTTTAACTTCAATTTCTAGATTTAGTGGAAAATCTGAAGGTGTGAGTATGCACATATGTATGCCAAGATACTGGACAGACCAGAAACTAAGAAGAAAGGAATACATTGCATGAAACAGTTCTTTTCCTGAATTTTCCAATCTGTGAAAATGAAAGCCTTCTGTGGGGTCACACATCCCTTAGCAGCCCTCTGCTGGAAAACAGACCGTGATAAAACGGGTTTCACCGGGCATCTGCGTGGCTGTCTGTCAATGTGGCTGTGCAAGGTCCTGGCTTGCTGGCTCTGCTGTGAGCTACTCAGGAGGCCCATTGACCTGGAAGCCTGAAGCCTCAGTTGCCTGCTTCTCTTCTTGCCTTGCAGTTTCTCAGCTGTATGGGTTTCCAGAGATTACAAGAAACTCTGGCTCCTGGGAAAGAGCGATATGGCGTGATTAATTCTCCCTCACAAAGAATTACAGCGTTTGGAAGTTTTCCTGCAAAGTGGAGTAGAATCAATTTGTTATAATCTCTTTTTATAATCTCTAATAAATATTTCACCTTTTCATTCTTGAGCAGAAACACGTGCTGTAAAAATGCACAGCCAAAATGAAATGTCTTTTGATGTGAATGTATATGAGTCTCTAAGACTGAATTTTTTCTATTACTTGTTAGGCACAAATACCTTCCTAAAGTTAATGAGTACAAACATATTTTATCATACYTGGAGTTTTGTCTTTGTTATGGAACAAATAAAAGTAAAGGTTGGCTCTRGACTCCATATTCTGATTTGGAGTTGGAGATGAATAAACAATTTATATTTTGTTACATATAATTTTCTTTATTCTCAAACCCCAGGCATGCTTGACACACAAACAGCAAAAAAGGAGAATTGCATTTCTCACTTTACTATGCATACAGAAATATACATTATATTTGGATTCTGATTCTTTCCTTTCATGAGCATTTTAAGGACTTGCATTTTGAAAGGAAAAAGAAATAAAATTTGGTTTTGTGTGGAACAATACATCTGTTGTACCCCAGTCCAGAAAAAAAATCCCACACTCTGCAGCCTAACATGCTGTCAAGTTTGTAACTGAATTCGGAGTCACATCTATTTCCACAAGAATGAGAAGCCAGGCAAACAAGCGCCTCATACAACAACCACATAATGGATTATTTCCTATTTGTGCTTTAGTTCAGCACTATTATGGCATTAAGGCACTGGTTCTGCTTCTGGGAGGAGCTGAAATTCACATTAAAAATTGTATTCTTTCACATATAGTTTTCAATGGCATTGTGGGCAGTACTGTCAGAGAAAGGGTTTAGTTTGATCCTAAGAGAGGAAAGACTGGATGATCAGATTAAAACTCATATTTTGTGTTTCTAGCAACACTAAAATGGATTGCAGCATAGCTGTGAGAACTGAGCCTGCTTCAGCCTCAGAAAAAGCTCCTTGGTTAGGAAGTAGAAGTTGTTTCAACGCAACATTATCTCTCCATGTTAATTTATTTCATTATAGTGATTTATAGTTGATATTGCTTTTGTCTCACCTTGATGGCTGCAAAGACATTATTCACTATCAGACACAGAGCCTTTTGTCCAATTTTCTAAATGTCACTACTAAAAGAAACTATGCAAAACATTTTAATTAATGCTGAATACAATCAAAGTGAAAAATGTTCATTGTACTGCTTCAGAAAAAAAAAAAAAAGAGTTATAATAAATTAATCCCTTCATGTTCCTATTTGTAGCATACCAGTGAACTATAGAGGTTATTCAAGAAGGTGATTCCGTTTTCATCATTTAGGAGAATCTAATTTTATAATATTTTTAAAATATTTTCTGGTATTTATGATCTAAGTGTATAACTTATGCTTATTTGTTTGTAAGTTCCATATTTTCAGAAGAAAAGTTGAAGGGAAACTATAGTATAGAGAGGAAGTATGATAGAAAATACAGAAAGTTAGTCATGCTATGAATTTTCTAATTACAGTGCTAATAAAGTATTATTGAAACTCTAACAGTGTGGTAGAGAGATATTCCAACCTTCATTATCATAATTTTCAGTTCACCTACGATAAATTTTACATAAAGACACTGCTAGAACTATTTATTTTGGTTAGATTATTTTATCTAGGCATTTGTTTGCTAGATTTTGCTAGTACTTTATCTGACAGGGCTGTCATTTATGATTCTCTACCCAGGGAAGAACTTCAACATAAGTTTCCCACTATACCAGTGCCAAATTACCTTTGTGATATAATTTTTATGTTCAGTTAGTTTATCCAAACCTGTGCTTCTCACTAGAAAATTGTCAGAGCTGCAACTTGAAATGACCCAAATTTATTGTATAAATACCCTGAGATGAAAAACCTTGAAGAAGTGCTGCATCCAGTAATCAGAAGATAATATTTTTCTCCAGACTGTCAAGAGTTTTTATTCTCTTCACAYTCGTAAAATGGAATTCTAAGTATATTACAACCTTGCAACTTTTTAAAAAAATCTTATGYGGAATTTCAGAATCTGCAGATGCAATAATTATTTTTATTGCCATTATTTATTCCAGATATGAGAAGAAGTACCTCTTGTAAACCTGGTGTATCAACCTTACAAAYTAATGCGTAAGCTAAAGGTATGATTTCTTCCTCCTTTTTTTTTGTTTTTTTTTTTACAACTCCACCTTAGAAACAGAGCTCAGCGGTGGGACTATTTTGAAAGGGTGTTTAGAACCCAACTCAGATTTCTTAAAATCATATTTAAAATTTTCAGAGACATTTGAAAGTATTTTAGAGCAGGATAGACCAACTGAAGATTCACCTTGGATGAACTTGTGAAGATTGTGCCTTCATAGTGTTTCACTGAGTGCTGAACACGTATAAAACTGTCTTAAACTGAGAAATGCAGCAGTTGTTATCCTTACCTACATCTTCTGCAATTCATAGTGGTGCAGATTTTAGAGATACAAAATCTGATCCTTTAAAACAAACAAACAAAAAGAAAAGCCCTGAGGCTAACTTTAAAGGTTAAGCAGTCTTTCTTTCTTCTCCTTTGCTTCATYCTTTGATATTGCCAGCTTCTTTATTTATTCATTTTAAGTTCCAAGATGCTCAGCTGGTGGATGGAGCCTCTTAGTGTAGTAATGATATAAGTCTTTATTCCTTCTTGTAAAAAAAATAATATCCATGCATAAATGACAATTATCTCTCTGCTGCCATGTCAGTCTCATAACACTTCTCGTCTGAGAACTGGCACTTGTTTCACAGTGGTACCAAAATGATATTTATTAAAGAGCTTCACAATTCCTGCTTGGGAGTTACAAACTTTCTCTACACTGCAGGTTAGTCCTTTTCTGCCCTGGAGTAAGTCACSTCTGCATACAGGAGAAATCCACTCACTTCTTACTCATAATAAATTTTGTCTGTGGAGGAAGACCGAGTCTCAAGCACAGTTTGGTCTTCTAAGTTATGTTTCTTTATGTTTATATTAAACAACTGGTATATAAAACTACTTATGAAGAAAATCCTCTTGCCACTGAGAGGCTGTAAAACCCTTTAGATCTGAATTTAACACAGAAAGAATGGCTAGGATAATAAGGATCAACTGAATCAGGGCAGACAACGGGACTTGGAGATACACAGAGAAAAATAGCTTGGAGTTACTAAATGTAGGGTCTCAGCCCACAGAGAGAAGGCTATTGCCTATCGAACTGAAGGGACAAAGAAAGGAGCAAGGTAAAAGGGAGGACATGAAAGGATTGAACTTTTGAGTTGCCCCCAGCACACAGCTTTCGGTGTTAGCAAAGGTGAGTTGTGTGTGTAACTGGGCTGTATGACAAGCCCCAAAGAGGTAAAGATGTGATCATTAAACTATTTTGTTTATATTGATTTCATCAAACAACTGAAGCTCATGGGGAAAATAGGTTTGTATATTCAGAACAGCAGCTTCAGTCTAAGAGGGAAAATATTGCTGAGCTATAAACTCAGGACACAATGAAGAGTCTGAGTTTACCTGGTGCAGAGATAGGCAATGGAAGTGAAGGGAGGTCACCGCTAAGTATTTTGGGACACTTCTATTGATCTGATGACAATTCTCTTTTGTTGGGAAGGAATTCACCAGAGATAACTCAGGGCTTTTAGTAAGCCATATAATGTTTCACTCCCATGGTTTCAGATCCTTAGTCCATGTACTTCAAAATATATTCTAGGTTTCATATTAAAGCGTGTACCAAACAGAAAAACAGACAATCATTTTTATGCCAATAATTTGCTAAGTAGGATTAGGACTAACCAGTTAAAGATGTGATACTCACAGAYATAATGGTCTGTGTATTTACTGGGAATTGAAACGTGTTACAGCTGGTCAACACGGTGGCTTTCACTTACCTAACTAAAAATTGGAGTGTGTCTTACACAATTCAGACTAAATGTAAAGGGAAGAAGCTAGTTTAAAAAAATACTAATTTAAAATAGGAACATAATCTAGTAAAAACCAGAGTTTATTTATTTTAAATGTCCACTAAAACATCAATAAAGTAAGATTTTCATTAAATATAGCTCACAGGACATTTTTATTAAAAAATTGCAAGTTTTCTCCTTTTGAATTAAAATACAGTCAGTAGTCCTTCCTTATTTATATTTCAGACCACATGTGAAATATCTGCATATAATTTTGGTCTACCAGGTAGGGTTCAGAAATGCAAAAATGACTGCATGTTCAATATATTATATAATTTCACATATGCAGAATTTTTGTATGCATAAATAAAACATTCACTCAGTGAGAAAGGAAAGTACATGCTACCATATTTTGGAAAAAAAGTATTTGAACATTATTTTCCAATGCAATAATTCATGCTACAGGGAAAAAAAAAGGCCGTACTATTTTATGGATTTTCAAAGAGTTAGTGAGGAATAGAGAAGGCACAAATAGTTGACAACAGCAACATGACAATGAGTTTTGGGAAGGTTTATAGTGGTGTCTAGTTTTAGGCATTTATTGCAGGGGAGATAAACTCAACTCATACCTTTAGGGTGTCAATTGCAATACAGTTGGCCAGAATGTTCCCAGATACCTGATTTAATAAGAACTAGGTAAAGATAAAAACAGACAAAGGAATGAGAGTGAAGTTTGAAGGCTAGACACATACAACATGAAACACCACTCAATATTTGTTCAATATTTGTTTGATTTTTATGAAAAATGAGATTAAAATTGATCCTTTGCTGGCCAGTGACAGTGACATGAGAAAAAAAAAAATGTTACAAAGGAAATATTTGCTATGATAGTCAATAGCCAGAAAAATTAGTCAAGCCTAGACGAGAGAAGGAGAAAAGAGCACGCACATAGCATCCTGGCAATTAGTAATGTATATCAGAAATTATATTCCTGTGAATTAATCATTACCTAATTTAGCATTTTTTAACCAATAATTCTTGTTTAATAAAAAAATTCTCTCATATCCTAGGACCTTACACAAACTGGTATTATTCTATTTAATAGTTAAACAGGCAATTTCAGGAGAAGCATTTTGAGTAGGTTTTCAGGCAAATATATATTTCTGGATAACCTGACAACTGAACTCAACTATCTGTTGAAGAACATAGGTCTTCTTTTAAAGGAAATCTCAACTTGCAAAAGAACACAGTAAATGGCAAAACTCCCACTGAATTTCTTGCAGAAAACTGCATGTCAGATTCTTTTGATGGCAGGGTGAGGAAAAATGCTACACTGTAGTGTCATATCTACTATTATAAAGCCTGCCCAAAGTACTCTGAAGGTGCCCCAATCAGAAATCATATATTACACTCCCAACAAAAAAGAATTTGAATGGGTCTATTCATTACTTGATTTAAAGCCTTACTAAATTAAATGCTCAAATGACATGAAGTTCTTGTATGCACATCTCTATGACTGGTGTTTAAACATTATAATCTGTACGGAAATAAACATCTTTTTCTAATTTTGGAGTTCATATTTAGTAGTATTTTGTCGATGGGCAGTTTCAACCACTTTGTGCAGAGTAATGTTCTTCCCGAGATGAAGGTGGCAAAATCTGGTCCTTTTTCAGTGTAAATAAGAGCTTGGACCAGACTAGGGTAGCATTTTGACGTTCTGCAGAAAACTCCATTTCAATATCTTAGCTTTTTCCTGCTGAATGTGGAGTACTTACAATAATCAGTGCCCTTCCTAGCCTGTTTACATAGTTTTTTTCTTTTTTTATTATTTTTTAATACTGAAAAAGCAATCTGTAGGGATTAATTTCTGCATTTTTTTGTAATCTTTACAAACATAGAAAATATATGTAAAATTATGTAAACCACTTGTTTGCATCACAGTAAAAACTATGAAAACCTCATTTTTCAGGCAGCAGCAGGGAAGAAACCCACAAAATGGTGGACTGGTAGCAACTGCAAAATAAGCTACTTGACAATAGAAATAATAATATTTAAAAAAAATCTATAATCTTGGCTTTTACTCAGAACAATAGCAATAAAAAATGTAAAGGTGATTGATCTATGCCATCGCAAGAGAGTCACCACGGAAAGTGTCAGATATTTCCTAAGTGCATTTTGTTGATACTAGGTACTGAATATAATGTATTTAAAATCCTTTACACCTCTTCTTTATTTAATTGATTGATTTATTTACACTGGAAGAAAACAAAGCAGGGKTTTTTTTTTTTTCTTTGGCTTTCATATCCAACAGTAAAAGGAAAGAAAGTAACAGAATGTTACAGATTTCTTTGAGTTTGTCTGGGGACTGATCTTGACATTGTAGTTTTAGAACTATTTGTGACTTAAACCCTGCTGGCTTTGAGACACCTTCATTTTTTGAAAACTGTTTTATTCTGTTGATCAGAAGTTTCCCTCCAGCATGTTAGTTTTTCAAGAAGCTGTTTACACATCTTCCTTTACACCACACTGGCAGCACATAGGGGATTTAAAATGAAAGTAATTTACCTGCAGGTCTATAACAGGTACAAGACAGCTCATAAGCCACTACTCAAGAATCATGAAAACTCAGGATCAGTATCCATTACCCATCTTTTTTTTTTCAAATCACACCTAAAGGTATGYTATGATCTGGTTATTAAAATTATTGAGACATGCCTCTGCCCCAATTAAGGTTCAAATGAGACCATATGCMGAAGTCAAGAGTACGGATTTTATTTAACAGTGAACGTGAGACAGAGAGAGAGATAGAAAGAAATAGAAAAAAAATGGAGGGAGAGAAAGAGGGTGACAGAGAGACAGACTAACTAGAAAATAGCACTACTCCATGGATCCTGATAGCATCCCATTGATCCTCTTCTTCCAGTCTTCTTTGTGGTGAGGGTCCCCCAAAAACATAGAGTCTGTTTGATTAATATACATTCAGGCCAGGTGGGAATGCCCAGACACTTCCCCTGGAGGTGGGGAGGGGATGGCACTAGGGAGATAGTTTGACACTATCTCTTGCAGCAGACTCTGGATCTGTTGCATCACTTTGCATCACAGGCAGTCCTGTGGTGCAAGGCCTCAGGAATGAGCCTGGGGAGCATTTTGGGGGGTCTTTGATGGATTAAGGTACCCCCTCAGCTGCCTCTCATGTGAATGTCCCATGGATGTGGCCTTCCTGGGGTGGGAGGTTCCACAGCTGAGCCAGTTTGTGTAAGGAAGGATGGGTGTTCACTGCCTCTGACCAGAGGTTACACCACACACCCAAACCTCTCCTCCTCCCCCTTCAGCTGGGGGGGAGTGTGTGCAAACCCAGGCTCAGCAGATGAGTCTGTGGCTGTGGCCTCCGCTACCCCAAACACAGCCAGGAATGACTTTCAGGACAGAAGCTGGGTTTAGCTTTCTTGTGGATTTATTCTTCTCCCTCAGCCTTGTTTTCCGTAGACCTGAGATAACTGGACAACAGAATCACCTTTATCTCGTCTCAAGTTCCTTTAGGTGGCTTAACTCATAGTCCAAAGTTCCAGTCAGGAGGCATATTCAGGGAGGAGTGGGCTTAGGGGGTCACAGCTTCTTTATACAGTTTTGCCATAATGGGCAAAAAGTCCTTCATAACAATGTTTAAGCCATGAACAATAACATTTCAGTCTCACAAGGTATCAGGAAACACAAGGATAATGAGACAAAGAGAATCCTTTACTTGTTTGAATGCCTGAATAAATACTATAAATTATATTCTAAATTCTGTTTTTTTCTGTTCCAGAAACCGGTTGGTAAAGGCAAAACAGACAGAAACTCTATAGGGATGTGCTGATTATGGGGTGGAGTCAATTTTCTTCACAGTGGTTGGCACAGGGCTGTGGTTTGGATTTTTGTTGAATACAGGGTTGATAATACAGAGATGTTTTTGTTGTTGTTGAACAGGGCTTACTCAGAGCCAAGGCCTTTTCTGCTTTTTGTGTTGTCATGCTGGAGAGGAAGTTGGGGGTGCTTGGGAGGTTGGGAGAAGACAGGACAGAAGATCTCACRTGACCAAAGGGATATTACAGACCATATGACATCATGCTCGGTATATGAAGTGGGAGGAAGAAAGAGGAAGGGGAGAATGTTTGGAGTTAGAGTGTTTGTCTTCCTGAGTCACTGTTAGAAATGATGGGCCCCTGCTCTCCTGGAGATGGCTGAACACCTGCCTGCCCATGGGAAGTGGCAAATGAATATCTTGTTTTGCTTTTCCATATTACACTGTCTTTATCTCAATCCACAAGTTCTCTACCTTTTACCCTTCCGATTCTCTCCCTGATCCCACTGGTGGGGGAGCGAAAGAGTGGCTGCGTGGGCCTTGGTGGCTGGCTGGGGATAAAGCACAAAAAAGGCCCATAACTTTTTACATGAACATTCTACTGACTTGTAGCTTTGGGGAAAAAAACTTCTTCTACCACAAAATACTAAAATTGACTGAGATGCTATGTTTTAGTATAGTTCTCCCTTTTCTTTACTGAAATATCCAGTATTGTAACCTACTTCCTACATGATTACTTATTTGGATTTCTCCTGACGTTTCAAAAATTGAGTTTCTTTGATGGTTTTCTTCTTTATTTACTGATATCTTACTTGGGAGACAGAAGCACTTAATAAAAAGCTGGTCATTGCTCAAATACGCATAAAGAATAACATACTAACAAAGCAATGCATCATAGTTTAAGTCACAAAAATGTTAATGCTAAATAGCACTTGACACTGTTTCAATGATCAGAGTTCATTGTCAGCCACATTTGAAGATGAAAGAGAATGGAAATGTTGTTGACTTGTTGAATTAAGTTAGATCAGTTCATAAAATCCGTCAACATTCCAGTTGGGCAGCTTGCAAGGGGTTAATATGTTCTTAGGACTTCGAAGTCTAAATTACTTTTAGAGAGTAATATCCATATGGTACCTTGAAGGAAGGCCTAAGCAGTAAACTTTAACTGCTGCCTGAGTTGGCAATCATTTCATAGAGACAAGACACTGCACGAGAAATTGCTCTATAAATAAGATACCTTACAGAAGAATTAAAATGAAATTCATATTATTGGTCTTCACTAGGAGCCATAAAGAACACAGGACAGCCAGGATCTGTTTCAAATCACTGTTAGAAGCACCTGAAGGACACCCCTAAAGTCAGCTTGATCAATGATGATGAACGCACTCGTCAAGCTTTCTGTGCAACTGTAATGCATTTGGAAGCCTTGAGGAAATACATCTGGCAAAAAGAAATAGGACAGATATGAGATATTCCTGCTGCAGAGATTTTCCTATGACCATTAATCGATATGTGCCCTACCTTACTAAGCAAAGTATCTCCACGCTCTTCCCTGTATTTTCCCCAAGTCTTTTGGGCTCTCCTGTGTTCTCATCTCCTTGATTGATACAAGGTACCTAAAGTGTGACTATTTTTTGTGGTTTGAAGGGAGGTGAGTGGTCATACTGTCTGAATGAGACTTATAATCCCCACTGTCAAATCATGCATTTTGCTAGCAGTGTCAAGAAAGAAACTCTTGTGTGATGTTTGCATTGGATCTCTGACTGCTGTGCCTGGATGCTGATATTCTGTGAGCCTTTACACAAGGCTGTCAGCACTGGAAAAATGTCACATGAAAGTTTAAAGGTTTGACCTGTAAATCTGACGGGGAGGATGGCTGCAGGTAGGTGGAGGTGGGAGGGAAAGAAATTGAAAAGTGTGTGTCACCTATTTGAACGAAGGCTTCTTTATATCATACAACGGGCAGGCAGAAAAGGAATCAAACTGCTGGAACCAATGTCAGAAGCCTAAAGTATCCAATCCAGAAAGCAAGAAATTATATATCATTACCTAAACTGAATTGGATTACTGGAGCCCTTCCATGAAAGTTGTGATTTGTTCTCCTTTATAATTTAGTTCTTTCTTCAGACACTACAAAACATGAGCAAAATATTCTGAACTATTATGCATACAGCACTTTATGAAGGGAGTGATGGATATTCTGGAGATAGCAGTGACATTGATGGCAGCGCATAGCAAAAGAAACCTGAAAATATTTGGATTTTGTTTAAAGTGAAACTTATTTCTAGTTGCTGCTCTTTTGAAAATTATTTTCAGTCAGCTTCATACCTTTGAAAAGTGACAGACTAATGTCATCAGGACTATCAATCTGCTATTATTGCACACAACAGATATGTGCCAGATAGCTGCCATAGCTGTGAACTTTAACCACATTCCTTAGGGGTGATGAGATAGCATCCAAATTGCCTAAGTACTATGATACCTGAAGAATATGTTGGGAAGTGTATTGAGAATGTAACATCTGATAAAACAGACAACAACAATTTTATTAGAAGCAATTTCTCTCTATTTTTCTGTTTGCTGATTATTAGAGAACACAGCAGCTAGTCACAATAGTTCAAACAATTTAAATATGTGTTCAAAAATGGTTCACTAAGATGTTTAACTAAAAATTGTTTTGACTTGGTGTTTTCCAATATGTAAAAATGTACTGTAAGACATTAGTGGGTTTAAAAATTGTAAGAACTTATGTTCACTGACCCTATATCTTGCTGTTTGATGTTTTTTTTCTTTTCAAGTGTTTCATTTGAATTCATAGAATCATAGAATGGTTTTGGTAGGAAGGGACCTTAAAGATTATCTAGTTCCAATCCTTCTGCCATGGGCAATTCAGGCTCCAGAAGAGCTCTAAAATCCTGCACATAAACTTTTGCTCACACAGAACAGAAAACATGGATTTCAGCATCCTATGTCTTCCCTGGACTGCAGGTTCTGTTTCTGAATTTAGCAGATAAAGTGAAAAGCAATGAGAAGTCAACTAAATGTTAACATCTTACTCAACTATAAATTGTCTTGTATAGAATTTAAAAATACCCTTTAAAGTTTTGTTAAATTAGGCCCTAAAAGTATTTTGTCTTACTATTAAGTCTGTTAAAAAAAGCATCAATTAGTGTTAACTTCAGCAATGTAGTCCCTGAAAACTGCTTCATAATTCACACTCTTGAAGAATACCAGACAGAGCAGACAGCAATAATTTTTGGGTTTTTTTCCCTTTAGCTTGATTCTGCACTCACATAGACTACCAGCAAGGTACAGTTACAGTTGTGTATTAAACAGTCTTACATCAAAAGGCTGGACTTGAACTGACAGCTATGCTATGTATTTCTCCATTAGCTGAGGCTGACTTTAACAGATACATGTACAAGTAAAGACAGCCAAAATCATTGGAACTCTGCAATTTTATGCCCCATTGAAACACAAACAAAGAATTATTATTTACTTTAGGCTTTCTAATGTTGGAATTAAATGTCATTCTGCAAATATATTTCCCTCACCGATGACACATTAGGACAAGATAGTACCTAAGACTCAAACAAATAACTTAATGATTCAGGGCAAATTTGGTGATTTATAATGCAAGAGTCAAGCTCATTCATGTTCTGAACATTCTTGGAAGAGCATTTAGTTTCTTGAGAAGAAAACTTTGACATGAATGACAGAGTAGTTAGGATCAAGTAYAGATCTCATCATCATGCTTCATTACTTTAAGGCTGGCAAGTACTGTATGAGGTTTCCAAAGTTGGTTTATTTTGCACATTAGTCACAACCATGCTCTTTTCGATATGACAATTAAATAGTCCATTAGTCATTTTATAGGGTATTTATTCACCAGCCAAGAGGAAATTGTTATTCTGCTCTGAGATGAGCTGGGTAATTCCTGACAGATAAAATCAGAAACCTTTTTCACAAATGTGCGCATATCCAGATGCCCACCTTCAATTAATTCCAGCAGCACGGTTTATTACCCTGTCCTTATAGAGTGCTTAAGTACCTGCACAGTAAAGTTCCTTTCAGCTCAGTAGCAAATTAGTTGCTGGATCACAGAACTCGCCTCTCAGGAAAGGCAGTACAATGTCTAAGGTCAATTAAGTTTAGTTTTGGCATAGCTTACAGATTCACTTTTAGGTGGCCTAAAACGACACCAGTTCACAAAATCAGTTCTGATATCTTTAAAGTAYTGTTTGAAAGATGCCTGGCATCCTTGAAGAGACGTAAAATATTCAAGGTCCTCAAATTTTTTCTCCTTTGGCCAAGGCAAGTCCAGCTGTCTGTTTACAAGGTCATAGTTAGCAGATCACAACACTTTAAGCAACTGACTCTGTTGGGGTCTGGAACATCTCTCTTATGAGGAGGGACTGCAGGAGCTGAGCCTGTTTAATCTGAGAAGAGAAGAATGAGAGAGGATCTCATCAATGAATACAAATATCTCAAAGGCATTTGTCAAGAGGATGGTGCCAGACTCTTTTTAGGGTGCCCAGTGACAGGAAGAAGAACAATGGCCATAAAGAAAAACACAAGAAGTTCTATCTCAACATGAGGAAGAACTTACTCACGTTGAGGGTGGCACAGAACTGCAATAGGCTGCCTAGGGAGGTCATAGAGTCTCCCTTTCTGGAGACATTCAAAACCAACCTGGATGCATTCCTGTGTAATCTGCTCAAGGCGACCCTGCCTTGGCATATGGGTTGGACTAGGTGATCCCCAGAGCTCCCTTCCAAACCTAACTAATCTGTGATTCTGTGATTTTGTATGAAATATCCATTCATACAGGTAGGCTGTAAATCTGACTGAGGAAGACCGTGTTCCAGCCTGACAGCACACAATTACAAGTGCAGTGCCTCCTATAGCTACTTCTTTTGCATGGAAAACCCGGACCTTACTCCATGACATTAGTGTAGCGTCAAACGTACATCTTAAGTTACACGTTTCAATTGTGACTAATGTGTCAGTTTAAACAGTGCTGATCTGAGAGGAAGGGAATGAGGAAAAATAAAGGTACTGCTGTGGAAAAATGAACACAAAAACTTTACAGCTAAAAATGGTCCATGAACTCAAATCTTACATAATGCAATGAAGCCAGATAAAGTAATTCCTTATGGTGGGTTGATCTTGGCTGGCTGCCAGATGCTTCCCCAGCTGCTCTCTCACTTCCACTCCTCAACAAGACAAAGGGAGAAAACAGAATGGAAAAGCTCATGGGTCATGATAAAGACAAAGGCACTTATCAAGTACTGTCATGGGCAAAACAGACTTACACAGGGAAAATTAATTTGACACATTGCCAAGTAAAACAGAGTAGGATGATCAGAAAAGACTGACTAAAACTAAAACACCTTCTGCCCCATACCCTTTTTCTTCACAGGTTCAACTTCACTCTTCCATCCCTGATTCCTCTACTTATTTTCCTGAGAGAACTGGAGCAGAGGGATGGAGAAGGGGGGCTTGAGGTCAGTCCATAGCAGCTCCTCTCTGCCATTCCTTCCTCCTAACACTTCTTTGGAAAAATCCAAGGAGATGGGCCGGTTATTGACTGTGGCTAACGTGATGTGTTGATGTATGCAATGGAGATGCTTAAAAAGCAGGGGAAGGCTATTTTACTTGGAGATGAGTCGTTTGTGCTTTGTTTACCTAGGACAATTATTTACATAAAGTTCAGAGAAATACTGGAAGAAATATATTTCTCAGCAATGGAAATGCTTTTGTTCAGTGTTTAAAGGCTGGTCAAGCATTGGAACAGGCTGCCCATGGAAGCGGTTGAATCACCATCTCTGAAAGTATTTAAAATATGTAAATGTGACACTTAAGGACATGGTTTAGTGGTGGACTTGGCAGTACTGGATTAATAGTTGGACTTGATGACCTTAGAGACCTTTTCCAACATAAATGTTTATAGGATTGTATGATTTCAAAAGCAGAACAACGTATGTCACCTTAGGCAGGAGTCAAAGGCGTTTCTGGTTATCTTAACTTATTTTATTATTTATACTGTCAGGTTATGCCCTTGACAGTATTTAATTAGTAAAACTTCCAAAATGAAATTTAGGATGTGTTTGATAACAGGATCCAGCCTCTGTTTTTTCTCAGTTGAGAATACAGATACCATATATTTGTGTTTGTGATGTCTGTCGATTCTCATTAGGCCTGTTCTTACTTCCAGGTCTGAACCTGACACAGAAACCTCATCACATGAACACTTCCTTACCCTWCTTAGCTGTAAACCAGACACACCACCACTGCCTATGACAGAAGATACSTTAATCTGATTTTGATATGCTGGCTGGCTGGATTTCTGCCTAGTCACCAGGGGGATAGTTCAACAAGTAACCAAGTCAGATACCACTCCTGAGCTGGTGGCAGCCAGTTCCTTTATCTGGAATCCATGAAAAGTGCTATGCTACAGAAGAAATTCAAGAGGTTCAAAAGAAGCCTGTAATCCCTTCCACTTGAAGACTGCTGCAAATGGCAGAAGCAACACTCAGGAAAGTAAAGAAGTTTTGATAATTTGAGATACTGGTTTCAGCCCTCCAGCAAAGCTAAAACAGCAGGAGGTTTAGAACAACACACCATGCCAGACAGATGCAATATTCCTGAGAACTTACAATCTATGCCCAGACCCACCAATACACTTATATTAGTGAAACCCAGAAGAATAAATCACACCACTAAAACAAAATTATGAATATGTGATTTGTACTTAATGTTAATTTAGTGAATTGRGCCCTTTTAAACATGTATATTTCATTTGTCTGACTCATTTACCCTAAACTAAATTTTCAAAATATAATCTCTTAATAAGTTTCAATATCAGCCATGCCTTATTAGAAGGAGGCTCAGTTTCTGAATGAACAGCCTTCTCTTCTTCAAGGTACTAGCAATATTTAGCTGAACTTGTGCTTTGAAATGATCTACAGTAGTTCATATTCATGTTGTGAGAAAATTAGTACATACTTCCACTAACAGTCATAGGAATTAATCCTCAAAATTTCATCTTAGTAACATGAAATTCCATCCTCATGAGTCCTCTGTGTTCCTTGCAGCATTTCATAGATAATTATCCTTGATCTACTTTCATGACCTACTGAGTTCCATTCCGTTAACATTTTGCTTTCTTTTCCTTAGATTGTCTGAGTCTCTCCCCATATTTGCTGCTCCTTGTGCCCTTCTGTCAATCTTCATTTCACATTTTGCATGAGCTGTATGCACAAGCTGGTGAACAGAGTTTAGAAAAACTTAAAAATGCATTCAGGAGCACTGCACATTAATGCTTTGTCCTTGTAGATTAAAGGGTAACATTTGAGAACAGAAACTATAAATGAAGTCATGAGAGGGCATCTGCCAAATTGATAATGATGTTTTAAGAATGATGCCTGTATCCAAATCCTTTAACAAAAAGTCAAGAGTAAGCTCTTTATTTTCATCAATGTACCAGTGAAACCATTGCTGAATCCACCTATTCCAGCTTGTCTGTTTGTTTGAATCAGATAGAGRGTCGGGCTCCCTGAACTCTGGTCATGCCCATGTTGTGGAATCACTGTGTAGTTTTGGCTTCATCCGTTAGGGACCATCAGAGCAACCATTATGTTAAGTCACACTTCATTCTTGGGCTAGTCTCGTTAATTAAATTAGCTGATTATAGATGTGAACAAAAATGGCAGAACTGAAGACAAATGGATTTTCCAGCATGGTTCATTAAAATGCAGTTCATTCAAATATCTTGCAAGGATGTCAAATAGGTGAAAAAATGTAATATAGGCAAATCAAAACTGATTATAAAAGCTGCTGAAGAAATCAGAGTAAGATAAAAGTTGACATGAAAGGTTAATTTAAGCAGTGAGACTGCTTTAAGTCCATTGGTTTAAAATGGTTGTGTAAGTCCACTATGCTAAAATAATCTAATAACAGGTTTTCAGCTTGTGCAGTCTGGCCTCTAGTTTGTGCAGACATTGGGAAAACTGCCTTCAGGTAGCTTGGATACCAATCAAAATACATCTTTATCTCAGCTTAGGATGGAGCACAAAGCCATTGCATAAACTGTCTAAAAATGTTGTAGCTAAACCATGATGATATCAGGTGCATGCAGCCACACTGAACAGAACCAGAGAGACTGGAGTTTGGGATGGCAGCACAGTCACCGAGCAATGTCTCCTTCTTTCCTTCTTAGGTGAGCCTTAGTGGCAGAAGGCAYAGTCACTTCATGAGGTGAGCACAGAGGGCACAGCTCCTGAGAGCGACACTGCACTACTTAGAAAGCACCTACTTGAGGCGCTACTTGACGAACTAAAGTCTTCCAAATCCGACAGAACTGCTTCCAGCACTATCAGGGTACTCTCATGGGCAAACAAGCCAATATATAATCTCACTAGCATAAATGTAGTTTAGTTATTTCCATAAAGATTTAATCTTTGACTGTACTGTGGACATACCCTAATTTATTCAGTGGTGACAGTAGGAGCAGATGTTTTATGTTTGCAAAGTTCCTCGCACAATTCCACTACTGTAGAAATTTTTATTATGAGAATTGTGAAGCGGCTTTTTTGGTGTTTTGTTTTTTATCGKTTTTTTTTCACTCCAAAGTTTATTGATGGGTTTTTCTTTAAGAATGTGGCATTGTTATAGATAGAAGACGTGGAATGGATGTTAGATATTAGCTTGCCAAAAAATTACATTGCTGTGATGGACAGAGGCCAAAGAATATTCTGTTTTAAGTGATTTACTTGGTTTGAGGCAAGAAACTGTGTTTTATTATATTACTAGCAGTGTCATTACTGCGTTGGACCCACATTGCCTTGACTAATATCCATGTGATACTAATTATAAGTAAYAAGTCTATAATTACTGGTATCATTAACATTCTGAGTCAAGAGTTTAAAGCATACAATAACACTAGTACAACTAATAGAAGATGGAATCTGTTGTTTCAGAGTACAAACGCAGTAACAGATCTTTAATCCAAATAATTTAGTCTGAATAGTTAGGAAAAAACGTTATCCTTATGTGTTGTGACACATTTCTACTTTAAATACTAAAGCCGCAGGAAAATTCATATTCCTTAAGTATATAATCTGAGACAAGCATTTTCTTAAATATCTGTTTATTATGAAACCCATATTTCTTTGGATTCAGTAGCAAAGCCCCCCCAGATTTCAGTGGGTCCAGAACTTTGTTCAGACACTGTTTTCCCATTCCTTTTGGAAACTGTCAGCTCCAGATGTCCTTGTGCACTTTCTAAAATTCAAAGTTTATATTTGTTCTCTCTCCACTCTCTTCTATAGTGTTACCATCTAAGTATTGCTGTGTGGTACAGAATGAATGTCAAGTAGTCCCCATTTATAAGGGGTATAGATTTGAAGTGCTAATATGCCAGCTATTGACATTTCTAAAGAATACTGCTGATTGATATTGCAGCCCAGAAGCATCTTTTAAACACTAGAGCAAAGGGTATACATCAACAGTAGCAGTACTCAAACATAAAATTCTGACAGCRTGAGATAACAGAGACTCTTCCTCCTTCAAGTCATGGGAAATTCAGTTTTAAAGCTAAGGGTACATGAGACCTCTGAAGAGTTACTTTCTTAGTTTTTAATTTCTCTGACGCTGTGCTTTTTTCTACCTGCAGGCAAACATAATCAGCACCTTACAATTTCTGCTGCAGTTATATTGACCCCTAGCTTTCTGTATTTGCTAATCTATTGATATCTTCCTTAAATACCCTCTGAATAACTGTTTTGTCAACCCCATCCTCAAAGGCACACAAAATCCAAACAAATCATCAAATCCAATGATCAGAGGTATGGATAATAACAAAGGGAATGCAGCTGACTCCAGCTGGTTTCTTCTTGCTGCTAGACTGAGAAGACTGTCATTGCTCCACACCTCCTAACCACAGGACACATATCTGAGAATTGCAGATAAGATTATGGTAATAATTTCTTCCTAATCCTGTTTCCTTTGTTGCTGTGATGAACTGCCTGGATGCAGCACCTGCCATCACAGACAACCATGTCATATAATCCCTTTCATAAACTTAATCAAGTCATTTAAAAAGTACTTAGGCCTCTTGATCCTGCTATTGCTATTTTGCTCAAAACCATCACAGACCTTTTGTTATAATTCATCTTATATTTCTGATCCCTGTTTGATTCAAAGCCAGYGTTTACCCATTTGATCTCTTGCCCAACATTGTATACTGGTAAATAAGATGAAATGATAAGCATGAAGTAGGAAAATAAGCTATTTTAATTAAGAACAGAGCCATTCTATTCATACTGTGTTACACTAAAGCCTGCTCCTTGAAAACCTGCTGGGTAGCATGTCCTCTCTRTTTGTGGGGTCCTGGGATTAGCCTATGTATATCACTCTGTTCCACATGGATTTTTAAACGGCAACCTGTAGAAACACACATGTGACAAGAATCACACACATTATATACTAAATCAGCTTAGTGGCTTCTGAAGTAGAAATATTTTTTCTTGTTCTAAAGGAACAGGTACACTCAGATTTTCTTGAATCATATCTTACATTTTCATGGCATTTTTTTATAACCATCCTATGCAGAATTAATATATACACATTAATTGAGAATAACTATATTTTAGTAGAAACATTGTTCCCTACTTTTAAGTACCTTATGTTTCATTTATACACTTGAATTTGATCTCTTTTCTATTATTCAACTCTTTGAGATTCTCTGTTAACATCACTCTGAGTTGGTGCTTACATTCAGTAAAACCTGTTGCAATTTTCTTTTTTTTTTCTGTCTACTTTACAAGCTTCACCAATGCCTCTCTTTGTTTAAAAATAACTTTTTATTCATCATCGTGTTGAAGACTTTATGGAAATTCTAACAGATAAGATGACTGTGAAAGAGCCCATCTTCTCTAAGAAAGATGTAAGGTCAATCTAATATTACTTTGCTAATGCGTATCACACACACGTCAAGGTTTTTTCATTTGATTCAATTTCTACAATAATTATTTCCTTTAAGATTTATTTTAATTAACTAGTCAAGGTCATTTTTAAAGTCCTGTAGCTGCCTAAGTAATTTTCTTTCCTTTCCATTCAAGCAATATGACTACTGAATATTGATACTTTTTTTTTTTTCCAAGCCTTTATTTGTTCCATACTGGCTTGTCCAAAGAAAAATAATTATCACTACTCTCTAGAAGATAAAATAGAATAGAATGGACTGAAATAGAATAGAATGGAATAGAATGGAATAGAATAGAATAGAATGGAATGGAATGGAATGGAATGGAATAAAATAAAATAAAATAAAATAAAATAAAATAAAATAAAATAAAATATAAAACAAAACAAAATAAAATAAAATAAAATTAGGTAAAATAAAATAAAATAAAATATTTTAGTTTGAAAAATACCTCTAAGATCATCGAGCTAAATCATTAATCCAGCACTGCCAAGTCTGCCACTAAACTGTGTCTCTACATGCCACATCTACATTTCTTTTAATACCTCCACAGTTGGTGACTCCACCACTCCCCTGGGCAGCCTGTTCCAATGTATGACCACCCTTTCCATGAAGAATTTTTTCCTAATATCTAAACTAAACCTCTCCTGGAGCAACATGAAGCTGTTTCCTATTGTTCTGTCACTTGCTACTTGGGARAAAAGGCCAACCCCCACCTGGCTACAACCTCCATTCACGCAGTTGTAGAGAGCACTAAGCTCCCCCAGCCTGCCTGAATTCCTTTGCCCTTCTGCCCCCTCAGCCTCCTTTTCTCCAGGCTAAACACCTCCAGCTCCCTCAGCCACTCCTCATCAGACTGGTGCTCCAGACCCTTCACCAGCTCCGTTGCCCTTCTCCGGACACACTCAAGCACGTCAACATCCTTCTTGTAATGAGAAGCCSAGAACCAGACACAGGATTTGAGCATGGCCTTACAAGTGCCAAGTACAGGGGGACAATAGCTGCCCTTGTCCTGCTGGCCACACTATTTCTGATCCAAGCCAAAAAGCCATTGGCCTTGGCCACCTGGGCACATGCTGGCTCATGTTCAGCCGACTATGATGACACACAAGACGAACTGCTCCATAACCTTCCTCAGCATCAAGGTCAGGCTGACAGACTTCTTCTAGATGGGCATCATATTTGCCAGCTTTCAGTCAACTGGAGTCTCCCCAGTCAGCCAGGACTGCTGGCAAATTATGGAAAGCGGCTCAGTGACCACTTCTGTCAGCTCCCTCTGTTCCCTCGGATGGATCCCATTCATCCTCTTAAACTTGTGCATGTCTACATGGTGCAGCAGGTTCCTGATCTTTTCCGCTTGGATTATAGGGGCTTCATTGTAGTCTCTGTCTCCGTCTTCTAGCTCGCTGGGCTGGATAACCTCAGAAAAATTTGTCTGTCTGTTTAAGACTGAGACAAGGCACTAAGTACCTCAGACTTTTGTTCATCCTTTGTCACTATGTTTCCCCCTCCAACAATGAAGGATGAGGATTTTCCATGGCCCTTCTTTGGTTGCTGATGTATTTGTAGAAAAACTTTTTGTCTGTTATAGCAGTGGCCAGATTAGGTTCTAATTGGGCTTTCATCTTTCTAATTTTCTCTCTACCTACCTTCACAAGATCCTTATAGTCCTCGTGAATGAGCCACCCCTTTCTCCAAAAGTCATAAACTCACCTTCTTTTTTTTCTTGAATTCAAGACAAAGCTCTCTATAAAGTCCAGCTAGTCTTCTTCCCCACCAGCTTGTTTTCCGGCACATGTGTCTATAAGATTTGCTTCTTGAAGAACATCCAGCCTGGCTGAATTCCTTTGCCCTTCAGGACTGCTTTCCAAGGAACTCTGTCAACCAGGCTCCTAAACAGGCCRAAGTCTGCCCTCGGGAAATCCAAGGTGACAGTTCTGCTAACTCCTCTCCTTACTTCTCAAAGAACCAAAAAACTCTTATCACTGCATGGTCGCTATGCCCAAGGCAGCCTCCAACCATCACATCCCTCAGAAGTCTTTTCCTGTTCTCAAACCACCAGTCTGCTAGGATACCTTCCGTAGCTGGCTCACTCAACAGCTGTGTCAGATGTTCTCCCTTCCCTTGAAATATAAATTCCTCTGAGTTTTAGTAGTTCTTATTCGGAGAAATTCAGGCATCTTTTACAGTTAAGTTATTAGTATCTCAGTCAAGATGATTGCACCATAGCTATACACACATAATGCTACCAGGGTAAAATTTAATCTGTAGGATAGGGTAGGAATAATATAAATGGTTATCTTACTTTATGAAAAAAAATAAAGGAGTTACAACCCACTTATTCTTCTACTTGATCTGCTCGTAAAGTTGTTTTATATTTTCCCCATGTTAGATACATTACCACCACCCATTGTTTTATTAAAGTTTTCACAAAGAACTGCATTAGTCTGGATGATCAAAAATATTCAGACACCACTCTTTCTAGCACTTTTTTGTCAGCTATATACAGTGGAGAAATAATTACCAATATTGTTGCAATTTCTAGTAGCATTAATCTCTAGTAAAATACAGAAGCCTGTATATATCTTCAACCCTTGAGGCTTGTGGAGAACTCTCACAAGACCAACAAAATAAAATTGCTTCTCTAATCTTTCCCCAAAGTGGCTTTGATAAAAATAAGTTTCTCTTTGCTCCGTGCTRCCTGATTTTATTTCTTTACAATTTATCATTTCATTAACCAACAACACATCCTTCCATCCCAGCTTCATTATTCATTCCTGAGTATCACATAGCTTTAAATAATGATGTTGAAGTCATGTTATTAGATACTGTTGTCATCAGTAAAAGCACATAAATCAATGTAAAATACATACAGAATGAAAGCTTAGTGGTCAGAACTGGTCAAAATTAATAAAACTATAAAGGAATTGAACGAAACTAGTTTAGGGATGGGAAGGTAAGCACAAGCACAGGCAAAAACAATTTAATGAGTAAAAAAGTGATGGTCATAAAAGGATCGCTGAAGTACAGCCTATGCAATCCATTAAGAAGAACAAATTCAAAAATTATTTCTGTATTGATATGCATCAGTAGTTTTACAACTGTAACTGTTTGTTGCTCACAGACTTTTACTGAAATCTACCCTCAAATATTTTTTAGCCTGGAGTTCATAAAAAGTTGTTAAGAAGTTAATGGAATTTACCTGATGATACAATAGCTTCCTCAGCATAATTTAGGCATAAATGAATTCTTTTTTACCAACAAGTCATATTTTAATTCAGAACTACCAGGATTAAAGCACGAATCACTTGATCAAATTGTTTCTGTGATGCTTAGACTAATTACCCCAACAACTCGCTGAATATCTACAGCATCAGCATCCCCCAGGGCCTTGGATGGCTCTTCAGACACCTGGCATTATTTCATACCAAAAATATAGCCCAGGCACACATAATTTTCAAAGCAGATGTTATCAACACTGCATCATCTAATTGTTTAACACCAATAATTTAACCCTCAGTCTGGGTTCCCATAACTCAGCTCAGAGCCTTCATTTCCAGGTTCAACCCCTCAGTTCTGTCGCTGCCTGCTCTTGACAGGTGCATTTCTGCCATGCTTCTGCTGCATCTGCCACTGCTGGCCTGGCATCTCAGGTGGCCTCCTGAACTAATGACGAAGGGCAGGGGACAGTCTTGCCCCAGTTAATTTCACCTAATTTCACTAGGTTCTGGACTTAGACTTTTTTTAAGAATAAGCGCTGCCTTATCCATTATGCTACAAAAACCAAAATGTTCACTCTAAGTCACCAAGTATTTTTCATCCTCTAGCTAGCTTACTGGGTGCTCAGAATGTGCTAATGGACATTGCATCCTGCCTGGCCTAAAATCAACAGCCTAGTAATCATTTGCAGGGCTCTTTTGACTGTACAATTTATGATGTAGAGACTGAACACACTGTCTCGACCTCCTTTATGGAGGCACTCAGCATCCTTGCTAAAAACTAACCCAGCACAGGTTATCTGCTATGCATAGGACACAAGTACAATGGACAGTATCTTAATTTTATGCATTTTAATTTATTTAGAATAATTCCCAAATATTCAAAAGACACTGTTTTGAGAAAAACACCAAAAAAAAGAAAAATCTATACTACTTTAAACATAAAGTTCATGCAGCTCTAAGACTAATTATAGCTATACAAATAACTTGTACATTAATAAAAGAATAGTTTAAATASAGGAAAAATACTTTGAATACAGGAAAATACTGGAGTTTTCCTTCTCAAACAAATAAATCAAGATTACATAGAACATTTCTGCAATCTTAGAACTGGAGTAATTCTTGAAATTAGAAAGTTAATTTCAGCTTCATCTATTTACAGAAATAATCTGTGCATGGTGCTAAAATATATACATTTAAAGGATAAGAAAAATCTTTGTAAGTATGCCTATTTTAAATTTTCATATTCTTTTCAGTTGAAATTTTCAGTTGAGGTAGGCCTTAATCTGGGTATTAACCACCTGTGGCTTCTGAAAACTTATTTACATATTTTGTCGCCAAGCTCCTTGGTTATTTACCTCGCTGTACTTGCTGTTTAACTAGATTGTCCAACAAAGTCATAGAAGAATCTTGTATAAAGTAATATTATACAATGCTATAGATCTATTTTCTAAATCCTTTACGTGCAAAGAAATGGCAGTAGTGACATTCAGGCAGAAAAACAGATGCATCAAATAYATTATCACAAACTACGTTATTAATCTGTGAGTTGGTGTGAACAGTGGGCAGTGCACAGCAGTCATGTCCCTGGAAATCAAAGGGAAAATAAGAAAGAGAAATAGACATAATAGGGTCCCCCTCACATACTCCATGTTCCATGGAAGAAATAAGCTGAAACTTTCTTTTTCTCTCTCCTAAACAAAACTCAAGATTTTAAAAATCAAGAGGCTTCCTCCTTTTGTTCAAGAACATATAAATGAGGTCCTTAATTTTCCCATGAAGTGTTCAGCAAGGGTCATTATCTGAATTTGTACAGAGTACACAAAACATTATTTTTTTTATATGGTTAATTTTTTTCTTTTTCTCAGTCATTGCAGCTGCATTGGTGAAGAAAAAAAAAAAAGTAATTTCAAAGGGAATGAGAAGATACAAGTTTTCTCCTCCGACTTGTAAGATCAGTTATAGCTTAACTATACTATGCTAGAAAAAATGTCTGAATGAGACTTTTCCCATGCAGTACCATTTGTGAACTAGTTAGTAACTTCTCTGCCTGGAAGTCTGCATACATTTAGGGACACAGGAATTTTTACTCTATTAAATTAGGCATACTCTTAAATTTTAGAAGGAACAGGCTGTATGCTTGAAGAATGAAGGACTACAATGAGTAATTCAGGAAAAAAAATATAACTTAAGTCTTATTATATTTTTTTTTTCATTTGCTGATTAGCTTAGAGAGCAGCCTTACACTTTGGCCAAATTATATTTGTCTTTGGGTTAATTTGGAAGATATGTAATTGCCTAGGTGGCTTGAGAGCTCAGTACTACAGTGGGAGATGAAAGTGCTTTTCCTTCACTTTGCATTTTGCACGAAATGATATAGTTTTTTTTTTTTATTCTTCATATTAATTTATATGTTACATTTACAGAGAGCTTCAGAATGTTGGTGAACTATTCTTGTGTCAGCTGTTAACACTGATCATTTAAACAGCAGTTATTATCTAAATTACACTAATCTTAAGCACTTCTTATGAGACTTTCCTCACGTGGGGAAAAATATAGCTGAACATAGAACATATAACTGCTTTTTTAGAGCAGGAAAGACACTTCAAAAAGAGTGTACAGTGAGTCTTCAAATACTTATGATTGACACCATTTAGTGGGTGCTTAGTGYCATATATCCTTTTAAAGTCTCATCCTTCCGCAGAGTTAATAACATATTCAAAGACTATTGTAAAACCTTTTTATTGCTTAAATATTCAATGGTGCCAAAAGTACCTTTGGCTTGTTCATGCCATGCACTTATAAGATGAATATGACACTTGAGTCATGCTTAAATCCACACTCTAACCATAAAAGATGAAAAAAAGCATGTTAGTTTTGTCAAGACTGTGACTCCTTCAGCTGCCTCTGCTTTTAATCTTGTCAGTCTTTTTTTCCCTATCTCATACTTGTTCTTTGCCAAAAGGTTAATTGATATTTATTATATTTAGGCATTAAACAGAGRGGCCGCCCTAAAACCATCATATTTTCACTGGAAAAAAGCAACAATAACCATGAACAGTAAAAACCTTACAAAACAAAGCCTCCTTTCCAAAAGCTTTTTCCTTTTTTTCCTATATGCAATTCCAACCATAGCCTGCTGCTTTAAGCCCCACATTATACAGGCTGAATTCTTTGAAGTTCCTAAATATTGCATTTATGTGTCACATGAGTATTCCTGTCCTCATCAATCATCTCTCTATCCTTCATTTCAATGAATGGTTCCACAAATACCACCAGAGGTCTTTAGAGTACCATCAAAATCCTCTTCCCTCCCCTTCCCTCCTCTCCTCTCCTCTCCCCTCCCCTCCCCTCCCCTCCCCTCCCATCTAGCCGTTCAGCTGTGCTAGTTTTAATTTCTGTTTCAAAGCAAAGTGTTCTGATTTTTTCTTCACTGCTCATGTCCTTGGTTTTACTAACGCTCCAAGTCCAGCCTGCTCAAGTTGCACTGTCACAGCTGTCTTGAAGAATGACTATTCTGTGCAGAAAATAGAACCACGAGAGACGCGGTTTCAATAATGTTTCAAGGTGTTTCCTTTCATCTATTCTTGTTTGCCTCACAGGTAACATTTGCAGATATAAATGGATTCAAGTCTAATTCCAGATGCAGTTTAATATTTGTCATTACTTTCATATAACAGACTCGTTTATTCTTAACATTTCTGGTCATTTTGTCATTCAGATTCTGGATGAAGTTAGTGTAACTCTAGAATAACTGATAAAAAATTTAATATTTCCTTTATACTTAAAATAAGAAAAATAAACCTTTTATGCTAATAATACAATATATGGCCAAAGAGTACTACTAAGTAACCTGACAAACTATTTCATTCCTTTAATTTCTATGATTTAAATGTGTTTTTTGGCATTTCATCTGAGTCAGGTACTTTACATTATTAGTGTTCTGCAACCTTTTCTCCCTGCATGCTATATATCATTCTCCAGGTTAGCTCACAGGTTTTTGGCACCTKTCTCAGATTATCTCAAGTCATTACTTTATCAAAATACTTATTTTTAAAATTTTTATTGAAATTCAATTAATAATTTATTTACAATACAGCCTGCTCACTTCTAATATACATGAATTCATACATTTCCCACAGTAACTAGTAAAAGTACATTTATCCTSCTTCAGGTCCTCCTACTTAGTGATTAAATTTATCACTGTCTGCCTCTTTTTTCTTCTCTGGAACATTATCTTGTGCCAGTGTAATATTATACCAGCTAATAGCTGGCTGTACCTTCACACATCTCAAATAAAGGTGCTTCTAGTGTGCACTTTATTCACTTAGCCTTGACAAAACTCCAAACTCCTTTCACTCCGTGTCTCTACAAATTCCTGCATATGAGGGCAGATCACTCTCATGCTTTGAGGAGATTGTCCTTGAAGATCAGCAAGCTGTCATGGGCTATCATGCCCTTTAAGAACGAGATCTCTGGGAAGACAAGGCCATCCAGGGGAAGCTGCTGGCCAGTTCCCAAGTCTGCTGCCCTGAAGGGTCTTTTGTTCTGCTATCTACCTTTCCTGTTTACCTCAGAATTTAAAACTGTACAATGGCATGGTCACAGCAGCAAAGGCTGTCATAGATCTTAAAATCCATGACCATTCTTCTTTTGTAGGAACAGTATATGCAGCAAGGCACTTTCTCTAGTTTGGCCATCCAAAACCTGCATCAAAAATTGATCCTGACACACTCTAGAAATCTGAGCCTCTCCAAGCTTTCCTTTCAGCAGATGTCAGGTAAAGTCCTCCATGAGATCCAGGACCTGTTATTGTGAGGCTGTTTTAAAGGAGGCTTTGTTCCCCTGTTCTCAAATGTCAGTCTGTTGCAAATGTTCATAGCAATTACGCCTTTTTGGCCTCCACTCTGATCACATTACATAAGATCCCAAATTATCTGTTGCCCATTCCACAGCAGGGTTCTCTACATTTACGCTGGGTTAACTCTGGCCAGCAGGTAAGTCCCGACCCAGTCGCTCACTCACTCACCATCAGTAGGACAGGAGAGAGGATCAGAAGGGTAAAAGCAAGAAAAACTGGTGGATCAAGATAAAAGGCAAAGCTGCACATGTAAGCAAAACATAACAAGGAATTCATTCACCACTTCCCATTGGCAGACAGATGTCCAGCTATTTCCTAGTTGGGAAGACCAGGAACATAACCATAAATGTCTCACTTTCTGTCTCCATTCCCTGAGCTTTTATTGTTGAGCATGACAATGTATAGTATGGAATATCCTTATACACAATTCAGGTCATTTGTGCTAGCTGTATCTGCCTCAAAATTCTCATGCATTCCCAGTCTAGCCACTGGGGCAGAGTGGGGAAAAGCCTTAGTGCTGGGCRAAAGCTTATTAGAAACAGCTAAGACATTGGTGGGTTATCAACATTGCTTTAGTCACAAATCTAAAATACAGCACCAGGCAGGCTCTTATGAACAAAAATACCTCTACCCAATCAGATCCAGTGCAGCCTTCAAGATGCCATGAGCTGTGCTACCGGATTTCTTGGATTGTAGCTGTACGACTCTGCACCTACAGCTATTTTCTCTTTACTTCCCATGCTGTATATTTTGTGCACTATGTTTGAGATATGACTCCAACAATAAATTGTGGCAGGAATTATGAGAATGTGCCCATCTCCCTCAGCTGGTAAGCAGACTACTTTTTGAAGATGTTTTCACTTCACTTTGCCAGAAGGATCCAAATATGGTCCAGTAGCAGAGTTTCCAATATCAGGCAGATATTGATGTGCAGGATGCATTCCTTCCTACTTGAGCCTTCCCCACAAGGAAAACACAACCTGGAACCTAATGACTTTCACTGTGGCACATCCCTCCCCATACCTATGAGCCAATCAAGGTCTTCCTTATGGTGTTCCTACGGATGAGCAACAAAACATTATTTGCCATTATTACAACATATTAAGAAAATGTATGTGAACTCCAGTTGTGGATATTGTGCTAGTCAGTGCAGATAAAAAGTTCAAAGCTGAAAGACTAGTTTAAGAGAAGAAAATATCAGTAAAGATAGACGGGAAAATATAAAGAAAAAATAGAGAACAATTCTTCACCATAATACAGGCTTGTATGTGAACTCCAGTTGTGGATATTGTGCTAGTCAGTGCAGATAAAAAGTTCAAAGCTGAAAGACTAGTTTAAGAGAAGAAAATATCAGTAAAGATAGACGGGAAAATATAAAGAAAAAATAGAGAACAATTCTTCACCATAATACAGGCTGATTGCAGCATATAAAGCAGCTTGAAACATTGCAAACTCTTTATTTCTTTGTGTGATTTTAGAAGAGTCATGAGAAAAAATTTGAAAGACAATAATACAAGATGGGGAGGCCTCTTAAAACTGGAGGATGGCATTCACGGTAACAGGAAAGAATTTTCATGGTTGAGATATAGGCATACTGGAATAAGGATTCCTTCCTACGGATGAAAGGGGACTGAGAAATGGGCAAAAAAGATGACGCTAAGATAGGAAGAATAAAGTTGAAGATTTACTATAGAAGACATATCAGTGAGTGGTTCCAGTAGAAGTTTTAACATGCCCAAAGTAAAAGATCAAGAAAAAAAATGTTTGCGACAGGATTCTGAGTTAACAAGCATGGAGAAAGTTTTATTTGCTACGGCTGTAGGAAACATGTAAAAAACCAAGACACAATCAGATGGAATGGTATTTTAGCTACACGTGTGAAGACAAAAGCCTTTAGTGAAGTAATATCACCTATTACATCCCTATCAAATGCACTACGACTGCAAACCAATGTTTGAGGTGAAACAACTGCATCCTGGAGTGACAGATAGCAATATTTTTTACTAGATGTGTAGATGTTACATTATCACTAGTGTGGTGGTTTAGCAAAACTTGATTTGTAGTTTTTGTGGAGGCCAAGAAAAAAAGAGGAAAAACAGCTGCTCGAAGCTCCTGTGACTGGCACAGAGCCAATAGCTGATGGGCAGGCTATAGCTGTCTAGACCAATTGGACAAGCTGAAAATGCCTCTGTGATGTACATATTAAAGAAAGAAGAGAAGCTCCTTTTTTCCTTGTTCCCCTGAGAGGGGTGGTGAGGGGGAGGGGCCCCCAGGCCCCTTCCTGGAGATGGTCCCCAGGTCCTCCTGGCACGGTGGCCAGGGCTGGGCCACTGTGTGGAGCCACCCCGGTGCCTTGAGCAGCTATGTGGCCAGAAACTCCYCTCTCCCCACACTGAGGCCGGGACCACACAGCCAAGATTCTTCTGAAGCTGCTGCAGCCCGTGCCGTGCTGGTGGGCCCCTGAAGCCAGAGCAGCTTGCGCCGAACTGAGCAAGAAACACCATGCAGCCGGCAGCAAGAGACAGGGCAAGTCTTTCCCCCATGCAGAGCCCAGACAAGATCCTCAGCTGCAACTTACAGACACTAAATGTCTTCCAAGTCAGAGAAAAAGGAAAAGTGAGATCACGAGAGGAAAACCAACATGGCGGCACCGAAGTCAGTGAGGGAAGGGAGAGGACGAAGGCGTTCCCAGCACCGGAGCTGAAATTCTCCTGCAAGCCATGGTGAGGACTATAATACAGCAAATTATTTTCCCTATAATTCATTGAAGTACATGGCTGGGTGCAGAGATCCACATGCACCCCGTGAAGAGGAGTGCTCATGCTAGAGCGCACAGATGCTGAGAGGCTTTTAGAGATTGAAGAAGAGAACCTTTGCTTCCAGGCTAGAACAGCTCATCCTTAAAAGACTAAACTCCACAAACTATTATGACCCATGCTGGCAGTTGTGGGAAGACTGCGAGATTCATGAGAGGGATTTTTTTCACTGCAGCAGATTCGGGTGGGCTGTTGCTTATGAAAGTTGAAACCACACTAGAAAAGTTCGCAGAGAACTCTGTCCCATGGGAAGAATCTCACAGCACAGCAGAAGAAACTCTTTTCCTTAAACATAAAGAAAGCCTCTTAAGAAATGAAATACTGACCAAAACCCCATGTTTGTTTCCTTGCATGGTTAGTGGAAAGAGGGAGGAYTGGGGAAGAAAGGTGTTCTGAAAGTTTGCTTTGGCTTCTCCTTACTCTTTTTACTTTTAATTCGGTTAGTAATAAATCTTCTTCATACTGTTTAAGTTTGGACCTGCTTTGCCTTGAAGTTTCCTTTTTCCTCAATAATCCTTATTTCACCTCATGAAAATGAAGTTTTAAGTTCCCCTCCTCTGCTCAGCTATAACAGAGGCAAAAAAGTGAATAGTCTTGCGTCGAGCTTGGTGCTTAACGAGCRTCAAACTGCCACAACTAGGCAACTCTTTGAATGTAAATTTTATAATTCATGCACATAAACAAAGTATTTTTAATTACTGTGTGTATTAATATTATGTATTTTATTGATGACTGACAATCATATAATTTTTAGGATTTTAAGATATATTGTAAGATTTAAAAAAACCTTGGTGAACTAAATACATAAAGTAGCCATGGTTTTTGTGTGTAAGAATGCAATTTTGTAATTTCAATTTTTAATTATTTTCAAGAAATATTTCACCAAAACTTCTATAACCAAGTATGTTTTAAAATATTTTTCAGCATTTCYAAGTTTTAGTATCAAGGGTCATTTTTGGGGCCAACATTAGCAGCCTGCAAACTAGCACATTTTTACTTCAGTATTAAAAATTAGCATAACTGTCCTTCAAATGAAGTAGGTACATAGTCCTGGGTTCTTCCAGGAAAAGTATTTTTTTATTTTTAAAATTTTTACTATTATAATGAGTATATTATACTATTATCATATAATATACTATTATATATTTTTTTATATCTATTCTATTATATTCTATTCTATTCTGTATAATACTATTATATATATATTTTATATATATATAAAATATACCATTATCATGAGTATAATATTTACTCAYGAATAGTAAATATTATTTTCATCATAGTAAAACATGGAAAATGACAGTGTTTTAAAAGGTTTTACACAAAAATAACTACTTATTTATTGGAGGTCGTTGCAAGGGATTACTCCTTTCTATACATTATGATCAGCTGCCAGTGGCTTGCACAGTAGAGTGTTTATTTTATTTTTGTAACAGTGATCATTGTGATAAKGGGGAGAGCAGAAGTTCAAGTGTGACTTCTACCTCTTGTGTTTATATAGGCTGCTAAGGAAGCCTACCCATCATCAGTCAAGACTTTTGACTCTTCCACCCCAGCAATCCAGAAACTCTGAATAAGAGGTTACAAACCCCCACAGAGTACTATATGGAATAGAAAGACTTAATAACATCTCTGTAGACTCTTAAAACTATGGCTATGTGAGCAATGATTTAGAAGCAACCTATCTAAAGAAAACAGAAAATATCCAAGGAAAGTCCGAACTATCAGCTTCCCAGAAATCAGTGAGCCAGTAAGTATTAGACCTTTGTGAAAAGGGACCTGTGCTTATCTGCAGAAATGTAATTTGAAATACTTGTTTTGGTGTGCTTTATCACGTTAATGACGTTTTCAGTAACATTACMGTGTTTATGATCCCTCATATGACAAGACGCAACATAGCAAAGGAAGATGAGGTCTTGGCAACCTAATTCAGAATGTCTGGAGAGCATGAAAACAGCATAAAGCCTCTATTCTAAAGATGATGATTATTTCTGTATTCACMGGCATGGATTTGAATGTAGGTAGCTGGGCAAATATGTTCTGTGCAGATTTTGTATTGTGTGTTTGCTCATTAATTTGGGCAACATTCAGGTGTTGTTACATTTAAAGAAAATCTATAAAATATGCTTATGAATACAAAATTTTTGCTAGTATGTTGGTGAATAGTGTATAGCCAGTTCAAGCAGCTTCAGAGGCCCCAGCCCATACAGAAATGTAATGGTAGTTCAAATTGAATGAAATTTAACATTTATAGACCCTATAGAACAGTCCCTTAATATTTTTAAAGGGTGCCAGCAGAGTTTTGGGGTGGATTTTTAATCATTTTTAAGTTGACGACTTGTTGTAATATGCTAATACTGGAACATAATGACAAATGATGCCTGTAGCAGCTGCTTTCCTCAGCAGTTGTTCTGAGTTATGGAGATTATTCTGACACAGATCAGCTCTGTGTCCTTATTTCCACAACCTAGACTAGCAAAATGGTTAGGTGTGTATTTGACAATCAGCATCTGCTCAAGTCCTGCTGACTTAACTTGAAAGATTTCTCTATGAAAGCTGTAGCAAGGATATGATCTGCTTAAGTAACAGTAAGAATAGAAATGTTTGGTTTGCCTGTGTCTCTGAGTACAGACCAATGATTTTAAATGTTACATGCAGGAATGTGAGCCACATCTTGGCTGCTCCTGACACCTAGGCTAGCTAAATTAAAGCTAAAGTGATTTTGCCTGTACAAGCTAAAGAAGACTTTTATTTAGCTTCATTCAAAGGGGAACTGAGTTTGAAAAAGTCCTTTACTGAGTAGAGACTGATAAAAAACAGACTTCAGAATTAAAAATAGAGAAATGCCACAGACTTCCCCAGGAGACTGCAAGACAAGTGATTATTTGAATTTTGCAAGAAACACCTTGTCCTTCTATTTGCACAACCATGATTTTACCATTACACATTGGTTTTGATAAAGAGGTGGTGAATGGAAAATTTGTCATATGGGTACCACCATCAGGCTGTAGCTAGGCCACTGGTGATGCTACTGATTAAAGGGATGTAAGCAAATGTAACTCTCAACCAATCATGACTCTCTCGATTCTGTCTCTGTTTTGCTTGTTGCACATCTGTGGGGCTGTATAGTAAACTCTCTGAGGAAGGTTGTACTGCTGCTAACATCTATACAAAGCTCAGAAATATATGTTCTCAGAATTGCTTGGTAACATAATTTGAAATGTTAATTCYAGGAGGAGTGTAGGCAACATTTTAAAAGTTTAATATACAGCTGCTGAGCCATTGTATGTCTTGTAACTACAGCCTCTTCTGTCAGATCTACACTACTTTGAACTAGAGATTCAGCACATGGCATTTTATGAAGTTGCACTTCACTTTGTCCAGAAGTGACTATGACGAGCTGCTCTGCTCCCAACAGTGTTTGTAATAGATTTTATTTCAGGAGTCCCTTTGCTTAAATCCTGATGTTCTCATATGTGATACTGTCTCCCATGATATTCTCAYGGGCAAGCTCTGGAAGTGTGGGCTGGACAAGTGGATGATGAAGTGCATTGAGAACTGGCTGAATGGCAAAGCTCAGAGAGTTCTGATCAGTGGAAGAGTCTGGTTGGAAGCTTGCGACTAGTGGTGTTGCCTAAGGTTCAGTACTGGGCCCAATATTGTTTAACTTATTCATCAATGACTTGGATGAAGGGGTGGAGGCCTCCTCAGAAAGTTCACTGATGGCACAGAGCTGGGAGGAGTGGCCAATATCCCAGAGGGCTGTGCAGTCCTTCAGAAGGACAGACTGGAGAGATGGGCAAAGAAAAACTGTCTGAAACTCAAAAGGGGCAAATGCAGGGTCCTGCCCCTAGGGAGGAATAACCACACCAGAACAGGCTGGGTACTGACCTGCTGTAAAGCAGCTCTGTAGAGAAGGACCTGGGAGCCCCRGTGGACAACAAGCTGTCCATGAGCCATCAGTGTGTCCTTGTGGCCAAGAAGGCCAAAGGTATCCTGGGGTGCATTAGGAAGGGCATTGCCAGCAGGTTGAGGGAGGTGATCCTGCCCCTCTGCTCAGCCCYGGTGAAGCCACATCTGGAGAGCTGTGTGCAGTTCTGGGCTCTTCAGTAYAGGAGACACAGGGAGCTCCTGGAGTGGGTCCAGCAAAGGACTGAAAATTATGAACRACCTGGAGCACCTCTCTTATGAGGAAAGGCTGAGGGAACTGGGCCTGTTCAGCCTTGAGAGGGAACCTCATCAATGTCCGTAAGTATCTGAAGGAGGGGTATCAAGAAGACAGAGCCAGGCTCTTCTCAGTGGTGCCAAGCAACAAGACAAGAGGCAACGGGCACGAAGTGGAACACAGGAAGTTCCACCTGAACATGAGGAAGAACGTCTTTACTTTGTGGGCGACAGCACTAGGCCATGGTGCCCAGAGAGATTGTAGACTATCCTTCTCTGGAGATACTCAAAAGCCATCTGGATACAATCCTGAATAACGTGCTCTAGGAAACCCTGCTCGAGCAGAGATGACCTTTAGTGGTCCCCTCCAACCTTACCCATTCTGTCATTCTGTGGTCCCTGAATAATAGTCAAATAGCCAACAAAGGCCATGCAGACCTGGCCTCAGCTGCCAGTATTGGAAATTAACCAGGGCAGCACTTACTGTGTTGTCAAACAAGCACCTTTTTCTTGCAGCATGATTTTCAAAGCTACACGGAATATGTACGGCTTTATGAAACACCTTAAAAAAAGCAAAAGGTCTACTCCACACAATTTAGTCAGAAACTCAATGCTCCAAAATTTATTAAATTGTTAGGTTACGTAAGAAAAGGTGTCATGAGCCGTCCGCTGCGGCTTTGCGGTGCCAGAGAGCGATGCCGCGACCTTACTAAAAGCGTGTCCTTAGCGAAGCCGCTCGGCAGGACCACCCCACACACACACACGCGTGCACGCTCCAGTAGATGGGTTGACGACAAAGAGCCAGGAAGGRTCCTCGTATGGGGTTCCATGGACAGAGGTTTATTGCAGCCACACCGTGAGGGGTTCCAGGGACGAAGACAAGGAACAATACAGGGTCCAGCTTTAAGTACAGRAGTGGATCGAGCATCAGAGACCAATGATCTGAGGGCATGAGAGCGGTACAAAGGCGGGACTAAGGAATGGGAGCCAATAGGAAAACTCTGGGGGAGTGGTGAGGGGCAAGGGCCAATGGGGGGARCATGGAGTGGAGAACCTTCTAGGGCATGGGACATATAAGGTGACAAAGGGGTGGAGAGGCCAACGGCCAACTAGGGAAGCAGAACTGGGGCACATTAACATAGCAGGGCAAAGCATCCTGGGGCAAGCTTCTTTTCTCACCCTAACCTGGCGAGATTCTCTGATACTAGGGAGTGTCTCACCAGAAGACTTTCTTTGTCCCTTGTACCACAGGCTCACCGCCCACCACAGAATGGAAAAAAAGTAGTAAGTATGGAACAGAACACTTACCAAGAAACTTCCAGTCTCAAAGTTGCCCTTTAGTATTACAAAACCTAGAAATACTCTCAGTGGTATAAGAAACTGTGTTTGGCTAAGCTAGAAGCAATTTGAAAAAAAAAAAATTAATCTATTTTGTAGTAAGAACTTATGTGCTAATACTGAATCAGGCCAGTATCACACTCTGATGCACTAGAACACGAGATTCCCCAGGGATGATATGAAAAACCTTGTCATGAATGCACAACTTGCTCATTGGTATAGCCTTGTCAGTCAGGAGTTAATTATTGCTCTTGCAATTGAATTGCTTCCTCAACTTAGGTAAAATAATCAGCAGTCCACTGTATAAGGTTCTAACAATTTTGCTACCAGTGTCTACAAATTGATTGTCATAGTTATTTAACATCCACCCAAATGTGACTGTTCATAATACAAAATTTACACTGCAATAAAGAGGAGAAGCCTAGAGAAATGAAATTACTGACTCACAAATATATCTCTTACAAATCAAGAAGGTCAAAGTCAGATTAATATTTCATATTCAAATTAAATGTCATGAGCATCAATATGTAAACACTCAATAAATCTGTGCATTTCATTTCAAGTTGTGGTGTAAGTATTGCTTAGGTTTAACATAATAGATAATTATTTTTAAAAGTACCACTGAAAATATTATTACTACTCTAGGAAAAGAAAAATCAGCTTGGGTTTCCTTCTTCGATTTAACTAACAGTTTTAAAAATCTCAGCCAGCATATAATTATGGGCATTCTAGTATATGCTGGACTAACTAAGATCTGCCATGGAATTATGGAGGTTTTCTAATAAATACTTTCTTAAAAAGACATGTTTTGAAAAAATAACTGTTCAGTGTACCAATAAAAGTAAGTAGTTCAGTAAATACATATTTGCATATAATAACTTGTGTCCAGAACTAATCCCCTGCATCTGATAACAGCTGGTGCTGTAAATTTACTTAAACAGGCATGAACCAGAGTTCCATCATGTTAAAATTGTAAATGAATATTTAAAGATCTGATTTGATCTTTGCACTAAAATGTTATGCTGAGGAGGCAGAACTCTTTCCCAGCCAGAATAAAATCTTCACACTACAGCGATGATCATGCCTTGGCCTCATGTAGCCAAAAGGATCATTACGAGCTGATAAGGTAGGTAAAACTTTTATTCTGAAGGAATGAGTAGAACTGAGGCAATCTAATTCAATTTACCCAAATAATACAATTCCCCAAATACAGGACACCTAGAACACCCTTATATTCTGAAAGCAAACCTAATCAAATGCAAGTGAGTGCTCAATACTAGAATATTTAACCAAAGCCCATTTAGGTCTGTGTAAAGAAAAAAGGAGATAATATAATTTTGTTCAACTCTAGCTACCTCGCTGGTTTCCTTTTAACAAAAATACTTCAAGCCTTAACAGAGAAATATCCTCACATTTAAAAGTAAAGGATAACAATAGCACAGCTGTGCAGAGAATACACAATGATTTTAACTAACAACTAAATTAAAAATCAAAAATATATGACCATTCAAAATTTTGCTAGTCCTGCTGCTGTAAACTACTGTTACTCTAGTTGAGTAATTCTTGTCTTTGACAGGAAATTAGTTATACACAGTGAATGGCAGGTGGAGAACAGACCTGAAATGTTGTTCTTAGAAATGGGAAAATAAACTCAGCCATGCCGTACTGATATCAAAGTCATTATTGGAAATTAAATGTTAATTCCTCATTACATGAACAGACTGACAGGAAACCTTTATTCATTCAAAATTATTTTAGCATTTATGCCATCAAATACATTTAGGAGACACAAACAAAAGTAGCATTCCTTGGTCAGATGGCTTTGAGCAATCGGGAAACATCAGCAGGACACTGGGAGACTACTACATTACTTCTGTTAAATCTTAAGATTTTTCTTTTTAATAAAACTTAATGATTTGTTTCCTCTTCTTCTGAAAAGATATTTTTTCAGTGTGGAATAAACAGGCAATGGATACTAGTGCATATGTTATACTGGCGTGTTTAGGTCAGCACAAATGATCAAAAATTAGTGATAACTGCTTAGACTTTACTAAACAAGACCTCAAATAAATGTATAGTTCCACCTGATTTTCTCAAACTATAGCAAGTTGAAATAAAATTTGAAATCTCCTGCCCTACTACATTGTCTGAATTTTTAGAAAAGTGTAATTTTACCATATAACTTTACTGTGCTACTACTAGTTCAATTTTCATAAGGGGTGAAATGCAGCAAGGTTAAATAAAATATAAAAGTGATAAGAACAATGATGAGTGATCCAGAATGGCAGGGATATCTTAAGCCAGATTTTAGTGCCAGAAAAATCTGTACATTTTCTGTATGGATCAAAGAAGAAAATTCCTACTGGGGATGCTTTGATATGTAGACATCAGTTCACCTGTTGACCAGTTCCACTCCTACAAGTGATGAATCATAAGATAAAACCAAACAGAACTTTTGTGGTAAACAGAGGGGTTTTTGCTAAAGGCTAAGGGGGCACTGATGCAGAAAAATAGAAGGAAGATGTTTGCAGAGGCATAGAAGGAGATGTCCCAGCAAATCATCCCTGTGTGGGGACCTAGGGCTCTGGGCTCCTAGGGAAATCCGCCTGAGCCAAGAGGATCCTGTGAAGCAGGAAGAGCAATGAAGCAAGAAAATATACATGGCATTTATTACTCTGTATATTTGAGCTATGCCAAAGGTGACATTTGGGCTGTACAAAGACTTTAAAAGAGCATGGATATTTGCTTTCATTTCTTTATATTTTTTGCATATTCCCAGTGACCAGCTTCCTAGTCTAAGGGAAAGAATGTGATGCATAAAACAAAAACAAAGCCACTAGACTGCTTAGGCCACAAGGTCTGATTTGTCTTGATGGGGTAAGAGAAGCATTTTCTCCTTGTAGGATATATATTTGGCCACAGAGGCCAAAACCAGTCCTGAAACATGCAGAGTTCTCTCACAAATCTGATATTGTGGGATTCAAGAGACCCAGTCTAAAAACATCCACAGTARGAGCTTTGTCATAACAAATGGGTCACTGAGGATGCTGTCATGGATGTCTGCACTGACATAAATCTTTGGAAATACATGTGATGGCAATCAACTAAAAGTAACATATTGCCGTTACATCTACATCTCATTGCAAGACATGTCTAGATGGATTTGGTATTCAAAACTGAGCCATTTTAAAAACAGAGAATTCTCAAGAAGGAGCCAAGAGAGACGAAAGAGTGTGCTAACATAAGAAGTTGAAAARTTAGAGTTTACACAGCTATTAAAATAGAAAGTTAAGAAATGTGAAACTGCATCCTACAGGTATGAGGAATTAGGAAAAGGCATTACCTGGTTCATGAAGAAATCTGGCTGCATTTGATGGCCTCATTTTATTGTGCCAGAAAGTCCATTAGACTGCAAAGGAAAGAGTGTGAACATCAAATAAGAAAAAAAATATTTACAATATTATAATTGTCAGTCTTCTAAATTGCTTCTGTTTTTACCAGACAAGGAATTTGGGTTCTGGCAATACCAGGTGCAGATATGTGAAAGTCTCACTCAAAGACTACATTGCAGTTTTATTTTCTGGTACAACAAAGTTCTCAGCCTCTGAGAGATCAATCACCAACAGTGAAAAGACAAAATATTATCATGGGTGCAGAAAAWTTTTGTACTCTTTATACTTCAAGACAGTATAGAAAAACTTGAATTCAGGCTAAATTGAAGTTAAAAGTATAGTGAATCAATCAGTTTAACATTCCAATCAAGTGCAAACAACACTGCATGTTGGATCACGTGACAAGAGGAATTCACAGGTCAGACTGCATGGTACAGGGAGGTTCGTGCACAATAGGGCACGTGGTGGCAAACATGAAACATGACATGGCATGAGTCGATGTTCTCTCTGGAGATTACATTCTCTGCTAGCTGCTACATGCTGCTTCTCTTTCATGCATTACACAAAATTTCTCAGTAGGTCAACCTTCTATGTTTGGAATAGAAGAGGAATTGTAAGTGAACTGGAAAAGCATTACCTGCAACCCTGAAGCTTGTCAATATCAGAGAAACACAGATCCTTGAATTGTACATAATGCTGARGTTAGACAGATCTGAAAATAAGTCTCTGTAGGCACTGGCAAAAAACAAAACAAAACAAAACCAAAACAAAACCAAAAAGACCTCACAAACAAACAAACAACTCCCCCCCCAAAAAAAACCCCAAAACAACAAACAAACCCCCCCCCCCAAAAAAAAAAAAAAAACCAAACACTTATGTCTTCTGTGTTTCCAGTCTATGCCACCAAATAGTTTTGGTATTTACATTCTGAACAAGTCATCTTTGGGGTGCAAGGAAATGCCCTGTTCACTAACAATAGTGCAAGTCAGAGAACATCTACCAAAAAATGTAAAAGTATAGATTGAAAAAGTAAATAGAGACTTAGGCTAACTTATTTTAAATTGTCTTAAAACTTGCTTCAACAAGATTTGTTATAGTTAGAAAGTGTTTTATGTTTTTGCACACTGAGACTGTGGTTGTGTTTGGAGCATTACTTCCGAGAAACTTTGGACATCCTTCTGGATTTCCAGTTTCCATAAATGTGACTGAGCCATTGTCTCATTTTGCAGGAAGCTGGCTTATAAAGAAGTTTTCACAGAGACTTGGAGTATCAGACCTGTACAAAACTGATTCAAAAACTGAAGAACAATTATCAGTAATTCAAGCAAAACTCAAAATTTATTTTTAGCCTTTAAATACACTTGGAACTTTATAGTTCATAGCTCCTGAATTGTGCTGACCTTTCTATAACGGAAAAGATTTTTTTTTTTTTTAATGAAAAGTGTGCCGTTTAAATGGAAAATGACCATGAGGGGTTCTTAACATTTTCTTTTCCCTTTCTCTGGAGGGAAAAAGAAAAGGCATAACATTCCAAGAGCAATTGAAAAAGAAGGTAAAATATTTTTATTACAGTTTTTCTCTACTTTATAAAAAACTGGTTGGTAAAGGAAGCAATACAGAATTGTCTTCTTTTGTTATTGGTCAAATATCTAAATCTCTTCTAGGGAATATTGAGAAGAAGACCACTTAAATTGAGATTTTTTTTTTTTTTTTTTTTGTAGATGTGGCTTGAAAAATATCTTAGAGATGAGCTGAATATGTCCCCAAGCCCCCCTGGTACTATTGACTAAATCCTCAGTGGCTGTCAGGGGTGCTTTGTTGTCTACATTTAGGAACTAAGTGTGCTACTGGGGAGCTGAATCCTACCTTGTAAGTGTAGTGAGTGTTTGTGTACAGGGACAACTGAAGATTGACGTATTTTCCTCCAGGTTCCTCCCTGGATCAGTCAAACTGCAGTGTAGAAACATAATTGTGTTTGCAGGCACAGGCCTTGATAAGGAGCAGGAAAGATGAGTTCATACACAGTGGCACAGGCTGTTGTCCACCTGCCTTCGAATGTGGACAGAAAAGCAGGTGTCTGTCTGTGCCCTACTGAAACATAATCATAATGAGCTGCTCCAAACTTGCTATCTAGAAATTCAGCTTACATACAAGACTTTATTGCCAGAGACTACATAACAGATTCAGTGTGCTTGCCTCACTGCTTCTCCTGCAGATATAATCCTGCAGCGTGGCTCATAGTGAGAGAGGACTTTCAGATGCTTATTGAATGCTCTGGCTTATAAAATAGCTCCTTTTCTCCCTGTTCCTTGGTTCTGGTTCCTAGAGTCTGCTGCTCAGCTGATGCTGAAGCAGAGAAAGAGATACCTCTCTGCTAACTACAGGTCTTGATATTTGTACCATTATCTGACAATGGGGCTTCCGCTGATGCGAGAGCCTAGCTATGGGACAGACATTCAGCTGAAGATCAAAGTTCAAGAATGAAAAATTCAAGGAGGAGGAGTATTCTCACTTCRCCTCTCCTCTGCCATTTTACCATATCACCATAAACTGAGCAGAAATTGCAAATGCCTGAAGATGTCCTGAGACCTGTTCTGTCCTGGACTTCTGGGTACAATGAGTACATGTAATTCTTATTGGATGTTTAACTCAGGTTGAGCCTATGTACATGTGCAGAATACTTACTCATTAATACCTTGAGTGGCTGATTGAACTGTCAGCTGCCTTCAGCCAGAATGCTGCAGAAAAATCATTTGACAAATTTTTGGAAAATCCCTCCTGATGGAAAATTCATGGAGTCCCAGGGATTTGCCTGTCAAAACCAACTGCTAGGCATTACCTAGGTGTTTCAGTGTATGCCTCGATTACCAGCCTGGGTGGAAAATCTTCCCATCCCTGAGATCCCCCCTGTGCATCTCTACACGCAGARTTTACAGTATAGGTATATAAGTTATAAAGAAAAGTAGAATTTCACCTGTGTAGACAAGGGTTTGCTGGAGGCTGATTACTGCCTTCTCTTAAGGAGGATTTCAATCATGTACATGCCTCCCTGGCTTACTGAGGAAGCTTCAATTTTTTGATGAAAAAAGTGTCATTTAGAACATATGCTATTTATAATTAATTTATTGCATCTGAAGTAAACAAAGTCCATATGTTAATTTATGCATCTTAAGGTGTATGATTTTTGTTATGCCTTCTCCAGAACCTTCTACTATAAAAAAATTAGAAAGAATAAAGAAAAAAAAAAAAAAAGACAGAATTAACTGCATTTATACATAAAAGGTGTCATTTCTTACTCTGAGATTTGCCATTCATACATTTTAAAAGTCAATAGTTATGTGGAAAAACAGTAGCTTCTGTGCCAATTTTTACTTGAATAAATTGACATACATGCCAGAGGATATAAAACTTCATGAATTTTTTTCTTTTTATGCTGCAGGATGTGTCTGGAAAATTGTGCAAAAATTATGCCATCTGGTTATCCATTTGCCCATTATCAGCCATAAAGTAAGGTGGAATAAATGTAGTTTATTCATCCTCACTAGATTCCAACTAAATCAAAAGTGCAATTTGTTTGGTCTAGTATAGTAAGATATGTCTGCTGGGATTGATTAAAGTAAAAATACTGAGTGCCACAATCCTAGAGTGTATTTCAACATCAAAGATGTTTCATTTAGTTATTTGAATACAATATGAAGATAAAACCACTGTGTAATGCTAAATCCTTCGGACCAAAAATGCCTGTAAATTAATTTACACACATAATAATTCCAGCACGCTGGAGTGTCATGGTCTGACAGATTTAGGAATTTTTATTTGAAGTCACTAATAAATAATTTCTGTGCTGCAAAAAATAGTTTTCAACAAATTTTATATTAGTACCGTAGAATTACAGCACCTATTACCCATGACTGAAAGAGAGTATTTGTTGGAGAAATTATAGATTAATTGCCCAGCAGATATTAATTTCTATAATGCTACTGAAAATGAAACAGCTACAGCATAACCATTGAAAATATGATCCATTTCTATCTTTGACATATCAAATAGTTTTATTTCAAGTGCCAAATTCTTCATTTTGAAATACTTTCTTCATATGAACAGCTTTTCAGAACTGGAACTTTCTGAAGTAGTTAGGCTTTAAAAAACCTAATGAAGTCGTTCCTAAATTTATCTTTGGAAAATATATGTTAGTTGGGATGGTATTCACCTCACAAACAAGTAACCACCCAAAAGCTAGTATTGCAAGTTGGCTAGATAACTTTAAAAAACATGCAAAAGAAACCCCAAAAATCCACTCACGGAATAAAAATGAGAATTATTATTTTAGATAGCTTGAAAATTTTGACATAAAATTTATTTTTTTGTGGTTTCTTTATCAGAGAATCAAATGAAAAACTATGATTGTGAAAATTTTATTTACCTCCTTTGACTTTTAGCACTGCAGGGGGCGTGTACAACTCAAATATCAAAGGCTAAGCGTCTAATTTCTCTTCTGTTTAATTTAAAGAGAGTATAATAAATTCCTGAAAGAACTTCTTCCATCCAGCCACTAGATGAGTTTCTATAGGTTGGACTCTATGCTATAATTCCGGAGAATCTTTGCATTATTTTTGGTTTCAACAATTTTGAAATATTGTGAAGTCAAATAAAGTCCTCTTTTTACAGAGTGGAGAAAAAAGAATATTTCTCTTCATCTGCTATCAAACCACGACAGCATCCCATCTTTGTGGAAAACTGAGACGTGTAAGGCTAAATATGTGCTTAGCACCTAGTGCTCATTTCTTGCACCTATTTTAGGCTCTAGGTTGTGACTGTCACTATGACAGTCCTGTACAAAACAGGAACTGGTGACTACTTTGCACTCAACTAATCAAATAATTTTCCAGATTGCATGAACCACTACATTTGATACATAAACAGTCCGTCCTCCTGCACTGCAAGACAGGCCAGTGGGGAAGAAGACTGGCCTGTCTGAACACCTTTGCCTGGGAAAGGAGAGTTTTTTCCTTTGGAAGGACAGTTATCACCATGATGAATCTCCATCTTTTGTTTGATACAGAGGGAAACATAGTGACAAAGGATGAGGTACTTAATGACTTCTTTGACTCAGATTTTAAGTTGTTGTCAGGGTACCCAGCTCCCTGAGCTGCCAGTCATCCTAGAGAACAGGGAACGGGTGTGGAACAAAAGTCCCACAATCCAAGGGAAAATGGTCAGCAACCTTCTACACCAGCTAGACACATGCAAGTCTATGGGGCCAGATGGAATAAACACAAGAGTACTCAGAGAGTTGCAAAAGTGCACAATGAACCAGCTTCCACAATTTACCAGCAGTCCTGTCTAACTGGAGAAGTCCCAGTTGACTGGAGGCTGGCAAATGGGATTCCCATTTAGAAGAAGGGCTGGAGGGAAGTTTTGAGAAGCTGAAGGTCTTTCAGTCTGACCTTGGCTCTGGGTAATGTCATGGGGCAGATCACCTGGAGTGCTATGACGCAGCACGTGCAGGACAAATAGGAGATCAGGCCCAGCCAGCATAGATTTATGAAAGGCATGTCCTGCTTGCATTCAGGCTGTGGATATTGTTGATCTGGACTTTAATAAAGCTTTTGACAAAATTTTCCCCTGGAGAACCTGGCTGCTGAAGGCTTGAATGGGTGTACACTCTGCTGGGTAAAAACTTGTCTGGATGACCAGGCCCAGAGAGTGGTGGTGAATGGACTGAAATCCAGTTGGTGGCCAGTCACTAGTGGGGTTCCCGAGGGCTCGGTGTTGGTGCCAGTCCTGTGTTATATCTGTACAAATGAGCTTAACAAGGAGATCAAGACCACCCTCGGTCAGTTTGCAGTCGACACCACATTGGTCAGGAGTGTTGATCTGCTATAGGGTAGGAAGGCTCTGCAGAGGGATAGATCTATGGACCAAGCCCAGCTGTATGAGGTTAAACAAGGTGAAGTACCAGGTGAAGGACCTGCATTTGGGTCGCAACAATCCCATGCAGCCCTACAGGCTGGGGAAAAGAACAGCTGGAAAGTGGCCCAGATGAAAAGGATCTGGGGGTGTTGTTTGACAGCCATTTGAACATGAGCCAGCATGTGCTCAGGTGGCCAAGAAGGCCAATGGCATCATGGCATCAGCAATAGTGTGCCCAGAAGGACCAGGGCAGTGATTGTCCCCCTGTACTTGGCACTTGTGAGGCCATACTTGAATCCTGTGTCCAGTTCTGGGCCCTCACTACAGGGAAGGACACTGAGGTGCTAGAGTGTGTCCAGAGAAGGGCAAGGGAGCTGGTGAAGGATCTGGAGCACAAGTCTGATGAGGAGCAGCTGAGTGTGATGGGGTTGTTTAGCGTGGAGAAAAGGAGGCTGAGGGGAGACCATATCACTCTCTACCTGAAAGGGGGTTGTAGGTAGTGGTGGTGGTGGATGGGGTGGCTTCTTCTCCCAAGTAGTGAGTGGTAGAACAAGAGGAAATGGCCTCAAGTTGCTCCAAGAGAGGTTTAGATTGGATGTTAGGAAAAATTTCTTCATGGAAAGGGTGGTCAGGCATTGGAACGGGCTTCCCAGGGGAGTGGTTGCGTTACCATTCCTGGAGATTTTTAAAAGACATGTAGATGTGGCACTTAGAGAGGGACATAATTTAGTGGTGGATTCGGCAGTTAATGGTTGGGCTCGATGATCTAAAGCATCTTTTCCAACCCAAACTATTATGTGATCCTATGTGAATATTGTTATATGCCACTGCTTTCTGAAAACTGCATTTAAGGAGAAAARCTGTAGAGAAGTGCTTCAAGTTTTGGACAGGAAGTATTTACTGATTTTATTAGTGGTCTAGGACAGGTAAGTTTAAAAGCAGATGCCTTTTGATTATTTTAATTTCCARTTTTCTATTAAATAGCATGAATATTAGCCATTAGCCATAACCACCAGTGTTTTAAAATATGAAAGTATTGAGATATAATTTTAGGGAGACACCCTTAACAGATATGGGAAATATGTAAATTATGACTGGCATTGGTTATATTTGAAATTAGTAAAACAGTGACCTGCTACCATGGTCTTGTCTCAGTTTGTAAGGATTCCCTGCCAATAAGGACAAGAGAACACAGTCTTACACTGTGCCAGAGGAGGTTCGAGTTGGATATTGGGAGGAATTTCTTCACAGAAAGGGTGATTGGGTGTTGAACTGGACTGCCCAGGGAGGTGGTGGAGTCACTGACCCGATGTGTTTAAGGAAAGACTGGATGTGGCACTTAGTGCCATGGTCTAGGTGACGTGGCGGTGTCCGGTTATAGGTCGGACCTGACAATCTCAGAGGTCTTTTCCTCAACCTAATTGGCTCTGTGATTCTGTGAATATCCACGTAACACTGAGCCAACACAGACAGCACGTTTGTACCAACCCGACCTACAGTCTGATTTACATGAAGTTGTTGCCAAATCCTATTTTCAGATTAATCCTTGCTCATCATGGTGTTGTGCTACTTCACAAAGACAATATTGTTTTTGAATTTGTTGGTCTTAAGAGATCAAGCCTCTCTCCTATCCAAATGAAAATAAATTCAAGTGATACTGATTTTTCTTTCTGTGTCAGTGGCTCAAGAAGGGAATGAAAAACAAACTTGCTGACACTTGAATTTATTTAAGACACAGAAGAAATATCCTTACATGCTATTAGCAGTATATCGCTATAAGAATAATTCATCTGAACAGTTTCTCATGGAGAAGTATACTTTTACATTTTACAGAAGAGGTAATAAAATGATACATCTTTTGTTTTTTATGTCATCTCTCAGAACTAATAAAATATTTTAATCTAAATGAACCAACCAACTCTAAACAAACAAGCAAATAAAATTGCCCACAAGAGAAGAAAATGTTCAAGGTTATTTTAAAATATGTATTTTTGCTTTTGCTATTCTTTATTTAAGTTTCTAGGCTTATGAGCGGAGCATAGATCCTGTTTTTGTGAGGTTGTTTTGCCATGATATCTGTCAGACACTGCCTTGCATTGGCTGTTCAAGTACTGCCTGCTGCTGTATGTTAGGGTAGTCAGTTCTGCTGTCTGACATGAAATGGTTTGTATTTAGGGGTTTGATTGTATTTCTTGGATGCTTTGTGAGACACAGCCTAGAAAGGGACAAAACAAACACTACTGCTTTACAGATCAGTTTGTTGTGTTAAAACTACTTACTAATGCTCTATAAGRGTAGGTACATCATGTTCCAAAGGGAAACAGCTGAAAGGCTATCATCTGAAAGACAAAGCAGTGCAGATGTTGAAGATAGCTGATAAAGGCACCCTAGCTAATGCAGAACTGACCTTGAAAACTTTTCAGTTACTTGTACTGTCATACATAGGTATTAAATAACCTGAAACTGTCACCCATAAGCCAAATCTTCCTCCATAAATTGGGCAGCAGCAGTCTCGTACGTACAGATGCTGACAATGCTGTTGCAGGCCATACTTCCTTCTGGCACCTGCTACTTCTTACTCTGCCTACAGCAGCGACTACTACTGCTTGCTGGCATACTTTGTGTGAGCTGCCCTTTTAAAGGGGCTCTTCCCCTTCCTCACAACTCRAGATGATTGTACAGCTCCCAGTTAAATGATCTTGCTTGATATACCACAGAAAAATCACACATGAGTGAGGCTGCTCTTTTTTCTGCTTACCTTTGTCAGCTTGAGAGTGAGGATTTTCTGGTCTTTTCTAGCACCAAAGGAGTGCAAGTCTTACTGAAGTCTCACTGACTTCATTATCAATACAGAGGTTCTCTTTTTACCACTGATTCATGTAGAAAGAAAAGACGAAGCCCACAGAGAAATGTAATGAGTAAACTAACCCACCATAGATTCGAAATTTCAGTAATTGTAGAAAAAATTACAATTTCACAGAATTCTYCACAGCCTGAAGTATAAAATGTTCATTCCCATCAAAGGATACTCACTGGAAAAAGTCATCAACTTTATTAAAATTTATCTGAATATACTTTTATGTCTCTTTTTAGCAAGATGGAGTCGATAAATGTGATAGACATCTAGAAGTGTTACATATTTGAATATTGTTTTGCTATGTACGCATCAATTGCCTTTAACCACATGGTTCTGAGCCAGCACCACAACAGTTAGGATCTCAACATGTGGTGGCAAAGGACAAATAAGTAAATAACAGAGGCTAAACTGGGKTTTTTTTCTAAACAATGAGATATTTTAAAATTAGAAACAACAGGGAGCATATCTGGATATGCAACTGCTCTTTGTGACTACCAAACTGAATCATATCAGGTGTACTGTATAATACAGCAGATGTCTCGCTCCTTTAATACAACTGTGGATTCTGAACTGTATCTTATTTGGACTCGAATTCACAACATGATCTATTGCTAAATAGCTCTGTATTAGCTAAATGAGTTCCATATACATAATATGAGATTTATTTGAAGATCAATGTCCAGGGAAGATAATAGCTTCCCCAATGGTTAAACAAAGCAAGAAAAAAATACAAAACTCAATTTGTAAATTAATAAGCAAATTAAAAGAAAAATAAAAGACACACCACAGCAAAAGATTGTGACTGCTAAAGTTTGGACATTGTGTCTGCGTAACATCATAAATTTTAAGCAGATATTATGCAGCTTAAAGTAAAAAAATTGCCAGTGACAGTAAAAAGCAGACTTCCACGCATATGTAATAGGAAGCTGCCTTTCATTAAGAACTGTAATAAACAAGCATGGCAATGATCCACACCATAGTCATCATATAAATGTTTGTCTCATAACATTCCTCATTAGCAAAGACTTTTCATTCACAATTAAAAAGTATAGGAAGGCTTACTAGTGCTGAATTTGTTACCATTCTGCTATTTCAGTACCAGAGTTGATAAAGCAGTCTAATATAGAAAAGAAAAAGAAAGCTGTCAAAGGAATATTTCTGCCTTTTACCAGATGGTGCACACCTTGCCTTTTTAGTGATTTGAATTTAAAGAGAAAAGGATATATTTCTAACTACCTATAGGCTGCAGAATTCTTAGACATATTTGATTTAATATTAATACAGTATGTTTTACCAGATGATTTATTTGATGTACTAAGTAATTTATTTAATCCAGTATCTTGCATGTAATACATGACATACCTACTGTGACAGACAATATATCTAATTCAATAAGGCAAAAGTTTAATTCTACAGCTTCTTTGCTTTTCTGAATCTTCTGAATAAAGATATATTTTATTGAAGCATTGAGTATTAATTTCAGTTTAAACAATTTCAAATCCAGTATTATGCATATTAAGAAAAAGTAAACCTATCTCAAGAGTGAAGAGAAAAAAGAGAACATAGCAGTCATGTAAATGTGCTTGCATACAAACCACTTGGCTTCAATATGCTACTCTTGATAAGTGATATTTGTAATTAGGAATATTTCAACAGCTGCTTGTATTCATGAAAATATCAGTAATTTTTAAAGTGCTTTGAATTTATGTTCACATTCTCTTATTGCTCATTAGTTAAAAATAATGTCGTGTAGCTGAGGAACAGAAATATCATGTATCCATTCACATGCACTGAATTGGCAAAGATATTTGTAATTTACCTGTGATCTGGAAATTGACACCTAAACTGTTTGAAGTATAACTAAGACATAAATGCTACATTTGTAGACATCATAAATTATGTCAAAAGACAGACAAAAGCTTCTGGCTGCTTTTCAGTGAGATTTTATCAATATATCTTGGTTCTTTGGTGCATTACTTTAAGCAAAGTTGCATGGAATGACACATTTTGAAAGAACTTGTAATCTTTGAATTATATTTCTTTCTGAATCACAAACATTTGCAGAATTGGATTTTTGAAAAATTTGAGATAGAAAAATGCTGGTCAAACAACATAAATTTAGAGCATGAAAACCATTCAAGGCAGCAGGAAAGAGACTAACAAAATTCTAACTGGGATGGGAAAGTTCAGTTTTGAAAGAGCACATTTTCTTTTAATGGGGTAGCAAAAATAAAGCATTTGCTGACTTCTTTTTTTAAATGAGTTTTACTTCAGCCTTTGTGTATTGGCCTGAAATATGGTAACAATACCTTCATGTGTACTTGAGAAAATTGGGTCTCAGAATTTTTTAATCACAATTTCTCCATCAGAACAACAGCACAGTAGTTCAAACATACAGCATCAAATCCTCTCTCCATATAATGCTAAAAAAATTGGAATTAAGTGGAATGCAAGCTGTYGGATCAATAAACTCATTCCACATCCCCAATTGGATACATGACATTTACTATATTTTACTTGTGGAACCAGCAGATTCAAACTCTAGAGTATTTCTGAATTTATTCCTTCAGCTTGATGCCACTAAAAGAGAGGTAAATGGAAAGCCTAAGTTCCAGTCTCCCTTGATCAAGGCTTACAGATGGAGCACACTCCTAAGAGTGGGTTTGTTGAGGAGCTGTTTTTATGCCATCATAGTAAAATCTGTATACATGTTACACCTAGCTATTAGACTAAGTATTGAATAATACACACAAAGAAGCAAGATTCAAGTCCCTCACCTATATTCTATAAAATTAAAACTGAATGAGATTTTATTCATTTGTCATTTATAAGTCAGAGAACTTTTATTTAAGTCAAAAAGTAAACGATTTATACAGAAGTCAGGATCTCTCCTGGTGAAGTTGTGTCAAATGATTAAAAAAAAAAAAAGGCATAAAATCTAGTACCAAAAGGGTCTCTGAATGTCTGTCATGCTGCTTAGGAAGCTTTCCTAGAAATGGTAAGTCATGGCCACCAGTCACCCTTCTCATTCTGACACATATATTGCACATATTCTGTAATTACTAGACCAAATCCTCTCAGGGGATAAAAGGAACTGAGTCAGATTTTTCTAATAGCTGAGTGAGCGATTAAATCACTGTATAGAAGAGAGGAAGGGAAATCGCAAACGTACCATTGTCTTCTTTCTGCACTTGCTTGTAGGAATATTTAAATACTGACATATTTCAGGCATGAGGTAATACTTTGGCTACTCAATAAAACACTATTCTGGAGGGTGACCATGGAAACCTGATAAAATTTGGTGATAAAAATTAAATATATGAAATAAAACATTCTTTCTCAATGGTTATTGGGCAAAGCCTTTTAATCCTAATTTTGGATACAAGTAACTGAATTGGTATAAAAATCCTCCTTAGGCTTCTCTCTTCTTTTTTTGGTCTTTGCCATTAGATCTTGTAAAAGAAAGTGATGCAATCAGGCAGCAGCATCTTCTGGTTCATTTAAATATAAATGTAGAAGTAATTCTTTAAAACCACTTAGAAAAGGCTAGAAAGCCTCACAGATAATGGCTTTTGGAAAATGGTGCTTTCTACAGGTCAGTGGGTTAGCCTGCCAACTTGCAGTTTCCGTCTCATTTAATATTATATATTCTTCATGTAACCCTTAATCACAGTCAAATCCACCCAGGCACAGAAAACATCCAACACTGAAAAAGAACATCGGCAGCTCTATTATATCCTGCTGAACAGATATACAAAATCTCCAGATGATAATCTTAAAAACATCAGACTTTTTAATAACAATTTTCAAGATTTCAGAAGACTAATGAATGCTTTGAATATTTGAGCAAATCCTGGCTGACAATTAATGTTACTGAATTTCCATTTAATAAGTGAATGATACTTTTATTTACTTTTATTTCTTAGAATAAAGGAACTGAAATCCTTTAATTATTTGGGACAGTAAGAACACAAATACACATATCTTCTCCCTGTGCTTTATTCAAAAAAACCTGACAATCCAGTTTTCCTCCTTTCAGCTAAAAAAGACTTTCTGCATTCAAAAGTGTTTTCACTAAATATTTGCAAATTGGATGTTCCTATGGACTAGTATCAATGAAATAATCCTTTTTACTGTGTAATTGTATTTGATAGGTTATGCTTCGCACAGATTTTTCTGTCCTTTAAGCAGTGACTTATACTGTAGAGTTGTTTTTCTGAAATCAATGACTGTATATGTAGCACAAAATAATACTTAGCACCAGTAAAGCTTGAAAAAGCTAGCACATAATGACTAATATATTTATTTCTATGTCAATGCCTGTCTGGAATTAATACATTAAATATTAAACTTTTTAAATAATAGATATATCAATTTGAAAATAAATGTACTCCATGCGCTTACTTCTCCTGAGAAAGAGACACTCCTCATTTCTTTCTTTGTATTTTAAGTGCTGCACACTTCTGATGTGGTCTAAGAATTATTTTTTCTCTACTGAGAGACAGGGACCACAGCCTCTAGCTATATAAACTTTTGCATTAGTGATGTTAATATTCTGCTACCAATGCAACTAAGAGAGGATATGCTTTCATTGACATTTCCCTTTGAAGTGAAATCCTAAAGCTTTAATTTTTATTAATGCAAATCCCTGCTAAAAAATACCTTATCCCTGGTCACATATGAGGCACTATAAGATCTAAAGACATCTTTGCTTTCAGACTTCAGTATTAAACAGCTTCTGCCTGCAATCACACCACCTTAGGCTCTGATAATGTTGGCTTTTATAATACAGAATAGGGAGRGACTAACTGCTACTTGAAAAGGAGACTTCCAAATAAAATTCTAAACTTCTGGAAGTTGGTGAAAGAATGATGGAGTGCTTTACGGAATAAGAACCTGCAAAGAATTAAAAATCCAGGAAATGCTCACAAAAAATTTGTATGATGGCTGGAATACTGCAAGGTTGACAGAAGAAGATAAGGAAATGGTGGTTTCCCAATGAACACATTACTTGCAAATTCACAATTACATGTCGGAAAGCTGTGATGTGTCCTGGCTATTTTTTACTGGTATAAAATAAAATAAATCCTTACGATTTTCATATGATTAAAATAAAAGCAAAGKTCAAAGACCAACATCCAAATCAACATTATGCAAAGACACAATGCAGCTGTCAAAAGTTACATTTTGTAGAATAGGATATAGAACACAGTACCAAATTCTGTCTGCAATTCTATTTGATCTGATCATGTAATAAAAGTTTGCAATTGTTCAGGGCATCTTACCAACACTTTGCAAAAGCCTCTGACCTGCTACCTAATGAGAACTGCTGTTGCTACACTGTTTCTCCACATTTGCCAGTCTAACCTAGATGCTTTCTACTTCTCTGGGACTTTAAAATATTAAAATATGAAATATAATATACATACAAAACAATAGAGGCAGATTGAATTTCGGCCTCTGGAAATTAAGTTTTCTTACAACTTTATTAGATCAGCTGAATTCTGCAATGACCTCTCAGCTGATGTAGACCAGGTTAATCCACAGAAGTCTAATCACCCTAAAGGGTGATTGCACAGGGCTGGCAGAAAGCCGGCAGCACTCAGCATCTTCTTTGTTCATCACCACCATGTACTATTCAGTCAGCTTGGAATGTGGACAGACCAAATGATTTCCTGATTATAAAGAACAGAATTGATAAGCCTTCCAGATGAAGAGTTTTTCCTCTAGCATGACTAGTGTCAACTCTGTACTGGAAGCAAATAAAACCATCATTCACTTGCTCAATGGAAAGTTCAGTAACATAACGACAAATTTTGCAAACAAATACTTGTCTGTGTAAATTATGGCTGTAAACCACTAAAAATTTACCCAAAGGTATCTTGGGGTGATTTTATGATAATACTGTATTCCCCTATCATCTGCTTTATGCCCAGAAATGGGTCCCATAGCTTTAAGCTGGGTCCAGGAGAGGGGAGAGAGAAGCCAGGTGAATTCTTCAGCACAGTTTCTGTTCAAGGACTCACACACTCCCCTGCATTCTCACCGCTGCAGAGCTGAGGCAGCACCTTCCTGCTTTTAGCTAGCCTGTTAGCTGAGGCAAGGAATTTTCCCAGGACTGCATACCGAAATCCTCCGGTGGCTACTTTTTCTTCTTCCTCTTCCTCTTCTTCTTCTTCTTCTTCTTCTTCTTCTTCTTCTTCGTCTTCTTCTTCTTCGTCTTCTTCGTCTTCTTCTTCTTCTTCGTCTTCGTCTTCTTCTTCGTCTTCTTCTTCTTCTTCGTCTTCTTCTTCGTCTTTGTCTTCGTCTTCGTCTTCTTCTTCGTCTTCTTCGTCTTCTTCTTCGTCTTCTTCTTCTTCTTCTTCTTCTTTTCTTCTGGAACTGTTCGGCCCAGCTGTGATCTGAGAATCAGATCATCGGACCCCGTGGACCAGCAGGGAGGCTGCGGGGATGCAACATCCCGGCCCAGGCCTTCAGAGGAGCCAAGCCAGCTACAGACAGAACTCTAAATCCACCAGCTTTCTCTGCATTGAGGAGGTTTATTATCTAACATTACTCTTTTTTTTTTTTCTTTGCCCTGCCGGCTCTCTGCTTGTTAAATAAATTGGTTTTTTCACTTTCATCCAAGAAATTCCTTTCGTATTGCTGGGGGAGGGAGTGCTGAAACCTGCCTTCTTATGAGGAGATGTTTATTACAGGACATTTCCTCCTAAACTTGTCTCAAACTGAGAAAAAAGGATCAGATACATTCAGGCCCTTTGAGAGGGCCGAGTCTGTCTCTGACAGAATAACCATGTTTTATGGTCAGCTGCTGCACACATATATGTGTTTAGTGTTCTGCTGAGCTACACAGTTATTCTACATGAGGAAAAGAGAGCAACATGCTTTTTATTCTCTTAAGTGTGCTTAGAAGGACATTTTCCAGTAACTTACAGCTTTCCCACGGGTGTTGCAGCATTTTGTTCCTCTGCGGTATACTTTTATACACTACTTCACAAATGAGAGCTTGACTCTTACAGTCTCTGAGAGAAACAAGCTATTTTGAGGTACTTCATCATGATCTAATGAGTGGAAACACACTGATCAATATTTCTTTTGTAGGATGTACAATGTATGCTAAAATTATCTTTGAAGGAATTGTAATAAATTCAGAATTTTGACAGTAACAAAACTTCTCAAGTGACATAGCACATACTGTTTTATATATTACTGTTGTCTCTTCTTCCTTTTTTTTTACATATTAATGAAACATGATTTTTTAACAGTATTGGCTTGATTTTTTCTTCTTAAAGTATGAGGAACTTCTACTTTAGCTAGTGTTGSATTAGGAATGATTAGTCAAATTCTCATTTTTTTTCAAGAAGAAAAAAAAGTTTATTTAATTTACCTTATTGGCAGACAGAGATGTAAAATTCAACAACAAAAAAACCAAAACCCCACCAAAAAACCAGGAGACATAGTAAAGGGTGGTCAGTAAGCATTTCCTGGCTGAGACATTGTATGTAAGGAAAAAAGCCCCAAACATTACCACGACTATGAGCCACAAGTGCCCAACAACGTCTGTAAGTGAAGACATTCGGACACTTCAAATGACCACTGACTCTGGTAACTCTGCCTTGGCATATTGTCCCAGACTTTTGTGAGACTAACTTTCTGTAGTTCCAGCTTCAGAAACATGCTGTAATGATCCTATTTATAAATTAATCTGCCTCCTGTAAAAACAGAAAGGGTGATTAACAAGAATAGTACCCCTCATTTATTCCTAAATTAAAAAAACTCACACACTTGAAAGATTTAGTCAAACTCATTCAAAGGAAAGATATCAATGTCACACCAGATTTATAATAAACACAGTGAACAGAAAAGACTTTCCATCCTTGTTTTAACAGCTATTTATGCTGCAGCACTTGTTTTGCCACTTCAATTCCTGTCTTGCTAGCACGTTGCCTAGCTCTAAGCACACAGATGTATAGCTGTCCCTTAAAGACCTGTGTCACTACAAAAGCTTTCAAATAAGGTTTTAGGAGAGGGATTTGACCTTAACACACTTTGCCAATATCATCCATAGTTCAAAAGCTGAAGTTGAAGACTAGTTAACCTTCCAGTAACACATGCTGTTCTCACTTCTGGCAATATGTTATAGCCCTGGCTTGGTGAACAGTAAATTTTAGAAGAAAGTCTTATTCAAGAGCTGGATATATTTAGCATGCTACTGGGAGCTCTGTCCAAATGATACATTGAGTCATTGGAACAAGCATTACAGAAGCTGATTTAGTGGTAAATACAAGTTAACAGTGCAAATACTCCCCAGAAAGAGTTACTTTCTACACTTTTTTYCTAAGATTACTTTGCAACCCCTGCCCTTATTCCAGAGCCCTAAGTGTCTTTGCATAACATATATGTTATGTATATCAAAAGCTTTAGCCTTTGGGAAAATACTTGCTGAATTTACTGCAGTATCTGCAGTGATACCATTCTGTTCACTGGTAAAGTGCCATTCTCATATAGGCAGTAAAGATCTAGGAGAGCAGGTACTTTGTTAAAGTCAACTTAATTTAAACATACACATACGCATTCCTGATGTGTGAACTCTGAAATGTGAAAGATATTAACTGTTGTATTATTACTAATTAACACAGCGGAGGTGCTAATTGATGAGAAGTTCAACATGAGACAGCAACATGAACTTGCAGAAAGGCAACTGTATCTATCCTGAGCTCCATCCAATGCAGTGTGGCCAGCAGGGTGAGGAAGGCGATTCTGCCCTTCTGCTCCACTCTAGAGACACCCCACCTGGAGTGCTGCATCCCACTCTGAGGGCACCAGCACAAAAAAGATTTGTTGGAGCAAGTCCTGAGAAGGGCCATGAAGATGATCAGAGGGCTGGAGCACCTCTCCTATGAAGACAGATTGAGAGAGTTGGGGTTGTTCAGCCTCGAGAAGGGAAGAGTCCAGGGAGAATTTACAGCCTTCCTACCTAAAGGAGAATGTACAAGAAAGCTGAAGGGGGACTTTTCACACAGGTATGTAATGACGGACAAGGGGTGATAGCTTAAACTGAAAGAGAATATACCTAGATTAGATATTAGGAAGAAATTTACTGTGTGAGTGTGATGAGTCACTGGAACAGGTTGGTCAGAAAAGTTGTGGTTGCCTCAGGCCAGGCTGGGTGGGCCTTTGAACAAACTGGTCTAGTGGAAGGTGCCCCTGCCCACGGCAGAGGAGTTGAAATGAGATGATCTTTAAGGTCCCATTGAGCCTAAATTATTCTGTGATTCCATGATCTAACACAGGAAGTTAGATATCAGGTGGGCTATTCAACATACCTAACCAAAACAGAAACTTTCAAAACTACCTTTGCATGCCAGCCTGCTTCACGCTGTTATCTAATGTTAATATCTTCTAAAATATTACTGATGGGCTATAAGTGTGCATTTTCTACATAAATGGGAATTTCACCATTTAGACATTTACAATATTATGACTTCTGCATTCTTTAAAATTTGGAAATGTGTGTTTGTGTGTGTGTGATGTACATTTGTCCTTATATAGGAGGAAGATACAATTGAATATCCATGACCAGTGTCCAATTAAAAAAAAATAAAATTACACCTTTAAAAACTGGATATTTTGGAATAAAAATATATTATTTCTTATCCCCCTTTTATAGAAAAATAACTTGGGTTCCTGTGGGGTTTTTAAATTTTTTTTTCCAGCTTTAGTGTTATCAACAAACAAACAAACAAATTCAAATGAATACACATATTAATTATCAAATTTACATTAATTGCTCTCAGCAGACAAAGATAATTTTGATTACATCTATGCCTTGCTGAACACTTGTGAAGAAACTTAAAAGATTTACAGGAAAGACAGAAAGCCACAATGTAACCAATAATTTTTAYAGCCTGAGTTACTTTGCTGCCACAAAGAAGAACAGACATAAGTTTTCACCTGTGTTTGACTATGCGAAATTTGTCTGCATAGATTAGGAAATTAGGACTACAGAATTCACATTTTTTACCCCTTTATGATTTTATGCTTGATGGTATTGTGGAATTCTAAGCACAAGTTTAAAAATAAAATCATAGTTCATTGATAAGTCAAAATTACTTCTATGATATTATTTCTGTTCCTTTAGAATAAGTAAGAAAATATTTGAGGAGTTCTTGTTTAATTTTCTAAAATTAGCTTATTCTTATTGTCAAAACTTTTTATCTTGATTATATATCAGACACGGTTTGCGATCAGAAAATCAGTTCAAATTGCTAATTGAGTTTCCCTCTATTCTTACTAAGTATTTTGACTATTCCAACTCAGCTTCCTGAAAACTTGCATGAATCTATAAATTAATTTACTATAAATATTTTTTTTTTCAGATAAGATTTTCCTAGTGAAAAAAACCACCATGACTAATCAACCACCATCACGACAGATTGACTTACAATGATAAGTATTATCTTTCCATCATTGTCTCAGACTGTATATGTTTGGTTTTGATTTGATATGTGTTCCAAGCATTTTCTGTTAGTTTTCTAAACCCATTTTTTAGTATAGACAACATACCTTTAGCTATGAAATACACAGTTTCAAGGTCAATTTTAAAATTGTACTTGGAGACATTGCTTATTTTTGCCAGGCCGACTTTGTCCTTTAATCATCATTAGCGTATATTAAAAAAAGAAATTAAAAGGTTTGTGAAGAAATAAAGTTTACTGTTAAGATTATTTATAAAGCATTTGACAGAAACTAAAAAAACCAAACAACTGAGTGAGTACAGCTGAGTTAAGTCAAATTTTTGGATCAAATTACTAATTTTATGGAAGCTAAAAGGAAAGAACTAGAGTGCTTTGACACTTAATCTCTGCTTTCCTAAATAATCTTTAAATCAGGAAGAGGAATCCAGATTCCTCCCCTCTCAGGCAAGTGTCCAACAAACCAGACTCCTCTGATGTTATCCCTCTCATTTAGCAGTATATCTATTACATTAAGATGCTTAGAATGTGCTTTGATTAAACTAAATTTTCATTCATTGGTAAAGATTTTTGCTATAAAGTACCATCCATCTCACTCAAAGTACTTCTTAGCATACTATGGAATTGCAGCCAGCTRATGGCAGCTTCCTCTTCATCCTACCTAGTCCAAGAGCCAAATCATCAAAACTAAAGGCCTATTTTCTTGCATTACTGAGAATTTTCTTGCATCTGATATTTTTTCCCAGTTGGTTCCATGTTCACATTATCTCTCCAGATCTTACGTTTTCTAATGCTGCATCATCACTGAACTCCCCATGTTTGTTTCTCTTTAAAATTTTGATTTATGTCTTAGGAAGTGTGCTATGAAGTTTTATTTTGTTCTAGTTTGCTCTCAAACTCTAACATTTTAGTGTCATAGAAGACTAATGACGGTTATAACAAATCTATGTTTCAACCCATGTAAAATGTCAATTGCTTAGTCAACTAAATGTTTTGGGGTTTTATTGATTTGCCAACAATAACACATGCTAAAAACCACTCCAAAGGCTTCATGATAGCTCATCATGCCTCTTAAAACTCAATGCTGCACAAAACACAGTARCTAATATTCCCATCACATATTCTCCTCTATGACAGTGTTAAAAATGATCTTTCAAAATTAAATGTTTTCTGAGGTTTTAAAAATACACTGTTATCAATGTACTTAGAAGGTAAAGAATTTTTAACATTTTAATAATGACTAATATTACATAGAAGCAAACATTACAACCAAGCAATTACTTCTCCTTTCTTGGATCAGTCAACAGAATTTTGTTTGCACCATATTCTAATATGTAGGGGTATACATAGGAAGATTGATGTTAAGTTTAAGTCACACTTTTTAGCACATCACTAAGGCTGGATATCATTGAAACCAGTGAGATGGTAAACAAGACAAGAATACTTTGGATAACCAATCTTCAATTGCAATTTTAATTCTCATTCAGGTGAGAACCTAGATGCATTTCTTTAAGCAGGCCAGGGTGATGCCTTAGGTTTTAACTTTTATATTTTTCAAATTCTGTACTGCTTAGTGTGTAACCCTGAAGTTTCTTGTAGCCTGTTAATTTCTGCTCTCTTGTGCTAGGTAGACATAACATAACCTCTCCGGGCCTGCTCTTCAAGGACACCCAGACCGTCCTAGGCCCAAAAAGTATAAASCAAAAGCCTTTGAGAGGGGAGCAAGCTGAGGGGAATTACATCATTAAACTGAAGCTTTAATTGGAGAATTAACCCTGATATGCAAATGAACCAAACTTATAAAAGTGTGAAGAACTTGTGACCTGTCCTCCGTCTTGGGCTCCATCTTGGCAATAGCCTCTGGCTCCCCAGGGTGAACCTTTGAATGCCTTTCAAATAAATACCTCACTACCTACCTTATTCCCTTACTCCTGTCTAGTCTCTGTTTTTAGGTGGCCTCTCAAGGCATCAAGGGATGTCACTAGTTTCTTAGTTTCATTGAAATTAATATCTTAAAGTTGTTATATATCAGCTCCAATCCTCCCTTGATGTTTGGTCCCATCGATTCCAGAGGAGGATTCAAATCTTTGGGAAGCTAGAAACCTCCACTTTGTTGGTAGGAGGCTAAAGATAAGTGCTCTTTCATTGATTTAGATTAATCATACAGAAGCTCTATAGATTTTTCTATCTTTTGTAATTATACATAATACTTTGAGATGACCTTAAGACTAGGAAAATCCTACTGTAATCACCTGCTTACCACTGGCATTTAAGCAAACACAAAACACTTCACAAAGCTCAAAATGTTCTGTAAATTTCCTTTCAGAGGTACAATGGAAATAGTGAAATACTTTTGTGTTTTACATTGTACTTAAACTCTATCCTCACTACTATATGCAAATCCACTTTAGAACATGTATTCCAGCTGGATATTTAAGGGATTTTGAAAATTCATTCCCTTGGGGATGAAAGTTACAGCCAGAACTAGACCTGCGTAAAAAATATTTAATAAATGCAGGCAAGTCTGCCAGGTATAGTCCTTTCAAACAATTGCTGATTTTATAAATTTGTTTACATACAAATTATTACAGTTCATGTTGMTAACTCAATCAAATAAAAATTAATCTCAAAAATGAATTGGCTCAATTCAATATACTAGAAAATCTTTTTTCCTCATGTAGCCAGTCAGTCATTTTTTTTAATTAAAATGTGACAACCAAACTATTTCATATTTCATCAAACAATTTAAACTTTAAAAGATAAATGACATAAATGTTTAGTGCATTTTGTTAGCATACAACCTGAAATTATTTTTAAATAATCCCTTTATTATTATGTGTTAACTGCTAACTAGTCAGAAAGCCTATTTCTTGCCCAGTTCTCAGTTTGAAYGGATGACTTTTCCCAAGGCTGACTGAAGGCACTAAACAATGACCTCTGGCAGGCAGCAACTATAGTCTATAAAATGGGTTCAATGTTAGTTAAACTAAAAACAAATAATATAGTTACTTATTACTTTTTTGGTTAATTTTTTAAATATGTAATTTTTGAGAAACCAAAAGAAGAATTCTAAAAGTTTTTCTTGTTGGAACCAGCAGTTGTAGAGCAAAAGCACTGCATAGGGGTAAAATGAGTAAAGCTGATAATGGAAAAAACAGATCTGATTCCTGAAATCCAGTGAAATGATAATGTTATTATATGGGGAAAAGATAAGTTTAAACTATAGTGCAAATATTTAAGTAAAAATGATGGGGCATCGCTGTCCATAGTTTCACAGCTGGTGACTTATTTTCATATGTGAATTTGTCATTTTGATACCCACTTATAGAATCTATCTTGTCTACCACAGCCCAGAATACACACAGAAATATTTATTGGGAGAGTTTCATCCATTAAAACCAAAGAAAAATATCTTGACCATAAAGTTTTTGGTAGGGTAATCAGAGAATTCTTCTCTGGCTGATTCTACATGATGATAATTTCCATATAAAAGCAAGGAGATTGCTATTATCTAAATTACCATTTTGTATATATTCAATTGCTTCTACAGTCTTGAAAAGTAGAAGGATGTACTTAGTTTTAGCACCTTTTAAAAATTAAATTCATCAGCTGTGATAAGAGCATGACTGAAGATTTGCCACAGATCACTGAAGCATTTAACAGATATTCCACTAACCTTTCTGCTCCATCTGAACCTGAACAGCCTTCTCACAGTGCAATCAATGAAATGAGCCTGCCCATTCCTAATGACTGCTGCAGGGATACAAAGTTGTGAATCCTGGAATACTACAAACACTAAAATATGTCAAGTTTTTCCAGATATCTTTGAAGACACTTGTGTTATGCCATCATCTGAGGTCTCACATTTCTACCTGGGAAATTTTCTGCCACAAAAAAATATGGAGAATGAATGCTAAGTAATTAAATTATAATTAAAATAMTGCACTTAATAGATCAGTCATGAACTTCAACATTTTATTTTTTATTATTTTAAAAAAGAGAACCAAAAAGGGTTGCAGAACAACTTTTGAAAACTTTTGGATAGGAGCTCATTATATCTTTCCATTGATAGCAAGCTTAAAACATTTGTAACAAAGACCTCATTAATTTTTTTATTCTATACATAAGAAAGGAATTTTTATACCTTCAGTTATGCTTGCTTCTCTTCAATTATGTAAGATTTTTCCATGCACATAGTTATTCAGGCCTCCTTGGGGTTCATGATATAATTTTGCAGAGTTCAAGGGAAAAAGAACTTGGTCCTTTTATGAAGCAAAACGAGAATGAAGTGGAAAAATGAAGAATGTGTTTTCATATCATTCAATAAAGTACTAGACATGAAACAGTAAATACCACTGGTTAAAGATAATTGCATCTACAATAGACTTCACAATCAATAGCATCATGCAGAGCAAGTCCAGAGAAGGGCCATGAAGATTAGCAGATGGCAGGACCACCTCTCCTGTGTAGACAGGCTGAGAGAKCTGGGGTTGTTCAACCAGGAGAAGTGAAGAGTCCAGGGAGATCTTACAGCAGCCTCCCAGTACCTGAAAGAAAGCCTACAAAGAAAGCCAGAGAGGTACTTTTTACAAAAGTGTGTAGTGACAGGACAAGAGGTGATAGCTTTAAACTGAGAGTAGGTTTAGTTCAGATAGTAGGAAGAAATTTTTTACTSTGAGGATGGGTGAGGTTCTGGAACAGACTGCCCAGAGAAGTTGTTACTGGTCCRTCCCTGGAAGTGTTCAAGGCCATTTTGCATAGGACAGCCTGGCCAAGTGGAAAGTGTCCCTGCCTGTGCCARGAAGGTTGGAACTAGATCATCTTTAAAGTCCCTTTGAACCCAAACCATTCTATAATTCTATGATTTAAGACTGAGATTGATACTTTGTACTGATTAATCCATATTTGCCTGGGTGATAGGTATAATACAGAMAGATATGCAGTAACAGCAGTAGAACACATCTTACATAAACTTTATTCCTTAGATCGCAAAGAGGATAATTTAGTTCAGAAAAACTGAGCTACATCTTTCTAGTAATTTTTAAATTTATTTTATATTTCATAAAAGTCCAGGACTCTTAAAATTCGACATGTTTATTTTTACATCTTTAATAATTGTGCTATTGATGTTTTACAATAGGAACAAAGTTCCAAGGTGTAATAAAACTCACAAACATTAAAGCATCAATAAAAACAATAAAACATAAAAAAAACCAATAATGAATACCCGATGTTAAATTTTTGCACAACTTTTGTCAATTTTTCAAGAGTGCCAAAATTATCTTTCAAGTTTAATTCAAAGTCAATATGACTTTGTTTCTCAATGATTAATCACTTTTAAAATTGGAGTTCACATAAATGACGAATAATTGAAAATGTTTTAGAAATTAATCACAACATCTTAGCATCCAAGAGAATCAGCAGATCACTTAACCCAGTTGTTTTCACACAGCTTGATGTCGGAATTACTGAGGTAATCTCTTTGCATGTGTTTTTTAGGTTTTTAAAGCATTCAACCATTTTTCACTGTCTCCACCATATCTTGGTTTCTGACCAGTGTTACCTTACCCAGTGGTCCCACAGGATATGTGACCTAGTTCACAGCTTGAAAGAATCCCAAMAGACACAGGCAACTCCTCAAAACTGGGACGGTTCTTACCGTAGCATCACACGAAATGTCCAAACCACTGAACTTGTGGTGCATGCACACAGAACAAAGATTGATAAGCTGTGAGACCTAACTCATCATCCATGAGTGTGAGTTGTGCTCAGGGCCTTCAACAGAAGGTCATTTGTGACATTTATTTGCAGTTCCCAGCTCTGCCCCACTTCTGTTTGCAGAAGCGGCAGCCACAGGTGAGCTCTGTGACCCAAAACAAAGATAAATTAATGTCTCAAAGTTTGGCATACATGAGCCAAAATTTTCAAAAGGAAAATGTTTTATCCAGTTCTTCATTCTTACTTTGAATATTTTAAATACTTCTAAAAAACCAGAAAAAAAATAAAATTGAAACAGTCATATTATGAATGTTATTGTTTTGGTTTGTTTCCTGGTACTTACTGCACAAGTCAGTAAGTTCATAAACACCATCCTGATGTGTTCTGATACACTGCTGTAGTATTTTCAGTGATGTAACTTCTTAGCTTGGCTACCTTTGTAAACTCCCATCTAGATATTTGCTAAGTAGTGTCCACTCTTGTGCCCTTTAGCTGAAATTCAAAACATAAGAAAGAGAATTTTATAATATTTTTTAAATAAATTGTTTGGGATGGGGAAGAAAAGGACACAACAATAAGTTGTTAGCATGTCTAAAAGGTGAGCCAGCGGCCATGTGTTTGTGCAAATGTACCAGGTTTGAGAAGGTGGATTTTTATTATACGGATTGCATGGGTAGGTTGGAAGGGGAGGAAACAGATTTTATGTTTTCCAAGTGACAGCATCTCTAACAGAGGTTGTGGCATTGTATGAACTAAGCCCTGTGAACGCTGAAACATCTCAGTGCAGGGCTAAGAGCAAGTCCAGCATACACTTATCCCATCCTCTGTCCACTTCTTCAATAAATTAAACTTGTGTTTTAATACAGTGCACATTATCTATTTCATCAGTATAGCTGAAAGCTTTTTTTGTTTTCTGTGCATTTTCTTCTACATGCCACTTTGTTGAACATGTATGGGTTTGCAAATGAATATTGACTTGTCCTTTTCATTCTCTTTACCGTTTCTCTTTAATTTCTTGTTTTAATCTTACTTTTGATTTCCTAAAACAGATCTTAGTTCAAAAACTCTTGAAGAACAGTAATCTCAGTCTAGCCCAGCCCTCTGCTACAGAAGAGAGTTCCCTTCAATTTAACTCCAAACTTGTTTCTTATTCCAAAGTTTCATTTTGAACGAGTTTCACTGCATCTTTTAGAGAACTATGCTTTATAGTTTTTCTTTGAATGTTTAGCCAAATTTTACTTCTGTTCCATCACTTCGTTCTTCCCTTATATCACTTCTGTTCTAGTACTTAGTTATGCTCTTTTGTGATTCTTAACACAAATCCATGTTTTCATTTGATATTTACACCTTCCTAATACACAAACACTTATGATATATCAGTCTAATCACCATTTTGCAAAGCTTTAAATGCATTTTGTCTTAATAATTCTTCATTTGTTTGTCCTTAAAGCACCTCAACCATTTCTTGGTGTTCTTTAATTTTCCTGTAATTTGCACCAATAATATTGACTTGCATGTATTTATCTCCCTGTACTTTGCTGGTCAGTCACCTTTACTCCATTAACATTAGGATAATAGCTGGGATTCTAAAATATAAACTTAACTTTAAAAGGCAAAGCAAATTTTTGCATGCACTGCTGTAAATATTTTCTCTACGTATCAGACTTTTCAGTTTCCCAACTAAGCAACAGTCCAGCACATTTATTCTTTGAAATATCAAGCAACAAAGCTTTCTTTTACCTTAGGGACAGTGGGCTTCATCACCACCATTTACATTTTGAAAATTCTTTCTTTTTGTTCCATCTTAATAATGACATTCAATGACCTACATTAGCAATAGAGTGCAGTGCAACAATAGCATACTTCCATACATATATTTTTCTTCAAACAATTAGACAAACTGTTTATTTGTGGCCTGCAGAGAAGCCTGCAATGGGTTTTCACTGAATAATTTCAGTCTTGCAGAAAAAAAACTAAAATGTGCTGTTACATAGAGTGAGGATGGAAAGGGAAAGATAACAAGGGAAAGAAAGTCCTCTATGAAGTGGTCACTTTACCTGTTTTTTTCAAATTTTAACACCTAAATCATCCTCTGTACATGGATTTGACTAGAATTAGATTTGAGAGACAAAGAAAGCCCAGGGCAAAACTGGAGAAGAGCTGTAAATGGACTTTCAAGGAAAATGTAGAGGTATAAAAATTCTCTGTGCTGAGGATTTCTTGTGGTGAAGAGATAAGTTCCTTGACTGTGAGTTATATTTGAATTAAGGCTGAGAGAAAAAAAATTTTAGACCTGTTGTCATAAGGTCTGAGAAACCTTTTCCCAGGACAACCAGGACTGATATTTAGGTTGTCTTCCGAGGAATCATTTATCTCTGGAGAGTGTGGGTACCCTGGCCTGTGGCTCAGCCAAGCTTTATGGCCAGGGCTGAGTTGGAGAGTCCTGGAGTTATGGCAGGAAGGAGCTGGGAAGTCTTCTAAAGCRATCTAAGGCTTGATGCTTGTGTCTGGGCTGAAGGGTATCTATTCCAGGTTTGGCTCTTGCCTTGGGGATCAAGGGATTGAGCTCCACCAGAAATTTTATCACCTATCCCTACCTTCCCTTGCGAGTCTCTCATAAAGATGACATGCAGCTGCTGCACAATCAAATGGCAGTAACTTTTACAACGAGGTGCAGGTTACAGCTTGCTACACCACGTACAACTTTCCACTTACATATTTTTTACTCACACTTAAAGACATAGCGGACATATCATCCRTTCATGGACCTGCATGGCAAGTCTCAAGCCAGATTTTGCTTGAGGTCCTCAGGTTCTCAGATTTCGTCATGTTTCAGCTTTGGTTGACCATGAAAAGGGGCAAGAAGGTTAGTCGCCTTTTTTTCCCATTTTTCTCAGCWTATAGTGGCTGGGTAAATTCATTTTGTTGACAGATCATGATAATAAACAACTTCAATTCTATTTTTATGTTTCAGTCTTCTTTTTATGTTCTTTTATCTCTTCTTTATATTACAAGCGCATATATACACATGAAGGCACAAACATCTACGGCCAAGATTTCTGTCAAATATGCACCAGCTAAGATGCATTAAAATTACAACTGTCAATAGGTATTCAAATTCTCCCATACTTAAATTTAGATTCTTCCACTGAGCTTCAACTGTGAAGAACATTTTTCTTTAGACGGTGGTAAATATAACAGAAATTTAAAGATAATTACGTGGTGCTCTGTGGCACTCTGTAGAAGAGTAGGGTGAAATATTTTTCTTCTCTTTCTGAAACACCAGAAATAACACTCATGAGAGTTACAAAGAGAGTTCAGTAAATTAATTTTCTGTGTAGTATAACAGGAATTGTAAGAGGGCAACAATATTTAACCTTTGCTTTGACTGGAACAGTGTTATATTATATTGCTTTTGTTGTTGTTGTTTTTATTTGTTTGTTTGTGGGTTTGTTTTTTTTGCTTTAATAAGTTTAGATAAGATGCAGCAATGTTCACAAAATGAAAAGTTTACTTCTAAAGCAACCAAAACTTATTCACTGTTGCTTCTAATCGATGCTCAAAGGTTAAAGGGCTTTCTRACACAATTGAAGAAAATTAAAAGCAAGCCCAAATCTATCAATCCTGCTAAAAGTCGCATTTATAGGTGCTAATGGATTTATTCTTTTTTTCCCTGCATAAAATGAATCTTTTCAGAGCATGGTTGCCATTCCCTAATTAAGAATTCACAAATGTGCCATGTAAATGTACATAATTTATTCCCATCATATTGAAGGTCTGGGAATTTTGCCAGTGAATGAAACATTGTATTCCATAGGAACAACGAAACAAATGCTTCTGTGTCTGATATGAGAGATTCATTCCTTAAACTGACATAGTCATAAATCTAAATTAGAGCAAACAGTGCAGTCAGGTTAATATCTAATCAGTCTTTCAGCTTGGGACTTCAGAGGCTTGAAATGGTGATTACTTAATAAGGCAAAGAATATCCAAACCTTTAAAGGCAGATATGAATGAGCTTTGCTGTCAACCTACTTTCCTCTTTGGAAAACAGAAGCTGGTGTTGCCACTAATCTCTGCTTTTTTATGTGTTCCAGAAGGCAAGTTTGGGACTTTGATGACTTAAGGGGGTATTTGTCACATTACAGTTGCCAGCAGCTGACTTAGTGCAGAACCAGGGAATAAGGCAGACGTACGACCAGATGGAAGAGTAATCTCAAGGGGATTGACCTTACAGGAAAAATTAAAAAAAAAAAAAAAAGTGTCTCAATATCTCTGGCTTCTGGCAGTATGACCAGAGCATCATGAGCCTGTGTCCTTCCAAAAAATCCCATCAAGGTTTCACATAYACTTCCATAGCAATAAGCCCATGTCACAGGCTGTATTCATTTCTACCTGGAGAATGACAGTATGTCACTCTTCTTTATTTAATGGTAACAGAAAAAGCAGGCAGAGCATAATCTGGAGTTCTGGCTTCTCACAATTTTCCCTTCTTCTGTTTCGCATATGCTGTACCAAATTGGCTTCCTGTGCTATGCCCCAAGTGTCTAACGTAAAATAGAATCAAACTGGAGAAACTAAATAAGAGACACTGATGCCATTCTCAGGGGCTCATATTTTACAACTATCTAAGTATTTGTGACCTCCTTAAAACTGAAGAAGTTCTTGTATGGACACTAGAAGTCAAGTAGGTAACAGTATGGAAGTCTGGCTTTAATCTGGTGGGGAATGAAAACATATCAGAGATACATTAAAATTATTCCTGCCCACTATAATTTTAAACGAACATGCGATACCACTGCTGATCTTCCCACTTTGTAATAATTTGCCTTTAAAGCTTCCACTACCATACCTCTGCATTATGTCCATGGGTATAAACTATCAGCATGGTTTTGTTGGATAAATTAGTGCGCGTATTATGACATTGAAACATTTAATGAACTCCACAGAAAAAGATGCATTCTGATTTATGCCTCTGAGGTTAAAAACATTCTTTTCTTTTTCTTCCTTTTTTTTTTTTGAGAGAGAATAGAGTTGGTATTGTGAGATATTTTAAAAAATATTTTAAAGAAATATGGTGTTCTTAGCAGTTTAGCAATGGCACAGAGCCTATAGTTGATAGACAGGTTGCCAGACCAATCAAACAAGCTGGTAAAGCCTCCATGGTGACATATTTAAAGAAGGAGGAAGCGCGGGAAGTTCCTTTTGTTCCTGCTTCCCCGCCGAGGGGTGGCAAGGGGAGGRGCCTCCAGGCCCTGCCCCGGAGTGGGCCCAGGCCCCACTGGCACAGCGGCGTGGGGCCAGGCCACCGGGAGAAAGCCACCCCGGAGCCGTGAGCAGCCACGCTGCCAGAAAATCCCTCCCAACTGAGGCCGGGACCGCACCGCCAAGATTCATCTGAGGCCACGGCAGCCCGCGCAGTGGCAGTGGGCCCCTGGGGCCGGTGGGCCCTTCCGCGCAGTTGGCATGGCTTGCACTGAACCAAGCAAAAAACCCACACAACCGGCAGCAAAAGACAGGGCCAGTCTTTCCCCGATGCAGAGCCCAAACAAGATCAACTTCTCAACTGAAAACTTGGAGATACCAACTTTCTTCCACGTCAGAGAAAAGGGAAAGTGATATCACGTGAGGAGGCTAACATGGTGTTAGGATCCGGTTTAAGCTCAGAAAAGCAAAGAAAGCTAAGTCTTTGTGCATAAACCAGAAAGAACTTTGAAGGTTCTAAATATTCCCAGAAACGAGATTAAAACCAAGCGAGGTTAGATGTTGTTGCCAAAAAATTGATGTATTTTATTTAATAGTAGAGAGGCAAAGAGAAGGAAAGAGAAAAGAAAGAAAGAAAGAAAGAAAGAAAGAAAGAAAGAAAGAAAGAAAGAAAGAAAGAAATAGAAAAAGAGGTGTGCGTGGTGGGTTGGGGGGACAGGGAGAGGTGACAGGGGTTAGGTGGAAGCGTATCACCCATCCAAGGGTCCCGACCATGTCTCGTTGCTCTCCTCCATCTTCTGATGGTGAGGGTCCCCCGTCACCGCCGTGGCCACACTGTGCCACGCTGCCACACACCAAAGAGTACAGAATTCCGTGGATTAATATATGCTTTGGGCCAGGTAGGAACGCCCACGTGTCTCCCCTTGCAGGGGCTAGCTTGACACACTGTCYCTTGCAACACTGAGGGTCTGTTGCATCATCTCTGGTGCTCTGGTGCAGGGTCTGGGGACCCCTTTGAGGGGATCCCTGTGATGGGCCATGTCACCCCCTTCTGCTGTGGATAAGCTTCCCCTCCTGGGTGAGGACCCCTCAGCTGGACTCCTCTGCATAGTGGAGGATGGGCTGCCACTGCGCCTCTGACCAGAGGGTTTCTAAGATACCCAAAGCCTCTCCTCCCTCCACCCCTTGGTTTGAGGGTCTGTGTGAGCCTGGCAGCTGATAGCCCTGGGGCTGTGGTCTGCACCTTGGAGGTGTTAAGCCTGTGCTTTGTGAAATGTCCTCAGCTCTGAGTTGTTAGTTTATCTTATCTTCATCAGCGAGCGGTGTAAGGCCTCAGTCAGGGTTCGGTAGTTTTCTCTGCAGCTTTTGTAATGCAGTTTTAAAAGTCCTTCAAGAAAATGTTTAAGTCATAATTTATAATATTTCAGTCTCTGACACATAGCAGCACCACGGTCAGTGGAGGAAAAGAGCGACAGAAGGTGCTTTCAGCGCTGGAGCTGAAATTCTCCTGCAAGCTGTGATGAGGACTATAATACAGCAAATTGTTTTCCCTATAATTCATGAGAGGAGGTACATGGGGGTGGTGCAGGAATCCACAGGCAGCCCGTGAAGGAAAAGTGCTCACACCAGAGCCCATAGATGCTGTGAAAGGCTTTTAGAGATTGAAGAAGAGAGCCTTTGCTTTCAGGCTGGAATAGCTTGTCCTTAAAAGACTAAAACCCCATGAATATTATGACCCATGATGGCAATTGCAAGAAGATTGCAAGATTTTGTGGAAGGGATTTTTTTTTCACTGCAGCAGATTTGGGCAGACTTTTGTTTGTGAAGTTTAAAGCCACGCTGGAGAAGTTTGCAGAGAACTATCTTCCATGGGAGGAATCCTATTGGCACAGTAGAAGAAACTCTTTTCCTTAAACATAAAAAAAGACTCTTAAGAAATGAAACACTGACCAAAACCCCATGCTTGTTTCCCTTGCGCGGATTGGTGGAAAGAGGGAGGTACTGGAAAAGAAAAGGGTTCTGAAAGTTTGCTTTAGTTTCTCATTGTTCTTTTTACTTTTAATTCTGTTAGTAACAAATCTTCTTTATCCTGTTTAAGTTTGGACCTGTTTTGCCTTGAAGTTTTTCCGTTTTCCTTAATAATCCTTATTTTACCTCATGAAAATGAAGTTTTAATTTCCTCTTCTCTGCTCAGCTATCACAGAGGCAAGTAAATAAATTGTTTTCCGTGGTGTTAGGCACCTGACCAGCGTCAAACCACCACAAGAAAAGACATCAAAAATGTAGAGAGGGAAAGACATTTTTCCCCCTCAGAATTTGAAAGTTCAAGATACACTTTTCAACTATTTCTTCCTGATCAACATATTCTAACCTAAAATTCATTCTAAAAAACACTCCTTTTTGCAAATATTATTTAGCAGTTTTGAAATTCAGAGAAAATACATGAATATCCCTGAAAGTGTTAAAGAAACAACTGGATGTGGCACTTAGTGCTATGGTTTAGTTGGTATGGTGACATTTGATCAAAGGTTGGACTCAATGATTTTGGAGATCTTGTTCAACTTTAACGATTCTGTGATTCTGTATGTTAGTCCTTGGGATAAAATTCTAAGAGTTTGTCATGACAGAGTAAATCATCTATCTCTGCTCTGAAAATCCAAGTGTGTGTTATTGCACCCATGATTTACCTGCTTCTTTTAAAATAAATTGTACTTTTAGAACTCAACTCTCTTAGCAGAATCTGAGCAAAACAGTGCAGCAGCACCTCTTAGTTATGAATAGTCAGTGAGAAACTGTCACCAAATAAGGCAAAGCTTTCCCAAGAACCTTAGGTACACTGTGATAATTCAGCAGAATACATCTGAAGTCAGGTGGGGCTACACAAGGAAGTTAATCACCTTGAACCTCTTCTAGTTTTACAGCAGAGTTTTTGTTGTTGTGTAAAGTAAATTCTCCTTAAAAGTGACTGGAGAGTTTGGTTATATTCATCAACAGAATAGTAATTGCAGTAAGGACTGCACAGAGAGTGCTGTGAATTAGTGAAAATGTGCAGAATTGGTCAATTCTTGCTGTAGAGTTGTTTAGCAAGACTGCCAGCATGAGCCAAGAAAGAGAGAGAAATTGTCTCATTTTAGATTTCTGGATGCTGGTGTAGATCACTGGTCTATTGAGAGGGGACAGTGAACTGGGAACAACCCTCCTCTGTAACTGGAAGGGAGGGAGAAAAAGTCTCCCAGCAACCCTCTTGAATGAAGGTGAAGATTTTAAAAAGGAGAGAGAGGAAACGAGGCTTCTCAACCATGGGAGGGAGGGATAAATTTGAATAATTAGGTCTTCTGACTGAAAATAAGAAATTTATCTTAATGTTATCTTGGCATATACTACAGCCATTCATTTCAAAATCTCTGGTTCAGACCTGATCTTTTTTAAGACAAAGCAAAATTTTTCATATCCCATTTTTTTTTTTTTTTTTTTTTGCACATGATAGAGATACCAATGATATCGCTGACCTTTTATTTCAACTTGTTCTTTTGGTTCTGGGGTTGATTAAACTCTATGCATTTTTCATCTTAAAAAGGAACAATGCCAATGTCCAGTCACCATTTGAAAATTTCAGTTCAAAGCCCAGTGGATAAGACACCAGGATCTCTTCCACCTAGCCTGGTGGTATTTAAAATTTATTTTGACAGTTCCAAAATATTCCAGCTAATTTAAATGTCACCCTCTGCTAGATGATGCACAGTATTTAACAGTGGTTATTTTCCAGTGAACTTACATCTAAAGAGAATGATAGAAGTGAAAGAAATAAAAATAAAATATAAAGAAATTAAAAATTTCATAATGGTAAGAGAGGAAGAGAAAAAAAAAATTAACCCATACAATTCTACTTGGTCTTTTTTTGGGTTTCTTTTTTCTTTCTGTTTGTTTCAAATCACTAATCAAAACCACTTCCCTACTAGTAGGCTAGAAGAGGAAGTTAGTTATTGGATTATATCTTGAACTTCTGCTGATAGAAGGTGGATGAGAACTCAACATGAACCATGATCAGCTACCACCTGTCTCCTGTAACACAAAAGAGTTGCCAACAGCCCCAAAATGCCTGAAGACTGAGCTTGTTGCTGAAGGAGTCAAGATCTTGCATGAGGTCAGCGTTGCAATCTGAGATCCAGTGCAGACCCAACGTGGAAGACCCATACGAGAAGGAATTGTGTTATACCCAAGCCACTAGATAGGGGTTGCTGGTGTTTAAAACCCAGTTCAACATAGTGCAACAATATGACTGTGATTCAAGAAAGTCAGGGATGTAGGAAACTACCAGAAGTGTAATAAATGTCCTGAAAGGTAAAAATTAAAAAACCCAAAACATTGGCAATGACTGTCAATGACTGTCAACAAAATAATAGCAACTCGATAAGTACCTTCTAAAACACACAAATCTAATATTCTAACAGTTCAGGAGAATGATTTTGTACTCTGTACTCACTGGACCTGACAAACTTTCTTCTCTCAGTCAAAGAGAGCAGACAAAGCTGTAAGAGAATTCAGATGGCTCTCCTTTCATGAGCATGAATGTTTTTTGATATCCAGGTTTTCCTCAGTTGCTAGTAACTGGTCCTAATTGGACMTATTTTTAAATCACTTGATTTTTTGAATAACCCAAACTTCTACCATTTAAAAATACATTATGAAAARGACTGCTTAATTACCTAACCTAATATTAACACTGACTTCTGAAAATGTACAATTAAAAAGATTATAAATAAGAATAAAAATTGAAAAAATAAATTAAACAAATAAAAATTACATTGTATCTCGTGACTTAATAAAAAAAAAAAGAGTATCTCTGAAACAAAAATTTAAGGAATCACTTGATAGTTTTCCGTAGGAGCGAACCATATATTTAAATCTCTTTTATCTCTAGTTTAGTTTTCCATTCTAATGAACAAATAAAACGTTAAAAAACTAAAATAGAAAGTGTACTCATTATCACACAGACATAACTATTTATATACTCTCTTCTGACTCCAGTAGATTAACTGATGTCAGTGCAGTAGAATAAATATAAATTATTGTAATCTGAGAAGATTTATAAATAAATCCCAGAGTTGTAAAAATGCCATGATATCTGTGTGGTCTSTTTGTGCACAAATATTTTGGATGCTGCAATATTACTATGTCTCAGAGACCCCTCTTGTAAAAAAAATCAGATATGTGGTACTGTCTGGTRAAAAGCCAGTAGAAAGATTGTTTATGTTTTCCAGTTTAATTGCTTGTGATACTGAATCAATATTAATCATACTAGCTGGCAGATAGGTAAGTGAAATCAAGAAAGTCTACAGTAGAAACAGCAATATAGCATTCAATTCATACAGCTGCAAGCTTGACAGCAGTGACTGCATATTTGAAAATCCATTTTACTTCCTTGCATATGCATATGGTTACAGCTTGCTTTTCAAATAAATCTGATCAACATTTTGTGGTATTTGAACATTTTCCCATCTGGTGGATTGTTCATAAAACTCATTTTCCCTGATTTAGTGAGGCAAGGAACACACCAGACTGAATGGTTTTAGATTTGTGTTTGGAACTTCTGGGTTTTTGCAATCCCTCGTATGTCCCATAATACATTCCTAATTTTCCAACAGATTAATTTATGTTTTAAAGCTAATAAGCCAGGTGTCATGGTACTTGACTATTCTTTGCTGTATTATGGTATTTTATTGTGAAGGGTCCTGCTCACTGAGTCTCTGTGTATTTTATATCAAAAGACGAAATTTAATTTTTAGAGGCATTTTACTTTTTTACCATAATGCTCAATCTTCTAAAATGAGTCTCCCAAAAGTATTAATTAGTCCACATGTAGCTCTTGCTTGCATGGCACAAAATACTGCTTGCGACTCTAATGATCCAAATTAAGCAATATTTTTAAAATTAAATTAAGGCACTAGTATTTCCTGTACTGATTTTTACTTCAAAAGTCTTATGGTTTAATGACACCCAAAAGCTGGCACAGTGCAGCAATTAAGACAACATGGGAATATCTTAGTAAATAGCTCAATAACACACCTGTGATAAGTTGCAAACACTCCTCTTTCTGATCACCAGAAAGTATGGTAACACTATGTGTCGAAAACAGATATTTAGTGTTCAGTTCAAACCCTAAATCTGTCCACTAGTTTATAGAAAATAGAGAAAAAGATGAAACTTATTGTCTTGAAATATCCACATTTGCATAGTACAGGTTTCATTCTTCAGGATGCTTGAATCCAAAACATTTTCTTTTTTGACCAGTCTGCAACTGGTCAACCTGAGCTGACAAAATTATTCCTGTCACTGCTTTTGTCCTCAGTAAAGTTCTTTCCAGGAATGTGGTATATTTCTGAATTTCTTCTTGGCTTGACACTACACAAGACTGACAACGCTGTCCTTGCTGCCATCCTCCCACATGGCAGTCAGTGATTAGAGCAGATCCAAGCAGATATTAGTGTCCCTCATTGGATGGCCTACATTAGGTGCCACCTTTGCATTATTAAAACATCAGTCATGGTAGAATCCTTGTGGTGTGCAGGATTTTGCTGAAGCAAATGAAGTAAAATGAACTTCTCTGTCAAACCAATAGAAAACATGCTAAGTTTTAGCATTCTCCTGTTGATTCTCAGCTATTGCTCACTTCTTTGACAGAATTTTAAATGCTTTCCTTATTATGTTATGCAGTATTTAAAACCATCCTCCAGTAATGCTGGCAATATTTTCTTTAAAGAACCATTACCATTAGACATTTCCAGCTGCTGTACATCAGTTCTATGTAAAAGACTTCAACATTTTAATAGGAAAGATCTCCCTCGGATTTTTGGCAAATGTTCTCTAACTTACTTATTTCTCTCCAGATTGATGATTATTGCTGGTTTTCCATATTTTCACTGAATATGCATTTTACTTTGTTCATGCAGCAGGCCCCAGCAGGTTAAATGTAGGGAACAGAAGCCTCATACAATGATAAATGCTTTCGAATGAAAGTTTCTTGCTCAATTGAAAGCTGCTGGAATTGTTTAGTGGTTTTTGATAAAAAGCACGACTGATACCACCCCAWGTTTTTAAATGAAAGTGATAATGGCAACTATGTCCTCTGTTAATCTGATTGTTGATGGGTTGTATAAAATGTAGTGTGAACATAAAACAGATTGAGCTTCGCAGATACTGCAGCTGGGAGAGAGACATAACAAGTATATTACATACAAGCTGCTGTGTCAGACACTGTTTCTCAGATCAAGCAACCTGGACATGCACTCCATAAGAATTATAAATACCTAAAGAATTAAAAAGATTAAAGTATTGATGTGCACGGATGCTCTGAAGACTAAGCTGTGAGGCAGATTTTCAACTAGTCTTTTGTGTCACTTGGGCACATACATGGAAGTAGTACTTTAGATATCAAGAGTCAGTATCTGTCCCAAAATCTGGTTTTTGAAGGGATTTAAGGTTCTAGGAACTGTTATTTTGAAAATCCTGCTCATTTGTGTCATCCATTTTATTTCATGGCAAGTCTGTGTTCTATTTAAGCACCATTTTATTTTTCCAAACTTTAATAGGCTGGTGATTGTAGGAAATGTTTCGCTGGAGAACAGTTGAAGGACAGCTACCCTTACATCTTAAATCTTGCTTATGAGGCAAGATAAAGCTTTAAAGACSAGAAATAAATCCAAAAAAAGGCAATAAAAGGTAATTTAATTAGAGACCTGGCAACAAAAGTATGGTTTTTATAGCATCATGCACTGATAAGTACTCTTTCACCTTTCTCTKCATCGGACCCTGCCAGTTTTACATCCAAAAATTTGGCATCACTGAGCAAAAACCTCACACAGTTTATATAGACCAAGGATGAARGAAGTTTAGCAGGATTAAGTATTAGCACATCAAAACCACCCGGAGTATATTTCTTCCATTCCTAAAGCAAATTAATGCAGGTAGTCATTATAGAAACAGGTATATTAAAACAGAATCAGGGCCATACATCACACCTCATTGCAAATCTCGAGGAACATGCCTTTACAATAATATGTGACTTGACCTTCAGCTCCAAATATCCATTAGACATTTCTAGCTGCCATTCATTCTAAATTTGTAAAGTATACAAAGTGATTTACTCTTGTGAATTGACATGGTCTGGATCATCACCAAAAACATATAACTATCTCATTGAGTACCTAATCCACTTTTCCTTGATAATGATTCATTGCACTTWTATTTCACTTTATCTTTTCAAAGATTTCCACAAAGTTCTGTGCAGTGCTTCCTCTCAACATAGAGGGAAAGGTTAGTTTACACTTGGGAGATACTGTACATACAAACTGGACAGGCAGTTAGGTTCTATGGACRAAAGCTATTTAAGGTATTTTTTAGAACTTCATATAGCATATGACCAAGGGACTTTGTGGAAATATTATAAGCTATGAAACTCATTTAAAGCAGCTGGTGATAGGTAGATGTCTAGTGAGGAACGAATGCACCCTGTTCACCACTGTTTGCCTCACTGGGTAGTTTAGAAGAAAACAAGTGCTGATTTCTCACCTTCTTATTTTAGGGAGTCATAGCCTCAAATTCCCAATTAAATGGATTCATTTGGCACACAGGGGATTTTTAGACAGCTGAAAAAGCAATAACCAATTCTTCCAAAGGAATGTTGGTTTCACACACTTTACTTAGAGATGAAGCATATTGTGTCTAATAGTTCTGCAGGATAAAAACAAATACTTAGAGCAGACAGCCATGTCTGTTCTTTCCCCCATGATCCAGAAACCCTTTTTCTTAATCAGTGCTGGTAGTGATCCTAGTCTCCTCCCTTTCCCAGCCCTCCTTATTGTCACGCATCCTAACACGCCTCTCTATTATAGCCTTTTGTTTGGCATTTTTCCACTTTCAATTAATCCAAAATATGCTATTATCAAATCAATGGTGTTTAATGTGGCCATACTCACTTTGGAGCTGGCCAATAGCTGGACAGACCGATTACCTCATTCATTGTCAACATTCAATAACTGTGAAAAAATTCCTCAAAGTTGTTGTCCACAAGCCCTTTGAAAAGAAATCATAACATTTTATCAGATCCATATTACATGTGACTTTTATTCTTYAGTTTAATGACACTTTAAGGCTTCTAATTTCTGAAAAAGTCAGAGTTACATAACTACCACCTTAATACAACACAAGAGATACCTTTCTTCCTGGCTTAGGACTAAACCCATGGGAATATAAATCTCAATCATAATAATAAAGTAACCATAARATGTTCAGTACTGTACCGTTTTAAGAAGTAGACCCAAACTGACATTCTTCATGTCCTTCTGGATGATTATCTCTGTAGAACAAGTACTCCATGTCTCCACAGTATGAGAGCAAAAATGTGTATCTGTGGGACATGTAGGGTGAGAGTAGAGACATTATCATTAATTACTTCTGAACACCAGTGAAAGTGCTTCAAGGTTGTTTGCTGCCTGCAGACTTGTCAGTTYCTCCATGCAATGTATCACAAGGGAGAGATTTTTGAAGAAATACCAGCATTCAAAAAAAAAAAAAAAAACAAAATGATGTATGAGTCTAATCTCTGCTTTGCAGATGTTAATGTTCTGGTTTTGACAGTAGGAGAGAAAAAAAAAGGAKAGATAAAGAAGGGAAAGCTGGTCAGTTAATAGTGCAAAAGCAAWAATATTGGTGTTAAAGTATTACATAATTTGAGCAGATGGAGTGTTTTGCACACCCAACCCCACCTCCACACCCAAAAATAGATGTTGCAAATCTGAAAACTTAACGTAAAGCCAAGACTTTTTTAGGCTTCTGCACATAGTCCAAAAGTTGTGTCATATGTGATACTTTCAAAATGCTAAATACAATAAAAGTGCCTTCCATAAATTGCTAGATGCAATGCTACCCTCCGATGATATAATCTCAGTTTATGCCCATCAGAAGCAAACTAGCTCTAATAATGTAATGGTTTTGAAACCTGCTTATATAAATAAAAAAATAATTTTTGAGTTATGAGAATAATTTGGGTTTGTCTTCATTTTATTTTAGAATAAAAATGTTTAACATTGTTTTGTTCAGTGTTTAAAACAAAACATGAACATGTGCATGTGCCAACATGGATATGTGCTGCATTGAAGCAAAACCATTCATGTTTTCCAGAATGTTGCAAAATAGCAGGGCAAAGTTTGGTCCCCAGTCTTTAATTGGGTCAAGATTTTTACTGTGAAAAAGGAACTAAAATGTAAAGGATGTAATAAATACATTAAAAATGACAAATCAGTATGGTACTTACTTAAAATGGAAAATGACAGACTACTAATGTTCTTACTGAAAGAAAAGGTTAAAGGGGAAATACAACACATGCATTGAGTAAGTAGGCAGAATGATGGAAAGTCTCTGTCCTTTTGTTAAATGAATATAAAATTAGAAGTGTGTGGAGTAAGAAAAAGCAAAAGAGTTCTACCTTTGTGCACTACCAGAGACCTTTTTATTTTTTCTTTCTGTTCGTTTGCTGTTTTCTTTTTCCCAATCCCATCTTTTATAGAGTCTGAAATATATTTGTAGGTATATCAAGCATGGGCTGTTGTTTGACTTATTTTTTATGTTGAATGAATCTTCACTGTGAGAAAATTTTTTCACCTACTCAACCCCAAGTTAAAAGCATTTCATCATATGGACAAACATTCATTGGACACTCAAATCCCCAAGTATGTAAAATGMAGGAAGCTGAGGTGGATTTAATTGCTTTGTACATTTTGGAAGTATTGTACACACCTTAGACATCTGGTTTAGTATCATTCCAGAGGTGATTTACAAAACAAATGACTTTACTGTTGAAAATGTGATTGAAAGATAAAAACTGTAAGTGAATGCCTGTAGAAACTGGGCTTTGATAATTTTCTATGATAAGGAATCTGTGCTCAGCAGTTGATATTTCAAATTATAACTATATAATTATATTTAGCTTTTCTATCAAATTGTACTCTAACATCCTTTAAAATACAGGAGCACTCTCCACCCATGTGACAGACATGGAAGCCTTTTTTTCTGTCTGAGTCCATACTTGTTAGAGCTTTTAATTTTTTTTTTTTAACCTGGCAAAGGATATAGAGAACTCAGTAATGTGAAATGGACCACTTTATGTCGCCAGAACCTAGACAATCACTAGAAAGGATTTAGTATAGCTCTTCTTTTATACTAACTCCTCATCTTCGCCTAGCTGATTTTCTTTGTTTCTGCATTTAACTATATCAAACACAGGGGAAAATAGGATTTTGACAGATTGAGTAACAGTGTAAGAAGGCAAAGTGTTATTGTCAGAGCTTAAACAGGGTGGAAAGGGAATAAGGGCAAAGGCTGCAACAAAGGATTTACACATTAAATAAACCTTGCTACAACAGCATGTGCTTCCTACGCATAGTATTGTGCCAAAAAATCACATGTGCGTGCTGCAGGTACAGGTAAAACCAGACACTCAACAGCATGAGGGTATTTCTGGATCCTTGACTGCAGTATTGTTACCCTGCAACATATTTCCACATTTTGATGTACCTTCCTACTCTTCAGGAGTTGTGAACAGTTCATGCATGGAATCAGTTGCCAGAAAACAGAAAACTGTTGTGACACAAGAGACTGCATTCCAGTTGAGCTACAAACTTCCTAAGAGAGCTCGTACAGCAGTGAAGGTTCATGCTCAATACYACTTAAATTTGGGTTGCTGACTGTGGGGCTCTGTAACTGAGGGCTGCTGTTATTGTCAGCAAAAAGGAACAGGAGCTCCAAGAGCACTGTTTAAACCACCAGCTAAAGACAGAGATTACAGCAGTTGTGCTCTGTTGTGGTTTAACCCCAGCCAGCAGCCAAGTCCCACACAGCTGCTTACTCATTCCCATACCAGCAGGATCAGGGAGAGAATCAGAAGGGTAAATGCTAGAAAACTCGTGGGTTGAGATAAAGACAGTTTAATAAGGAAAGAAAAGCCACACACACAAGCAAAGCAAAACATGGAATCATTTCACTGTTTCCCTTGGGCAGGCAGATGTTCAGCCGTCTCCAGGAGAGCAGGGCCCCATCACATGTAATGATTAACTCTACCTCAGCCAAAACCAGCACAACTTTTAACGTAGGTGAAGATGTATGTCTGCCTTAAAACTCAGTCACCTCACTGGTAAGTTTTTGGACCACATCAAGCTCAAGAGTTTCCAGTGGAATGCAGAGGTTCTGTCAGAGAGTCACAAAAGAATTAGTGGTTTCAGAGTGGGGATGCACAACATCCCAAATGCTGGAAAAAGAAGGTGGATAAAGCAGGAGACAGGAAACACATCAGACAGGGATGTGACCTGAAAGAAATTAACCCTATCCCTTCCTTATCTCAAGCACACTTACCAGGGCTGCAGAGGAGTGCCTCCTACTTGTACTGGAAACATTTTGGATCCTCCCGTAAAATTAAACTAGTTCTTACCCTATAAAAGTAAGGAAAACTCTTTTTTTAGTTTCAAAATATACCTAAAATAGAATACAGTACTAGTAGATGTCCCTCTATATTTARTAGTTTTGTAATTATAATACTCCATCAAGATATGAAGTGCTAGAAGTCACATTTTCCATTTCCCAGAATGAGGACTTAAATCTCAATCATTTCAAGAAAGTTCCTGAATCAAGTGTGATCTGTGCTTTTTGGGAAAAAAGATCACAAGAAGTAATTTAATTTTTTGCTACTGAAGCTGGTCCACATTCTGTGGATCATTTAGACATTTGGAGGGAAAGAGTGACAAAGCTAGAACAAGAAATAATATGATTCTTTAGCCTGATGGACGTGCATCTCTCTTGAGACAGTGGAATTGCAGATTATGGTCCCYGCTCTTACATAAAGAGTTATTGGAGCATGTCACATTTCAGCCAGCAAAATCACAAAGACAGCAGGACATTTTATTAGGAAGGGGAAAAAAAAATGTTTAATCAGTCAAAGTGCAACATCTGGTGACTTTTGCTTATATTTTCTGATGCTGGATTAATATCATCACACATTCAATGTGGGTGCATCTGAACTGTAATCTAATTAGATGTTGAAAGTATTCTGGTGCCACTTAGCCAAAATACCAAAATATTGTTTTTGTTTGCAGTCATAAGCTGCTGCATTTACTGATAATGTGTCATTGTACCAATCTTTCCTTCACCAAGGTCCCATCATTCTGCAGTAAGCAGCAGGAGGGTACTAATCCTCTGCAATAGCACTTCAATTTTCTCATTACAAAAATTGGCTMCATTTTCCTGGCTTAGGCAAACCCAGTGTCGCTCAGACCTTGGGGGCCACAGATTGGGAGCAGCGAGAGCAGAAGAAGCGCCAACTGCAACAGCAGATAGATATTTTAGCAACAGCTGTCTGGTTTTGTATGCTCCTCCTGGATATCAGTGTAAATGCTCCAGCTCAGCCAGCATGAGGTGTTTGTCCCCTCTACACATTACAGAGCCAAGTAAGAGTAGGATGATCTTTAGAATGAAGCAACAAGCAATGTTGTAACACCTCGGCAGATTGTTACCATCTTCATGTATACTCAAAAGCACTGAAAGAGTAATCTGACTAATGATAAAACAGTAGCAATATAGGTACACAATTATAAACCAAAATCATCTTAAAATCACACCTTGTAGTTGTACCGAGGCTTTTTTACAGTGCATGTCACTATTTTTAAGTTTCATAGCATATCTGAGAGGAAAACAAATTTCACTAGGCTGACTGTGACAATGAGAAAACTGAAACAGAGAAGTCCATCTTTCATGAGTGATTAAATGTCACAAAGGGAAAGAGCAGCAAAGTCTCTTAACTTACAACTTTGTGCTCTAACCACTGGTCTATTCAAGGAACTGCATAGGTCATTTATTCTTTAATTTATTCCATTTCATTTATTCCRCTTCAGTATTCACATGCAGCTTTGTGTACAGAAAGAAACGAAAACCACAAATTCCTATTAAATTGCTCATTAAATTTGTGTAAGTCTAGGAAGTTACAGGGTTCCCTCCRCCTTGAAATCTGAGCACTTATGCATTGAATCCCACAATCACAGAATGGGTTGGGCTGGAAGGGACCTTTAAAGGTCATCCAGTCCAACTCCCCTGCAATGACCAGGGACATCTTCAACAAGAGCAGGGTGCTCAGAGTCCCATCTAACTTGACCTTGAATATTACCAGGGATGGAACATCTATGACATCTCTGTGCAACCTGTTACTGGATTTCATCACCACCCTCACTGTAAAAAAAACCCCTCCAAACCTCCTTATATTGAATCGAAATTGTGTCCTCTTTGAGTTTAAAACCACTACCCCTCATCCGGTTGCAACACACCTTGACAAAAAGTTTGTCCTCATCTTTCTTAAAGTCCCCCTTTAAGTGCTAAAGGGCTGCAATAACATATTCCCAGAGACTCCTACAGACTGAGCAACCCCAGGTCTCTCAGCCTTTTCTCAGAGAAGTGCTCCATCCCTCTAGCCAACTCTGTGGCCCTCCTCTGAACACACCTCTACAGGACCATGTATTTTTTAAATAATAATAGTGCATGATTGTGATGCAGTGACACTTCAGGTTATCATCCATTAGGGTAGATAATTTTATTTTATTTCCCTTGGCATCTCCTAGACCTGCAAAATAGGATTTCAATTAGTAAGAGTAACTAATATTTTTGCTTTGGAATAAAAACTGAAGAACAGAAGATGCATGAAAACAACAATTTATGTGTCCCTTATTAATACAGGAAAGAATCACGATAATGGTATTAATTGTCTTGTAATGGCTGTTCGTTTTACCTATGCTTAGTTGCCAGTCTCTGGTCTAGAGATGAAGTCTCTGGTCTAGCAGTGGAAATTCTTAAAGGTTTCATATGGGATCAATCCCAGATTTAATAACTTTTGCAAGGCTTAATGCTGAAGTATCACCTTTGTCCACTAATTTGTAACTGGAACATAAGTATTCATAATATCCAATTTCGCCTCTTCARAAAAATGTTGCTTCTTAATCCTTTGTTTTTCAATTCTCTACAAATAATGTGTTTCAGTTCTGCAGGAACAGCATAACAGCTGAGCTCAAAGAACTGATATATCTAATAAAATTTCCCACAATTTCTAGATAGGTAAAATGTGATCAGCTGGCTTGGAATTTGTCCAAGGTCTAATATTAACACTCTCCTTTCATAAAGGCACCTAGAATAGTGTTTTTGAATTTCAGTTTTATGTCCCCTTTCAAGCATGTGATCCTAATAAATTATAATAATGAACTTAATATCACTGATTAATGAAGTTGGTCTATGCGACAGAGATTCTCTGTCACTACTTCCTTCATGAACTTAGCAGTGTTCTTGCCAGAGTTCTTGGCTGAAATTGCTCCTGGCACTTAAAAAAACAATAATTACAAATGAAAAAATTGAAGCTACAAGGATCCATGGGAAAAAAAAATGTYTAGCAATATGATTGATGTAAAACAGGAAACTGAGGTACTTGTAGGACTTTATAGTCTCTCAGGGTAATCATGTTTAATGTGACTGTCATGCAATGATGACAGACATGTTTGTTTGGTTGGGTTTTTTTAAACGTGCAAGTTTGACTTCCCATGACCCTTAATCACACACACAGACACAGACACACACACACACAGAAAAGATTAAGAATCCTTTAAAAACAGCAACCAACCTCCTTCCCCCCTTTTTCAAGTTATCTATATTGTATTTTCAACTGTGAAAGAAAAAAAAAATCTGAATCAAATTTTGATCTCTGAAGGAGTATCTACTGACTCTCCCCTGGTCAAATGGACTTAGAAAAGGCTGTGTCTTTAAAGAAGAAAACAGAAGGGAGAAGTATATTTATTACTTTTGGGTTAACATTAATTATAAATTTTCAGGAATGTTGTGGATTTAGAGGCCACTAGAAGAAAATTCCATGAGAAGCACGAACAGTGTATAAAACCATTTGTTCAAATCAAATTAAAAAAAAGGAACAAAATTCCTTTTATTTTCAAAAGTATATTTCAATGCTGTTTCTATTAACAAAAACTTATTTACAGGAATTCTGCTTTCCTGAAATATTTTCAGAACAGAAACCAAAGCCCTTGGGGGTAATAACAATAGATCTGCACAGACATGCAGCTTTCTGATTGAATATCTTTAATTTTTAGTTTTAGCCTTTCCTGTTTAATGAAAGAGAAGACACAGTACTGTATCGTCTTGGTGACCAACCCCAGGTGATTAATTAAAACTTTAAAATCATTCTGAAATCACAATATCATTGTGAAACAGTGCACAAATAACACTTTTTCTGAAATATAGTCATACTAAAACTTCTTAAGGTACACTCAGTAACAATTATGGCTTATTAATAAGTTTGTCTGATGATAATTCCTTAGCTAAAAACATGGCCCAGAGCTGCTTTTGAATAGTTTTTAATTATAGGATTTCTTCAAAAACCAGAAGCTAGCATACAGGTCTCTGGATTCACTGAGGAACACTGATATCAAATTATTGTTTCTTCTATATCACTAATGGGATTTTCTTATGCTGCCTTGGGTTCATCTGAGTGGCTCTTTAAATTCTAAGCCAGTCCCATCTGCATTAACATGAGTGAAGTCATACCACCTCAGCAGTCGTGTGACTTCACTCGTGTTAATGAGATGCAGTCTCTTTCTGCGTGAAACTTTGAGAGATCTGGTATCTCTCTTCTGCCTATCCACCATGATGGAGTTCTTCACAGATTATGGTGATAACATGTCTTAGTTAAGGTATTGCCCTTTTCAGATTTGACAAATAAAATTATCCCTGTGCATATGTAGCCAAGGCCATAAATGTCTGTGTGAAAATGCATCATCACCCATTTAGTATCCAAGCTACAGCTTTCAACTGGTCACATTCTCAGGAGACGCTTTCCAAACCCAACAGTGTTTTCCTAAAGCTGTCCCAGAAAGCATTTCCTATATGTGCTGGTAAACCCATGTTTGCATTTGTGCACAAAAAAAGAAAAAAAAAAGAGCAATAATTAGAATGCAGAATTACTGATGTGGGAGAAAGATTTCTTTCACCTATCCTTTTTTTCAGTGTGTTTTACCTGCACTGATAAATATTTGAGGTAATAAGCCTGGAGGAGGATGGAAAAAGGATATTCAAATATGCAAATAGCATATGACATGGCATTGAACCTGTACGATCAGGAGTCAGAGATGCTGTTCCAGCACAGCTAATGAATAAAAGTGCCTGGGAGATCCTTCCTCTTCCCAGTGTGCTTTCAGCCACAAGCCTCTTATCCTCACTGTGTCGTGCAGCGATCTTATATCTCCTTCCTGAAATGACATTATTAATGGCACAAATACATAATGTTCATTGGCTAATTTTGTGGAATTAGGAAACTTGCTCTCACATGTGCCAGGATGTTTTACAGAGTGATTTCTGTCTTCCCTCCCTGTCTGGAATGATGCCKCTGTACGGCGGCTGTTGCGGCGTAGCTCACCACCAGGATCAGTCCAGCCAGAGATACGCAGGTTCTTCTGTGCCTCCCACACGTTGTCATGGAAAATGCACCATGCAGACAACCTAAGAGAGCAACACAGGGCTGTCTGGCAAAGGAACATTGCTCAGGAAAGAGAAAGTGTTTGAAAATACAGGTACAGCTGGCAGATGGTTAGGCAGGACATTCCTTATTGATCCACAACAGCAACTCTGTCAATTTGACATGTACATACTGAAAGGCAAGCAAAATTGTTTAGAACCAAATTCAAAGAGTTGGTTAGGATTAGATTATTGGCTGCTAGTAGGAACTGACATGCTTTGCACCTCTGGCCAAATGATAACAATGTGTTTCAGAAATTAATAATATCTGAGGATTTCTCATGTCAACTGAATTAATTTCTGTAAGTCAACTGAGCTTACCGATGAGAGCTGACAGGGAAATAAAATTTTACTGGAAAACTTTTATTATTATTCTCTAGTTCAAACAATGAGAAAACCATTTGACTATTTTGGCTTCCGTGCGATTATGTTTATTTAAAGAAACAGAACACTACTTAATTATGCATGTGAATACTTGGCACATATAATTACTACCCAACAGGCAAACTCTGTTTGGGTTTGTTGGAATGCCAATGGGCTTTTATTAGTTCAGCCCATCATTCTGTTGTGAAATGGAAATGAAAAGTGGAAAATATGTTTTCCTTCTCTAGGGATCACTTCAGCTCCTTTTTCTCTTTATTTTATCAGACTTCTTGTTGCTATGGGGGTCTTGAAGGCCTATTATTAAAACACCCTGCAGTCCTAAGGGAAGAAAAGCAAGCTGGTGCTGCAGATGGGAACAGTATGAATGGAATAAACTATAAGCACCAAAAAACTGCAATAAATGCAGCAAAATCTAYGCATTATTCTCTTTTGTTTCCAAAGTTCATCTAGAGTTTTCACCTTTTTTTTCCACCTTTCAATTTTTTCTGAATATAAGGTAATTCATAGTACCATTCAAATATAAAAGCACAAGAGAAAAAACAAGTTGGTTATGCTGTCTCTTCTTGGGTGTCCTTTTGCACAAAACAAATTAAATCCAAGTTAATCTATTCTGTACAGATATCCAACCTGCAGCAGAAATGTAATTAATATAATATACTCATTGCAGAAATGACACCTCCATAGCACTTTCAGAAAAAAAGAAAGGAAAAGATACAAGATACACCTACTTGACAGTTAAGTAATAGTTTAATCTACAGGTKAAGTCTATTGAAAACTCCCACAAAAGTAGTTTTTACAATCATTTAATCAYTATAATCAAAAAAAATTCTGGAAAATTGGTAAGATAGTCACCAGGATCTTTTTTTGCACRCTGGATAAGGTGATGATATTGAACATCAAGTGAGTCAAATAGCCTTCTAAAAATTGTGCAAAAGTCAACTTCTACAAATTGAACACATCAGAAGCAAAGACATTTCCTGTATTTCACTGACAGCATCTACATGACCAGAGAGTCAAAGATTATTTTGTAATGACCAAATGATTCCTGATCATCCATAGACCTAATAGTGACACATTTCTGAAGACCAGGAAAGAAAGCCACAGCATAACTTTGATTTTCCCTGGAAGAGAAGGATGCATGAAGTTTTTTTTCCCCATCACTTGCTTTAATTTCAAAAGACACACTGGTTTAGACTAGCTTTATCTTGGAAATATTTCATTTCTCATTCACATCATTGTTCTTAACTTCAGCTTTGGTAGTGTATTCGATTCAGCATATTTCATTAATAGATCTGCTGCTCCCCCCTCCCCTCCCCTCCCCTCCCCTCCCCTCCCCTCTCCTTTTTATTTCCTTTGAGGAACTTGGCATCTAGTTTTATTTTATCTCAACCCTCTGCTAAGAGATGCTACCTAAAATGCATTCACTGCCCTCAGCTGTGTTGGCTCCCTGTAACGGAGTGGAGAAAAATTTGTAGAAGTTTCTAGAAGAATTATACAAATCCATGCACACGTATAAACCTAAGCAGAGGAATTTTAAGGTACTCCATTGTGCATCAACAGAGTGCAATATATGCCTCCATTGATTCCATTTTTGAGGTCATTCAACTTGAAAGGCAGAATAAGTATAGCTTTGCGAGCCCTCTCCTGAAAATGCTTGAAATATGGATGGCTATCGGGACTATGAGAACAGCAGAAATTGTTATTGCAGTTGACCTAAAAGACTGGAAGATGAAAACAAGTAATTTGTGTCTGGCCAGAATGAATAGCTCTCAGGACTTTTTTTGTGATTTTGGCTTTTTGAGAGAAACACTGTCATTGGTAAAATAATACCATAGTGGCTACACAACAATTTGCTCCCAGCTCCACTCAAACTGAGGCTGCAGCATTAGGTACAATACTTCCCATCCTACCCACCACATACCCATGTATACTTTATTCATCATCCCCTGATATGGAAACGTATTACAGATTTTGTTACAAAGTACCTTATGCACATTCCTCTCTATGGAATTGAGCTTGTTCCACTCTGCCCTGACCTACAGAGACCTAAATCTTTACATAATAGTTTTTGGGTTTGATTAAATTGAAGTACACAAATAGCTGAAAAATGCTGTAATCAACATATTGCTCAACTTTTTCCCACCAGCAGTGTCCAGTTCTGAAGCCTTCTGTGAAGGAAAACTCTTTCCTGGCTGACTGACAAGTACTCGACATGAAATTGCTTCATGAGAGTCGTAAATGCAGTAATCTTGCCCCAGAGCCTCATACATTATGCTCACAGTACATACCTGTCATTATATGGCACTAAATGCATCAGAATTAACTGATTTCATTAACTTTCCTGCATCTAGATTGGAATGGATAAAATACTCTGAAGCCTTTATCACCAAAGAAATGGTCTTGAAAGCTAATGTTTACATTATGTCTTCACAGTACCAGTGTGTAGTTCAGGACTCAGGAGCTCATTAATTTATTATTATTTTGCTCCAGAATTAATTAACACTTGTTTTAATCTAATTCTGGCATAGCTGAAGAGAAAACGTTATCTTTTTTTAAAAAAGTGTTATTCAGGAAAGCTGGGATGGGGAGGTGAGAGAAGGTTAGGATAGGGGTGTTAAAGGGTTGTACAACCAAAATTTTTACATAATTCTATCTTAAGGCTAAAGAAAATCCAACTATTTCTGCTGAAACAAAAGTGTTCCAAATATAATTGTAGAACAGTAGGAATTCTGGACAAGGTATTACACCATTTATTATCTTAACATTTTGGACACTTTGACASTAAGGCAGAATTAAAAAGGTCAATAGGAATAGAAGCATAGGATATTTCATTCAAATCTGAATTGATAATAAAGGTAAACTCTCTCTGGGTAACATGAATCAGTGATTCTGCTAAAGTTGTCTCAACTCCTGCCATAAACTACTTTCTTTTTCAAAACCTGTGTGGATATCTGGCTGAGTAGAAATTGCAAATTGTCCTAAACTAATTGGGTCTCTCAGTACTGTGGCTACTAACATGTACACAAAAAAATAACACTTTTTATTAATGCTTCAGGGCCTGTTCTGGTGCAGGGATATTGTAGCTGATGTCCATATCTGGGAAATTCTCCAAACTCCATAAACATGTGGGAAAACCATATAATATTCATATGAATGAAGTGCCCTTTTATTTTTATGTACTAAGACATTACTACTTTCTTAGCAGTAGACAAAATAGAAGTTTAAAAAGTTAAATAATAAGCCTCATGACATCTCAAAATTCAAAAACAACACAAAAAGAATGATACAAATTTAAGGAGCCCCTTAATGATACAAGTTTATTTACAGTGGTAATAACAGATCACAGGTAGTCACTTTAGAACTGGAGCTGGTTAAAAAGTTTTAATATCCATCTGGCAGAAGTGAATGTGCTTTCAAAAGCTATTCTGCTTGTCTCTCTATGATGTAAATAGCACCTCACGAAGCTTTTTCAGCAGAAAATAGAAATATATACCAGAAGCTTACACACTGGTGTTTACAGCACACCTTTGAAGGAACAGACAGCCAAGTTAAAGTTTCTAGAAATCAAGCTTACATTTCAAATTGATTTCAGTATGGTATTGAAAATACTGATATGCCTTTTCTCACCTAGGAAACTATGCTGAAGACAGTTTCCTCAAAATCAAGTTTGTCTGCCAGCAGGTAACATATTATGTTGAAAATTCCCAATGCATACTTCTCAAATAATGTTAAACTTTCCTTGAACTATCACATTGTTAACATATTAACAAAAGAAATCAGAAACAAGAGTTCTCATTCAAAAGGAAATTCTACTATTTCAAAACATGCTTCCATTACAATTTCAAAGAAAAAGGTCAAACTTTAAACATTTATATTAATATGTGTAAAACAACAGTTTAGACAGAATGCAGTTCAATTCAATTTTATTTATGCTAGAAGACTGTAGAAGTGAAACTGAAGTAAAACTCARATATTTTTCATTAAAATGGGAAATTTCAGCAATATTTAAACAAGTCAAACAACACATTTTGAAGATTCAAATTATAATTTTATTTAAAATTAATATTTTTCAGTGAAATATTTTTTATATGGGAAAAAGTAGTTTTGTCGAAAAAAAGAAAGACAGCTATGCCAAGTTTTTCTAGCAATTTTCAAGTTTTACACATGATTCAAAAATGTATGGTACGTTACAAATTATATGGGAGCAATATCACAATTCAGAGAATTGACAGTCAGTATTTAGCAGGAGATGCAATGAGGAAATTGCAAAGGAGGCTTACTGTATGTCTGTGTACGGAAATTAGAGAGCTGCAATTTTTTATTTTTCACCAATGCTTTAAAACAGACTTTTTATATTTGCTTTTTTGTATTTCATCCTTGCACTTTTCACTAAAAACATAGCTAAGATAATGATGAGTGTTCTTGGGGGACAATAATTGCTCTTAGCTGAGTAGATTTGGTGACATCACAAGAAGTATGTGCATGGGAAGTCAAAAGGACTCATAGCATAATGTGTAGGTCAGTGGTTTTGAAGTAGAAAATCAGAAAGGAAGGTAAAGGACCCATAAGCAGGTGAATAGAAAACAGAGAAAAGAAATTCATTGCCATGTGTTGTACACCTGCTGATCAAACAAAACAAACAAGACAAAATGATAAAATTATCTAAGATCTGTACTTTTTCATTTACTAAAAAAAAATACTTAAATATAGCTATTTAGAACTGTTATTATCCTGTAGGAAGTATGGGCTTCATTTCAGATGAATTTAATGCTGCAGCTATTTTTTGTTTTTTTCTGGTAGGTAACACAAAGTAGAAACTGTTTATTGTGCCAATACAGATGCCTTTCATTATTCCACTTTTCTCCTGCCTAGCACAGTAAAACACAATTTTATCTTTACGATATTTATTTCTGTGGATAAAGACGGGAATAATCTTTAGCCTCTTAATAAGCAGCTGTACTTCTCCTTAGATTCTGCTACTRTGCTTCAGAAATGTTGTTTCTCTTTGCCTCATTGTCTGAATTGCAGGTAAATACATAAAGCTTTTAAGAACTTCATGATGATCCCTGTAGGGAAATAAAGTTCTTTGTGCCAAAACTTTTGAAATGAACACTTAAAATGTTTCGGGCTGTTGGCCTTCTTCATCAATGCCCTAAGTATCAATTTGAATGGATTTATGACTATCATTTGAGTCATTACCAGTCTCAGTAGTAGTGTATTTACGAGCTAGTTGTGCTGCATTATAACCACCGACTAATAAAAAATGGCACTCATTAGCAAGATTCAAAAAAGAAAAAACAACATTTTCACTTTTTTTCTTTTCCTTTTGCAGCTCTTTTATTAAGAAAAGAGGAAAGGTAATTTGTTGTTTTTTGGGGTTTCGGGGGTTTTTTTACATTTCAGTATCTTACTGTGACAGCTGCTGGTTTCACATAACCATTGTTTCTATTTTTTGTTTCTTCTAATTTTGCTATAACTAAATTTCATTAACACTTTAGGAAATGTGAACATTTTCCTTCCATCTGCTAAATGGCTTTTAAAACCCATTTACTTTGATTTAGCAAATCTGGAAACAGCTGGCAAAAATGATTTTTATTAAGTTTCTCAGTTTCATATTTACAAGATATGTGACTTTCGTATTCTTTCTTAAGGTCTGTAATTGGTTTCTATTTCTCAACTGTACAATTTCTTTCTAAATGCTAATCAACCAGGTGGTCAGATGTTTAGTTATCATTCTGCACATTATCCAGTTTAATGTGCCTCAGTTTAAAAGTCTAGAGCTGATGATTCAAACGATGTGCATAAAAACTGTAAGAATGGTTATTTAGTTTTCAGCCATTACTTTCTTCTTCCTGTTTCTAATTCTGAACTTGATTGTGATGATTAAATAACCTAAGAAAAGAATGTGAAAAATACGTTTCCTGCCCTGGATGCCTGTATACCAAAATATTGATATTTTGCAGCCTCTGATGTACCATCAGGGTGAAAGAATGAGTGATAGAGACTGGTTTATGACCTTCTCATTAGCTCTTTCTGCTTAGTTTTGGATGTGAGAGCCTATTCACTTTTAGCTTGCTCCAGTTCTACAAGAGGAGGCATTCTGCAGCCAGCGAAAGCCACTAATTTGTTTCTGGAGTGACAAGTCCACGATCCTGGTCTTTCAGAGCTGCAGAAGGCATGTCCATGAGTGCAAATCCATTAACACAGAAAATTTATCCTTTTGAGACATATTCTTGTATCTGGTACATCTGCTTAGGGCTGTAGTCTGCCACCACAATTTAAGGTGTGAAAGCAGATTCCCGACAGAATAATAATTTTAAAAAACCCAAACCCAAACCATTTCATATCACTTCCCACTGAGCTGCACACAGCTGTACTGAAACAGCATCGCTGAGGTGCTTTGTATCAAGCCATACCTGATGGGCTTTTTCAGCTCCATGAACATATTTCAAGTTGTCATTTTGGGAATACACAATTAAGGATCAGATGTCCACAGAGAAGTGCCAGGATATAAGATAGCATAGATAAGGCTTGAGTCACCAGTATTAAACAAATTTCATCCATTCTTTGATTAAATTTTTGGCACTTAAGTAAGGGCTCTATGTTTTCTTTTTATTTTTCCATGAAAATATATTTCTCTCATCTTCTTAACAAACTTAATTTGCGATCAGTTTTAAGCAATAACTGAGTTCCAGGAAAAAAAGAATACTATAAGCATTATCATTTGAACAAACATATATAAATCAGAAATTTGTCATTAAATTGTGGCAGTGGTGTATCCATCATCATTATGCTCAATCTCTTCCCACAGATTCTTTCATTATCTCCAGTAGATACCACTGGCATGAACTGAGTCAAAGACTTCCAACACCTTTGGGAATCCAGACTGCACAGATATATCTTTACTGACTTTCTGCAGATGAGGTTAGCTTCTATGAAATGAGAAAATATCTGTGTTCCAAAATAACCTTTGAAAAATGTCACTAGACACTCTGGCACAGAAGGTTGACTAATTTGAGTGATGTTTCCAAATAAAAGAGTGAAAGACTGAGTAATGTCAGGCTCATAGGACAAGTTTTGCAATATTTCTAAATAGGATACTGATAAACAATTACAACTTTAGCCATTGGAGAAGTTCCACACAGACACTGAAACCTCCCTTTGCTCCACTGAACATGGGTCGCCAGATTCTTATGAAGTTTTCAGATAGTAAGAATAAATCCTGTTGAAATAGCATTTATGTAACATAGACAGTGGTGTTCTGCCATATCTGTGTTTGAATTATGCACACATGATGTGCATATTCCACCAGAGTAAAGCCTTAAGTCATTAAACAGAAACATTCAGTCAGTTACCACGAATTCCTAAACATTCATGGACACATCTGCCAACTCATATCCATATCTTTTTGTGTAAGTAATTCTGATACTCTGAAATGTACCAGTTAAAATTTCATGCACACAAAGCTGCACGGTGTAGATTTTTTAATAGGCTGAGTTACGAATATTACGCCTTTTATTGTCATAATGAGCTAGAAATACATTTGTCATGAAAAGCTTCATTTAGCATTTAGTTGTTGACTAAATGTCGACTGATAGTTGAAAAAAGATTATGTGCATTCCACTGTGCTACTGTCAGTAAGGCACTGAGCTTAACCCTGTGGGGTACAAAACAGGCCACAGTGATGGAGGATGTAAAGCTGGCTTGGTCAGTAGCAGTTTACAAACAGTTTCAACTTTGCATGCAATCTAGGTAACAAGGGGCATCTCTGTTATTAACAAAGGAGAATGGTAAAGAGATGACTTGACAGGGGATGTTTGTAGAGCACTTTCGAAGTTGTGCTTAATTACACTAATCAATTCATACTATCGGCTCTGAAGTTTATGATGGCTTTATGTACATGACAGAAACCCAGCTGAGGATGGCAGAAGAGCATATGAAACAAAAACCTTCTCACATCTCAAAAACCAGAAAAACTTCCCTATTCAGGTTTCCAAACACAGGCACTTAGGAAGGCAGAGAGCAGGATGTAATCAGAGGCAGTCACACATCTCACAGGTTCTCATTCAGGTTCCCCTCTCCTCCACAAGTTTTTCTTTGTCCCCTGAAAAACCTGGAGTGGTAACAAGAAGTGTGCAATCCTCCACCCAGTGCAGACCAGCAATGGTGCTCCTTTCCACCCACAATTACAGCATAAGCACATTGCTGAGGGCAAAGGTGCCTCACCAAGCTGAGATGTGCCCAGATATGTCCAAGAACCTGAAGCTGCTCTTGAAATACAATATATTTTGTGATAGTCAGGGTGAGTCAAACATGGGATTATCTGAGTAAGCAGTTCTTAAAGAGTATCCCACCTTCCTTTTTCACACACTTTAACAACACAAAGTTGCTAAGTCATATTCCTTGCAAAATTTATATTCCTTGCAAGAATTCAAACCATGGCCCTGAGCATCTTAGCCTCTCTTGATGCCTTGAGTGTTATCTGTGGGTAAGCAATGCCAAACATATTATTCAGAGCTAAGGCTGTTGCTCAGAAACTGGGTACACACCAGCAATCCTCACCCGCTGTGTATGAGATGGAAGCCTGATAATTCGGGGCCAGGAATCCCTCAGTGTTGCCAAATGCAACCACATGCAGTGAATGCATTTATGAATACACCATTTTCTGTGGTTTTACTTTCTAAAATAAAACCTAGACTTAGGACTAGATGTGGAGCTTTCTCTCATTGCCATGGAAAAAAAAGATTTTCAGGCCTGGCAATCAAATTTTTAAAAAAATGTCCTAACCAACAAACCCCATATTAAATAAATAAATTAACATTAAACTGTATTGTTTTAAAGTCTCTACTATGATCTTTGTGTACACTGTGAATGGCAGTCTCACACAGCTTTACAGAAGAATAGGACAAAACCAACAGTCTCTGAGGCAGCAAAGGATACAGCAATGCTCATATTCTCTCTGCATACTGGGAACTCCAGGAGCCAGAAGGCAGAAGTTTTCTAGAAAGCTGTCTAAGAGAACAAATGTAGGGCCTTGGAGCATAATTAAGGAAATAACTACTTYTGTTTGACATTCCTCATGAAAGAATGTGTTATGTCTTATGAATTCAAAACATGCAATTAAACAAAACACATTCCCTGTTCTCTTGTTSCCCAAATAAAGTAATTCAGAAACCATCACTTTGAATTGCTGGCTGTATTAGCTAGCACAGACATCGAATGTTCAGCTGGGAGCCTGTCTGAGCACAAATGCTTTAAGCTGCACTCCAAACGTCAACTAAACTTAAGAAACAAAATAACTATTCGTAACTACTATATATATGATTATGAATAATTCCCTGGCAGTTCTTGAAAGAAAATTATACATCAAACCACCTTCTTCTCCATATTTTGTATGCTTTCAACTGCAAATAAAGGACAGAYATTAAGTGGAGTGTTAGCTGCATTGCAGACATCTAGTATGCATTGTTTGTGGAAAATGCCTTCATCTTAACTTTGTTAACTATAAATTCAATGGGACAGATATTTACAAATTGGTATTTATCCTGGTCTGTTTAAAACATACTTTAAGTACAAGGGCTGCATGTTATCAACTTTTCAGCATCACTCTAAAGTTMGTTTCCTTATTCCTGCTCAAGATTGCACAATACTATATGAACTGAAGATGTGTATTCTATTTCTTATTATGAGAAAATAGTGAAAATTTTAAAATTTTCATTRGTGTGTTTGTTTTGCAGAAGAAAAAAAAACYCCAAAAAACAACAAAACAGATAGCATAAGATGATTAGATTGTCTTCCACTTGCAGTTTGATTCATTGATTATGAAATACAGTAATAAGGAGTGCAACCTTGGTGAAACACACATTCATAAGGGCCTCCTTCACCCTTCCTAATCTCTTAAGAGCAAGACCTAGGGCACCAGGTAGGTGTCTAAGACAGCAAACTTCAGAAGCAGGAGGGATGGGTGATGTTTCTTCACATAGCATTTATGAAAATGTGCCATTCCAAATTTGAATATTTTATGATTTTGTTAATTCCCTCTCCTTTGAATCCTCTATTTCTTATGAAGGGATTTCTATTCTTTATCTTGTAATCTTTAATGTGCTTTTACCTCCCAAGTAAGCACCAGTAACTACCTTATATATTGTCATAACTTCATTTTACAATGAAGTTATAAAATTAAGATATTAAATTAAGTTAGTATCTTTTAAGACAGCACTAAGTATGCAAACTTTCAATCACAATTTCAAACGTACCTGACTAATGGGACTATAAAAAAATGTACATTTCATTAAAAATACTTAAATAATAACTTATGGAGTAGCCATGCTCCAACAGGTTCCTTGATGTAGAAAATTGAAAGACCAGTCATTCAGGAGTGAGAGAATGAGAGCATCCTGGGAAGCAGATTTATTGTGAGTTTCTAGGTTAAATCTAATACAAACTCTCTTAAAACCATGTTCATGCAGTTTCACAGATATAACAGATGTGTTCACTGAAAGAAGATTTCAATACATACTGTGCAATTGTTGAAGCAAATTTGTAAATTAAAATTGGAGTTTTAGAACAGAAAAGGCACTTTTGGTAAATTCAAGGTGAAGAGACATCATTCTGGTGATTAAAATTACTGTATGTCATTGTTTCTTCACTCTCTTCTCCATACTCTACTTAAAGGGTAAATAAAAACTGCAAGATTTTAGACAAAACTGAATAAACTTAGGGTTTTCCCCTAGACTAGCAAATGCATGCCCTAGCAGCAGATGCAATTGTGAGCACTGACTTTTTTATTTCCTAAAAATTAATAGATTTCCTCMAGCATTTTGCAATAAGGGAAAGGTTTTCTGTATAAAACTGTTAACAAACAACTTAGAACATTGGGGKTTTTTTTGTTTSTTTTTCCTTCTTTGCTCAGTGGCAAAAAAATAGCACAGAAATTTATAGTTTGAGTGTCTTCTTAAAATTAACTATGATATTCACTGTTCCTGAATACTACAAGGCAAAAGCTGTTTAACTTATCAAGTCATGTGTAATGTTAGTTACCATGATCAGGAGGAAGGATTTTGTGCCAGCTGTCTAAATTTATACTTAGACATGAAAATAATACTCCAGGTAAAATATATTTTTCCTCTCACTTCAGTATGGGGTAGACAACTGTACACTTGGCATTGGATCAGTGAATTCTTAGGACTTCTCCGCAAGATTAGTATTTTAATGCTCAGTCACTGTRTGCTCTTTAGTTTATAAGAAGCCCTTTGAAGATCAAGATTCTATTGCCTTAGGAAATGTACAAACAAAGTCTGTAGCATAAAAAGATGAGCAAAGACAAAGGACACAGCAAGACTCAGTGGTCTCTCACAGGGCAGGTTTCTGCCAGAAATGTGAACAGAACTCAGTAATTCCAGTGCACGGCCATGATAGCATRGGGTTAAAATGTTTCTAAAAATCCTGGTAGCTAAAGTAGGCCTTGGGAACRGGAGTGGGCATTGTCTTTGCTAAAATCATGTGAACCTGCACCTGTGTACCCACCTGTATGGTAGATGATAAAGTTAAATGCGATGACTGGTTAGTAATTAAATATAATTAAAAATAATTGTTTAATCGCAACAAGAATCATGAGAAGGGAACAACAATCATGAGAAATGTTGTGGGAAGGGGGCTTAAAACTCATGCTCAGGTGAAATCAATATACACAATAGAACAATATTAAGTTGATGATTAACATATGATTACACAACAGTTATGTAAGGAAAGGGTATAAAATRTATCCATCTCGAATCCATGTYGGAGTCAGATTTGGGTCTGTACCCCTGATTCCCAGAGCTCTTCAATAAAAGCACCTGCATATAATCATACAGTGATTATGTGTTTCTACGCTAACAGCCAGACCCATTGGGTTCATATTAGATAGACGTCTAGGTAAGAAAAAACCTGCAAGTATATAGAGGCTCACTCAAAAATCTTAACTAAGCATCAGCCTGTCTGTCCTTTTGTACAGCTTCCAATGGCACTGCAGCACTACCCCTCTGCACTTACCAGCTGATAGCAGTGCATCAGACAGTTTTCTGAATTTGGGACCTTCATGCAGGCAGCTTCAGCATACAAATCAAATGTAAATTTTATGATACTTTGATGCAATTAGCTTGTTGGATTTTCAATAAGCTTTCAAAATTTAAGTGAACCTTTTCTGTGAAATAATACCAGTTCTTGAAAGAACTGAGATAAAGTAGATTGAATTTCCAAACTGGTATTTTTTCTTTCTGTCTGACAGGAGGGAAAACTGGTATTTTCTAATCAAGGAGGTATGCACACCAATGAATAAAATACTCTTTTTTATCAAGAGCAAGACAGGTAAGATTATGTTAAATACATTCCTATGGCAAATTATTGACCTTGGCCTACATGACCTGCTTTTGCTATAGTCAGTGCTGCTGCATCTAAAGAACCCTCCCAATAAAACAAAGAAACTGACCAGAAGCATATTTTTTGACCTATCTCAGATTCAATGTCAAATGTATTTGCTTAACTTGCCTAATTTTGGTGGCATTTGGAATACCAGCTTGTTGATTATCACATCTCACTTGAGATTAACAATTTAAAGCAGAAACATTGACGTTTTAAGTTAAATGCTGCTAAAAACACAGTATATTTCACACTGTCTCATGACCAAACAAAAGTAATGTATTGAGACCTCCTCCTCAGTCATTATTACATTACTTTTTTTTTTTTTTTAAATGGAGACTTCATATTTGGTAAGCCAGGTAAACACAATMCTTTTCAAATGAGAAACATATAAGGCAATCACTCAAACATCTGAAATAAACAACTCAGATGATGGCATTTGTTCACCATATTCTTGCTATTTCAACTGACAGAGAATTTAATTAAAATACWGTCTCCTTATAGAAAAAAAAAGAGAATGAAAGTGTCATATAAGTTGCTTTAGTGAATAATTTGGTCATATCTCATTCAATATAATGGAAAATTAAAGAGGATTTTTACTTATATTTGAAATCTTTATTMAATTACAAATCCAAACAAAATCCAGATGTCTCAGCACAGTATTTTATGCATATGTTGAATAGCTTGTTTGTTCCTTTTGTTTACTTACTAAATAAAGAGAAACACTGCTTTTTTTTTTTTTTTTTTTCCCCAATGGTCGCTGAGTACATCAACTAACATCTGATTTACAACTTACTAACTTCTCTAGCATTTCTTAGAGAGGATCCATTTTTTCTGTTTGGCAGTATTGTCAGGACTTTWGCCTCTGTATTTTTGTCTGCAGCAGATAATATGTTGTGTTCTACTTCTATTGTCGAAAAAAATAGCACTGGCATAGGCAGTAAAATTGGTGAAATTTAATGGGTTGTTCTATAATTACACTATTTTTCTATAGCGTACCATTCAATTGCTGGCTTTAATCAAACATACAAGGTAATTATAATATACATTTGAAGTTACTCTGAAAACAAAGATTATCCTTTACATGAATAATTTATACCAAATATTACACACACACACACACACACAAATGTGCTTTGCCAATAGCTCTGCTACTTAACCTCTTTGTAAATTTTCTTTAACACTTCTACAAATCCTGCGTAAATCACTACTACATAAGAGTGGATTTCAGAATATGTGACAGAGGTAAAAATGCACACAGCTTCTTCTGTTTTTATCTGATGCTTTAATATTATTGAAAAATGCAGTAAAAATTCACTTCCTTGAGCTGATATGAGTGACCATTTAATTTTGTGTCACTGAAAGTTCATACTAAATTTGTCTTAAGGTGTTAGGTGCATTAATTTGTTAAATCTAAGAATTCAGAAACATTTAAAATTATCATATATGTACAACCTTACAGGAAAAGATGTTAACTTAGTAAGACCTCAAATTAATTTAATTTCTCAGCAAAGAAACTTGGTGAAAAATACTTGGTGTTGTTCATGTTAAAAACCCCTCTATGCTGTATTGAAAAGTTGCCCCTTTCCACAAATAGGGCCCTATATTCCAGAACACTTAATGTGGCTAAAGTGTGGAAAATAAAGGTTCTGAGAAATAGATATATATATATATGCAGATACACATCTATCCATCTATCTATCTACATATATATCTGCAAAGGTTGCTATTAAAAATAAATATGTTGCTATTAAAAAAAGGTTGCAAAAGTTGCTATTAAAAAAAAAAAATACTGATCCTTTAAAGTCTTGCTTTTTGCCATTAATCCCCAAGGTTTTCTTCTGCTCTGAGTTAGTCTTACATTAGTGCTTGCCTACAACTCAGTTGATTTTGGTGGTAGAGTAAGGCTGGTACAACACTGGGGAAAAAAAGGACATGGTTTACACTAGAGAAGGAAGTCAGTATAACACTGGATGTAGGAATCAGAGTCTAAGTCTGGTAATAATAGAGCAAACCAGCAGATTAAACAGTTACCCAAATCCAAAATAAATTTTAAACTACCTTAAAAGCCAAGTGAATGAAAGGATTTGGTTCCTCATACGCTTGAATCCAACCCTTAGCCTTTGTTTTTCTGGTAGCCTATCTAATGATGAAAAACAGGGATAAAAAGTATCCCTGGTTAGCAAACATGAACTTTCCTTTGCAGTCTTCAAGTAAAACAGAAATTGCTTAGCCAAGGAGTTGCTGTCATTCTGTTTCTCATTTAAATTACATACTTTAATCTCTTCCTTAGTATTTTTTAAAACCCCTTTTACCCCTAAAGATCCTGGCATGATACAATATGTTACTTCAAGGTGACATCAAATTCTTTCAGCTTGGCATTTTAAAACAAATATTTTTGCAGCTTTCCCATTCCTACCTTTTTGGGGGATTTTTCCTGTTACTGCTGAACAACTGAATTTTTTGAGTTGTCCTATGTTAGCTGAAAAAAATCTCTCCAGCTCTGCAGGGTGTTGAATGTACAAAGTGTCATTGCATTTTTGTGTGGATGTTTTGTCTCCTTTTTTTCCTTCACAAAAGCTTCCATCYGAAACTGGCAGAAATAGGAAGCTGCACTTGCTAACCATGGGGTGTCTGGTTGCTACTGCCTGCATCTCTTCCTTACTGTCCTACGACTAACCCTATTGTTCCCTTATCATGGAATGGATGATGCAGGGTTACAGTTGCAGCATTTAAAAGGAAAGAGATCATCATGAGAGACAGCTACTGAAAGGCACACCATAACTTAGGTTCTAAAATTTGGAAACAATTAGAAACATTGAGCTTGGTGAAGGCAGCCTCAAGCTCACACAAATTCAAACCCTAGAATAATGGAAACAACTCTAAGAAAAAAGTCCTTGTATTCTTCCCCACACTTTTGTGGTATTCTGCTTCAATAGTTTAGATATCACAACCTTTTCCATTCAATTTCAGAAAGCAAGAGATTCTCAAACTTCCAAGCTTGCTTTCTCAGCTTTAACAGCAAACTTAGGAATGTCAAMGTAGAACAAATTCCCATCTGCCTGGATTGTGTGACAGTCAGAGGTGCCAATCTGTTAGTGTAYGCATATGAGGTCAGCATTAATACTCTGTATTAGTGTTGAATCTCTACTTGAAAAAAAAAAAAATCAGTTTCAGCATTGTTCTCTGCTAGGTTACTTATGGCTGCAAGCAAAAGATGATTTGAAAATAAAAGTCTCCATAGAAACTGATGATGGACAAGACCTAAGAGAGGACAAAAAGAAATTTTCAACTCAATCTCTTACATGAAGATAAATTTAAAAATTCCCAACTGAATGGATTAAAGCAAAAGGCCTTAAGCTGTAAATATCTTCATTGTATTACTAGTAGTTTTACATCTAAAACTAAAGGAGGATTTTCCTAAATGACTTCTAAAAGAGAAACAATAAAACATATTAATCTGGATTCAAGGCTGGCAAATTTAATTCCTAGATGAATATAATGAAAGAGACAGGAAACTCTAGGTTAAGTTTCTGTTACAAAAAGGTACAAATCACTTCTTACTTTCAGACACTGTTTCATGTCCATGTGTAAATATAAATAGAGTAAATGATTACTTACTAAGATTATCTCTGATTATTCTTTACATGATTTTGTCATCCATTACTTTTATGTCAGAAATCTACACAGTGTCTTCTCTTCCAAAATTTCTATAGAAATCTGTATCCACCAAAAAGAAAAAAAAAGCTTCTATCCGTCTTCACTGCTATTTAATCAGGTCACAGTGCCATTATTACTGCTGGTAGATTTTCTGTACAAATTTATTTGTGATGGGTTGTCAGCATTTGTGCCATTTGTGTTGGATAACCTGAAGACGAAATAAAGAGCTCGTGATGCTGTCCTGGTGCAGCAAGAAGACTGACAGTGCCAGAAAGAGCCTGCTTGTGAGAAACCAACCCACGAAGGTTTTTAAAAATTCTTAAAACAGATAGACCTTTTCATATGGAATCAGCATACAGAGCATGTGGCATCAGATTTTTTTAACTCAGAACTCTGAGGCTTATAGGTAGATTTAGTGTAGTGTTGAATAATAGTTTCAGATACCTGGCCTCTGCAGGTAGCAGATGAGAAGTTGTGGTTTTAATCTCATAAAAAGTTCTCTGTTCTCAAATCCTCTGCTGTCTTCAATGGACAACAAAGTCAGTACCAGAAAACAAGGAAATAAGCACTAAAATATCTTAATTTTGCAGGTGGCTAAACTAAATCTCACGGCCCAGAAAAGGAAATATTTCTCATGCAGAGACTGCTGAAATCCTTGTCTGTATACAGCCTCCAACTTCCATCTTTCCTCTTTCAACAGGCCCTTCAGATGATGATGGATAGTAACTGGAGAGTTCAAAGGATAATTCAAGTTGAAATGGATGTCAGGAGGCCCCTAGACCAAACTTCTACTCAAAGCACTTCAGCTGTGAGATCAGATCAGACTAATATCTCAGGGCTTTAACAAGTGCGATCTCCAGTGTGTTAAGGACAAGAGACTGCATGAACTTGTCACACAACATCTCAGATCCACTGTTCCATGGCTGCTATAGCCCAGGCTGCCAGTAATTGCCACATCCCGGGACCTTTTTCCCAGTGAACAGTAGATCCATCTGTGTCACCCCTGGTTGTGCCAACCAGTGTCTGAATCATGAAGTTATCCTTGTAACCCTCCAGAAATCTCCTCAACTTTTCATGTCTCATCACACTGCCCCTCCAGCTGATGTCAGGGAGTCTTGAGTCTTCAATGAGCACCAGCATTTGTGATCCCAAGACTTCCTAGAGCTATTTAAAGAAGGCTTTTCACATTTTTATCCTGACCTAGTAGGCTGTAACAATCTACCCCCACACTCTCGTCCTCACTAATCTCTTCTTAGATTCTGATCCACAAATGTTCACYAGACCATCATTCATTCAATAAAAGCACTCGAGGCTCCTGAGCTAATCTTTTTACCAGAGTGCAGTTTCCTCCTCTTCCCCGTGCCTGTGATAGTGGTGGACTGACTAGGCAGCGTTAGGTTAACAGTTGAACTCAATGATCTTAGAGGTCTTTTCCAACCTAAACAATTCTATGATTCTATCACACTCCCTCTGACTTCGTGAGCTCTCCCTCCGCCYGCACAGGCCCTGAGAGTTGCATCCCCCCTCCAGACCTACTCTGGGCCCAGGATGGCACTCTGCTGTGGTCCATCACCACTTGTATGAGGAATGAGCAGCTTCTGCCCCCTCTCTGTGCATGCTTCTGCACAAACTGATGCATTTGTGGGGTGCTGCTGGGAGCTGAACTCTGGGCTGGCAGGCAGTACAGGTGTCTCCTGAGCACCAGCTGAACAGGGATTATCACTGCCTCTTCAGAAGCCAGCTGAAGACAGAAGGGAAAAGTATCCTTTGACCAGCAATATCTGATGGACACTRCCAGAAACAGGAACTCTAGGAGCCTCTAGGAGCTCTGCAGCAGCTGCACCAGCACGCACCAGCAACACCAGCACGCACCCTGAGGCTCCCAGAAGTTCCCAGATCTGGAAGAGGAGTTCACAGACTGCTGTGCAAACCAGRGTGTCTGCTAGCAACAGCTGTTTACATTGCTTGTTTACTGAATAAGCTTACAACAAGGCATAACTGGAAGACCATCAAAATTACCATCTTTTCATCAAAACAGACAGGGCTATAAATAATAAGTTCTTCGGTGGAAAGATCGCTTTTTTTCAGTGTTTCAAGATCTAAAGGAAATATTTCTTTTATCTTTTAAACTCCACTGAATTTTGACTTCACTTTCAGGTCAAACAGGTGAATAAAATACTTTATGTTAATGATTTTATTAAACAGGATTATTAGATATTTTCTCGTCAATAAATGTGTAGCAACCCTGTAAAAAATTAACTTACTAGCTCTGACCTTTTGACACATCGTAATTGAATCTTTTATTACTGTTTCTATTTTGTGAATATTTTATCTGTTGGGCTTGATTTTGGACAAAAGAACATCTTCAAACACTGAACTTTCCTAGTGGCTCTATTACAGAATATGRATCATCTTCCAAAAAGTACATAGCTTGGAGGAAAGAAAGGAAAATACAAAGAGTCAGAGCCAAGAAATCCTCCAGAAAAACAGATCACAAAACAACATTTGCCCATGTACAGAAGCTGATAACAGCATTGCAAAATGATAAATAAGCACATACAACAAATAAACACAGTTAGTGATCCTTTCAGCAGGGAAATGCCATTTTTTAACTAAAATATAGTTTATCATATTAATGAAAAATTCTATTTTAGTTAATCATTTTGGAACAGATGTTAAGAATGCAGAGTGTGTTCATGCTGCAAGCATGTGTCCAGAGTATGGACAGACAAGGAAGTATACAAGGGCAAACCTGGAACTGGTGAAAAATAATACTTTGAAACAAACTAGATTTGTGTAACTTTGTCATTTTAGAAAGATATATTGAACTTTCCAGCAATGGTATTTTCAATGACAGCATACTCTGAAACTTATCTCAAAAATTTCTGCCTTACATTCTTTTCTATGTCCCCAATCAGGTTAGCAACTGCAAAAAAACTCTGAACTATAGCAGGAAGTTTGTTCCCCTCAGATAACCTGTGCTGAAATAACCTTAAAAATAATCCCAAGTGACAAAATATAAGTTCACATCATGTAATTTGCATCATAAAGGCTATATCATTTAAGCATTGTTATCCTCTCCAAAGGCTTCCAATTCCACCTTCCTAAAATTTTGCTGAAATTACGTTTTCTCCCCTAATGCATATTGCCATTCCTTTTCAGATATTTCACACTGATAGGGAAGCCTTCAGTAGGATTTTGCAAAAAGTGTTTCTTACACTATTGGCAGATTTTTGCACAAGGAGATAGAAACAGATCTGTAAAAATGCCAACTGTATTTTTCTAAAACAAGGTTTGGTTTTGTCGGTTTTTTTTTCTCCCTGCATCCACTGCCACTACTCTACATACAGCCTTTAACACCAGGGGGGTCTTATATTCATGTTTTTTTCCTGGTGTTCCTTTTATCCTTTGCCAGAAGTGGTAGATGTCAGGTGTTATAAAAAAGCCCTCTTCAAAAATTTTTCCCTTTTTTTCTGATTCCACTTACAAATTGATGTCTTGTTCATTTCATACTGGTATACTTAGCTCTTAAGTAATTCTTTCCTTTACAAGACTCAAATGTAGACTTTGCCCTGGACTTCAAGAGAGGTAACTTTGGCCTGCTGGAAAGCAGCTCTGTGGAGAAGGACCTGGGGATCCTGCTGGACAAGAAGCTGTCCTTGTGCCAGCAGTGTGTCCTTATGGCCAAGAAGGTCAATGGTATCCTGAGGTGCATTAGGAAGAGCACCCAGGTCGAAAGAGGTGATCCTGCCCCTCTGCTCCACCCTGGTGAGGGCACACCTGGAGAGCTGKGTGTAGTTCTGGGCTCCTCAGGACAAGAGAGACATAGAATTCCTGGAGTGGGTCAAGTGAAGGGCTGTGTCAAATCAATGTATACAAATATTTTAAGGGCAGGGGATAAGAGGACGGAGCCGGGTCTGTTCGTTGATGCCCAGTAACAGGAAAAGGGACAACAGGCACAAAACGAAAGTCAGCAAGTTCCATCTAAATATGAGAAAAACTTCTTTACTTTGTGGGTGACAGAGTACTGGAACAGGCTGTCCAGGGAGGTTTTTGACTACCCTTCTCTGGAGATATTCAAAAACCTGCCTGGACATGATCCTGTGCAACCTGCTGAACCTGCTTGATCAGAGAGGTTGAACTACATGATCTCCATGGGACCGCTCCAACCTCAACCGTTCTGTGAAAYAGCTCAGGTCTTTAGCTTGTGTATTAATGACACACATGCATTCTGGAGCRTCTCTCTTATGAGGAGACACTGCAGGAGCTCGGCCTATGTAGTCTGGAGAAGAGAAGACTGAGAAGTGATCTCCTTAAAGTGTATAAATATCTCAAAGGCATTTGTCAAGAGGATGGTGCCAGGCTCTTTTCAGTGGTGCCCAGAGGCAGGATGAGGAACAATGGCCGTAAACTAAAACACAAGAAGTTCCACCTCAACGTGAGGAAAAACTTCCTTACGTTGAGGGTGGTAGAGCACTGCAACAGGCTGCCCAAGGAGGTCATGGAGTCTCCCTCTCTGGAGACATTCACAACCCACACGGATGTGCTCCTATGTAACCTGCCCTAGGTGACCCTGCCTTGGCAGGGGGATTGAACGATATGGTCTCCAGAGGTCCCTTCCAACCCTAAGAATTCTTTAATTCTGCAATATTGACATATTTTCGCAAGTTTATAACATTGTTAGCAACAGGACCGAACTATTTAACGCCACATTTTTCGCTAGGTGGCTTTGCATACAACTAAATAGATAGTTTTGACTTTTGGAATGGCATAGGCAGTATTCTTTTTTTCTCATTATTAGTGGAAATATTTACTACATATGGAAGGGTTAAGCTCTATTAGTGCAAAATGGCTGCAGGAATTGGACCCCTAACAGTCTCTAAAATATTATCATATTTTAATACTATAAGTCATAATTCAAGTCTGCCAAATTCAGTTGCACTATATACGTAAACAAGAGTTGAGACAGGCTTTTTAATAAACYGAATCTTCTGTGGCCATATTTAAGTAAAAAATTGACAATTGATTTAACATCGATTGTCTTTTTACACAGGAATTATACCTTTTTTTTTTCCTTTTGACCACATACAGCAAGGATTTCTAAGTTTACAGAGGTCATTGTTCACTCCAATTCTCACCCCAGTGCCCTTATATTTTTTAAATTTCTGAGACTGAAGCAGCAGCTGATCTCAATGTATCGTTTTTCTTATGCTTTCATAAACATAAGAGAAGTTCTGTGATTTTCATATATATTTTGTTCAAGCTCTGAGCTAAGATTGAATCAATTAGAGTGATTTTCCTAGTTAGACATAAATATGTAACAACTCTAATCTCTGTTTAATGACATAAATAGCTTATATTTAGTTCTTCTGAAAATACTTGAGAAGGTTATGCTATACATAAATGCTCTATTTCAATCGTTCTTTTCCATGTACCTGCATCTGAGATACATCTCCACTACTGCTGATGAGTTTCACAGACCCCTTGTATCACACACTGTATGCACCTATACAAAAAGGAAGATACAGGTTCCAGACAATCTGCAATTTAAACATAAGGCAAGAGACAATGTGAGGATATGAAATGACAGCAACATATATCGAAACAGTAGAAAAATAATGACCAGCAAAACAAGCTTTGGCCACTTCTTCTAGTGGTRTAAGTTACTTCACAGGTTTTTATAGACATCTGAGAAATTTTTGATGAGATGGGCTAGCCCTGTGACAGATTAGGGATGAGAGACAATTTTAAAAGCAGTAAGAGGAGCCTTATAAAAATATTCTAGCTAGCTGAGATATCTTAGCTTCTTCCATCAATTTGTCAGCAAAATTCAATTTGTCAAAAGCTTTTCTGTTTGCAGCTTGCAGACCTAAGCTTAGTGCAGCAGATGCTGGTTGGGGTAGAAACAAACAATGTGTACAAATTCGTGCTGTGGAGGGTCACTGACACTTGCTTCTCCTGATCAGCAATTTAACCCTGTTTGTCTGTCCAGAGGGCACAGGTCTATTGCAACTGCTGGTAGAGATGAAGTTGTAATCACTGTAGTTTAATGCTTTCARGGCTCACTTCTGTTCCCATGCAGATTAACACAAGACCCGAAGATAGCAACTAATATGAGCAACTACTGATGATCTTCTTTCAGCAAAGTAGTTGTAGATTTAACTTGTAATGATATCCATGCTTAGGTCCTGAATTTTGTCCAACTAATTTTACATGCACTGTTAAAACATCAGTCATACTGATAAATTATATCTTATCAAACTTCCTTTTTTTCCCCCAGAAGTTTATTGTGACCATTAAAATATAGAGGATAGTCCTGTGTTTAGTATAAATCTTTAGCTACAGCTAAATTATTATTTCATCAGTATATTTTTTTCCTTTTTTTTTCTTTTTGTAATATTGCACACAGGTAATTTGGAGCAAAGCTTAATAAAGTTCACTTTATAAATCCATATTCGTATACATCTTTTATACAAGCTCCTTCTTTTTGTGAAGTTGAAGTGGGGGAAATGGGGAAAAAGCCCATTTTCACTTTTAGTTTGCACTGTTAATCCCAAAGGCTTCTGAACTACAAGAGTAGATGATAAATCCSTGCTGTAGTTTTTGAATTTATAAATGAAATACTGAAAGAAATTATCCATTGTCAAGCTGTGAGTAGCATTCTACAGTATACTTTTTGACCAGAAATGGAATAAAAATGCTGCCAAACCACTTAATTAGTGCATTTAAGAAGTCTGTGCTCTGTTGCAAGATCTACTAGGACAATTTCTGGGAAGTTGGAGGTTTGCCTAGGCAATACCCTGCAAAAAGACAAAACCACCAACAACCCACAAAGCACATAGAGGGTTTCTCAAGGTGTGTACAATTCCAAAAGCCAGAATTAAATAAAAGATAGCAAAAACTCCTTCCTTGTAAACAGCAAAGAAGAAACCAAAGTGAAAGTCACATTACCATTGGAAAAGAACAAAACTCTTGTATTGGTTGTGCACGGCCTGGTTTTTGGTGGCAGGAATCTCTGATGGCTCTGAAAGATGGACATGCTGCTGGCCAAAACTGGGCCAATAAGACAGGTTGGTAAAACCTCTGTGATGACATATTTAAGAAGAAAATCAAAACAAAGTCACAGGGGTTTTGCTTCCAGTCACAGAAGAGGAGGAGGTGAGAACATGTGAGGGAAACAACATGGCAACACAAAGGTCAGTGAAGAAGGAGGGGGAGGASGTGCTCTGCAGGCTGTGGTGAAGGCCATGGTGAAGCGGCTGTGCCCCTGCAGCCCATGGGTCCACGTGGGATGCAGAGATCCACCTGCAGCCCATGAGGGAGGTGCCCATGCCGGAGCAGGTGGATGCCTGGAGGAGGCTGTGATCCAGRGGGAGTCCCAGTGGAGAGAGGGGGCCCTGCTTCCAGGCTGGAGCAGCCTGTCCTTGGAGGACTGCACCCCGTGGAAAGAGAGACTCACAGCGCAGTAGTTTTGGGAGGGCTGTGTGCCCGTGGGAGGGGCTCACGCTGCAGCAGGTGCGGTGTGGCTGCTGCTCCTGAGAGGGGACCCACGCCAGGGAAGTTCAGGAGAACTGTCTCCCGTGGGAGGGACCCCACGGCCTCAMAGGGGAAGGACTCCTCTCCCAGACCAATGGAAGGAAATCTCGGTGATGAACTGACCACAAACCCCCATGCCCTGTCTCCCTGCACTGTCAGTGGGAAGGAGGGAGGCGCTGGGCATGGAAGGTGTTTAAAGGGCTTAATTTATTTCTCATCATCCTCCTCTGATTCTGTTAGCAATAAATTTGCTCTGTAACTTTAAGTTAAGCCTATTTTTGCCCTTGAAGTGTTTTTTGGTTTTTTTTCCTCCTGGTCCTTATCTCAACTCATGGAGCCCTCATTAACTTTTCTTTCTTTCTCTCCTCTGCCCAGCTGTGACAGGGGAGGGTGAGCGAGTGACTCTCGTGGGTGCCTGGCATTGGGCTAGCGTCAAACCACGACAACTCTAAAAACCTATACTGCAGAACTGAAGGATTCAACATTCATGTTCCCTTAGATRTTGGAGAAAGAAATATTCCCTGCAAAATCCATGCTTGTTTTAGGAAGTCCACAATGTTCAGTGGGGCACAACTGGTGGCACCTAGATCAAATCTGGACACAAAGAGTTCTCTTCCATCAACACATTCCCTATATTTCAGGAAAACCAGACAGAAAGTGTTTAAATTGTCCCTGGCATTCAGACATTAAAAAGCTGCCTCCTGCACACAGCCTCCCTAGTTCAAGTCCCTAAATTCCTGCACCTGGCTGAGAAAAGGAGGATCAAATTCAGGCACCTTGCTGCCTTCAGATGGCCCTGATACCCGAGGGAGGGATGGTGAGGTTAGATGAAGTTGGAGAAATTGGATATCTCAGGTCTATCTACACCTCTTTAGATTTGGTTTTTTTTTTTTTTTTTTAAGATTTCTGTAGCTTTAACTTCAGCTGAACTGCTATATTGCACCTCCTTAGTCAAAAATGCTAGGGAGCAAACATGAGTTTTGGGAGCAAGATGATTTCTTCTGAACTTTCATATTAAATGCCTTTATGTTTTGTCTTCAGTGGTTTTGGTTTTGAAATAAGGGAAGTGGTCTAAWGTCTAGCAAGTTGCAGTTTCAAGGATTCCGCTTTTACAACTTTATGATTTRCTTTGAATAAGGTATACTCAAAGATGCTAAGCAGGATCTTCAACCTGTTGTACATCTCAAGATGCATATGAGAATCACAATACCTCATCCATAGCAAACACTTCTTATGAATAGAAAATTCTCAGACGTCACAAAAATTGTATTTATTATTTGTATGTGTTTTCTGTTTGAGTCAGAGGAAAAGAACGCAGTATCCCTCCTCCCTCCCTTTCCACGTGCTCCTTAAAAAAGCATGTTTTTTTCATCACAGGGCAGAATTGTCATATGCAGATCTCAGAAAAGGAAACAGATGAATCTGAACACACACTGAATTCTTAGTAACCTGGATTGATTGAGAACTGTGTTTTCTAGGTTAGTTGTAGCTTCCTTTTAAATAAATAAAAAGGTAGCTTTAAACAAAAAAAAAAGTTTGATTCAAAAAAACTGCTGAAATAAAGGTGCAGACAACACTGCTTTTCCTTAACCCTCCAAATCTGACGTCTATTTCTAGCTTTTCTCTTTATCATKATAAGGGCTTCATATTGTATATTTCTAACACTTTCCTAATTTTCTGCTTTTTTTCTTTTTAATTTCCTAAAACCAAAACTGGTTTCGAGCCTATCCATCTGGCTTATCTCATTATAACCATGATTGGAATTATCTTCCCTATGGCTTTGCTAAGCCCATATATTACTTTGCCTCCGGGAATCTTCAGTCTAGTATCCTCTCTTTTTTTTTTCCTTTTTTTTTTCCTTTTTTTTTTAAAATTACCTTATGAAACAGATTTAGGAATGATATTTTCTTATCACCTGAGAACTGAAGTTGGCTTTCTCATACATCTCACTGCGTTTGCACACAAATGCCATCTTTACAGGCAACAATGAATGTAAATAAACTTCTTAAGCACTCAAATCTCTTGCATACTAAAGCAAACAGAACATTGTGTGTTTGTTTGTTTTCTAAGTGAATGAAAAATCCATAAAATTGACAGCAAATACATGGAGCAGATTTATGTAATTATGGCTTGAATGTCAGACAATAATGTAATCTATATTATTTAAGTTAGGTTAGCACTAATGCCGATACATTTATCGCCCTTTTCCCAAATGACTTTGTTCAGAAGTTACAGAAGTCAAGGGAAAGAAATCTGTTGACGTCAACAAACTTTGAATTAAGTTCAGACTGTTTAACTGTTTTGTTTGCTCTGGTACCTAAGAAAGCACTTTTTTCTTTTTCAAAGCAGTAAGTTCTTTCCTTCACAGATTCCAATTGTGCATACTGTCAGCATAAAGGCTAAGCAGCTGACAGCATTTCTCAAACCATGATACTATGCTAATTTCTGATGCAACTGAAAGCAGACTGCATGAACAGAAGGATTTGTGTTGTAGATCATCTGTTTGTTTGCAAAGATACATTTTTTCTCAAGTGACCAGTGTGCTGAATGATTGTTCTCTTGCCAAAGTTTTTTATCCTATATAAATGGCCAAGATTATCATAAGTAAGTGGCAAATATGAGCAAAGTGTTTGTGACAGAGGTGTCTGGCCTCTTAGAAATACTAAGTATCCACCTTCTGCAAATCATGGTAGGTTTAAAAGTACCTGTGGTTTGGTCACCAAAAAACCCCAAACAACCAAACCAAAAATAGAGCAATAAAATCCGAGTTTAGACCGGCAAGTTACTATATATATTTCTGCAAAAGACAGAATGAATGTCACAATTTACCTTTCCAAGAAATGATGAGCAAAGATCCATCAGCTGCATGTAAAGGACATGTACATGCATTGCCATTAGAAATGGAAACAACCTGGAGAGAATCTTGGAGACATAACTCGTATTTTATGGAGCATATCATTGTATTTGGTTGTTTACGAGATGCAGAATGGCATGACAAATGAGGTGTGACACAGCAAGTCAACTTTAAAATAAAACAAAACTCTTCTATTTCTGGATCTGTTACTTTGGATTATGTCTCAACAAAACAGATCCATAGGAACGGAATGATAAAATATTCAATGCATTTGAAATGTCAAGGGTTGTGGCAGTTCAGCTAGAGTAAAATCCAGGTGGAGGTAAGTTTGGCTTTCCAGCTATAGAATGGATTTTTGTTCWTTCCTAATGCCTAATTATGGTTTAGAGTACCTTCAAGAAGTTGAAAACAATTACAGCCATTTATGAAAACATATTTCAGGTCACTTATGTTCACTGTGTCCTCACTACTGAAGACTAGGAACTATTCTTGAACATCTTCATTTTGTGGAATCAGTTTTTATACCACAAACATACAGTAACACTAGAGAGGAGATATTCAGTTCTTAACTACATAAGTGGTATATTAGAGCAGAAAACATCAGAAACAACCAACTAGTTTTGGATGTTTTAAAAAATGTCATAAATATTGCCTATTATGTTTTTTTTAATTCTTACAAAAACTGCCCCAACAATTTTTTACATAAGTATCCCTGATAATGGCATAAGATTCAATTCAATTGAAATTATAACTACACTATTGTAAAACCAGTTCAGAACTGTAAGAAACCATGCTGTAAGAAATCTTAGAGGCACTTCAGGATAGCTCTACTATACTGCATTTGATCTGTGAAGAGTAATCAGGGTTAAGGAATTCTTTCTCTGCTCTCTTGTTTTCTCGTATTCATAAAAGCAAATATAGAGCATAASAAACATGAGTATCAAAGTACAACACTATTCTTCTAATATAAAAATGCCACACTTGAAAACTGTTACTTAATTATTAAAAGTAGTTGAATCTCTTAGAAGCTTTTTCTCTGCCACACTCCTGTGAAAGCTGGCTGGCAGCACGCTAAAATACCTCTCTCTCATCAGAAATAGTAGCATCCTAGGAAGTGCTTAAACAAAAGGATATATATTGTCAGAGGCATTCTGTTGAGAAGGAAGCCTTGATTTAAGACTGAGCATACTGAGAAACTTGAAAACAGATGTTCCAAAGTGGACTTGGTTTTCTGGGTTTCTTTTTTGTTTGTTGGGGTTTTTTTGAGATTAAGGCAAAACAAGAAAGAGATCTCAGGGGAAAGTCAGATACATRTAAGCTTTGGTATCCCTTCAACAGAAAGGCAGATTGCTGGCAACATCAGCAATCTTATCAATCCATGTGCAAGACATGAAAGGTATTTATAGAGAACATAGAAATTTCTCTTCCTCAAGAGTGGACAGTGACAGGAAAAGAGGCAATAAGCACAAGTTGATTCAGGGGAAATTCTATTTGTATATAAGAAAAAAATAACCTCACCATGAGAACAGTTGAAAACTGAGGTGGATAGCCCAGAGATGTGATGCAATCTTCCCTGATGGAAATATCAAAGATATTTGCTTGACAGAGCCCTGGATAATCTAAGGTCCTGCTTTCAAAGGAAGATTACACTAGATGATCTCCAGAGGTTCCTTCCAGCTTAAAACTCTCCATGATGTTACGAAAGGCAACCTTTGCTATCATCCAGGTTACCCAAGTTCTTTGTGATGGTGGTCTTTGTTTTTATGTTTCAATGGTTGCTAAACTGCCACAGCTATAAGAAACTTCAAGAGTAATCTAGACCACAAAYCTGTTTTAAGGCAGCTTCAACTGTACCCAGTATCACACTGATGGTCAAAAGCACTGTTGCTTAATCTTAAAATCCTTATTTGACCAATACCTTACAATTATTACTGTAAGGAAACTGTCATATTCCTCGCACTTAACTTCAAGCTTTCTCGCTGCAGTTTAAGCTTATTACCTTTTTCCCAAAAAGCTGTTGGTGCAATTATTATTTTATTCTCCTTAAGAAGTTTTGAATGTGTTTTATAATGTCCTCCCTCTGACTCTTCTTCAAGTTAAGCAACATCTTTATTCTGCCTTTCCTGATGGATGCTGGCCCTGGATGTTTAAAATAGGAAAGTGCACAGTTCTCCCCATGGAGATAGCTGCTATAAAAGACTTGGTGCATAGTGCCATCCTCCCCCCACCTCTTCACTGAAGTCATTGGGAATTAAGCACATAAGTACTGCTRTAGAAATCTGCCCTAAATATAGTAATTGTTCAATGCAATGATTGGATTTCTTTGTTAACTCACCTTTTTGTCTGTGGGATATTTGCAGAGGGATATTTTCCTGTAGCAAAATTTGCTTTTTAATTTTATCTGGKTATAGCTTAGGCAGTCAAAGCTGGGTTATGAAGGCTCTGAAATCTGAAATAAATAATAATATTTTAATGATACGGAAGCTTAAATGAAAGATTACTTAAGTTTTGTTTAAAAACTGCGACCTTTTAAATAATCTGCACACAAATTTTTCTTCTTTTCCATTCTTTTTGTTGCTTGTGATTGTGAATAAGTGGAAAAAACTCACTCCAACAGCTCACAATCATTCATATATATAAACATTATCTAATGCAGTGTTAGCAAGCTCAGGATAGAAATATTGCCATAAAGTACTAAGGGTTGCAAATGAGTTAATGTGCTGTAGAACTGAGCCTGAATACAAATGTAAATCCTTGTCGGCTATTCATAGGTTTAAGCTCAATAACTATTAAAATTATTTCTAAGTATTTTAGCCTATATCTAACTCTAACCTTGTCTAATTTTTACTGTGCCATGCAGAAAGGTGCAAAAAGTATGACCTAGATTGAATAGTTCAAAGAGAAAGAACACACAAGGGACGCACTGATGTTAGCATCCTAATTAGAAAATTAAACAGTTAAGCAGAGATGAAACATTTTTGTTCCATAATAGAGAAATTGTTCTAAGCATACCTGGCAATGTCATCAATCACCATCTCTCCCATGAAGAAAAATATTATTGGCTTACCGTGTTCAAAAATGTCAACGTTTTACCTTCCTCAAGAGCAACATTAGGATATATCTATTAATTTTATTATGGATCAGAAATGGAGGCAGAACAAACCAGACATTTAAATAAGATTAAAGGCCCTAGTTAAACTGACAAAAGACAAGAAAAACAGTTAAGAATGACACCAAATGTTCCTATGTGCCAATGTAAAACATAAAAAATAAAGCCACACAACAATTCGTTGTTTCTGTGATCTAACAAAAACTGACTTGTACTATATAAAAAAATATCCTTGAATATGAAGGATTACTAAAATATTTTAGATACATAGCAACTATGAAAAAAACACATTTATTAAAGTGGAGAGAGCCACTAGATATGATTTGCTGTATGTTTATCAAACTGTTTGGCATCCTTTAGAAGAACAATTACAGCTTTTCTATAGAAAAATTATCCAGTAGATCTCTGCTCTGCCTCAGCACATAGCATGCCCCATGGTGAAATAAATATGTTTGAGGTCCATTCCTACAACCTGATGATATTTAATGCAAGTYGATATATATTTGAATGAAACTTGAAATATTTATGTACGACGGAAAATATTTTCCTCCTAAAGTTGCATTAATAATAGGTGGGAGAATAATTTCCTATTGCCAATTGTGACACAGCAAAACATACAAGTAATATATCATTAATACTGAAGCCTATGGTCCACATGCAACAGAAGATTWAGCAGAGCAAGAGTTGCAGACCAAATCAGGGTAAACATTCACAGCTGACTGGTTTGCATTTCTTCTGAGATTGCTGCAATAGGTCAAAATCCTAAAACAATTACAGCAAAAAGAGGGGAAAAAAATAAAAATAAAACAGATGGAAAGAAGAGATAATATTAAATTWAAAAAACCCCACAAATTCTTTCCGAGGAGACTACATCACATCCAAACTATCTATATAGAATTACAAGACCAGTCTGTATGTTTAAGGCCTTTCAGAGGGGAAGCAGAAAATAGGGGACATAGAAAGGTTTCCAAAGGGATTGTTTTCCGAGTCATTCAAGCCAAAAAGAAGTATAATAATCAGAACGAGGGAATCTTGTTATATTTTTGGAATCATTGAAATACATTCCTACATTCAGGCATACACACTGTCCTTCATGGAGTAATAATATAAGTGGTGCAAAAGGCACAATGTCAAAGAAGAAAATGTAGAGTTGAAGAATACTTAGAAAAAGAAACTGACATTTTTCTAGAAAACAAGGAGTAATTGAAACTCTGTAAGGAACGCCAGCAATGACTTTTAAGAAGTATAATTAGAAAGAAATAGTTCCCACATATTCCCCAAGTATCTCAGTAAAAGATGTTGGCCAGAAGCAAGCTCCAAAAGGCCTCTGATCAGCCAGTGAGTCACACTACTAAGGAAAAAAAAAGAAAATGCTTGTTCAAATTGCTCAGAGGGTGAAAAGTTGTTAGGGAGAAGGAAAGAAATAAACCAGAGCATGATCAAATGACTTCAATGACTTATTAGTACAGCAGTTGCCTCCCAGTGAAAATTTCTACTAGACCTCCAAATACTACACAGCTAAAAAAGGCTTTCATACCCATCAACATGTTTCCACAACCTCAATATACTAATCAAATCAGTGACCAGCTCTCCCTGAATAGTACCCTTTCTTGATGACTCACTTTTGCTGCTCTTTATACATGCACTGAGGAAATGTAGCCAATCTCTGGACCTTGGCATCCTGTAATTGTCCAGGTATTGATGCTTAGAGGTGTGTTGGCAAGTTGCATGGAAAAGCTCCTTTCTCATGTGTTGAGAAGTTCTTACAGGGTGAAGATACACAGCAAGAATGAAACAGAACTTCAGCACCTGACAAAGACAATAAGAACACTCCCAAAAGAATCATGTCTTTTAAGAAGTTTACAGACAAGTATAGGAACTTGGAAGGAGGGATAATAACTATGCCAGCTTTCTAGAAAAAACAAACAAACAATAATTTTGTATTTTCTACTAATCTTTTGTTTGAATCACCTTTTTTGAAAAAGATTAGAATAATTAATCAACACTATTAAAAACAAATCACTGCTCATGAGAGCACTGGGAAAAGAAGACAAAAAATATTTTAATTTTCTTTTGTCTTTCTATGCAAAAGTCTTTTAAGTTAAGGAGGTTTGGCTCTATTTTTAATTCAGTATTTCACTTTTGAGTTGCATTTCGTAGTTTTGAACTGTCATCATATGAAGCTTATCAGTGTGGTAGACATACAATAAGCATATTTTATGTAAATTAATTATAGATACATTATTAACATTGCATGTATATTACTCTATTACTCATTCATCTCCTATTCTGGGTAAGTCACAGCTACACTTGTTCACTTTGTATTATTTAGTTGTAAAAGTAAATCGTAGCTATTAAGAATATCTCCTGTAGYCCAGGTTTACTACATATTCCAGTTAAATTATCACTTGGTAGCTATTGAATAGACTACTTAAAAATACCATGTCATTAAAGAAATTAGGGCACAAGAGAAAGAATATTRTCTTTATTCACGGATGAAACTTCACTTGAGATTACTACAAGTTATCCGGAAATAACCACAGGTGGTTTTTTCAGCCCTTCTGCCCCTCATCTTCCCTTATCCTTTTCCAAGCATATTAATATTAATGAAAGTCATTCTACTATTTCACTGGGAGTAGGTCTATAAATCCCAGAACGTTACTTTACTTCATGGTATCTAATAAGTGCACAGATTCCTGAATGCTTCCTGAAAAACTGGTGAGCTTTCATGTACAAACAAGTTATTTTAATGATCAATTAATCAGCATTTCATAGAAGTACAGTAGACATTGGATTTATCAATTTAAATTCAAGAACAAGGTATCTATATTTCTGACCAAAAAAGTCCAGGTACATAAAAACAAAGCATGGTTCCAGCCCAGAGGTTTCAGAGAAGGAAAGGAAAGAAATAATATTAAAACTTGTACATCSATAAAGCATGCAGAAAAAAGTTGCTTTCACGGACAAAGTTAAGAACTGCTTCTTTTGTTGAAAATTACAGGTTTTTTTAACTTACCAATAGTAAATCTATTCTCAGTTTTTATCAAAATGTGAGGTAATTGCATTATGAACCCCAAATCTCCTTTCTGAAGTGTATTCTAAAGTCTCATATGAGTCATACTGCATTTAATAATTTTTCCTTCTCTGCTTTCATTGGTATTATATTTGTATACTAAACTGCACTTAATGCACCATTACTAATAAGTAGGCCACAACCTGCAACCAAATAAATCTGTACCATTCAACCCAACAGAAGCATGTGACCTAGATCACACCATCAGAACATCCATTAAATCTTGTCCAAAAGGACTCTATGCAATGTCAGTGGTGTCTTTTGATTTCCCTGAGAATCCTAATGTCAGGTAATGACCCTGAGAACCTGTGACAWATCTCATCCTCATCAGCCTTTAAAAACAAATAAATTGCAAATGCGTATTCCTAAGGACCTGCTAAGCAGTATTCACTGGCCACACATACAGCAGATGCACTAGGGTTTGGCAGTAATTTTTGGTGTCTGGCAATCATTTCAGATGTCAAACACAACGTTGTAGTTCAAGAATGTCAGACCAGTACGTTTCAAGCAATTTAAAGCTGGGTTTTTTTCTTGCTTCCATCTATTGGCATCAGTTTTATTTTTCTTTTCTACTAGTCCAAACAAAAGTCATCTTCCTCACATTTTTCTATCCCTATTTCAGTGCTATGATGCTCAGAGTGTATGATTTGAATAAGAAAACACAATGTCAAATATCAATAGGTATCTGATTTTCCAGTGATTGTTAAAATAGAAAGTTCAATTCCCTTAACTTCATCAATACAACTAATTTCTACTTACTTATTTTTAAAGTTTCAATTTTTTTGTTAAAGAACACCAGTAAAACTATATTTTGACCAAGGCTTCATTACACACAAACAACAATAAGGAGCATAGAAAATATTATTATATTGTAATAATAAAACCTCTTTTCCCCAATGTTCTTTTGCTACCCGGAATCAATCATTGATTTATTTTGATTGCTGTATTTATAAATACAAAATACACACAACTTTTGACCCTGGACACCGAAAAACCCATTTACTTGTGAGCAGCAATGTAAATGATCCTATAATTTAGAAATCTTTAAAGATCGGGGAAAAAAAACATTTAATAAATGAGATGGTTGAATCACTAGGGAGTTGGGTAGCTGAATGGTTTCCAGTCTTCATTTAACATGGATGAAGCTAGACACAATGTTGAAACTTTAGCAATGCCAACTAACATAATGAGAAACAAGACTGTCTCATGTTATATTCATGTTATTCTGTTTAATGAAAAAAACTCATACATTMGGAAGCAATCTGCAAGACAGGTACTACTCTCATTTCAGGCTTATTGAGTAGGCTGCAGGTAAAAAACAATTACAAGCACAACAGGGACTCTTTTTTTTCTCAATTTATTTTTCTAAAAGTTCATGTGTGAATGTAGCACCTACTGAAAAGAACAACAAGTAAAAAATATAACGTGAAATTATTCATAAGGTACAAAGAAGTATAATTAAAAAAATAAGACAAAATATCTGGATGTTCTTCTAAACTAAAATAAATATCTCAGCAATAGTTTCCATCAGCCATCTGCAGTTCCACATAATATTAAATATTTTAACTAAATCTATTTGGTGGATACTTAAGGAATTTGACCCAAGAGTTCTATGTACTTAATGTATTCTAAAGTTTTTACCAATACAATGAAAAAGGTTCCATTAAAGCTATATCAAATATGTTAGRCACTCCTGAAATCAGAACAGGAAAAAGGAGTTTTTCTTCTGAAGTTGTTTGTCTTCCTGCCCCAAGCCTCTCTGTTCACAGAGCAGCACCCATGTGGTATATGCTGTGCTTTAATAAAAATGAACTATGGGCTTATTAACAAAAGGAAGAGAACAAATTTTGCTTTAATAAAGAAGGTCATGCATAAGATTCTTCAACAACTGTTTTGGTAATGACACTCTTTATAGTCCTTGCAAAACTAAACCATTTTGTGGATTTATTGTTCTGAAGGGCCTGTTGCTCATGAAAATTAAAAACAATTTCCACTGGTAATAAAATCTCCTATAAAAATACATTGGCTGTCACTCATATTTCAAGGTAAGAGCCAACATCCAAGTTCCAGCACTAACTTACTTAAACTTTCTTGCTCCTCCTTCTGTGGCTTCAGATACCATGCAATTTGACACAAGAGCCTGAAAACAGCAGTATCTTTTTAATGTTACCTATTATGGAAACTTGTATGAGATTTTATTCCTAAAAACACCAGCAGCAAAACCCCAGACATCCCAATTAATTTAAGCACATTTTCATCACCTGCTAAAGGTGACATTCTATTTTGAGGCAACATTGGTGGGATTCAGTTGCCTGAACATTAGCACTCAAGTGTCTTTTTAGACACCTTAAAGTAAATGAAAATATTCACCTTGAACTGAAAACAACTATATTTGCAAGAAGAAATTTTTTTTTTCTTTTTCTAAAAAAAGAAGGAAACAAGGTTGTGTGAAATTCAGTTTCCTGAATTCAGATGTCTAGCATCACTTCAGGATAACCCACCTGGCCTTCAGTTCTTCCATAATGGTGCAAGCTGATTGTCAYATCTGACAGTTCATTCAGATTTCTCAGGAAGCCAACATCTCTATCTCTTTCTTTTTCTTTTTTTTACTGTTTCAATGAAAAACATATTTTTGAAAATTCTTTGAAAAAGATAAAAAATAGTTTTGAACTATTTGAAATATTAGCTAGSCAAGCACTAAACCTTAGCTGATATGTATGACATAAAAAGAAGAGAGTATTAAACAGGAATAGATTTCATTATTTCATTCCTTGCCGTTCTGAATATAGGTTAGATCAGAAATTAGGAAAAACAAAACAAAACTTTAGGCTGTGTACTTCCAGTCAACTAAAATTGAGAAATTTTGTTCCTTCTATTCTGTATCTCTCTAAGTCAATGGTTTTCTGAGGAAGTCAAAATATTGGTTCTTCCAAGCTGTACACCTGAAAACAGAATTTTCTGTTAGTATTTCATTGCCTCCTTCTTCTTATCTGCTTTTTTTTTTGTCTCATTACCTTAAACATCAGCACCCTTACAACACCTGTCACTTACTTTACTAATGTCTAGCTGTAGCACCTACACACATCTCATGTACTTCACTCCCCATACTTCCACCTGTATATTTTTTTCACAATTTTCCCACTGTTTTCATGGAAGTAGAAGCTTTTCTGTGAAAATCTTGAATAAGGAAGCCTAATAAGGATGAAAAAAGGTCCCCTTATGGCACTGAGTGGGCTGCAATAAAAGATTACAACATGTAAAACCAAAGTAAAGAAAGGAGAGAAGCTGATGGCATGGATTTGAAAAATGTATGCTTAAGACTGACAGAGATGACAACAGCTTTATTGTTACTGCAGCTTTACTAACTTCATTGTGGTTACATCAGAGGCTCAGCTATTGTAACACAAAGAACCCACATTTGTTGCTTTTTAAATATTTGGGACTTTTTAAAGGTGTCATTATTTTTTAGCCTACTGTGACTGTCATCTCTGAAAGATGAATCCTTATGGGAATCTACAAGTGATCCATGTACACAACACTGCTTCGGCATGAATTATCCCTAAACTGACAACTCACACTGCTGTCAAGAATTTAGTGGTTGCTTTTTCACCTTTGGTGGTRTGTTTAAGTAGCTAAATAAGTGAAGCAACTTATCTTTTTACAACTTCATAAAAAACTCTCTGCATCTTTCTGACTTCCTACAATTTGCAAAAGAAAATACTGATATCAAGATTATAAAAATTCAATACAACGTTCCAGGTGCAGCTGAATAAGAGCAGAGTAGATGAAGCATAAGAACAAAACTTTCTGTTCTCTATTTCTGTCTTCTGTTTAGGCTGACAATGAAAAGGAAGCTTGAAGTCAGTGGAAACACAGGATTCTTCCAAAGCCTTCCTGTAGCAAGTAAAAACAAACAACAACCCCATAACTTCAGAAACAAAATTTGATCATTTAATGGAAAGGTATGTGAGACATAATTGCAAGACCAATCCCCATAGTGTGGACAACCCTTTATAAGCCACAAGGACTATTTATTTAAAGCCACTGGGGCAGAAAACAACTATAATCAGTTATTGTATAAGAACTAATAAGTACAATAAAACCAGAAATTGTCTACACCTTTCTCCTTTTTCCACTTCAAGGAATGTGTCCTGATTACATAGCCACATAGCCTTTTAGAGGTATTACAGTAAAAAAAAATTGTAAGATATACATCATACATATGCAGCAGATCTTTTGCAAGTTGCAATTTTGTTCTTTGCAGTTGTTTGCAGAGAAAAATCTCCATAAATAAATATTTCCTAGAATAAAATTACATTACAAAAATATTTCGCTCATTTGAATTCAGAATCACGTCCTAACACTTCAGGCCTGCAGATGTTTAGTTTTGAAAAGAAGCCATTTACCCATATAGTGTAATCAGTTTACATGTGTTGTTATGGTGCAGTCATTGTTTGAGTTGATGTCTGACATAAACTACTTTCCCCCCTCTGCAACATTTACTTTTTTTTTTTACTATTTATATGATAATACCATCATGACAAGATCATTCACTGCTCATGCAAACCTTTCCTTTCATGATGCTTTGAGAAGCATTAGCATCACTTGTAGTTTTCCTCTTTTTATGTGAAGATTGAATATCCAGCTGTTACCTTAATTAAGTCTGCCACAGGCAAAAATCTGGCTTTATGTACCTGCAGAGAGAATTTCATGGTGTTTTAATGACTAGCTATAGATTGAGCAAAGTGACTCAAGAGGCAATGCAAGCAAAAGCTTAGCTCAAACGAGTGCCAGAGCTGTCAATTTCCAATTAGGAGACTTGTTTGTCTCTCATGACAGTGAACCACCACAAATTACTTGCTTTAGCTCTGCTGGTTAATCTTTTGCCACCTGACAGATGGAAGTAAATCAGTTGACTTATGTTAATCACTTCCAGGAAGTGAGAATATTTAAATCTTGGCACAGTTTTGCATCTGTGAGGACAGCATTAGGAGATATCACAACAGCAACCCATTATTTATAGATAAGGTGTCATTTGAAGTGAATGTGTGGGGGGCTGGTGGTGGAATGACTGGCAGGGAATATGCGGAAAATGAAAGGCATAATTTAGCTTTTTTTCAAAAGCTCTCCCACTTGAGGAGAAAGCTTCTGATTGTTCCTTTCTTGCATATTTATGTTTTTACAAAGCTGAACACAATTTTCAGCAAGATCAAGTTGTTATCATAAGTATATATAGAAGATACGAGTACAGGTCTCCTGAAGAGATTTATACCTAGCAACAGTGTCTGTGGGTAATAATTAAATACACCTCTACGAAAAATAATAAAATAAGTATGACATTACCAAAAAAAAACAACCCTGGGATGAATTCTCTGCAGAAAAATAGAGAATAATTTTCTCTATTATAAAAAAGGCTAAATAATATTTGAAAAATTATGAAACATCTATTAAGATCTTTGACATGTAGCTCTAAAAATCCAAGCTGATGACATGAGCCTTGAACTAATGCCTGGTGCCACCTGACAATGCGAGAGCAAACTGCATTTCAAAGCAGGAGAATATTGATTCCCAGTTTGCTTTTGGCAATTTTCCTTTTTTAATACAACCGTATAATTATTTGGAGAACAGCTTGGATTTCCATGGTGCCTCATCATTCTCCTAGTGACTGCCCTTTCCACAGGATTAATGCTACCAAAATTGCAGTAAATTATTTGATGGATATGGGCTTCCAAATACTTTCAGTTAGTTCAAAATCATATGTAATACGCTATATGTATATGACATCATGTAATTTAGGATAGAAGGTAATAGGATCATTATTTAAATTCATTTGCACTTAAAATCAAAATTCAAACTTCCACACTTCAGGGCAGGACTTCATTTGGTAAGGAAAAAATGCTTCAGGAGAGAAAATAACCTTTTCTGGGAAATGCCATCAAGGGGTGCGTAAGAGGCATATTTTTAATTAAAAAAATACAAAAGTAGTTCTATAGCTATAAAGCACAGTTTGCTACTTAGATTGCAGTCAAGTAAGCAGGTACCATTTTGCTACTGATCATTAACTTGACCACCTAGAGCTCATGAAGGACGATACAGATGGAAACTGCATCATCCCCTTGTATCATCACCACCTTCCTACTTACACATACATTTACTCACTCCATCTCCCTCTCTGATATAACAAACGGATCTCCACTTCACTGAGATTGCACGGTAGAGGCACTCAGGGGCTGGATTAAGATTACATGGACAGTAACAAACTCAAAACTGCTCCTGAACTTTTCTAATTTATTTTAAATCATCTTTCTTACCTGGCTCCCTTTGGAGAAGGTTCTTTTCTGTGCTGCATGGCTCTCAATGTATTTCCACGGACTTCAGAAATCCTTGTGCATATAGGTAGTATTATCAGGAGTGCTAATTAAAAAGATAGCCTTATTGCATTCTGAATTGCATATGAAATTATACTAAGAATTGTTATACTCCCCTTCCCCATATTTTTTTTCTGACAACATTTACAACCACCTTCAAAAAGGGTGCATTTTACTGTGGCTCAGAAGTCTAACTCGTTTCTTTTCCTTCTATCTATTTTCAGAATCATGCCGGGTTAATTATCATTCATGTCTGCAACAGCCAGCACAAATTCCACTTGAATGGATGGAGGGGATTCTGCAGTGCTGTTTAAACAAAATAACAGGCCACAGAAAAACACGGTGCTAAATATCACTTCCCAGGTAATTAACTGTGTCTTGGGTGCTCCCCATCAACCTTCTTTCATGTTCTGTTGATATTTTCCTTGCATGCAAAATGTTGTGTCTTTAAAACATAATACACCAAATTTTGTTTTGCATTGCTGTTTACTCACAGAAACACACATATTTATAAAAGGCTGTTCTTTGGCTTTCTGCCTACACAGCTGATTTTTTTTTTTCCTGGCATATAACATATGCAAACAGTAAAAAATCTCACATTCAGAGAAATCAGTCAGAAGTGAATAGAAAAATTACAAAATAAACTTATTTATGACCTCATAGGCTTTCAAATTGCCAAAAATATATTACTGCTATATCTAAGCATATACAGCTCATTGTATTTCAATCAGCACATATAAAAAATACGCAGAATACGACATTATAAATATGCTGGAATTTGTCCCCTGAGGTTAAACACAAAATTCCTCAAGCTGTAATGGTTCTTCAAAATTTCCTTCTCTAAAATTGGAAGGATTTCATTGGTTCAAAGGTTATCACTTTTTATATATCTTGCGGGTATTTTTCCCTTTCACGTATGAAGATCCTGCCTGCTTCGCTATGTTTTCCAAAGAAGTTGTGTTGAACTATTACAAACATCCATATCATACCTACATCCTTAAATTCCAGCTCCAGTAATACAGAAAGCTTAGAAGGAAAGTTAATCCAAAGTTCCACCAATGCTGATCTTTATGGTGAGGCCACCATAAGGTATTCTGCTGTGTTATATCCAACTTAGAAAGCTGCCATTTAAAAAGTATGTAAGCACAAATCTCAGTGGCATATCTGATTATTATGATTCATGAATAATTGRGAGAAAAAAAATTACTAAACTGAAAACTTGGAAGTCTGCCTGACTGAAGTGAAATAAATAAGTAACTAAAATGAAAATATCACTTTATTGCCATGAATAATGCCATAATAAAACATAATACAAGGGGTTTCTTTATTAAAGTAAAACAAGCCTGTTTATTCAATTTTTTCCACTTTATGAGTACACGTGTTTGAATGTCTGATAGCTATATATACTCATTTTTATAAGTACGAGTTTTGAGTTTTAACCCATTTCTTTTGATATACATATRGGATACTGTAACCTTAAGTCATTAGAATGCCTATGTAATAGCAAGACATAGAGGAGGCAAACACGTTCTTAAAAAATAATGGAAAAAAGCATGATAAYAGGGGAACTATGATAGAATTTCAGTTTGATTTTCTGAAGGAAATTTTTCTTGACTTGACAAAAGGCAATTAAGTATCTTAGAATGTAAAATTCACCTATAAGTAATTCTTGGTGAGCAGAAGCTAAAAGTTTCAGTATTGACAAGGCCAGTAATATATCAAAATTCAAAAGGTATTGAAGCTCAGAAAACACTTTAAAGATTTTTATGGATAACGCAAATACAATATTTTATCTTATAAAAAAGAAGTATAGAGACTCACATGAGCCAAAAGTAGCAGACAAAAATACTTACATATGTAAAAAATACACATTTACAAATATATAAAATATACAAAAAGTACTTGGACAACAAAGTWAAAATAATAAATGTGTTTTTTCCACTATCTACATTGGGTATGATTTCTTATACCTAGAAAAGAAACCTTGAAATAAAGCAACAAATAATTCATGAAACCAGCCAARTTTGTATTTCCATACTACATAGGAAATGTAAAGAACACAATARTAACCACATGAATATACAGCTGATTCACAAAGTAAGCTATGGGGGAAATATTAATTATTTAAAAAATATATTTAAAAATATTCATTAAAATACTACCTTTAAAATCATAAAAGCTGAAAAATATCTGGGATACTTTCTCACAGTTTAAACCAAACTACACTTTGATTCTCATAGCACTTGATAAGTGGAAAGTCACAGAACTGTGTTAYCTGTTGTTGAAACAAACAGCTCATCAGCAGATGCAGGATTTGAGACCAGCTTTGCAGTGAAGAAGGTGAATATATTATGAACAAGCTTTTAAGTCAGCTCTTTTTCWACATAGCTGCTTCACATTTCATAAGGAAGGAGTTTAAATTCTGTTATAATTGTGATTTTGACTTTGATGTAAAGAAAAGTCGTCGTGGTTGTTCAACCCTCTACAAAAGAACAACATTGCGTAGAGTACCACAGAGATCAGTATTGGGACTTATTTTTATAATTTAATAGTTTTATTAAGAGCAGTGTGGAAGATACGAGGTCAACGTACTATTTTTGGGTTTTTTTCACAGCCAGACTTGAATGAAAACAAACAGGAAGATAGCGCACCTACCCTATGCACATATTTTTGTATTTTGGAATAGCAAGAAGCTTGCCTTCAATGCAATTGTTTTAATAATAAATAAAAAAACCTGTATACCAGGATACAGCTAGTAAACACAGCCCATATAAATATTCCTAGACAGCAATGCATGTAAACAAGATGAAAAAATGCCTATGATGTATGAAACTAAGTAAGAATTGCTGTATTATTATGTCTGAATAAACAGTCAGTTAACAAGTAACTGGGAAAAACTAGAGAATAATTATTTTTCTGTATATGCAAAATCAGGCATGCCTGCATTAAAAATAAATTTTAATCACAAATAAATGAGGAGTAAAAATAGAGGAGACTGATTTCTCTTTATAATAGAGTACAGACAAATGTAAGACATGATGATTTTTCATAAATACATTCAGCTGTGTACAATTGTTTCAAGACAAGAAACCTAATATAATTTCCACACGCTTCATCCAAAGATTGCTAGCTAAAATTTAGTCTCAATACCCCTTCTCCTATTTGACTTAGTCACCATAGAAACTTTGCCAATTGTTTTCATCAAAACAGTGCAATATTTGTACTTATTTGAAAAACACTTAGGCACTGGGAGGAAAGAAGGAAGGGAAATGGATGGACTCTTCCTTAGGATGAATAATAGCAATTTATTCAAAGCAGCCCACACTTATGTTTGCATTAGTAAAATAAATACTTCCATTTGACCACTTTTCAAAGTTTCAAGTTTCACTTTCAGGCTGTGAAACTCAGTTTCTTGCACGTCTAAATTGTTAGTATAGCTTTCATAGTTTGGCCAATACAAATTTTGCATTTTTCAAAACAATTCTGAAAGACACAAAAGGAACACTGCCCAGCAGGTGTTCTAGATCCAATCTTTCTTTTCTGAAGGGTAGGAAGAGGTATAATGATGTGATATGAGCCATTCTCTACCAGTGTTTTTTCCTGACAAAGACCCTCTCATATTTGGTTTACTAGAACACACTTAGCCTGACCACTGCTGAGTCAAGTGAAGGATTACTGCATTTCCTTCAGAGGTGGAAGTGCAGCCTTTTGCATACGAAGCAAATATCAGCATGATGTTATTATGTCACATCCATCTTGTGGTCCTTTGTAGCTCTTCAATCTCTTTCTTAACAGTGTTCTCACTTAATGAACTGAAAAATTAAAGAAGAGACCTTAAAAAAAACCCCAACAATCAACCAAAAAAAAATCCACAAAATAAACAAATAAACCAAATCCAAACCTCCAAATCAATAAAATGAAGTGCAAGCTTATTTTGAATTTTAGCCCAGGCTTTAACACACCTGATAGTACCAACCATATTTCTATTGCCTTGAATTTAATAAACATACCATCTATTCCATTATTCAGTACCTTAACTAAATTCCTCAATATTATTGCATCTAAACAGATTTTCTGAAGATTTTTACTTGATACAGTCATTGTTTCCATCATTCAAAATAACGTATGTCAAGTAATTTTGAAACTAAAAATTTGTAAATGTCTACAATAATTTGACTAGTAGTGATCTTGGGGAAGAAAAAACCCACAGAGTGACTTTCTATTGCTTTTGTTATTCCATGTTAGTGGAATTCAACGAGTTAAATTACTTCCTAGGGTACTGTTCACACCTCTATTTTTAAGCCTCAGATAACCTAGAAGTATATAGACAAAACATAATTTCCAGTGCTGTGGTGCTGAACACTACATCCAAGGCTGCTAAAACAAAAATCAGTAATGTTTTTATAGATGTTGTCGTGGTTTGACCCGAACTGACAGGCAGCTCTTTAAGCCAATCATGCTTCTCTCAATTTTACATATTTAAACCCTGTAGAAGGCGGGTTTTTTCTTGAAAGAGAGAGGAAAAAAGGTTCTCTGTTCCGGTTGGGTGCGGGACAGAAGAAGAGAGAGAGGGGTGGACTCTGGTAGCCGCCCCTGCCCCGGCCTCTCTGCTTCTTGCTCTTTTCTCTTAATGCTTATCTCCATGTCTTACAGTGTAACAGAACTGTGAGTTTTCATAAAAGAGATGTGTCACACCACAGCAGTTTTTTTCCTTTTTTTTTCCTTTTCTTTTAAGTCTGTTAATAAACTTCCTTATAGTCTGTAAGTTTTGTGCCTGCTTTGCTTTTTCTCTTAATGCTTATCTCACAGAAACAACATCAAAGTATTGTATAATTTATCTTTAAAACCACTACGGATGTCTTATGTCCTATACTCTTTTGGGACCCTGCAATTCAAGAGGTCAGGAAGGATCCACTGTTAGACCTGACTAGACATGGACAAACTGGACACAAAGGCTTTCCCCCCAGGAAAAGCTGCTGAAGGTAAAACATTACAGATTCTTTGACTTGACCGCTAAATTTCTGATCTTCACATGAGTATCCCTAATGTTTCTTTCTGTGATCCAAAGGCTATACCTTTATGGGGCTTACTTGCAAACAGCTGTTACTAACCTGAAAACTCTTTAAATGAGTCTTTGTTCTAAAAAACCTGGATGAACTTCACTCCCATTAACTACTGTAAACTTTGTAGATTATAGAAGAGTTTTGTCACTGACTTTTTTCAAGGCCTACTGCTTTGAGCTATGCAATTATCCAGGCTTTCATATTAATAGAAGAAATGGTTCAGATGAGTGTGATCTTTTGAACTTCAGAATCAGAGCTTTCTTGTGGGTTCAGAAAATGTAATCTGAAACTTGAAAAACACAGCATAATTAAGAAAGGCATTCTCTTTAGTCCAGATTCTAATGAATAGAGAATAATTCTAGTGAGATGGAACATCAGTTACAAAATTATGGTTTCCATTTTACATTTGAAATTAAAATCTTCTAATCAGGCAAGTGAAAAAACAGTTGCTTTATATTTTACCATTCAATTTTTCTCTTATATACTATTTGCTCAACTAGGTAATTTTGTCCATTTTTTTTACAATAATTCTCCATACAAGTTTATCTTCCCCATCAATTATTATAGCTCTCTTCAGCACATCCCTCTAAACTCTTCCTACACAAATGTCTTAAACTTTAGTCTCCTTGTCAGTTACTGCAGAAACCAAGAGAACAATAAATGAAGAACATTAGAAGTTGCACTCAGGCAAGAGAATATGACTTAATATATATAATAAACTCAAATATTTAAAAGAACCAAGAGGTAATTAAAAATATCTATCTTGAAACATTTTCCAATTCCATAAGTAGATTCCTTTTATGTTTTTGCATATTAGAGTTTGAAATTTACATTGAAGAGAAGCTTTCAATTTGATATGTAAAATAGACTTCTGAGTATTACGTAAGATTCACTTAAAAAAAGAGAAATGTTTTATAATTAGGATAAATACGTAAGCAAAGTGATCATTGACATTAAGATTTCTCCATAAGTTGTGAGTGTTTCCTTTTGCAGGAGCACAACATATTTCTTGATGCCAACTTAATTTAATTGGATGCTCTTTGATACTGCAGAGCAACTGAAGTGTTCTTAAAGTGGAAAGCTATATCATAAAAGTACAACTAATATCTTTGGGAAGTTGATTCTAGAAAATATACTTTTATTAAGGGGAGAGAAAAGAAAAAAAAAATCTTTCAGTGTCACTGTACCAGGTTAACAAAATAATAGGAAGTGCAGGTAGGCAGAGGTAATTCAGAATACAAGTAAGCGACCCACAGTAAAACAGTTACATCTTTATAAGTTTTCAGAGGTATTTCTAATGAAAAACAAAACCATTTGCAAGAGAAAAACCCCGATATCTATAAAATATTTTTATAACTTTATTCTGGATTAATATTCTAAGATATTCACTATATATGGAATTGTGGATACAACTATAATTCAATTCACAATGAAATGGAAATGATGGTAACCCTTACTGAAAGAAAAAGTAATAAGCATTAGGAAAACATAGCTTTGGGACAGAGTGGTTCTGTCACTCACAAAGGAAAATGTTCAGATGTGGTTATGCCTCATTTAGTCAAGACAGTTAAATTTCATATAATATAGAGGTGTAGTAGACAAAATACAAATCCTGTAGACTTTTAATTGAAGCTATCACTCAGAATACCCCAATTCTGGATATCCATATTGCATAAATGCAGAATCAAATATTCAGATTTGCCAGCCATTTGAAAAGAGCTCCAGGGAGTTCATTTTATGATCTAGTGGTGTTGCTGCTGCAGAAGGAAGAAAGTGCAGAGTCATTTAGTCTCTGCACAGACTTAAGGTCTCCAGKGCAAGCAGAAGTCCAATTCTGGGAGTTTTTTCACCTGCCAGATAAATTCGGGCGGAATGGATGGAATGAGGATGAGGACAAAACTGCTTCCTCCAGTCCAAACAGGTTCAATAACAAGCATTCATCTCCTCCCATTATCTTCTCAAAATCTGAACTGAAATCTTTGAAGTTCCTTCTCAGTTTTGTATTCCGGGATTGTGCCCCACTAGAATCAATAACCATCATAGACTGAGTGTATTTTTCACTTTAGTTTGATAAAAGGTATGTAAAATACTAATCAGACACAAAGGGAAAATGTATACTTGGGGGGGAGGGAGGGGTTGGGGTGGGGATACACTCTATATTTTTRTTCAAAGAAGCATTATTATCATATTGAAAGCTTACATCCCCTTAAGTGACCAGGGTGTTCAGCTTTACAAAGTATTCTCAAAAGGAACAGGACAGTGAGGGATCCTGTCTGCTTTTAAGCTCCAACAGTCAACGCTCATTATAACAAATATTGTCAAGAAAGTACCCTTATTCTTGAAGGCATAACTCATGGCAGAATTGGATAAATGAACAAATTTCAGAGCTAAGGAGACATTCTCTGAAAATAATTTGTATTAAACAATTGACAGCCTTATCAAGGAAAAGGCTTGGCATGACTTTAARTAGAAAACAGTTCTTACTTAGAAATGAAACTGTCCCCTTGACTGTGRATAAAATCACACACACAAAAAAAGCATTCAATCAGCAAAACTTAAATTTCTTATCCTTTATGTACAGGAGGATACAAGAGCAGGATGTAAGAAGGGATACTGCACAATACAAGAACAGTCTTACATTTAACCATGGCCAGGAGACCTATGAACAAGAAGTTTCTTTCTGTTCGAAAGCCTATAAGCTAAGTCTCAACATTAGAAAAGCAGTGAAAGTTGTGGAACTAACCCAGTACTCAACGAATTTAATCAAATTTAAGTCTTCCAACAGAACTGCCTCAGCTGGACTATAAAATGAATTAAGTTCATATTCCTCAATTAAACAAATGAATTTGTCACATCCCCCAGTGCAAGCCTATCTACACAGCAACTGCCTGGAATTTTAAGTGAAAGAGGGGACTGTTGCCTTTGGGCTTATTAGAAAAAAAAAAAAAGGCACGGGGAGTGATAGATATAACATGATGAGTAAAAAAAAAAAAAAGGTACTTAAGTAATTTGTTAGGAGTTGTGTAAATTACAGGCTTCAGGAAACTCATATTTTATATTCTGTCAGTAGGCTGTGTCAAGCACATTATCAGAGAGCTTCTTCCTTCTCCTTATATAGTCCTCTCTGGCGTGAATAGTGTAATGCTCAAGTACCTCCCTACAGCTATTCTCTGAAGCAAATAATATATTTATATTTTCATTCCTGTAAAATAATGYTGTGGATTTGTGGGAGCAAACTTGCTTCTATCTGCTCTTCTCTCTAAGAAAGATAYAAAAAACATATGTAATGTTGTGGATTTTCTCAATTTTCATTTAATTTTTTAACAATATCACTATTTCAGGTATATCAAGAAGCCTCCTTCAACTCAATGAAATGAAGGAAGGAACATTGGAGAGAATTAATATCCTTATGTCATATATTTCACCAATTAAAAAGCTTTAGCATAGGCATACCATTTATATCTTTATATCGGTCTGTATTATTTGAAAGTACAGAGATACAGTTTGTGTTAAGAAGTCTCAATTACTTTCAGAATCCTGAATTATGTGATTCACTATAATTTCCATGGCTCTAAGCATTGTTTTAGGCTTTATCCAAAGTCCTGCTCAAAAAACTCCAAACAATTCAAAAAGCAAACAAACGAACAAAAAACCATGAGGAAAACAAATAGACAAAAAACCACAACCAGACTAACAAAAACCTCCAAAACAAAATATCCATGATTCGTGAAAACATGTAATGTATGAATAAGCCACTCATGTTGATTCTTTACAGATATACTAGTATTTGCTGGATTTATTTTCAGATATATATACATTCTTCCTTTGATATGTATAGAAGGAGTTTATCTTTAAACCATGCTAAATGGAAGGACTGAGTTCAGTAAGCCTAGTTTGAACATGTAATAATTGTGTATACTATTTTTTTTAAAGGAAACTTGTGTATAAAACTAGTTGCATTCTAGTTTGTGAAAACAGTATTTCTGAGAACTGAAGAATGGATATTGACTAGAAGTAGAAAATAATTTCTCCATGATAGTCTATGAAGAAAGACTTTGCAATATATTCCTCTTTCAATTTAACAACTAGTAACAGCCTGTGAAAGGAGGACAGACAAAAAAAAAAGATTTCAAAGAGGTGTGAAACTTTTATCAAACTTCAAGCGCTGCTTTGATTAATTTTAGTATGTATGGATAAATATTTTTCAAGCACAATATTAAAAATAACGACTCTCCAGAACACTCCATTCTACTTCCTCCTCACACTAATCCACTTTTTCTAGGCCTTTCAAATAAATATCCTCTGTTTTTTACACAACACCCTTAACCACTTTACAACAGGATTTTGCGAGCAATGAGGACTGGCTACTGTTTCTATTTTAACAAGTGGAATATCTGTGTGCTAGATGAAATAAAGGGAACAAATGTGTCATAGGACTACTTTTGCATTTYCTGGTACCCCAGCCATCATATGAGTGGAAAAATATAAAAGTTGTTATCAAAAATAGGTACCAGACTTTCCAAAGATGACTTAATCTTTCATCTTCTGCTACTGCATGTATCCTCATTCTGCTAACAAACATTCCCATGATACTGGGATATGATATGACCTATGTGCTATATGGTAAGACCTATATTTCTATATGATATGACCTTGGCCCGGTAAGATCATGGAGCAGATCCTTCTGGAAACTACTAAGACACATGGAAAATAAGGAGGTGATTTGTGACAGCCAACATGGCTTCACTAAAGGCAAATCATGCCCGAAAAATCTTGGGGGCTTCTACAATAGGCTTACAGCAYTGGTGAATAAGAGAAGAGCAACTGGTGTCATCTACCTTGACTTGTACAAACTATTTGACACCATCCCAAATAACATCCTTGTATCTAAACTGAAGAGAGATGGATTTAATGAGTGGACTACTTAGTGGATAAGAAATTGTCTGGATGCTTGCACTGGAGAACTGTGGTCAACCACTCATGTCCAAGTGGAGCTCACTGATGAGTGGCATTATTTGAGGGTCACTTATGCAGACCTGTGCTGTTCAACATCTTGTTGGTGACATGGACAGTGGGATTGGAGGCACCCYCAGCAAGTTCACTGATGACACCGAGCTCTATGGGACCATTAATATGCTGGAGGGAAGGGATACCATCTAGAGGGACCTGGACAGGTTGGAGAGGTGGGCTTATGCAAAATTCATGAGGTTCAATAAGGCCAAGCAYTTATTTTGGGGCAATGCTGAGCATAAATATAGGCTAGGGGATGAAAGCATTGAGACTTGAGGACAAGTTCTTGGGAATGCTGGTGGATGAGAAGCTTGACATGACCCAGCAATGTGCATTTGCAGCCCAGAAAGCCAACTGTATTCTGAGCTGCAYCCAAAGTGCAGTGGCCAGCAGGGCAAGGGAGAGGATTCTGCACCCCTGCTCTGGTGAGACCCCACCTGGACTACTGCATCCAGGTCTGGGACCTGCAATATAAGAAGTACATGGACCTGCTGGAGCAAGTCCAGAGGAGGGCCACAAAGGTGATCAGCAGGCTAAAGCACCTATTCTACAAAGACAGGCTGAGAGAGAGGGCATTGTTCAACCTGGAGAAGAGAAGACTTTGGGGAGGCCTTATAGCTTCCTTCCAGTACCTGAAGGGGACTTTCAGGAAGGCAGGAGCAGACCTTTCTCCAAGGGCATGCATTGATAGGACAAGAGGAATGGCTTTAAACTGAAAGGGGATAAGTCTAGAACAGATATTAGAAGATGTTCTTCACTGGGAGGGTCCCGGGTAKTTGCCCAGGGAAGTTGTGGATGCCGTATTCTTGGAAGTATTCAAGGCCAGGTTGGAAGGGGCTTTGAGAAATCTGGTTTAGTGAAAGGTGTCCCTGCCCATGGCAGGAATTGGAACTTGATGGTCTTCAAAGAACCCTTCTAAATCCCAAACCATTCTATGATTCTAGAGCAAAATAATAAGTAGCAGCATTAGACATTATTAATACCTGAATAAACCTACGATCATCTACGCATGCTAATTCTCCACTCTTTCTTGAAATTAAAACTACTAATTTTCCTGTTGAATTGTTTTGCTTGGAAATTCTCTTTGAAGTGCCACTCTTTTTTAATGGCAACAAATTATTTGTTTTTAAAAGGAATGCGTATTTAACTGTTAAACCTGGTCTGCCACAGTAAAACAAAACAGCTTCAGTATATTTGGTCTCACAATTGATAAATAATCCATCTAAACTCAGAACTCTCGAAAATGAAAACAAACCCTCATTTGGTGCATTTAATTGTAAAATCTTCTCACACACAAAAACTCCAACCTTATGTGCAACTTACAGAAAACTTTGTTGGGCAAAACATACCAAGAACAAGGCAGAGAGAGAGGAAGTAGAATAATGGTCCCACAGAAAAGTTTACTTTGTAAAAATTTAATGAGATTTTGAGAGGAAGTACCAAAAAATGTCAAAGAAAATTATTTTTTTTACTATTGCTGACAAAATAATGTTTGTTTTCTTCTGATTTCTCCACAATACTGATGACTATGCAAGTTCTTTTTGTGATACATTGTGTATACCTTGTAATTTCATGTTAAAGAATTACAGCTTTTTATTTTAGATGTGATTTTTTGACTCAACTACCTACTTGGATGCTCCCAACTGTAAGCAGCCCAATTTAGTAATTCAGATGTAAGAAGAAACGAAACAGATTATGCTTCAAGCTGCTTCTGCCACATTTAGCATTGTGTCACGCACCTACTACAGAAATGGTGTCATGAACATGTGGGGATATTGAAAAAATAACTATTCTCATTTCAAGTGTCTCTGGGAACTAAATTGGACTCCATAACCAACGTGGTTAGGACACTGCCCTGAGTCTCAATAGAGAAATTTGCCTAAAAGTTTTCCAAACAAACTATATATATATATCTAGTATATTGGCTACTCTCAACTTGTTCTATACAAAACACATAATTTCTCCAGGTTTTATTTTTTTTTTCTAGCCCTACTTTCAAAGGCAGTTTGGAAGGTTTTTGAGACAAGGCAATAGAAACAGACGTTTCAGATTAAATATATATATTGCAACATTGACCAAAACTGGAGCGTAATTTCACTATTTCCGATCACAGGCTGATTTTAGTTTCAGATAAGTGCTATCTAGAAAGCTGTCCAGCTGTGACCTCAGGGCTTCTATGCTGGCTGTTGACAGGAGCCAAACCTTCATTAAAAGCAAAGTGATTGCAGCAACTGAAGAGTTGTTGCTCTGGTGAAACGGACAATTCCTGAGTTGCAGAGCTGAAATCTTGTGCCCACCTCCTGTGAGGCCACCTGGCAGTTTTGCCAGAAGCCTAGGTGTCCTTTCACTCTGTAAGTCAATTTACCCAATACTGCAGCTGCTCAAATATAGGGCTACTACATCAGCTCCAGAGCGGGCAGCTGGAAGCACTGGATCCAGGCAATGCAGAAAGCATGTGGGAGCACTTCTCCCAGGAGCTTCCAGGAGGCTGGAAAATTGTCTGGGATTTGGGAGGAGAAAAAAGTTTTGAACTGGTATTTCCTGAGCCAGTACTGATCCCAACATTATATAGGAACCATAAACTGTTTTTACCTGTGATATCTGTACTAAGATGAGAAATGCATTTCAGTGAGAGTATTCTGAGAGAGATGCTGACAATGGAAGTAACACTTCCAAATTACAGATATCTCTCTACACATTTCCTTGAATTTCCACAGCAGTACCATGCCTCCTGACAAATTGCTACATATGCATCGGTTTTTTAAAAAAAATCACATTATGCCTCTTTTAAATGCAACAATAATACTGCTTTGTGCCCATTGCCATTTCAAGTACTGAGTCAACACAGTGTTTAGAGCAAGACTTTACCTAAAGAACACTAAAAGACATCTGTAGTCCCAAATGTTAACCTAGGCAAGCTGCAGTATCACTCTAAACCAATAATAAAGCTGAATGTGTATTTCCACATATAGTGTAGGCTTTCTGTTAGCATGCTGGCCTGCTTAATTGAAGGTGTGTTATACCATGTTCATAATCAACATTTTTGAGGAACAAAGTAACCAATTTCCATTGGGTGAAGAGTTATTTAATAACAGTGGCTGGTTTCTGATACCAACTTCCTGATGATACCAACTTCCTGACTTTTAGAATGATTTTTTTTTTCCTAAAACCTCAGAGAAAAAGGAAAAAATGGCTATAAATATGAGGCAGAAAGAGGCCTGTGTCTGATTGTTCCATATTCTTTTCTAATCTCTAGCTGAGCAACAACACTGTGAGATTGGAACTCAAACTTTATAAAATCTGGCCATAGATTTTTAATAGGAGGACAGCTGAAAAAAAGAAAAAAATACATCATAGGGAGGAGGTTTTTCAAGAGAAGAGGTATTAGTCTAACGTGCATAGAAAGAAATGTCCCTGAAAGAAAGGTACATAGCTTAATAAAACATTTCTAACATACTGTGTTTCTGGATAAAAGCTGGTTAAAATAAGAGAACTATTAAACCAAACATGACTCTTTTAAAATACCAAAATAAGTGAAAATTACATATAGAAAAAGCACTAAAACTTTCATATAATAAAACTTTATCACTAATAAAGAATGATATTGCAACCTGCTAAATTCATCAGGTGGGAATACCATTGTGACCAGTCCTGAATTTTTTAGAACTGAGCATGTAACAAGCTGGTATAACTGTATGTGCTATTGATTGCTAATTGCACAAGGCTTTGCCATCACAAAGCCCCTCTGATTCAGCACCAGTAGATTAAGGAACAGCCACTATTTCTTAAAGCTATTTCTCCACAAAGTCACAATAACATCCTGCTAAGCCACATTGTCACCAAACACCTTTCTCACAGCTGTTCTTCAGACTTGACTAACTTAGTCTGAATGACAGCACTTGCCTTGGAGAGCTTGCCATATGAGTAAGCAAAATTGTACATGTTTTACATTTTGCCTGGAATACATAAATTCATGCAGTAGGTCAGCCCTAGGACTATGGTAAGAATCACAGCATCCTAGCTCCAACTGTGGAGCTTTATCATGCTGAATATGAGGGATACCTCTCAGCTCYGGCAGGTTTTACATCAAGCCCTAAGGATTATAGAATGTGGCTGATGACTGTAATTAGTGTTTATTGTTTGTTGTGTACCAACAGCATGCTTGGAGCAAAAAACAAAATTAAGACAATGACTGCTGTAGAGAGAGGAGAGGCAAAAAACTAAACATGGCAGATAAAGAAATGAAAACAATTACAGATCTATCACGCTGACTTAGAATCCATACAGTTACAAAAATAATAAAGTTAAATAATAAAATTGCCTGCAGGCAATCTAAAAGGGATTTAATTATTTTTGAATTACCCATCTTGGATGAAAAATCATTTCCAGAACCAGGAGAATTAAACATTCTTTTGACCCTGACATGAACTACATTTAAAAGATTTCTTTTTCTTTATATGTAGCTTTTGTGTAGCACAGTTGTGTATCCCTGCATTGTTTATTAAATGTATAACATTACATCAGTCACTAATTATATTGTGTGAAACAGATTTGTAAATAAAATATGAAGTTGTGATGTATTTAATGATAAATACAATAAACTGTAAACAACCATTAATTGTGAGCTGTGGTACATCGTGTTTATATATGTGTGTGGGAAGCCACTGCAAGACTGGCTAAAACTTGGACTAATTCATTCAATTCAGCACCATACAACAGCTGTCCTAGGTCTGTCTGTTTTTAAAGGTAGCCTCAGATTGACCTCTATAAATGCACGCTGTAGTAAATATACATATTGCTTTCCGTGGGGTCCTGAAGGCAGCTATTGCTTGCTTCACAGCTTCCATATTCAGGCTGCATTTTCCCTTCCTGTAGCTACAACACCGTACCTAGAATCCTAATTCCTCGTCCAACAGTAGAAGAGTTTCCACATCTTTATTTTCTTGTGTAGCAAAGATATACTCAGCCTCCCATCACTGCTCACCTCTGGGCTGATTTCATCCACAATTCTGGATTCATCRACCAATCCAGAACTGAGGAGATTCATCAGCCAGGAAAGGAGGAACTTCAGGGATGTTCTCAAGAACATTCGAAGAAATTTAGTTTATTTCCTAATGAACAGGAATGCTGTTTGAGCAAGTCACCACAGCCGGCCTTAGCCCCCTAGTTTTCTATTACGGGGAAAAAAAAATCTTTAAAAAAAGATATTCAGTAGAAATAACATGTTAATCCATAAACCCAGTCATTCTTCTGTCATGATACAGAAATGCAATTTTAAGATGTGTATAAAATATTTTGAGCATATGCAGGTATTCTTAGGTTAAATGACCTAAACATCCGCTTAGATAACTACTAATAAAATCAATGTTTTAAGGTAGGACACATCAAGAAAATACTAGCAGAGTGGTTTCTTCTGATAGTTCTGATATTTTAGTAATAAAACTTTCTCTGTGTAACATGGATATATAACAACCAAGAATTACAAATTGGCAAGAATATGCATCTTTACAGAAACTTACTTCTTTCAGAGTTGGGCCAAGAGTACGGTAACAGTAGCCTTTCACGATGGCTTCTGGTTGGAACATGGAAGATGCAGAGAAATAAAACTGAAAGATTATGACATAATTTTCCAGCTTTTTAAAAACTTAATTTAAAAAAAAAAAACACAATCCTTTGTTATTAAAGATGTAAAGTAAGTTCCGTTCTGATGTTATTAAATATGACTAATATACCTATGTTAAAACTACTGTTTCAAGCTAACTTTATTTCAGGAACACTGAAATATTTTTTAAATACTATATAGAGTAAGTTTTTMGGTTGCCTCTATGTCTCATTCACTACAATTATATTACAATATGATAACACAATTACATTTAATTATAGTGTATAGCTTCACACAAGAGGAATCCAAAAATTTTAAAGACACATGTCCTCTCTGCCTGCAGTAAATACTCTACTGCTAGACAGCTAAATTGCCTGTCAAATATTCTCATGAAACTTTGATAGGCCTTTTTATTTTATGATAGGGTTTTTTTTTCATTTTACTTGCATTAGAAATATAGAACATGAAACTACTTTAATGGTCCCTGTCTTTTGCCTCAGAAAACAGTCTGGCATAAAAATTAAGAGCTCATACTTCCTGCAAGAATTCTGAAAAAAAGTTCTGTTTGCTCCTTTATTTGGATGAAAGACCTAAATGTATACATTTAAAGTTATCTTTAAAAATACACMTGGAAGGCAGCCTTAGAAATGTCTAAAAACTGTTAAGGCTAAAATTTCCTTTCTGCATTCTTTAACTGAAAAGTTATTACCAACAACATAGAAAATTATAGCTTGTTCATAAAYTCCAAATCTGCTAAGTCTAGAAATAAGATTTACATTTTTCCCAGTGACCAGCATCTTCCACGAGCCTAATTCAGACAAACAGGAAAAAGCAGCATTTTATGAATAGCCAAGAGCAGAAAGCATAGGGGTCTGTGCCTTTTGGCTCTCTCTCCTTTAGCCAGATGACAACTCCAGCTGGGAAACCAGGAAATTAAAAAAGGGAACCATCCAACTGGGAAACCAGGAAATTAAAAAAGGGAACCATCAATGTTAACCAGAAGTCTTTTCTAGAACTTGTAGTATTTTCAAACATTCCACACAAACATCTTACCCTTACCTACCTGAAACGTTTAAAGATTTACATTTGAAAGAGTATTACCATCRAGGGGAGATGGGTGAAATTAATACATCCTTCAAAACATTAAGGTATTATTTTTCTATATTGTAGTTGATTCAAGATTAATTATTGTCAAAAAGAAAATCAATGTAGCTAATGAGGTATTCTTTAAAAAATTATTATAATTTCCTAAGAAAGGAACGTACTGTTCATATGTAAATGCGTTTTCCAGTTAATGAGTAAAGCCAGTCAATCAAACAGATCTGCAAAGGGAAAAATTATGAATAAAATATTTTTTTAGGCTGTCCTTTGTTCCTTACTTGCAAGAARAAAAGCATGGTTATTAATGTGTTATTGCCAAAAAGTTTCTATTTTATGAACAATTATTATAAAAAAATTAAAATCTAACTAAATGTATCCAGAAGAACACAAATGAAAAATATTTTAAATACTACTTGAAATTAATAATCTGTAAGATTTTGTGTGGAATGACTTACCATCATTGTACATTAAAATACTTAAACAGCACAGAATTATATTTACACCGACAAATACACTAATGTTTCCTCAATCATCTCAATGACAAGTAGATAAGGAAAAGATTGCTTGAAAAATGTGTTGGGGGGTGGTGATCTTTCTACTGAACTTGTAATTGAGCAATAATATAAAAGTGTTACAATGTAGCCCAATTCTCACTTGATGTGTGATTATAATGCCTCTGATAATAAGGGTTAATAGCATTTTGCTAAAGCAGTTCAAGTAGATTTGCAGCCATTTGCATACCAGAACAATTTGTTCAGAGTTTTAGCAGGCAAATACGTTCTTCAGGAAATGTAGTGGCCGCTTTGCATTTAGGTCCATCTCTCTGCAGAATGGCTTTTGCTTTGTTTCTGGAATCAGAGGTACAAAGGGAGACTACTCCTTGGGCTGCAGCCGAACACAACCCATCACCTTTTACAAACCATGCTGAAGTATTCCCGGATTTTAGAAGTCTTAGATTACTTCTTACCAACAGAAAGCTGAGTGGAAATCTCATGTTCAACRAAGCACGTAAACATATCTTTCTTTTTAAACATGCAAACAATGTTATTAAGAAGCAGAAGTTTATTGTGTACTGTACTCAGATTCAAAGAGATGCTAGAGGCCCTTGGGGAACAGAAACCAGAATATTTTGTACTTTGCAATTCGAAAACTATGCTTTTCAGTCTAGTAATGTGGTTAAGCTCAATCTCTTCCTTTTGTGCCTATGTTACTGTGATGATAGGAATTCAAGAAATAGAGAAAGAAAACGAGATCAGAATAGTTCTGATACCTTACCTAGCATAATATTTCAGCATGTCAAAGGACATCTGACCTTGTTCATGATCAAATTCTTAACTGCTGATTTAATTTAAAAAATCACCTTCTGGCCTCAGAATGAACACTACGTTGTTCATTCAAAGATTTTCAATTAATATTCAGATTACTATCACTGGGTATGATCATTACATATAAATTAACAAATTATTAAACTTTTTTCAGATCTGAACAAAGTAGACATATTTCTACCTAAGATTTGCTTAACAGAAATAGCAAGCCTGACACTCTGAATTAATAATGCATCCTCTGTGCATGCTGACTCAATCAAGGGCGTCTGGGAAACACCTTATTTTCTGTGATAACCTATGAGCCTTAGCAATTTATTATACCTTCCAGAGGAATATGCTTTGCAGCACTTCACATGATATTTTGCCTACAAGTAATATCCTCAACATATCCTACATCCAGTTTCCATGTACTGTACAGTGATRCAGTTTATGCAGAAATCTCATTATTTTATTGAATACTTCTGGGCAAGAAAGAAGACCTTTTGGGGAACGTCTAAATACAGAAAACTCCAGATGCAGTGCAATCTACCAAAAGCCAACATGGATTCACCAAGGGTGAATCATGCTTGACTAATCTAGCGGCCATCTGCAGTGGGACACACCCACGAGAGCATTTTTCTTTAGACCTCACAGCAAACACGGTACTCTTGCCTAAGTGAAATCAAAGCACATGTGCACTCAATGTGAACTCTGATGTTAGAAATCATTAATTCTAGTAGAAATTGTTCATGGGAATTGCTTCTTCTTTCATACAGCACTGGATATGCCCTGCAATCTGAGTTATAAATATTACAACACATATTTTGGAAATTGTAATGGCATGATGCTAATTGGCATTACCAGCTACAGTCACACTTTCTTGCAGGCACTCTACAAAGGGAAGGAGGATGAGACTAATGATACAGCCATTTATGAATTGTGGTGTCCAGCTTTTGTATTCTGGTTACTTATTACKCTCTGGATTTATGTGAAATGTAATAATGAAAAAAATTAGTAAATTCAGGAAATGAAAAGGAGCTAGCAACAGTGTTCATCTGTGATCAGAATTGAATGGCGGTTTATTAGGCATGCTAGTTTTAAAATATTTTCAGACATAAACAGGTCCYAATATTTAAAAATAAGTAAATAMATAAATAAAGCRGGTCCAGTATTGCAGGTGATTCATTCTTCTCTACTCTCTGCTCATTGCTTACTGTTCAATGAACAAGTATGTCACAAATATTCCAGAAATTGAGATTTAGATTTTATTTCTATGTCTACAGGTATAATTTTGATTAAATCAGCCTCTACAACACATTACTTGTACAAGAGATTTACCTTACAGCAGAGCCTCACATAAACTCCAAAATTAAACTAAGAATGCCTCCYATGTTCAGTACTACAAGGGAAAATTTGATACTTCCTTCAGAGTAACAAGTTTCAGAAATAACATCAATAATGGACCAGTTGGGTTTTGATCAAAACTGGTTTGATTTTTTCCAAAACTTAATTTCATTTCTAACACCTACTTTTTTMTCCGTTAAGTCATTTTGGCACATATAGATGTAGCATTTTGTTATTGTGTTGTAAATACTTTTAAACTAAAACTGTTGAAAAAGTCCAAAGGCTTCCAAGCACAGACAAATTTGCAACAAGTCGATCTGAAGCATCCTAGCATTCTCATCCTCAAAAAATTTCACATAAGAATACACAGTTATTAAGTGGGCTTGAGCACTCCAGTTTACAAAGAATAAAATAGAATTAGCTGACTCAGAGGCTAGTATGAGATTTAGAGATGCCAACAATTGTTGGGTTTTTATGCAGAGACCCTGAAACTTGATTTCTCCTTGGCACATAAAGGGAGAAATTATTTATATATATGTAGAATAGCGTGGAGGAATTTAGGATTTTGGTTTGCCCTAAGCACTTTTGAAAATACATATACATTATTAATTCAGGTCATAAACCAATCAACATCAGAAAGATTAGCAAGGATGTTTCATTCCGTAATTGCAGCTACACTCTGTCTGCTGTTCCACTGACACCAATTTTTCAACATGAAAMAAAGGTAGCAGGGAAGAYTTTATTTTTTTTTTTYCCAGCTCCCACACCAGTTTCAATGAAAGTAAAGCACTGAGTAAGTAAACCACCTTAATTGCTATTAGACTTACGGGACACGGATGTGATGCAGTATTCTTCACAGATTGCAGCAGCAAACTGACCATAAGGGCATCATCCACAGGGTTTGGAGTCAAGACCAAAACACCCTGTGCTTAAAACCTAGTCTTCAACTTCCATCCAGCATCTCTTATCATAACAGATCACACAACTGTTGTACCTTTTTTCAAGATATTAATATCCTTCTGATAGCTGCATCGGGATATTATGGCAGCATTGCAAGTCATTGCAGGTAGAAAAAAAATCTCCTTTTTTAATCAACTCTCAAATTCCTATAGGTGTAACCTGATATCAACCAGCATGTATTTTTATAAGCCTCAAATAGAGAGGTAATGTATTACTAGTAACATTTCGGGTACTTGTTTTCTTCCCAAGCCTAACATTTTCCTCTCTTTGAGCAATAAGAAGGAGATGGAAATAACTGATTTGCTCTGGAACTAAAATTTTGTTTCTGTTAAAAAGGAAGGAAGGAAGGAAGGGAAGGAAGGAAGGAAAGGAAGGAAGGAAGGAAGGAAGGAAGGAAGGAAGGAAGGAAGGAAGGAAGGAAGGAAGGAAGGAAGGAAGGAAGGAAGGAAGGAAGGAAGGAAGGAAGGAAGGAAGGAAAAGAAATAATCTATTTCCTCCATTTGACTTGATATTTTACTATATCTTTTGTTCATTTTTCCTCTTACCTGAGCTCTCCACCTGGGTAATTTAGAGCTGTAAGTTTTCCACTTTTGCCTGTCAACATTACCAGAATTAGACTTGAAGTTGTCTGGATCTAAAGCATTGATTTAGACACCATGTTAAATAGATGTAACAACCAATCCAACTGTATTTAGAAAGTTATTAGACTGTTTCCCATATTAACATACGCACACATAAATTATTTTTTATTTAATGACCAGCAAAATGAGAAGTTTATAAATCACATTTATTAGACACTTCTATAGCCTCGAGTTGATGGGCACAAATTCAATTTTATGTTAACTTGCTTGAGCAGTTAGCTAACAACTAAGATCATGAAGAATTAGACTTGTGGTAATAACAATACACGAGAATTTGATCTAAATCTTGGGATTTAACAGCAGTCTGTGAATGAGTTTGCATGCAACTTATCACCACTGGAAACCAGTTTAATATAGTAAAACCAGATCAGAAGGAAAAATGAGTGCGACACTGGATAAACTAAACATTTTTACTTTCCTATTTATTCATGCAGTTTCTAATCTACTGCCATTTCAGTTAGAAATTCTCTGCTCCACGAAACAGCTAAACAAACACTCCTACATATATTGAGTATCTTAAACATCCTTGCAGACTGTGAATGCACCTAGACCTAAAGAGACTAAATGAGGAAATCTTTGTTATTACAGCTGTGATTGTTTTATGATGCAGCATTAAAATATTCAGATGAATGACTAAAGGCAGAAGTACAGGAGTACAGAAATATTTGTCAGAGAAACTGAACAACTCTAAAAATCAATGTTTCCTTTTCTAAGTTCCCTTTTTAACTGAAGGCAATTATTTTGGACATCTTACAAGTAAGAAAAGTGTATTTTAATTCTAAGAATGAATAATCGATAATAAGGTGCAAATAAAAGTGTTATTTTAAAAAATATACATAAACCTTGATCTACAATATGCTCCCATTATTCTTTGTTCTTAGGTTAACCCACAAATATAATATTTTTTAAAAAAGGCCCTAAATATAACCWTGTTCTGGAATTTTTTCTTTCCGACTGCATCACAATTGTGGGTCTCTGATTGACACATTGATTTATTCCCAGCAAGGGTCCTATAATTAATGTGACCTTTTGATAAGGTGGGAGATATGGGGTGAGACAAGTGCTCTCAGGAGAGCTATTAGCAACTTCTGAGCAATTGCTAATGTTAGAGAGTTATCTTTTTTTAATACAGTTTGGAAGATAATTGACAAACCATGATAATGAGTATGTATAGGGAAAGAAGGAGAATATAAGAGAGGTGCAAGAACTGTTAATTACTCAAAAAGAGGTGAGATTTCACCACCGGATAAACTGTGTATTTTGGGCTATGGGCTATTGCAATTAATAATTCCAATAAAGTGGAAAGAAAGAAATAGTAGGTCTACATGGGCCAGAAAGAMGAAAAAAGAGTAAAAAACTTTATCTATCTTAAGAAGCTTTAACTCTCTGCCTTTACATAGCATAGCAGGTGGTTTTATTTCTTCTCATCAGATGGTATTTGTWCCAAGGGAGTTTTCTCATTTCCCTTCCCATCTGGTTCTGCACAAAGTGATATAACATAATACCAAGATGACAAAGTTCCACTAATGTTATTTGAACATTAGTTGTATAACTAACCTTTTATTTCATAATCAAGATCCGGTAACCCATTCATGACAACAAAACATGAATTTAAGTTATGATCATTTTTGAAACAAAGGGTAAGATTAAACTGACCTATCAGTAACGAAAATCTGAGACTTTGTATTCAAAATGATTAGGCAATGAAAAGAAACTTGTATATTTAATGTATGTAGTATACATATTTCAAAAAGGTCTTGTTTACAGCTAAMAGAAATATGTACATCTAGAATGTGACCTATCTCAGTGTGTGCAAACAAAGACCAGAAGAAAACCCTGTAGGAGCATAAGTGAAATGCAAGCAAACGGAGAAAAATGTGAGGAGACTGGTTCTAAACCTGAATGAAACTGTATGCTATGACTACAGTTAGGAAAAACTTCATCATCTAAAAAGAAAACAAAAAAYCCTCCACCCTCCATTGTATTTGGATTTATGAATGTTCTGACTGCCTGTGCAGGACTTATTTTTTCTCATTTGCATGTTACAGTCTAGACTCCAAAGCAAATCACTGGACAAAACTTGCCTTTTTGATTTAACACATCATCATAAAATTATGAGATTGGAGGAACAGCATAATTTTTCAGCATTTTTTCAACACTAACTTTGCCAGAACTGGTGGGTAGCCAGTAGCAACTGGCAGTAGATTAATTATACACCAGAAACTATCTGGGAAAAAATTCTTTTGAGCAGTGAGGCTTTATGGAGTTGTATGCAAAGCTTAGCCAAAAGAAGATGAAGTGAGGAAAATGTAATGGCAGATAATACTTACACCACTAAGGCAGAATAAAGTCTGGGGTAATTTCAGCACCCATGACGAAAGAGTGAGTCATAAGAATCTCTGATTAATACTTTCATTTTGAAATGATTTGGCAGACTGCACTGAATTTCTGCTATTTCAGAAAATGAAAATTGAATTCATTCTCRTAAGTTAAAAGTAGCTGTACAGAAACAATTAGTATTTCTCTGTAAGGCATCATTTTAGTCTTCAATATTTTAGCCAGGGGTTTTAGACCTTGTGCATTTGTTTTTTACCTACTAACAACTATTGTTTTTACTGAAATACTTTTGAACAACACGACTGTCATGATGAAAATAAGAAGGACAGAGAGACTGAATGGAAAAAAAGACACCATAACCAYCGTGAAATTACTGATTTCTAAAAATCTCAACCTGAGCCTTTCACAATCTTCTATAACAAGATCTTGTAATAATCGTGTTTTTAGCCCCCCTCATCACCTCTCTCCCCCAACACAATCACCTTTTATTAATCTCTTGTTTAGAAAAAGTAAGGCTGCATCCATCAACACTAACACAAACTGGTTGCTACAATTCCAGCCCTCTGGAACAGGTAAGGTATTTATCAATTGATTATGGAGGAGTCAGCTTTGCACCTAGAATACTAAGTTAAAGAAATGTAACAACGGGTTATAGCTTGAGGAGAACAGCTAAGAAATCTATCAGGGATGTGATCATCTACCTTTGTGCAAAATCCTAAAGATGACTGAATCTATGTATCCACATCAGGCAGATGCAAGGGGGCATAACAAAACACTCTACTTGCCTTGAAAGCAGGCGATTAGCGTCAGTGCTTCCAAGCACACTTTTCCACTTTGAGCAGAACGTGAAAGTGGTCATGTGCCATGGTGCATCAATATTCCTTTTAGCTGCTAGTCAGCATTGCAYGCTAGAGTGCTGCATCCAAATGCAGCACCAGAGATGGGATTAGTATGTGGTAAAACGCCAAATTCAGACACTAATGTGGACTGCCAGCAGTTGGGTCATGCATGTCCTTTGCAAGCAAACAGGAATGTCAGCCTGTGGCAGGAAAAAACCTGTGAAAAAGAGCTGTGATTTTCTGCATTTTCTGTGTCTCACCTCAGCTTCTTTTGTGCCACCTCATCAGTAGTTCCTTTTCATGAGAAGTTTTAGGGAATTTGATTTTAAGGCTAATGAAATAAATGTCATCAGTCCTTACTTATCACCACATGAAAGCCTGCACATATTTGCCTCACATGTTAGTTTTTCAGTAGAAAGTTGGCACATACTTCGCAAGTGGACGTGGAGAAAAGAAGATGGCTGAGGAAAGGTGTTTTCCTATTTTTCTTGGTTTCTCACTATTGAATTCCATTTCACATGTCAATAAATTAAAAAAAAAAATCCCTGGGGAAAGTCTTTCTTCCCCCTGATGCTAAGTGGTAAGGGATCTCCCTGTCTTTACCTTGATCCAGGGGCTTTTCCATCTTATTTCCCCCTCAGTGCTGTTGGGGGTGGGCAGAGGAAGACAGAGCAGCTGGATGAGCATCTGGCAGCCGGCAAGATAAAGCCACTACAGGCATTAACTAAAAATTATGTGAAAACATCCCCAAGTGTGTATGAATAGGTATTTAAACATCACTATTTTTAGACGCTTTCTTCWTTTTTTTTTTTTAGCTTGGATGCTTGATTATTGCACTTGTGCCTGTGTGGAACATTTATTTGGCGCACATTGCATTAATATAAACATCTTTCTTGGACCCTTTTTTCTCTCCATTTTTTCTGAGATGAGCCTCATTCAGGTAACTCTTCCTTCTCCCAAAACATCCTTAAGTTTCACCCCCACCATCACAACAGTGCTGAGAAACAGGGGATGGTGAACACCTCTGCTCAGCTCAGCAGGCTGATGTAATGTGCACAGAGAGCAGCTGGAGCCACAAATGGTGAACAGTTAGCATGAGCTTCAGAGGCCTTGATGTATGTGCTCCAGAGCAGAGTCATCACTCACGGATACTGAAAAGGGTCCAAACCACCAAAATATAAATCAGTGCATAACTGCAATAAACAATTGCTAATGTATCACCAGTGGCTCCCGGAGCCTTGCAGAGAACAAATCACAGAGACATTGTATGTTGTAATAGAAACCACTATGTGTAACAARGTTGTGCCTGTTTGCAGCCACATGTACATGTGCTGCATTAACAAAGGGGAGGGGGCTTCCCTCTTCTTTAATGCTTTAATTACTTTGCTTTAAAGAAGAGCTTTTGTGGGGAATAAAGTCTGCATCACTTGGTATTTATCATTCTGCATTGAATATACATGTGCACATTAATTATATGTATGTATTAAATATACACATACAAGAGTTAGTGAAATAACTTGTCTAGATGAGGCCTACAAGTGTCCTGTTTACAATGTAAACAAAAATAAAAAAACAAAATGAAGAATAAGAAAATAGGGCAAAGACAATAAAACAAAGTTTTAAGAGGAATAGTGTGCGTTGCTGGTGCTCATTGGCGCTGCCCTGCCAGCACAGCCGTTTTGCTGTCGGCTCTCATATGCTGCTGCACTGGGCCACGCTGAGGCTCCAGCCTGCCTGGAGCTAGCTGGGGACTCCTTGGGCTGTGCTCTGCTGCACAGTGTAGACGTACCCTCAGGGTCTGGGGCTGCTTATTCACATTTCCTGTTAAGTGCTAACCCACTAATAACCACTCCTGCACTTGTTCCAGAGCAAGCAGTGCACATCCATTCCGTGATATGCCTCCTCACGATTTACCCCATCACATTCTTAGATGTATCAAAATCTAGTCAAAGCAGAATAACAGAACATACTGGAAAAGAGGGAAGGACATAGGTTATGAAGATTTTGGGTTAATTTTTTCTCAGCTCTTTCTTCCTTCTGCCTTAAATGTTTACTTGCAAAAATTACATTGCATTATATTTGGGTGAGGACTTTCACCAACAAAAATATCCCACTGAATACTGAGCAAAATTAAAATATGTGACAGCAAAAGAGCACATCAAAAAAAACCCAAAAGAAACCAACTCCTGACCCTCAATTCATGTTTCTTGAATCCACAGCAATTATATTATCATGCTCACACCATTGTCATTAGTAGTAATGAGAAAACTGCTCTATTTAAAGATCACAAGACATACACTACAAACGTATGAGAATAAGATTATTAGGGGATTAATGATKTTAGTTCCTAATATGCAACACAATTAAAAGGTATTCTCTAGCAACAGGAGACTCATCCTTTTCAAAAAAAGACAAGGAAGAAAAAATAAAAGTAAATTAAATGTGTTCAGCCACAGAAATTAAGTGTTAAAGCTTTTATGGAAAAGACTACAGATTTYTGTCACGGCTGGTGTAATTCAAATGCAAGGAAAGTGGGACATGGAAAGGGTGATCATCAGAGTTCTATTCCTCCYCATCCTGCCAAGAATATCAACATCTCCTTAAAAAGTATTCACTTACTCTTAAAAGGGCCTGCACAGCAGTAGTGGTATTAAACTCTTAAGACTGAGAGAAAAACATGCAGAGTCAAGAGGAAATAGAAGAGTGTAATTTGATAATTGCCTGTCACTTCCAGAATACTTTCAAATAGTAAAGGAAAGGGGAATGCATTAGGCTTCCAGAATTGCAGGAGACACSACTGAAAGTTTTTTACACAAGCCTTTTTCATTTTACAAGATTCATTCATAATGAGTAATATACCAATTTCTATGTCTGAAAAGCCAGCAGCAGCCTGTTCTGTTTTATTGTTGAAGAAAACAGAAAAGGGGAAAAAAGGGGAAGAGACCACAGAGGAATGGCAAAGGCCTTAAAAGTTTGAGATAGCAGGAGAAGAAAGAAGAAAAAAAAAAGAAAAAAAAAAAAAGATTTGACAGCATATGATAAGGAAGSGGGTAAAAACCAACAAAAAAAATTGCATAGAATCTAGCTCTACTTACAGTTAAGGGCTACAGCTCTGTTATAAGCACTTGAGCAGCCTGTCCCTCATCTGTGAAACACCRTACAGAGCTTCAGAGAATAAAACATTAGGAAATTTTCCATGGAGGATCGCTACCTCACAGCACATAAAGACCCCTAGAAGGAAAATGTAGGATTTGAAAGGAGTAGATAGAAAGGGGGAGGATGTTTGAATCTTTTGCTTTGTAGGTAGGGAACATTCAAAGCCTCCTTACATATCTACAGGCATGAGCCTTTCACACCATCATCAAGAGAAAAATCTTAAACTGTTACTCATTTGCAGAGAAACTTATTCCGGGCTCATTTTGAAGTCTTTTCAAAGTATCTTGCTCCAACAGACTTCACATTTCAGACATGAAAGCTCTGTCTTTTCTCCCCCCTTGCAATCACGTATTTGAAAAGGCTGTCACCACCTGGGTATATTGCTCTCCCTCCCACTCCTTTCTGCTCCAATGAACTTATAAATGCATCACTGAGAAACAAGAGCTGTGATGTCAGGCTGAGTCTCATATCTTGAATAGGGTGGAGAAGATATCTTAGTGTCTTACAAAGAGAGATGTCATTACTCCTTCCAGATCTCATCACCTTATGGCTCATGGCAGGATGTACAAAGTCAAAGTGGTTAATAACACAAAATTTACTTTGAAACACAAACACAGGCAAATTCCACTTTCTGAGAACATGTTTAAACACTTTCCTGGCAAGCCTAGAAAAACACTATGATATATTCTCCTTTGTACTCAGGATAACCAGCTTCTGCTACCAATAAGGACTGGGGCTAGAAAGGGACTTTGTTGGTGGGAAATGGAGCATATAAAGGCAGGAATGCATTCTATCTCACAGTATCTCTAGCAGTCTCTAGTGTCACTTAGACATTTTTAACAAGCTGTGTTCAGGAGGCAGGCTTAGTAGGTCAGGCTTAATAATGTGGCACATAATTAGGAACAGTTAAGGTTATATTAGAGTATTCCTCTTCATAGGATTCTTATGACCCTCTAATTACATTCTCGCTTGAATGAATTTTAAGAAAAATAATTTCTGTATTCTACTGCATACCTATATAATACTGTGTTCTCACTCATTAAAAAGTACTGTGTTAGCTCTTGGCACAGGACCATGCAATTCTTCCAGCTTTTAAAAACAGAAGACTATGAAAGAGAAGTTGGCTGAAAAGGATCTAGAGGCAGCAGCAGGCTGCAGTCCAAATATTTGGAAATTCTAGGGTTACAGTGCTTGTTAAGGAGTTAATTTACAATCCAGGATAAGAAAGATGGACACATAAAGCATCTTGGTTTACTTCCATCCCCCCATGCTGCTGAAGAGGAAACAGTGAAGAATACACRCAGAGACACCTGAGCGAGCTGCTTACCAGCCAGCCAGCTCAAGCCCATCCAGCCTAGCTGCAACACACAGCACCATGACCACATGAATATTGCTTTAGACCAAACTACAGAGTTTATTGGACTACATGGACATGCTGCCTTTGATCTCCACTATTTTGAAGTGACTTCTAACCTTGTTATAAGTCAAGGTGTGCCACATTGGAAAAGTCACTGGAACAAACACACAGCAACAAAAGCATTCAAGACACCACAGCAGAACACAATGCACTCGCATTTGGCAAAATCTGTCCAGTTCCTGCTTCAGAGGTAGATTCGCACTTTATCTAGTTAATGATGTCCTTGCTCAGTGCAGGGGAGGTTGGACTAGATGACCTTTAAAGGTCCCTTCCGACTTAAACTATTCTATGAATCTTTGGTGCTAATCAAGTTGCAGAATTAGCTCATCACTGTGACACTTCCCACCTCTTACCAGCACGCTCAGGCTGAAACACAGTTTCAGCCCAGATAGGCTCAGCTGCTCCCACAGGACTGAGCAGCCTCTCCCTCCCACCAAGATTTCAGCTGGTCCAGACTCTCCTCATTTTAAAAGAAGAGAAGACCTCTGACTGATAACAAATAGACAAGTGCCAACCACCGCCCCACAATTTATGAAATATTTCAGATATTATTCATACCAGAGATTAATCCTCTTCAGGGTCCCAAAGGAATATTGCCTGAGAAGCTTTACTGACAGATTATCAAGAGTGAAGGTTAGAGGAGCAGTAAGTGTCAAACAGAAAGAGAGTGAGAAGGAATAATGTAACACCCCACATTATTCCCAGAGGTTGATAATGATTGTAAAAGTATAGGGCAGATAAATAACAGCATTGTATTAAAAAATGCTAGCTCTTCTGAGAACTAAATGCTTAGATCTTGCCTCATAACAGTGATTTCCATTTCCAATCAGCCAACGATCTTAGCCCTCATTACATGTTCACTATATTTTTCTAATACATGATTTTCTACCTTTACATGTGCTCTCACCCTCCTAAGATCTTTTCAGAAAGCCAATTCCCAATCCTTMTTCAAACCTCTCCATGAAAACTTTTCTTGGTATAAAGCTTATAAAGATGTTAGCAATGGCTAAACAGGTGGTAGCTGGCTGCAGATGATCATACAGACAAATATTCTCATTTTATTTCTCGTGCTTGTCTGTGTCTGACTTTCAAAGTTTCTTGTGGCAAGGATAATCTTTTAGACAGTTTGCAGACTGTTTAGCACAGTGGGGAAGTAATCTCCAGGCTAGAAAAGCTAGRCAACTTTGCAATTCAAACAAGTGATAACGACCATTGCAGTACCAGGCACTGCTATGTCAATCTCCTGTCCTCAGTCACACCCACTTAGGCTGCAGAAGGTAAATGACATCAGCTGGATGTCAGCCATCACACATTATCTCCCCACCCTCTGCAAACCTGCTAGAGGTGATCACTAAACCTCTGTAGAAATGCAATTTGTTTCTCTTTTCTTTAAAACTAATAATCTTACTACTACTAGCTCCAATTAGACAATCAATAAACACATCTCATAAGATTATTTTTCCCTAGTAAGGATTAGAAATGACTAATTCTAGTAAGATTTACCTTACTGAAAGTACTAAGCCTCAAAGAGTTAGCTGGAAATACCAAATTACCAATCTGATAATATTCATAACCTTTGCAGCAGACATTCAATTGGTACTGTTTGAAGAGATTATTGCCACCTGAGGATCTGACTCTGTTGCTGTATTTTGATTTTCTTCCACAGTGTCAACAGCTGAATAAAATGATGAGGAGGGTTAGAACCAAACAGCCTCAGTATCAAGCTCTGCTGATCTATGTGGGTGTTTCTTGGTTTAGCTTAAATGAAAAAGCCTGTTACCCTTTTAAACTGTGTAGTGAATTTGGGGACCTAGAAGTCCCAAGCAATAAAGATTATCAAAAGGAATGCAAATGAAAACAAAATCACATCATTAGATCTTTAGGTATTCAGTTAATTAGTCTTCAACTCATAGTAACTATAATACCACCATACAGCTCTGCTGCAATGGTTTAATTAAACCAAATACCCACTAGATTTGAAGTCTTAATAAAGACACAAAAGATCAAGGCCACAAAGTTTCAAAACTCTAAAAAAATAATAAAACACAAGTGGTCAGTGGTTCAAATCTAAAAAGGAGGACATGAGAAATAAGTGACCAATTTTCTGCATCTCTAACCTATGGAACATGGAAAAGTAGMCATGTTTGAAGATATTAAGTCAATTTATGAACTTGCCTTACTTCCAGATTACACAAGAAGAATTTCTACACAGTTTTTAGAACACAAAGAAATTTTTAATTAAAATAAAGCAAATCAAAACCTCACTAATATCAAGAGAAGTGAAAGAATGAAATTACAGACCTTCTAACACTGAATTCCTTGCTTATTGTAGTTAACTGTGTAGCCAACATTTTTTTAGCTTTGTAAACACCACAGTTCTTTCACTGTCTTTGCCAAAAAGAGATAAAAACAATATAAATGAAATAAAAATTTCATCCCAAGGTAGCCAGGGCAGAAGATAACTTGAGACTTCTTAGACTAAGACAGTTTAAAAAAGCCAGCAACTATGGAAGTGGCACGAGTTGGAACTGGGAAGCTTGCTGTAAGTGCATTGATGAAAAGAGATGTGGCAGCTACAGGGCACAGGCTATTATCTTTTACAGTCTGTTTTGTTTGTTCTTTTAATAGCAAGTGGATAAAAATCCCACTCATAAGCTCCCATATGTTCAGCCAGAGCAGAGAAATATGCTGCACATTGATCTATTTCTGAAAATGAGACTTTTATTCTCTACCAAATTCTTACACATTGTTGGGGTCACTGGGCCAGCTGGTGAGCCAGGAAGCTCTAAAGTGGCTGAGGCCAGCTGGTGGAAAAAGTCAGGCATTTGAAAAATACCTTTTTACCTCTGTAAAGGAAAAGCCTCTCCCACAAGTCCTTGTGGTTGGAATGTAACCTTACCCCCCAGACTCTGTTTAAGGAAAACTAGCTCTCCCAGCAGCTCCCTTACCTGGTCCCCTGCCCTGCCCTGCCCCTTCCCCCGCCTCTGTACCACCCCATGCCCTCAGATGAGACTATGTAAAGGCAATCTGACCACCTTGCCCTCTTCACCGCCCACCTCTGCGGATGATTAAAGCTGTTCGTGGAACACGGGCTGGCGGAGGGCCCTCCTTGKCTCCTTGTCTCTGGTAATATTGAGCTGTCCGGCTCAGGTGTGGGGTGTGTGCCACCAGTGCCTCAGCAGCGCAGGGCAGAAAGGATGGTCTGCTAGCGGCCCAGTCCRCACCTGAATTGTCCCTCTCAAGAGACAATTTGGGGTACACAGCAGCTACCTCTGACTGCCCTATAACCCCCACAACCTTAATTATTTTATGCACATTATCCAACTCTTACGAGCCCTTGCAGATACCTCGAGTGATACTTTAGACACAGTCATACAGAACTACATTAATGAGCATAGAGAGTAATATTCATGAACATATAAATGCCAAAATCTCTAAGTGTGACTTGAAATTAATTCCCAGGTAGCACACAAAGAGAATTCTCTCCATGCAGACCTGTTTMTTTTTATTACTACCATCAGGAATTTGCAGCTTATACCTGCAGCTTGTGGAAAACAAGCTAAAATGATAAATTAAAATTATCTATTTCATTATATTAAAAATATTGTCATGTATGATAAATATACTCACTCAACCTCCTAACACTTTTAATACTATACTCTTGAATTGATATATATTCTTTATACAAACCAGTGGTACAAGGCAATTTAATATGTCACCAGACTACATATGTCCATCTTTCTTAATAGTTTATTTAATCAGTTTTCTCAGTACATGGGTTTGAATGGTTTTGGTTGGGTTTTTGTTTGTTTATTTGTTTGTTTGTTTAGTTGGTTGGTTAGTTTGGTTTGGTTTTTTTGGGAATGGGGTGGGGCGTGTCTTTTTTTTTATGCTAGTATTATTTCTTTAGAAACCTTACTACATATTCTTTCAGATTCTGCAATTCAGTCTTTTTGGAACTACAACAAAATTAATAAGTTTCTGTGGAGGTGTAAATCTCTGTGCAGGTGGAGATTAGGTGCCTTAATACAACACAATTGTGTGTTGTACATTCTTTTATTAGCTTGTAAAGGAAGGAGTACAAAGGTAGAAATGAAAAGGCTATATCCATTTTGAAGGAATTATTGTATGAAGAAGGACAGAAAACATGAAAGATTCCTTAAAGTCTGTATTTCATCTCTTTTACAGTTTGGACTTTGGACATTTACTTTACATTTTTCAGAAAGTCTACACTTCTACGGCTGCTAGCTGGGCATGGACCAGTTAGAAAAGGATGTCCTCACTGTGCATCAATGTAATTTTTTTTTTTAACTGATTTTAAAAGCATTTTCCAGTCTATATAAGGGATACTAGTCTTAGGAAAATCAGTGGGTGCTTTTGTTGCCTTAAGACTGTGCTCAGTAATTCCTTCGGTTTAAAACTAATGACATTCACAGCTACATACCGTACTATAAAAAGTAACATTTGTTCAAAAAACAAACAATGCAAATGGTCTGTATCTCTCTGGTACTGTTTTCTGGGAAACCTTTTTATTTATTTTTAAGTATACTRTCTTTTTGCCTCACTTTTCCAGACTCCTTTTGTCCACCTCTCCCTAAATACCGTCTTTAGAAAAGAAGAGAAGAAAAGGCAGATATTAACATCCATTATGCAAAAAACACTGTCAAATCAGAGTCTTTCTAGTATACGAAAAAGAGTCTTCTTTACTACTAATTGCTTCCCATGGAGTAGTTGAAAAAGGTATTCCAATTATTGTCTCCCCAAAGTCACAAAAAATTCCTCTTGCTTTTCTTTTGTGAAATTTAAGCTAAAAAAGAATACTTTTCATTTCTTACCCAGAACTTTAAATTACAGGGATAAGAAGCCAGGAGCAATTCATTATGTTTAACTACTAAGATAAGTCAGTACTGCATGTAGACTACAGTTCTGCATGCTGATGAATACTTCATCAGAAGAATTATCACTTAGCAAGATGGCGAAGGCAATATATCAATTATCAAAAATATCTGTATTCTAATCTGGTGCTTTGCATTATTTAACATTTTCTGACACAAAATGTATCTTAACTGCCTTTTCTATTCTGTGGCCATTAATCCCCTGATGTAGAACACAAATGCCAATGACATAGCAAAACACTGCTGAGATTAAGATTTAAATGAAAATCAATGTTTCAGTTGGCTGAAAAACTAACGTCTCTGACTTGCTAAACGGTAAGACTAAAAATACAGTCCATAGTTCTGTTTCATGTACAAAATTGTGGGTTTTTTTCTTCTCACTTCTTTCGAATGAAGCTGTGAGGACTTGTAAAAGAAAGGTGAGGGAAAAAAAAGGCAGAAAAATTGTTTTCGGTTTTACTGAAAGATTAGAACATCTCTAGGTCAAGCATCACTCACATTAGCACTACCTGACAAACCACTTTTGCTGAAACTAAGTTTGCATGCATAATTAATTATTCAGTCCTCTTTTTTTCTTCTTTTTTGAATATTATTTGGATGCTAAATGGAGGAATTTATTCTTGTGTCCTGGTTAACATCTGGGGAATTACTATGAAACTGTAATTATTTTAACTAGCCAAAAATCTTACAAATCTTCACATCTGTCACTTACTCCAATTTTGAGATGCTTGATAAGATGCTTTCTTCACTGTTGAGTGGAAATAGCAAATGTTTTTTTAGTTTGTAAAAGCTTTGGCACTCTATGGCTGAAAACCCAGCCATAAATGAAATGCACATGACCCATCTCAAAACTCTGCAGAAATTTTCTTGTAACATCCCTGACTGTAGATGACCTCTTGTATTTGTATGTAATAATTTTGTTGGAGTTTGCTGGTTAAAATGGTGCATAAGTTCTCTACACTTACATATGAGAATTTCTCCTCCCCTTAAATTAACAAAACAAAAATTCTCATCTGTATCTGTAGACAAAGCCTTTGAGACACGACTAACTGAGATAGTTTAAGGTAAAGTCCAGTGGCACGAATTGGAATGTACATTTGTATAGGAACACCCATGACTGTCAAATATGATGAGTCRGGGCAAGTGGCACTAGTTTTAATGTTATTAAAGTTCCTCCTCTTCTGATTTCTTCTTTATCACTTTGTGTCAAGGGACAAATAGAAATAGGAAATATACTCCATGAATGGATACCGCCAGCTGAAATACTTGGGTTCATTGGAGGTTAAACTAACATGAAACAGCTTTTTGTGAGAGTATAACATCAAACTGTACCGTGTTACCTATGAAAGTAGCTTCTGGGATAAATGAAGGATTTAATTAAAAAGCCACTTTAGTAGATATGTGAATGAGTTAAATTCTAGCAGATCACAGTRAATGTGGATGTTTTGGCACCAGTTTAAACTTTCAGCTGTAAAAATCTGAAGTTGAAATCCTGCTTTTTTTAAAAAAATATATTTCTAGGCCTGCCTGAGGCATTACTTTGATGCTATGAAAAATTTATACGGTATTGTAGACATGCCCAGGAAACAGTTGATTTACACCCCCAAATACTTCCAAAGCCTTATCCCGAACACTGTCTCCAAGCTTCTATGGCTGCACTCCCTCCTTTATGTGAGACTGAGACCCATGTAAACTAACATGAGAAGCAAGTTTCTGTGTCAAATCCAACTACAAATTCCAGGATCAACTTAAAAGCAGTGCACTCTGAAAGGCATCTCATAGATGTACTTCTGAAAAGATTTGCCCAGGGATGCTGTGCTGGAATGTCCTATGAACATGAGCTCCAAATATTTTGCTTCCAATTAAAGTTTGAGTGAACTTCAGTTTATACTTTCCTATTGTAAAAATAATGTCTCCTTGCTTTCTTCTTGGGTAACATGTACTTTATCATAGTGGAATTTGCATAAAAAACAGTGAAAAAATCTGCTTTATTTGTTTTCAAACAGTTTCAGTCGTCGAGTCAGGATGACATCACTGGTTTAAGCAGAATTTAGTGTACAGACTACTGACGCTCCCACTTTGCAAGTAAAATTATGTGCATTCAGCAGAATGAAATCCTGCATCAACACATTGCCCCAGGAATAACAAAATTTCCCTCCATGGTCTAAGTTTTGTTCCCTTCCCCACAATATGTAATCATATTAAAAGTAATTCTATATGCTTTGAGTAATGCAAAGACTCTTTATACTTCCCAAACATATGACAGCATATATCAACAGGTTAACAAAACGATATTCATAAACAATATAATGGGAATAAAAAGTGGTTTTCTGTAAGCACAATACAGAAAGTACATGTTAAACAATATTCTGACCAAACAAAATCCAAAGAAAAAATGCCCTAGAAATCTCGCTTTGGTTAAGGCGAGTGCCAAGCAGAAAGGAAACAAGGCCTCAAGTTTAGACCAGGGTCATGCTCCCATTCGCATGCATTTCACATTGTTAGTGTCCCTGGAGCCATGGGCTTTGTGGTTTTTTGAACCCTAACCCTAGGCGTAACCCTAACCCTAATTCTAGGCAGAGCCGGAAATCTGGCGTTGGTCTAAATCTGGCACCAAGCAGAAAGAAGAGGAGGAAACAAGTYTGGRGCAGCGCCGTGCTCCCCTTGTCATGCCTTTCTCATGGTGAGTGTCCCTGGAAGTCTGGCCTTTGTGGTTTTCTGAACCCTAACCCTAGGCGTAACCCTAACCCTAACCCTCATTCTAGGCAGAGCTGGAAATCTGGCCTAAATCTGGCGCCAAGCAGAAAGAAGAGTAGAGTGCAAGTTTGGGGCAGCGCCACGCTCCCCTTGTCATGCCTTTCGCATTGTGAGTGTCCCTGGAGCTCTGTTCTTTGTGGTTTTTTGAACCCTAACCCTAGGCGTAACCCTAACCCTAACCCTAATCCTAGACAGAGCTGGAAATCTGGCATTGGGCTGAGGTGAGTGCCAAGACGATTGAACTGAAGGGAGCAAGTTTGGGGCAGCGCCGCGCTCCCCTTGTCATGCCTTTCTCATGATAAGTGTCCCTGGAAGTCTGGCCTTTGTGGTTTTCTGAACCCTAACCCTAGGCGTAACCCTAACCCTAATTCTAGGCAGAGCCTGAAATCTGGCATTGGTCTAAATCTGGTTCCAAGCAGGAAGAAGAGGAGGGAGCAAGTTTGGGGCATCGCCGCACTCCCATTGTCATGCCTTTCTCATGGTGAGTGTCTCTGGAGCTCTGGGCTTTGTGGTTTTCTGAGCCCTAACCCTAGGCGCAACCCTAACCCTCATTATAGGCAGAGCCAGAAATCTGGCATTGGGGGCACATGAATGCCTAGCAGAATTAAGAGAAGGGATTAAGTTTGGGGCAGCGTCACGCTCCCCTTGTCATGCCTTTTTCCTTGTCAGTTTCCCTGGAGCTCTGGGCTTTGTGGTTTTCTTTGTGCTGCATTGTCTTATGTAGGATTTGAATATTTTGCTTAAAAAGTGCTTTGAAGCTGCATAATTTTTAATAAAATAATACAGGCAATAGCACACTAATAGAATATTATTACCAACATGTGAAAGATAGACTTACATGTAAATGTAGATGTTTTTGTGCTCACAGCTGACTAGAAAGTCACTTTTCATAGGAATTATTCGGGAAGAAAAACCTCCCATTTTTTGTGATGTTAAAATACAAAAGGAATGAGATGAAAGGTTGAAGGAGAAAAATTTCTTCACCGAATGAGTGGTTAAGCGTTGGAACAGGTTTCCCAGTGGAATCACCATCCTTGGAAGTGTTAAAAAAATGACTGGGCCTGCCATTTAGTGCTTTGGTTTAGTGGGCATGAGGGTATCCAGTCAAAGGCTGGAGTTGATGGTCTTGGAGGACTTTTCCAACCTTAACGATTCTATAATAAAAAGTACTTCTAGAAATCATTCTGGTAACACTGATATTAGAAATTTAGTTGATTTTAAACTATTGTCTTTGTTATGTTTGTTGCACTGAATACAAATAACACTTTCTCCAGTGAAGCAATAGCTTTTAATTTTTACATTTTTTTACACTGAAAATTTACATTGTCTGTACAGGATTTGTTTATTTCCATTAAACTACATGTGAGAAGATGAAGTCAGTAAAAGAATTTTTTTTACTCTTCGTAGTATGGGCGCTGTGGATGAGTTTATTGAATGAAACAACTCAGCTTCCTGGGATGTGCTTTCTTATGTAGTCAAGTTTTGATAAATCTCTCACAAGGCAGCTCGTTAAGAACAGCTCTCTTTTTGGATTGTCCTTGGAAAAAATGCTATATTTAAATGGAAGATTTCTGAATAACAAAGATAAATACTGAAAATAACTCCAATAAGTGATAATTTAGACCATTATTTTATTGCTTATCAGTAATAAATGGGGATGTAATGAAGAGGAATAAGTAAGATTAATTTCAAGGTTTCTTTATATAAGAATTTACCCTCACATCCTCATGTTTGCTCATTCATACATATTTCTCTCTATTTTCTGCCCTTACTGTTTTGTTCATTTCCAAGCCCCCCACAATAAAAAATTCTAATAACTTTTGAAAGGAAAATCTCCATCTTTCAGTTAGGACGCATGTGATTTCCCACACTAAGTCCATCTGTTTTGTGTCAGAGATAAGGCCCATTATGCAGTTGCAACTATCCCAGTTGTTAATGGTAAATGCTGGCTTCAAATTAAAAAAATCAGATGGTATTCCAACTCTTTTCTACACAGCATTTCAAATGTTAACTTTATTTCCAATAGTGTTTTCTACTGTGTTTCTAACATATTAGTGTTTTGGTGTTCTTAAGCTCATTTGCTTTAAAAATAAAAGCAAAACCAAAAAAAAAAAAGATAATTAAAAAGACATTTGAAGCTGGCTATGTTATGAAGCTTGAAAAATACAGATGTAGAATACTGAAGCTGTTGGTGTAATTTTCTCAAAATAAAGTAACAGTTAATGCTGGAGTACTAGAAATACATCTATGGCAAATTATGGTGCCACACTGAAGAAGTTTTTTCCTATCAGCTCTTTGCTAGAGACAACACTACACAGTTCAGATTAAATTTGAGTAGTCTGCCAGGATCCTGAGGTGAATGTTTTTTTCAGACTGCTTTGTACTGACCCGAGCTCCCACCTATCAAAAAAACTACTGATGCCTGTTTTCGACTCCTTACTTCAGCTATGTGCCCAATCTGGCACACAAGAAGCATAGCACAAAGTCTTCCATTTAGGCTTTTGGGCAACTCATGTGTATTGTCCTCAGGAGAAGATGAATTTGATTTACAATAACTCATAATTTTTGCTGTGGAGTATTTAGATAACCATGTGAACAACCAAGCCCTATCAGSGGCTAGAAATTCACCACTCTTCATATTCCTAATCAACGAATTACCAGTTACTGGTAAGTTTTATAGTGTAAATTCCAGAAGAAGGTTTTCTGCTGTCTGAAGCACGTGAACAGGCTAGGAGGACTCCCTAAACCATGAAGTACATGGTCTAATATTTAAGATTAATTAATATTCTTCTTCCTGGCTTCTGATAATAGTTCTTAGCCTTGATATTTTATTAACACATATTTGAGGTAGTTGTGGGTTTGGGATTGTTTTGTTCTTTTGTTTTTTTAAAAACCTATATACTTGTAGTAAAATAGCCTATTTGTTCCTGGAATTGGCAATTTTTTGTATCTTTAAAACTAAGTTCATTGGCATTAAAATAATATTTTTTAATAATAACCTCATGAAAAGAATTTATTTTGATCTTCTTCCAAAGAAGTTCACAAGCAATATCATGATTTTCACTGYTAAGGATCAAAGAGACTAGTAACTATTCCTATTATTTTTTAAAAAAACAGGTTTCTATTGGTAAAGAGTACACTTTTTGAAGAACTACTAAAAAAGCTGATCAGATCTTTTTAGCAATTTATATGACTGGGATGTTTGTACATCCAGAATCTTTACTTTAGATTTAAGCTTAAATTTTTTGATATTTGTGTGTGCATATTTTGCTTCCTGCTTCCTCAGTTGCAACTTCAGATTCCCCTAAGGTGAACAGGGAAAAATGAGTAATTTAAACACATAAATATATCTGAAGTCAGACAATAGAGTATTTACATAATTTGAAACAAAAAATACAATGGGATTATACAGTACATGTATTTTAGATTTCCTCTGAGTAAGGATCATTTTCATTATGTTTTTCAAATTTTCCTTTCAGTTRTTTTCAGTTTGTCCTCACAATAAAATGTTTCTTGAGGAAGTGAATTAACTGTATGAAATGGAAATGTGAAAACCTAAGGGCACAATTCTCTTCTTAATAAATATGGCTGTGTTGCCAATATGGTGTGGAACTTTCTTGCAGCCAGGAGTATTTCAGCTTTGATCAATCATGTCTTGGATAAAAACTTAAGATAGCTGATTTCGGCCTAACCTTTGAGGCAAGCAGGCATTTTCAATGACAGTTGCCACCCTGGAGAGATAGGAGTATTTATCATTTCTCACTCTCTCTCTCTGGTTCAAATCTATCTCTTGCTTGTAGAGTACTGAATTCTTGCGCTGTAGGGACCTTGATGAACCTCAGCCTAACAAACACTATGTATAAGGTTAGCATGAGTTTTTATTAGSTGGGCTTTTCCATGTTCCCAACAGCCTTTCCAGCCCCAGGTGTAATAACTTCAGGAATACAGAATCCCTGTGAATTCCCTGGCTGAAAAAGTGAGGTACTTGGCAGATGATGAGCTATATACTAGAACCCTTATGGATTTATTCAATTAAGAATAATATCATGAGATTCATACTAATTCATACTAGTCTGTGGGGAAAAAAGAATTTTATTTGGGATAAGCAACAAAGTTCTTCAGGTTTAGAAACCTTAATTTTTCAATWCATGGTAAAAAGATTAACATCTTTCCTGCTGTACAACTGTTTTATGCTCATAAGTGGACTGCAGAAAAAGCAACACCTGCTTTCTAATTATTTGCAGATCAGATGACCCTGTCTATTCAGATAGTGGGAAAACTTTGATAAATTCCAGTTCCTATCTTAGATGATAAAGCAAAAATATAAGTTGTCACTGCAGCCTCCTCTCCAGAAACTCTAATTTGAAAGAAACACATATATTTAATAGTTCTCTCCATGGATTTAACCCTGTGGATTTAATTTTGCAAGAACCCCAAAGTGAAAAGTTCTTTTTAAAATCTTCTGATGTGGCTCAAACTCAAGGGAATGAGGCACGTGTTGATGTTCACACATTTCAGCAGTGAATGACCTTCATTAGAACTAAGGTCAGGAATTTTATCTTAGTCTTGAAGTACAGGTATAACAACACAGAAAATATGGGCAATACCAAAACTAAGGTCTAGTACTGCTCAGAAGTAATTTGAGTTCCCAAACCCCTATGCTTCCCCTGCATCCATATCTCTAACTGTACTCATTTCAGGAACAACTTCTGTTAGAAAATATGTAGAAGCTTTATTCAATCAACAAAGTAAACATCAACAGTGTTATTAAGAAGATGAACATTATCCCTTTATTAGCTGAGGAAATGAGACCCACAGCTTTTGACATTCACAATGTCACCTGCAGCTGAGGACAAGCCTTTGTTACCACATTTTTTTCCTCCTTAAGATGCCAAATTATTCACTCCTAGTGAAAATGGAGAGAACCTTATGTAGACAGAATAATCAGAATTACCATTTTAGGTGGTCAGTGCAACTGCGCTGCGTAATAAAATCTTACTGATAAGATCCCGGATGTTTTCACCAATGCTGTTCTTCCATCTCTTTTCTCAAATAAAACCCACCTCAATTTTTCTGTTTCCACTATGTCCAAATGTTTTCACATACAGCTCGTGTGCTCCCAGCAGAAAGGTAGAAAACCACAAGTGTCATATGTTGGTTACACTGCGCTATGGTTGTTCTGACACATCCATGCCCAAACTGTAATGTCTTCTGTTAGTTTCTGGCCTGAATGTTGCTTTTGGAAATGGAAGAAAGGAAGAGTAGTTGAGACTGGCTGAGAATATACAGCCACATCCATATGTTCCTGGCAAGAGAAGGATGTAGTGAGTACTTCCCCCAGCTTCCTGAAACTCTGCTTATATGTTTCACAGCAAGAAAGGCTTGGGCATTTCTAACAGGTCTGCACCCAAATTTACCCAAAAGTTAGATAGGGTGGGGATTTTAACTTCTTAACAAGGAAAAAGTGAAACAAACATGAATCATGCCTCAGATATTGCATGGAATAAGAATGACAAAACTCACTCATACTGCAGACTGTGTGAAGAAACAGCCAAATATGGACTATTATAATGTATTCACATGGAAATAATGATGTGGTCTGATGCCTCGAGATTTTTGCAGACACCTCTCATCTTTCAGTATTGACACCACSAATTAATCCTGCTACTCTTCCAACACCGATAATATTGACTTACTGGATATAAAGTCATATGAAATTTATGTAATTTTCTCAGGTAATTGTGTAGGCTGGAAACCCTGTAAGCTGACTCATCAGAAGGAGCTTTCTGTTTTAACACACAGGTCATCAATTCTGCATGGTACATATACAGGTTGGAGAGTGGAACTAGGTGTGTGACAAGAAAAGACTCTTACACAGCTCCTTTTCCTCTCTGTCGGATGGCTTCATGCCTTCCTGCTTAACTGACTTGTAAACCCACTCATTAAATAATGCCAGGTTTATGGAAAAAGAGGAGGAGCAGAACTGAAAGGAAAGTAGACACCAAATCACTCCCATCACCCCTGCCTCTGGCATTATATGAGGTTGAGTGTGCATCTGCAGCCACACTACTGTGTTCCTCCTGCATGTCTGTCACTGTATTTCTGTTCTGCTCTGCTGCAAGTCACCTGTGGGATGGATCACTTGGGTTCTAGTACTCAGTGGTTAAAGGGCAATGGAGGGTGAGCAAAAAATTAAGAATTTTTGAAGTAACTCCAGACAAATTTTTTAAGAAACATCATCAACATTCAAAATAACTTCCCTGAAAAATCTGTGTTTTCCAAGTGTATTTATCCATGATTTTGTCTACATCATTTGGTTGCATATGTCATAAACCTCCATTAAGACTTTGATAAGGRATAAGCAATTTTTTCCCAATGGTGGAGGTATTTTTGCAGTAAAGTAAGAGTTACACCATTTCTTCACTTGAGAAATCCTCGGTGAGGGAAATAAACTTATAAGCAAAGGGGGGGCAGAGGGCAGTATTACAAAGAAAAGAGAACATTTTGATAGATAAAATAACCATCTTATTGTAAAGTGTGGAGCAAAATACAGCATAAAATTTTCAGAAATAAGTAGAGTATTTATTTTCACGGTTAGGAAAAACTAAATTAGTAAATACACAATAATGGTGGTAGAAAAAAATCAAGAMGTGATGAATGATCAAGTCACGATCTTTCCCTTTGCATTGTTTAAAATTAACTCTTATTAAAAACTGGATCACAGAAGACATTTCTTTTGCATTCAAATCTCAATATCATTCTATAGCCACAGAGAAAGTGTTTTGCTCTTTAACTCCAGATCCAAATTACAGAYGTCAGTCCAGGGYCACAATAAAGCCTGTTTTGCAAGCATTTTCTTCAGCTGCAAAATATCTCTTGGATATTAAGAACACCTACATTWTGTTTTTTTCATTTCACAAAAAAAAATATACTTATTATATACTATTATTTTATAAAACTATACATTTTTTTAGATTTCAATAGATTTTCTGTTTGTGTTTTTATATTGAAACCTATTTACATGCTGTAGTAATATTGGTTTCAATCAGCAGGCTAAAGCTCAGGCCCCTAACTGGTCTGAATGCCAACCTGAAAAATTAGCTAACCAGTCTATTATAATTTCATAACTTGTTTTAATTCATTATATACTGTGTTATTTTGAATTCTAGTTTCACTTTTTGTTTTAAACACAGACAACAGACCTTTTTCTAAACTCAATAGAAATTTGACACCTAATTTTTCCCTCTTGAACAAAAATTGTCTGAGATGATTACATAAATTTCTCTACTTTTTTTTCCCAGTCAGCTTAAAATTACCAGTAACTTGAGTACTTAGATCAGTAGGTGATTACAGGAAGATAAGGGAGACAGCACCGCAGGAGATTTCCAGGATCATTACTTCCACAGTTCCATTATTATTGGCAGAGCTACTCAACAAATAAAACTGATTATCACACATATATTACAAATAGTTAGGAGTGAGGAAAAAAAAAACTCCTTAAGTTAGACTTGCAAATATGAAGGCTAATATTTTCAAATGAATCCTGCCTAGAGAAGTCTTCAGGAATTTTTCACTTACTGTAGAGGGATCCAGGCCATATTCTAAATTATCYGATGGCAAAGCACATTCTCCCCATACAGAAAACTTGCAAAATTTTGGTTATGCTTTTTAATAATGTTTCAATAGATCTTTGAAAGTTTCTATGAGGAAAGTAATAGGATGCAAATATTAATRTATATTTTGAGGCCAGAAAAATTAGGCAATGAGCTCATGTTTGCATACATGTTGCTAATGTGATGTATCCATCTGCAGGATTAATTTTTTCTTTAGAATTAATCTTTTACTGGATCACGGAAAGTTCAAGTACACCCAGTACAGTGGGATTTGATATTTGAATCAATGGAAGCCCTAGTCCATTTACCTTTTTTTAAAAACAGCACGAGAGCTATCTGCAGAAAATAAGTTTACRTTCCCTTTGTGACTCCTCTGTCCTACCTATGAATTTAAAAGGAAAGTTTATCTTTTTAATTTTATTCTCAGAAATAGGTCACAGTGACTTCTAGAAGGCTTAGCATTAAGAAATCTCTTTTCCTTTAGGAGATACAAATCTTAATGAAGAGAGCCAAAAATGTCTTACTCTTTAGAATAGGTTTATTACTGATTTATCAGTTCATTATCCTCCTAATTTCCCCATTTATAAATCTGATTAACTCTTGGACTATCCTCATGTCACTGTCTATGCGATATTACATTAAATCCTCTGATGACTTACTAAGATCATTTCCCTGACTTTCCTGAACTCTATAGATATTTTACATGCCTTGAGGAAAAAAAAAAATATAAAAAATACAGTAGTATAGATTCAAGGCAAAAGAACTCTAAAGCTATTTAGGACTATTAGTCCTAAAATCTTAAGAAAATCACTTTAAATAACAACAATCATGCTGTATTCCTAGAGGTGTTAATATATTGGGCCTGAACCTCCCTCCTCACTATGTTGGTGTTAAGAACTATTTAAAGGTAGTGTTATCAAAAAGTGTCATGATTCTAATTTCACATCCTCTTTAGTATCTGTGTTTYAGGAGTGGAGGAAGGGGAAGTGGAAAAGAGATAATGATAAATTTGCTTCAAAGCCAGTGATATTTCCTGTTAAACACCCCCATCTTCCCCCTCCCCGATTTTGTAACAYTGATTGTTAAAACAAAGTCCCTTCTTCTAAGAGAAGACAAAAGGGTAAAATGCCTTGGTGATCCAATTCAAATACATTTTAAGAATTCTTTATCATAAACAAGAACAGATATTATGATGTACTTTCATACTTTAGAATTAGATCTAGTTTTTCACCCAAAGAACTTAGGCTGCTACATTAAGCCTAAACAGCATAAGAAATTAGTCTTCTCCATTTATTTAGTTTCACTTCAGGGATGGTAAAGTGCTTTGCTAGCTTTTCCATTTTTGCCATTCTGAATAATTAATTGTTTAAAATGCCATTTACATTTTCTGATGTATTTAAGCAATACTTAAAATTTCATAAATAATAAGCATGCATAATTTGTGTTTCAATTACTGAATTTATAATCTCTCTGAATGCTATTCAATGCATTACTAATGCACTTTTGGCCAAAAATTTCTAAATATATTGCTTTCTAATTTATATTATTTCCCCTGGAAGTACATATCTCAAGCTTTTCTTCATCCTATAGCTGGAAATGAAAGCAATGTGCTGGCTGCATATATTTATATTTCAGGATTTATAGCTAATTACATTTATAAAATGCAATTATAGCCATATTTTCCACTCTGTAATTACAGAGCGATTGTTAAATATAAGTTAAACTTCTTCTGTATTCATTTGTTAGAATGGAAATTAGAAGTTAAAATTTGCTACAGTGACTCTGATATATTCTACAAACACCATAGTGTTAGTTCCTAATCCTTTCTAGTCAAAGATAACACCTCACATCTTTAGTCTGTGGCTCTATTCCACTTAGACAATTACTGGAAGTAAAACCAGAAAAGCCCAATGTCCCTATTGACATTGTCATGGTTTATCCCCAGCCAGCAGCCAAGCCCCACACAGCCACTCACTCACTCCTCCAGTGGGACTGGGGAGAGAACTGGAAGATTAAAAGGTAGAAAATGCATGGGTTAAGATAAAGGCAGTTTAACAGGGAAAGCAAAAGCTGCCCACACAAGCAAAGCAAAACAAGGCATTCATTCACCACTTGCCATTGGCAGGCAGGTGTTCAGCCGTCCCAAGGAGAGCAGGGCCCCGTCATGTGTAACAGTGGCTTGGGAAGACAAACGCCATCAATTTAAATATCCCCCCACTTTCCTCTTTCTCCCCCCACATTATATACCGAGCATGATGTCACATGGTCTGGAATATCCCTTTGGTCAGCTTGGGTCTCTGGTCCCAGCTGTGTCTCCTCCCAACCTCCCAAGCACCCCCAACTTTCTCACCAGTGTGGCCATGTGAAAAGCAGAAAAAGCCTTGGCTCTCTGCAAGCCCTGCTCAGGAATATTGAAAACATCTCTGTATTATCAACCCTGTGTTCAGCACAAATCCAAGACACAGCCTCAGACCAGCCACTATCAAGAAAATTAACTCTACCCCAGTCAAAACCAGCACACATTGGCCGCAAATGAATAATTTTTGGACTACATACAATGCTCAAACTGGGAGTTTAACAATGGTTGCAGTGGAAGCTTTATTGGCTATTATTGATAAAACTAATTTCTTAAATATTCTATTGTTATCTCCTTTCCCCTCTAAAAAGGTCAGCCTGCTTTCGTATTTTTTTCATGGTTTTGAAATGTAGCTGTTTTAATGGAGGTACACCAAGAGACTCAAGGGATCTCTAAATCCATTATATGCCTGTTATAAATATATTAGGACTGATGYGGTAAATTTGGAGAAGCAATAACTTACGGTAACTACAGTTGTCTTGTACTTACACTGAAGGAGTCACAGTCAATAATGGCAGACACTACAGCAACTTGACCTTGTTTAGCGACTCTATCAGATGGAAATAGGATGAGATCACATGGGGTTTCTACTACTGGAGCRCCTGGAAGAAAGCACCCCTGAACACTCTTCATCAGCTTTGTGAACTTACACTTTTATTCCTCCTTTTTCTTTTTGTTCTTAATTTTATTTTTTTATTAATTATTATTATTATTATTATTAAACTCTCATACTGGTATTAGTGAGAAATTGTGACTATTTATTAGAAGTAAGTCAGGAATCTCCAGAGATCAGGATCAGGTAGATGAACATTTATAGTGAACATTCCATCCAATAATTTTAACTGAAGGCCTTTGGCAACTAATGCTTAATTGCTCTGGTCTGTTTGAATCTTCAGTGAACAGTGTTTCCAAGTAATTCTCTCAATTTRAAATAAATGTAATTGCTAACAAAGCCATATGCAACCTGCACAGTGAATGGTTCAGTGATTAGTGACTAGAATTTCACTTAGGCAACGATTTATAGTGGAAGCTCAAGCTATCAAAATAATTCTGATTACACTGCTCAGTACTAGGATCAGGCTTAGGCTGAGGGAATTAATTCGACTTCTGTGAGACAGAGACTAATAGCAGTTGTTTTTACTGATGCAATTTACTATTGTTAGATATTCACTTTATTGCAGTTATTAATTAACAGGAGCCCAAAGGTAGCTTCATTTAAAAAAATGAAACCAACTATTAAAAACAAGCCCCCAAAGCAATCTACATATCATATATGTGTTTTACTAATGTAAGTTAATCTTCAAAGTAAACCATACCCTATGACTTTTAAATTTAGGAGACCCACATCCTATTTATATAAACTGCCTTATTTTTGCAGCCAATTAAGACAAGAATTAAAAGCCAATTAAAACAAGAATGAACAAAGAAAAGCAAGCAAAAACAAATTTAAAATGCTTTGTATGTTCATATCTCATCGATACCTTGTAGATGCCAACAGCATAATGAGGTACTACAATTATGTAAGTCTGAGAGGGTTTTACTCTTTTTTTCTTGTTTTGTCTTCCATTAAAAGTATTGACAACATTGAGAAGCCTCAAAAAGGAAGTTGTTACCTGTTAAATTTTGTAATGTACCGCAACCTTAACCTTCCACATCCAACTGGAAAATATTAACCTCAAGAACAACAACAATAATAGAGAAAATAATAATRACAACAACAAATCATATACTGGATGTCTCATTATTTCAAGTTTAGTGGGTTATGTAAAAGAATCTGTTTTCTACAACCGCAATATAAGTCATCCATACAAAGAGATAAATTGATATTTGTAAACTAATGAAGGCTACCTAGACAAGCTTTTCACCCACATGCATTACCTCAATACCCTGTGAACATTCAATAACACAGCTGAACACAAAATTCGAACAACTATATAAACATGACATATCAGAAAAATGAAAGAATATGAGAATAATTTTATTTACCTATGACTAAATATTTGTTTTGACATTTAATTTCCATAGATGCCTGGAGTAAATGATGGTTATGGAAGGCAAACAACTACACATACACTGGTATAGTTGGTACAGAAACTTCCAAAAGTTTTGTCTCTGTCTCAAGTGGACATACAAAAACACCACYACATGCCTGATACCTCTCCCGCTAAAGTTAACGCAACTTTTTGACATCCAGAATCAACTGAGTCCATAAACAGAAACTTCATTATCTTACACAAGATGCCTAATAATAAACCACTCACAACAAACATGTGCCTGCCGAGCAATGGAAAATGGTGCTTGAATGAATACTGACTTCAATTAAACACTCATCCTTTAAAGCACAGCAGTGTTTGGGGACAGAGTACATTGTGTCTGTGTTAGCACATATGTGTATTTAATGGGAAAGCTGTAGCTGGTCCAAAGAGCACTTGAGTCACGGAAAGCATTAGAATTTGTATAATTCCAGTACACGCCTTCCTCAGCACAGCTGTGGTGGCTTTAACCACATGCAGCACAGTGAATGAGCCAAGTTCACGCGACCTTGTTCTTCAGCTCCTGAGCAGGCTTGACTGAGAGCACACCCAACCTCTCTGCCTGAACAAAGTTGCAATACATAGCTGTATGAGAGACAGCTGAAAGCTCTTTCACCCTTCTGCAGTGATGCAGCTATTTGAAACCAAGCAGGAGTCACAGTTTACTGATAATGTACTCAGAAGTACTATGCCCACCTGTTGCCTTGTTAGGGAAAGGGTTGAGCACACTGGAGCTATTCTCCCTTAAGGCTTTTAATTATACTTGGTGTTAATTATGAGTACAGTTTGTATTCAACATTTCTATTTCAGTATAAAGTTACAACATCAGACAAACAATGTTCCCTATTTGGGAGCATSTCAATTATGGTATAGACAGAATGACTGCTTGAGAGGAAAATAAATGGATAAGAGCATTAAGCACAAGAAGTAAAACACAGATCAACAAATCATATTTACATTACTGTCAAATCAGCTTCTGCCAAACAATTGAGCCGGTACTTCCTTAAGGAGGTTTCTTTTGGCATCTGTCACCCAGATCCCCGCACCTGCACAATGTGGTTTAAAAATTAACCGGATGCCTTGTACAAGACGGGGACGTGAACGTGCAGAGTAAGGTCCAACCCAGTGAGTGGCACATTTAAATGCACCGTTGCCTGAAGGAAACCAAATACAATTCGCTGACGCTTTAACGTCAAATAATTGCCTAGCAGTAAGGTTGAAGTGAAGAAAGTGTATGGAAAATCATGCAGTGAAAAGCCAGTGTCCATAAAAAAGACAGATGAGTCCTGCAACTTTATTCAAAAAAAGGGAGAGAGTCCACCAGGGCACACAGCCGCAAGGTTTTCTCTCTCGAGGTTTCGCAGGGTGCAGCCTCCTGTTATGCTGAACTCCCGGCCGCATGTTGCCCTCCTCCTTTCCCCACTGGCTGAGGTACCAGCAAGGTACAGCCTTCCTGAACTGCCTACCACATACTGCCCCCTTGTATCTGTCATTTTACCCCAAAGTTCAGAAACTCAGGCTTGTGCAGACCCTTGTCTGTTTCAGGAGCCAAGCTGTCTGTGCTCTGCAACAAACCTGCTGCCCAAAATTAGTAGAGACATTAAGACCCATTTCAAAGACTTTTAACACCCGTACCTTCACCCATAGAATTGTTTATAAAGACATTAGCACACATCTTCCCTATCAAAAGTAATTACCTACTCACACTATTCCATGGTGCATGACGTAACTGAGGAGAATGATCATTCAACATTGTCATGCAGCCCCTGTGTAGAGGGGCTGGATCTGTTCCACACCAGACACAGACGGTCCCAGCCGGCTCCACGGGTCTCACTGGTGGGCATGACTGAGCCCCTCAGACATAGGACAGCAAGGGTGATGTGCCCATGAACCTCAGAGAATGATGCAAAGGAGATGAATCTATCTCAGCACAAGAGGAACAGAGAGCAGCCTTTGTTTTAGGTAACAGCTCTCCACAGTCACATGGGTTAACCGGAGATGGCAGTGCCTCCCTGAGCTAATCAGACCAGTATAGGGGGAATGAACTTCAGACAACACAAAGGATAAAACCCAGACAATCAGCAAAATAATTCTGAAGAAAGCAACTGGCTTGAGCTGGTTTCAGCCCACGTATTCCCTCCTGCCATGTGGGGACACCCAGTGCTGGGAGAGTGAATGTCCAGTCCAAAGACTGGCAATAGGAAAGACATTAGTATTGTGTTTGAACTGTGTATTACTATTGCTGTAATTTGATAAGTGTAACTTGCAAGTGTTGCATTTTCAGTATATGTTGTGTCACTGTGCTAAATCGGAAATCCCATGTAACAGAAAATATCTTCAAATACGCATATTCAGGATTAAGCATATTTTCCACAAGTGGAAAATCTAAAAGAACCTGGAGAGAGCATTTGACTACAGCAGTCTCACTGTCCTACTCTACTTTAATTGTTAGTGAATTAAATTATTTTTCCCCAGATTGAGTGTGTTTTGCCCATGACAGTAACTGGTAAAGGATGTCTCTGTCTGTACTTCAATGCATGAGTTTTTCCAATTTATTACCTCTCCCTGTCCCGTTGAGGAGAGCAACTGAGTGGGCATCTGGTCAGCCCAGGTCATCTCACCACAGGGACCTCCACTGAAACAGACAAGTAACCACTATTTAGTCTTGACTAATTCAATTTCAGAATAATAGCAAAATTTTCTAGCTAAAAAGAAAACATTATGACTTGAAAACTAATTGTAAAATAAGAGCATAAACCATTCAGCAAGTATTGTTAAGTGACCTTGTTGTTGCTGTTGAAAATCTGTCCCACTGTAAGAGTTCCACTGCTTTGTACTTCAATTCATACAAAAGAAAATGTAAATGAGGCTGTAAGAAGGCTCTGTACGAACTCCAGAAATGAAGAGAGCTAATAGTGAAATATCACTGCATTTCTTCCTTGCTCAGGACCTAGGGACAGTGTATCTGACTACTCAAGATGGGATTGTAAATCATGCTGTAGAGATTAACTAACCCTCACGAATCATTCATTGCTTTAGAGCATTTGTCTTCCTATGGATAAGATTCCATAAGTAACAAGACTTACTGGGATATACATAAATTAAAAAGAAAAATGCTTTAATACATAGGTTAAGGTGAATGTTCACTCTAACACAAAATGACATTAATGCTAAAAAATCCATATCAGTCTAACTTACATCTAAAATTCTATTACTACATTATTGATTAATCACTTGAACTTTAAATTTAGTTGAGAATGATCTGAATGATTCAAGTACTTTATCAATTTATTTTAGAATACCTTGCCTGTCAAAATGAAGGGACTGGAAAGTGTTTTTGACTTGAGCCATAAAATTCTCTTTTACATAGTTGCCTATGAAAGTACATGGTACAATCTTAAATTTATGTTAGAAAAACAATAGGCATTGGAAATAACAATCAGCAATATTTCAGGTATTTCATATTTCTTTCAAAAATATACTTTCTTGTAGCAAATAATTTTATAATGGTTTTATTTTACTATTGTACCACACTGACAAAAGGCAAAGCTTTCTAATGCACTACTAGTTCTCAGCTGAATCCATATTCAGTATTTGCTAAAACTGAGCATCGATTGGAGAAGAACATGTACCACCAAACCAAGTTTCAAGTAGCAACTAGAAGTTTTTCTAGCTGCTTTTTTTTAACCTATCTACCAAAAATCTCCATCATGGAAAGAATTTCTCCTTAGTATCATGTCTTATCTGTCAGTTCCTCTACCTAGTTAGTAAAACACTGTATCAACTAAACAGTATGTGGCTCACTAGATCCCAAATCGTGGAGGAAAATAAAATATTTCTATTTCCCTGAACTTTTATTCTGTATTAAAATTAGGAAAGTTATATTAAAGGTATTGAGTTCAGTTGGCTCCGGATTTAGCCTTAAAAAAGTTTTCTCTACTGCAGCACGATACCCCTGCTGATAAGAGATTCACCTAAGAGAACCACACTTTGTAAGCTTCAGGAAGAGAGGATTTATTATTTTGCCCTCTAGCAGTAACTTTTATATGTACTTCTCTAAAAGATCATACCTCACATGTTCTTCCCAATGCATCACAACCAGGACTATTTAAAGATATGTTTTATCTTTAACCAACTGTATTTTTTCAACAGATCAACTAAATTACATGACCAGACTTTAATTATCTTTAGGATGAAACACATATGATGGGGTTTTTTTGATTTATAAAGCAATGTGATGAAAATATGTCCAGACATTGATTTGATTGTATCTGATACATGCTCATAATTCTACTTTCAATACAGATTTCATTCTCCTGACTATTAAGTTTAACTGAGGGTGAAGAAAGAAAGAAAAGTGAAATCACTGTGCTGAAAACAAGAAATGGACAAAAAGTGTTGCCAATGCAAACAAGGATTCTGGACCTGAGCAATTTGGCACCAGCAATCATTGCAGGTGAGACTGAGGTGATTTAATAATTATACCCCAGGCTCTCGTGGGCATACAATCACAAAAAAACAAGAGCCTCTAGTTGACAATCAAAGCCAGTCAACTTAGTCTACCACCAGTGACTAATTAAACTGAAGAATGCTGGATTTCACAAGGATTTTGGAACTATCTACAGCATAACAGCAAGATGAGAGTCAGTATTTCACTGGGACAGACATAAGAAAGCAGCTGCAGTGCTAAGCAACAGAACACAGTGCTAGGCAACAGAACATAGTTTGATGATTTGTGCCCCAATTATGTCTATAGTACCTCCCAAACATGCAGAGAGTTGAAACTCAAAATTTCTCTTACTTTCTGTATTTCATTCTTTTTGTCTTAGCAGAAATCAGTGTGTACTGGACAAAAAATATCATCTAAAGCTAAGGCCAGGAAATGTAAAGAAGGAAACTAACAGAAAAACTGAAAACAAAAATGTGATTCATTGCTGTTCTAACAGGGTGTTTCATATTAAAAAAAAAACAAAACAAAACAAAACCAAAAAACCAGAAAAACCAAAGAGTACAGTATAATATTTCCAGCTTGCATATTACATCAAACATCTTTTCTCATGCACACACAAAAATACTGATGTCTTATATGGCTTTTTTGAGGTACACCAAACATCACAAGACAGATATACGTCTTGTGAGATATCCCTTGTGGTGAGATATTTCTCCATTAGGTGAAATAGTACAATTCTGAACAGTACAATCAGGGATGTTAGGAATTTCCTCCCAACAAAAAGGCTTATTATCTGTTGAAAAACCTCAAATACAGTGATTAAACAATAAGTTTGTCTCCTATAGTCAAATGTAATTCACGTCCCAATTTCTATAACTGATCCTAGACCTGGCAAATTTTAGGTGAATTACAGAAGAAGTTATGACAATTCTTAAACTCTTTGCAATACTTAATCACCATTCAGTGCGGGGACTCAGTCTGAAAACCATCCCTTAGTATATTTTTGTCATCTGTCAAGCAGCAATCAGTTTATAACATATGTTATAACATCAGTTCTATGATAAAAGCAAATTTTGCTATGAAGAATTGAAACACAAGTGTCTTCCATATGCATTGCTGTATAACCAATATTGTAAGCAATGGACCAGAGTGAATATTTTTCCTGCTCAGAATCACAAAATCAGAGGTAGTCTCCAAAAATGAGATGTTGCTATACAGTGGGATTGTAAGCAAGTCTAAACCTTTATTTTATATATTCCTTTGATATCTTTCTGTTCATAAAGGATACAAGCAGGTAAAAATATATGTTAACTGCAGTTGGTGCTGACGAGAGCAAGGCCAAACAGTTATCTTTCTGTGAAACTGGCCTTTGTAAACATATGGACTCCAGTTATTGACACTTGTGCTGAAATGATAAATCTGCTATTTCGTTCCTTGGTTTGATTTTTATAAAGTATTTGTTTAAGCGTGTTTACACAGCTTGGGGATAATTATTTGCTAGGAAATTATATCTCTCCAGCTCTTCCATCTTACTTTCATACTTGTCAGCTCTTCCTCTCGGCCTCCTCCTACCTTTCAGAGCACTGTTAATTCATATTAAAGTCAACCCTGTATTTATATTACACAACAATTTTGTTTACTACAATTAGAGGAAATATGTATAAATAAATGCCATGCCTAGGATTTTGCTTGTTCTTTACACTGAATACTGTATAATTGAAGAAGGCATATAAAGTTATCTGCAAAAAGTGCTGTTGAAATATTTTTAAATTATAATTATTTTAGTCTCCAGATGAGTTAAAATGTAAATGCCAAATATTTTACAGAATAAGTTGTTTTTACATTGCTCTGTGGTCATTAGCTAACTAATCGCAGGACAGGAGAACTATGATTAACAGATATTCTATTTAATAAAATGCCAAGTTCATAAGGTTCCTATAATTAAGAACTCCAAAGATCATTTCCATTGATTTTATACAGTTTGAAATGATACTGAAATACTATTAATAATAATTTCATCTGAAAAAACCCAAAACCAACCAAACAAAAAAGACCACGAGTCTTTCCTTAAGGTTTTTTTGACACCACAGAGGACAGAGCAAAGCAGCAAAACAAGAATATCACAATCTTTTTTCTAAAATAAGTTAAGAGAGTAAATGAACAGAAAAAATAAAGTACTATTGAGACATTGGTTTTGAGAAACCTCCCTTCAAAAAACCAACAAAACCCAACAAAAACTTARTAGTCAAGTACCTGGTAAAATAGTACACCCATTGAAAAATTCTGGGCAGAATCAATAGCAAAAAAACAAGTTTTTCATGGGATTGGAAATACCTGAACACAGGACGCACAGTGTTTAACATGGACACTCATTTAAAATGCAGAAAGTATGAAACTTATATTAATAGGAAATAAATCTGGGGATAATGATTTTGGACACTTTGGAAATTAAACAGTCATACATTTTCATTTACAAGAGAAATAAAACCATAAATTACTAATAATCTAATCTGTGAAGGTCAAAACTCTTTAAATAACTACATAAACATAGAAACTTAGTCCAGGATTGGAAACAGTAGTAATTTTCTTTTAAAGAACCCATCTTAAATTAAGATAAAGTTGTACTTTTGGACAAAGTCTTACCTTGCAAAGTAACTCCAGACCAACAGCAATCACAAATACTTTGTCTTCTTGCTATATATTTATGAGAACAGGAAGCATTACTTTTCATGAATGCTACTGGTCATATGACTAAAATTTAAACACCGTTTTTGGGAAGGTAGTAGATTTTATCCGATAAATACTACTTAAGATCGCAAAAATGCTGATTGTTCTGTAAAAGCTTGTCTTGTTGTGAAACATTATTGAGGCAAAGGGAGTATAAAGAACATTTGAAATTTATAGAAATAGGAGTTATTTTTTGGTAACATAGCTGTATACTATTTGGTCTTTTGTAAGTTCAGCTTGGATTAGAATTCAGCAACAACTGCAGTTTAAAATAAAAATTAAAAAAAAAAAGGGGGACAAAGTTAAAAACCTTTTCAGTTTCATTTATGACTCACATTTAAGAGAAGAACTCCTACTCTGTAAAAATGAAATCCATTATGTATAGACAACATGATCATTGCATTTTTGCTGTGTCCTCATTAAAAACTTACTAATTGCATTAAGCACTGCAAAAACATCACAAACAACTAGACCAAAGCAAAGTGGGCCAGGTGAAAATCTCTCAGCAATATTCATAGAATAAATATTAAAACTTATAACATTTAAATTTAAATTAATTCATCCTTTCAAATACAGCTTCATTAATCAGTGTTCTTCTTAGTCTGTAATATATGATGTACAAAACCCAAGTGGGAGAATATACCTTATATTTGTATTCATTACCTTACTAGAACACATGTAACTGATTTCTGATACTAATCAAACAGTCTGCTATCCTTTCTTATTGTATTTATTTGTTTCTATTCCTAATACTTCTGTTAAACTCTGGATTCCATTTCCCAAGCTCTTTACAAAATCTGATTTCGGTAACCAAGGTATATATATCAAGGTGGACAATTAGATGCAGTCAATAGATGGACAGAGAATTCACTGTAAGTTAAAGAAATAAACAGAAACTCATGCAACTGGTTATCTTTTTCAACACAAATCTTAAAATTACATTTATTTTAAAAACCTTTATTTCCTGGATGCAGCACAAATAGAGTGAATTCTCAGTATTTTTGAGGGTCTTTGGCATCCACAACTCAAGAATGCTTTTATATATTACTAAATAAAAAAGTTCCAATCATACATTCCTTATTCAAATATGGCTTTGGATTCTAGGTCCCAACCCTACATTTCAGAGAACKGAATTTTTGAAGTTTAGTTCACGTTTTTCCTTAAAAGGTTGTATGCAGTGGCAATAAGGAAAGTGGTGAAAGTGGTAAAACGATCACAGGCATATATGCATCTTAAACTGTAGTTTTTTTATTATACTTGGGTTTTGTTGGACCATACTGTTTGCTTCCAGGTTGGAGCACTTCATAGCACAGTTATCCATCTTTTTTTTTTTTTTTTTTTTTTTTTTACCTAGTAAATCTATCGCCTAATTTATTGTAGTTGGCCAACATCTTACAGCTGGCCAACCCACTTTCTACTGTCTTTGCTAAGTTACTTGTTCAGAGATTTTTATCTAGTCAGGCTAAAACTAATCAGAGAATTCAGTTTTTTCCAGTTTTCTTTAATTCAACAAGAATTGCCTTTCCCAACTTACGGATTTTTTTCCAGCTTATTTGGCTTACTTGTGAGTTCTGTTATGGGGTTTGGAAGGTATCTGTATTGCTTTAAATTCATTTAGTAAACCCCAAGAGAGTTTCAAAGGCAAAGCTTCTTAGCAAAGGATTGCTCTTATTGATGAGACTAAGTTCAGCTAAAACTTTCACAATGCCTGCAGTTCAATACAATTCAGTTACTCAGAGAAGTTAAACTCATTTATTTGACTTAATATTTATCAATTCACTTAAGTCATACTACATAGTATGCAGTGAAGACTGCATATGGACACATAGGAATGTGTAAAGCACCTTCTGGATTGCCAAAACAAAATAAGCTAAACCAGGTAGTAAAAGGAGACAAAAATATATATACACACAATGTTTTAATGTGAGAATTTGTTGTGCTGTTTAATCAATTCTTTAGACACTAATAACCACAATCATTTATCTAGAAGCATCATTTTAGCAGAAAATCGAAAGCATTTAAAACAATCTAGAAGGTGAGACCTATATTTTTTCATAATAAACTGAACAAAAAAGAATTAAAATGCACAGCATCAATATGAAAATCAACCATCTCTCTGTTGGGATAAAAAAATTATATGTTTACCAACCCTCAAAATTCATTAACAGTACGAAATACAAATTTTTTTGGCAAAACGTGCAATTTTGCAATCGTCTAACTAAAGAGAAAATTTAGGTAATTTTTTAAAAAATATTTTTGTTGCTATGTAGCATATACTATTGTTTTACAGTACCACATAAGTAGGTTGAAATAGTCATTAAATATCACTATATACATAGAGATTTGAGCAAATTACTCAAGATTTCATAGAAAATGGGACAAATATTCAAAAAGGTATATTGTGTTATATTCTTCGTTGTGCTTAAGGTCTTTCTTGAAGTGCTGTCTTGCACCTTTCAGTTCCTGTGAATATTACTGAAAAATCTTTTTGTATCTCAAGATGCCTAATCCCATATAGATAACTTATGACAGAGAAGTAAATTAAATCCTGATTTTCTAGACCAAGGGCAGTGCAGTAGAAAATCCTTTCTCTCACTGTTGTGTAAAACATAATACATCTTAAAAKCTGTCTTGCCCCAAAGCCAAACCACAGTCCTAAGGAAAGTGACATTAAAAAAAAAAAAAAAAAAGGAGAAAACATCTTACATACCTAATTTGAAAACTGAAACAATGGTTAAAAATCATTCATTTGAAAAGGGTAGGCTGAAAAAAAGAAAAAACAAAACCAAAAAGAAAATCCCACAAACAGAACAAAAGCTTTAGGGCGAGTTGATGTTCGAAACTTTTAAATTTCTGGCAAAGACCTACTTTTTTCCTGAGGTTCCCATACCTCTGGATATGCCCCATTACTTCAAAGGCCAATGTTTTAATCATAATAACAGAAACAGACAAGCTGTCTCCAGGACYAGAGCTCAGACTTGATCTCAGACTTCAGGCTCAGTTTGTCTGCTGCCTCACACAGATCACTGATATTTTGAACCTGAAAATGCAGCTGTGCATTCTCAATTAAATGAGCAGCTTTTCTTTTGAACCCTGAACTTTGAAAGTCCAGGAAACAGGCACTTTAGACAGTATTTAGAACTTAAAATATTTTATATGCATGCATTCTTTAGTCCAGATACAGCCAATACCCCCAAAATCTTGCAAGAAGGACAAAATATGTGACAGACCTATCGCAAAAAAACCTGACATCTAGACTCAGAGAAAGATCTTCACTTTTTAATTAAATAAATTATTTTTTAAACACAACTCGATAAAATATATATAGTGGGGTCTATTCTTAACCCCAGCAAGGGATATTTTGATAAGAGGATGTAACTGAATTTCCTTAAAATTACTGAGGGACTTCGGGATTTGCTGAAATTATCTCTCTTGTTTAATTTTCCATTTGGACATGAAGAGCTGAATATGAATCTTCATAGAATTGAGGAACATACTGATGGAAGAAAAAGCCCTTAAGTGATGGCTTCCCTATGGAAAACTACTCTACAGCCTAATGTATCTTCCTGTCAGAACGTTTTTCATTATATTTAGTATAGGCTTTTCTGCTCCCAATTCCATCATATTATTAATATATATCTTAATGTACAACATTAAAACCACTTCTAGYCTTCTTGACATTTACATAATTATATTCTTATGGACRCCCTTTTGAGTCAAAGTGAAGGTGTCCCTATTTCACTGCTAAAAAGTTTCCTTCTTTCTGTCTCTTCAGTATTTTTCGCTTCCTTTCTCTTCCCCATTAAAAATAAATTATCTCACAGCACAGTCCTTTCATCCTGTTCAATTTCTTCTAATGTTTGTTGCAAGAARCAGAGGTTCCACTTCCCTCACATATGCTGGAACTTTTAAACCTTTCCTCCATTTCATCAAGCAAAGATGTACTTTTGTGGAAGTAACTCCTGCATAGGAACATTGGATGCCCATGCTATGGGTGCAGCAGTCCCCCTTGTGACACAACCTGCAACAGATGCTAGTGGAAATTGACAGCTGCAAATACTAGTAGGCAAGCAATCTATCAGATAAGAAATTCATCCCCTGAACAATTTTTAACTTTCATTTTCTGTTTTCACAAACTTTTCTTCTCTTACTTTCTCACCACTCACAAAAAACCCACCAAACTCCACACAAATAGCAACAAAACCAGCAGAACAGTTCTGGAATATGGAAGTGGTTTTTGATATATGCTTCACCTTCTGGGATTCTGGTTCTTTACTTAAAAGTTACTTACTTTTGTAAGCTTACAATGCCTTAACTTCCTTGAACTTCCTTGCAGGCACTACACCAAAGAAATGAAGTGAAATTTTCTAATCAAATTGTGACATTATTTAGATGTGGAGTGTAGCAAAAAAATGTATATCAAAATCCTAATAATGGAAATCAAAAGTGAATATAGCATTACTCAAATTCAAATGCACTGCTGAAGTCCTTACCTACATCAGAGACAAGAATCTATGATTTTCGTTTGAAGGGTGAGATACAAAGACGTTATACAACGTGTTGCTGAAAAATTCCAGTCACTTGTACAATATATATCTATCATATTTTTATTAGTTGTCCAATTTATCCCTAAAATCTTTGACTTTATTCCCCATTTATTAATTCAGATGAACTTGCTAAAATAACAGCTCTTTAATGAAGACTTAAGAGTACTAAAAGGCTTAGATAGTCTCACGCTGGCAACTTGATCCTAGTAATAAATGTAGGATATGTCTTTATTCCTTGAAATAAATTGTGCCAAACAAGCATCTCTCTGACTAGCATAGAAGCATGCCAGCTGGTTTGGTATTTCTCTGAGGTAAAGCGTGTACAAAGAAATCAAGGACTAATCTAACAAGGTAATCATCTTTGCTCATATCTTCACAAATGAGTTAAATGTGGAGTGCTCACTCTAAGCTTTGGTGCACCTTCAAAGAGTGTAATAGCAGCCAGCAAAAAAAGATAAAACAGGAAAATTGCTGTGACATCCATTTCCATTGTTCTCATGGATGGAAATGTTCTATTACTGAATTGCGGAAACAAYTGAAGCGTCTGTACTCGATGCAGTCTGTACCTGATGAAGTTTTCAATTTTTTTTTTTGAGAAATAAAAGTAAAGAGAATGAGTCAAAATACCTAAAATATAGTTACTGAAATGCAAGTTGAAGTCAAACTAAGAGAGAAGAGATTTAGATTAGATGTTAGGAAGAAATTCTTTACTCAGAGGGTAGTGAGGCATTGAAACAGGTTGCACAGGGAAGCTGCGGGTGCCCCATCCCTAGTACTGTTCAAAGCCAGGTTGTATTGGGCTTTGAGTGTCCTGATCTAGTGCGTGGCATCCCACACAATCCTATGAATTTAGATTATTTGTTAATACAAATATTTGAAAGAGAAAAGGATAGGAAAGAAGATACAGGAATTTGAAGTTCCTGTGAGAGTGATTATAGAGGTTTTCCTAAATTGCACACTAAGACTACTGGGCCCCTGCTATTGTTCATAGCCCATAGCGCTAAATTCATATCAAAACAAACAAATTAACTAGCACAAGCATAAAATAAATGAACAACTGTTATGAGCTCAGTATCAGTATTGGATGATTATAGGCTGCATCCAGGGATGGGAGTAACTGCTCAACAAGAAGCTGCACCATTAGTACTACAGGTGTTTCAAATACACCTACATGCTGTAATATATTTGATACTATTTAACTCCAAATTCTGCTCAGCTGTTTGTTTCTTTTAAAATTGTTATAAAAAAGTTGAAATTTAGAAGAATTCATTTGTAAAAAAAATCTTAAGTGTACGAAGTATAAATCACACCAATCACACCATAAAAAAATAATAACAGAAATTTACAATAAAGCTTTCCGTGTAATGTCTGGTTTTATAGTAATAGTATATTTTTAGATAATAAATTGCTCAATAACTAATTGTTTTGTTAAATAGAGATTGTAGATTTCGTATACTTATTCATCAACAAATTTAACAAGCGTCTAATTTTTCACATATTACCATCAGTAAAAATATCACTTCATAAATAAATACCATTTAAGTTCAAGACAGGCTTAGGACATCAATTAATCATTCATTTATAAGTATGCTATTATTAAATTACGGTCCGTGAAAAAATGTTCTAGTTATGTTAGACAGGAAAAAGGAGAATTATAACGGACAGTAAGCAGCATAATTTTGATAAATATAGAACAATAAATCAGTAGTGGAACAGATGTCCCCTTGTGCCCAGCTCTCTGCTGGGAAGGACCTCAGACCCTGACAGTCACATGGCGCTGCTGAGTGGGTGCTGAATTGCCCACCGGAGCTGGGCTGAAAGCAAGAGCCAGGGCACCTCATCTGGTGCTCTTTTGGTCCTTGTGTATCTGTGCAATAGAAACACTTTACTCAGGGCAGAGCAGGTGGAAGCAGAGCAGCCACAGGAGCAAGCATGAAAAGAGCCCAGAGAATAAGCTGGCTGATCTCATTTTGAGCAGCTGTAGCTGTGGATGCTCTGAACAGCAACAGTAGCGGAAGGGCCAGCTCTGTGTGATCAGAGGGCTTTGGCAGTTGTGATCTCTGAACTAATTCTGACATGTCGATGAAATGGCACACCAGGACGAAAAAAAGACTGTAAAGAATTTAATAGCTTAGGGGGGGAGACACTTTACATAGGCCCAAAAATAGATTTGAGAAGAAAAGCAAACTAAACTTGTATGATTATTAAGAGAAATACAAGCAGGTTTGGTTTATTTTCCTTCCTCTGTGGGTATCATTATTTACTAAATGGTAATTTCTTATGATAATTTTAAAATCTTTTCAATTAATAGGGCATTAATACAAAGGAACTGTATCATCTGTAACTGTGCAACTAAAAGCATTTTTTCTGAAAAGTCACTATTGTTTATATTTCCCTCTACATAACTAGACAACACAGCAAAAATGAAAGCCAGAATTGGAATGCTCAATTTGCATATTTTATAGGATGGAGAAGTAGAATAATTATTGCAGTGCTAGTTTTGAACAAAGACAACCTGGATTTGATTTCCTAATTGGTTTCAGGTGTCCTATTTAATCCTAAGAAAATCAAAGCTAGAATTTTAAAGGTATTCAACTACTGATTTGAGTAACTTAAAAAACTTTTACTAGTCTCTCTGGAAAGAGATTCAGGTCATCTGATTTTAGGCCTTTAATTTAAAAATATGAGGTTACCTGTGTATGATTTTATATAGTCACTAGAAAGAGGCAGGCTCCCAACAGAGGAGCTCATGACTAAGCAAGGCATCTAAGTTAAATCCCACAAAAGAAAGGGATATCTGGTGCATATCACACAGAGTTAGATATTTTTGTACTTGAACGTTTCTCTAATTATGTATTTCTTTCCTCATTTTTGTTGTGGTTTCCTTATCAGATGGTGATATCTTTCCCTTATTTACCTTGCACTAGATTCTTGAGATTTAATCATACACTGTTTATAGAGCTCTTCAAAAGGAAGCAAAACTCAATGAAACATTCAACAAAAAGTTATAGAAATGGTCAAAGATTTGAGAAAAAAAATATTGAAAAATGCAAGAATTGTGCTAAAGAAATGGATCAAAGAGGTGGCTTAGTAAATATAGAATGAATAAAAAATGGAAAAAGTATTTAAAGAAAATGCTTGCATTCCCTCTTCCTAAGACAAAGAAATATTCAACTACATGAAAAGATGACAATTGATTCACTGATGAACGTATATCTTTCTCATATTGTGGTTAAATTGTGGAACCTATTGCCAACGAAACTTATTTTAAAAAGCAACCTTAAACACAGCAGGTGTAAATCTGCTGCTTCAGGGTTTTAGAAAGTTTCTGGTGAATCAGATAAGAGCATATGATCAAATACTGCAACATTACTGTCGTTTTTGACCTTGTTTATCCCTTTATTAACAGTATTTCAACTTATGCACACTCTAGCCCAGACCAGCTGTGACCAACTAATATTGTTCAATAATCCCTTTTTATTTTATCACAGGCTAACAGCTCAAGCATAATCATATCTAGCATCTGATGATTTTTTAATTTGTCTGAGGACATTTAATGTGTATTTATACCTTTAGAAATCAAAATATATTTAAATGTTGTCAGTAAAATATCCCTCTGTCCTTTCTGCAAAGTTCGTTCACCTTTTTCTGTCAGAGACACCAGAGTGAACCGCATGAACTTTGAAGCCAAAAAGGTACAATATGTCCTAGACGCTAAATATTATGGATATGAATTTTTAAATATTCAAAAGCTTAATTCCAGCCTGACTGAGGTTAAACATTAGATCTGAAAAGCTAAAAAAGGTTTTGATATCAAAATATAGGTACATCCTACAGCCTCTTGCTTCAGGCATACTCCTCCAAAGACAAGGGTACCAGCCGATAAGACGAGACACAGACACTACTGGGAATCTAGTTATTAAGAACACAGAGATGAAAGGTGTCATCAGGAGCTGCATGGAGACTGACTTGCTTGCCTTGTGAAATAACAAAGTTCACAAAGCTTTCAGTCACTCAGTCCCTAGAACTTGAAAAGAAAAACTACACAAAAAATGTAACTTAGAAATAAATAAAAAAAGGAGCACCTAAGTATGTAAAATGCCTGCAGATGACGTGAAGATCATTTAAAGACATAAGGCTTAGACACAGATATTGACTCATGCTTTCTCTTTATCACTTCATTTCACTTCTTCCCTTTTGCTATTTCTCAGGAAAAAAAATTTTAAAAAAGTGGGAGAAGATACAATATATCAGAAATACATTCAAGGAAATTTCAGGAGTGAAAATAAGCAACAACAATCTCTAACAGTTTAAATTAGTATCACAGGCGGCTAGGAAGCAGCCTACCAGTTTTTACATCTTTAATAATAAAAGTGTCCCTCATTGGAACCGACAGAATAGTAAGCCAGAAGAGCACGTAATCAAGTGGTAAAAGGACCGATCAGCGAGATTAAAGCTATTGCAGAAAGGCTAAACTAACTGTTGGTATTCCTAGTGGTGGGAAGACAGTTCTCAGACCAAGCCTGCATAGGAATCCACTGTCAGAGAAAAGGCTCAGAGATTTTAAAACTAAACCCAACACAAAACACAAAGCAAAACAATAGCTTGAACAACAGGCAGTCAATAAGATCAGACAACTCTGCAGCAATTTGCTGTCCATGTTTGGTCATAACGCTTGGTTAAATATCAATTCCTATGTGTAAAGCAAACTTGGTGTCACAGGAATGAAAGATGGCAAATGCCACATTGGTATTTAAGCATAGTTTCAGAGGTGAAACACCTGGCACACACAGGTGTGAAAACCTAATTTCCACAGCAACCTATCTGACAGAAGTTATAGCAGTTAGTATTTTAAGTAACCAGCAGGGTTCTGTCATATTAGGGGAGGGTAATGTAGGGATGTGGCTCTTCATGCTGTATTCCTTTCAGTATTCCAACAAACATTTTCATCTGGGTTATGGAGTCGATATAACATGCTTAGTCTTCTGAAAGATTTTGATAAGATTATTCACCAAGAAAAATAAAGCAATTAAAGTGTTGCAAGATATAAAAGAAAGACAACTTCTGATTTAAATACTGATTTAAATATAAAAAGCAAAAACTGGAATAAATGGGCAGTTTTCACAGTGAAAAGAGATTGCAAAGTGTGTTGATTTCCTTCAGTATATTTCTTGTGAAACCTACCAAGATAAAACTATCAGAAAGGGATTAGGTAAAGTCAGATCAAAAAAGGATATTGAGAGTAATAGCTCACATGAAAGGTATAGCTCAGGAATCCCCTTGATAAACTATTTTTTGTCAGACACGTGCAATCCTTGCATTAACTCTTTCTTCCATGGTTTTCCTTGGCATTTCCAGTTGCTGTTCAGAAAGATGAGCTACTGACATGGACTTTGACCTGGAGCAGGGCTGCAGCTAAGTTTTAAAAACTGTGTATGGAAAACAACAACCAAACCATAAATCTAATGCCTAAAACTTTGTATTCATACTTGGTTAATTAAAGAGTGAGATGAGCTTTCACTTTTGCATGTAACATTAATAAATTCCTTAGATGTAAGATCTCTTGATGTGAGCTTTAAAAGGCATATTAAAAATGTGAAGCTAGATGGATCATCCAAGTGCTAAAAAGGATTCCTTAATTCATGTATATTGTGAAATAACACTGTTAACAGATACTATCATATGACACATGCACTGAATTTTTGATGTCTGAAACCCRTAGAAGTGCAAAGAATTTGCATGCCAAAGAAAAAGTAAATACAATTCATTTTAAAACCAGTGTAATCTCTGTCATTTTAAAATGTTATATCAAGTCACGAGTCCATGTCTTTTGATCTGTAAGGAAAAAATTAAAATATCTAACCAAAAGAGGTTGCTTCTGCAGTCAGATTTGAGCAAAAGCTAGATATTTGCTGAATAGAGATGGCAGTGGAAAACAGGTTATAGTCAGCTTGTGGGTTTATAGCCACAGCTATGAAGTTATTAATATCACATGCTAAGGAGCTGAGCTGGCTATCCTACTGTAACAGTGAGTTATGATCACTCTAATGAAATGCAGCCATATCTGTGTAACATGAATATGTTCATATACATGAACACGTTTTACTGCTGTATGGCATCAGAAACATTCATGTTGCTGATCCAAAAATATTTATACACTAAACTTTGTTTCAGGAAAGTGAAAAAATACCACTTCTACTTCAGTCTCTAAACACAATCAGTACCAATAGTGACAAAACAGTAAATTTGCCCAGTGCAACTTACCCCTACATCTTCCTGTGGAACAGAAATCATACCTTTTGACTCCCTGACTTTACTGAAATCACTAGCATAGACTTCTGCTGTTGACACCAGAAAGGAAATCAAATTCCTATGGTAAGTAGATTTATATAGATATAAATTAATCAGGCTGTGACAGTATCTGTTCAATCACTTCAGTAAAACCAAAACCAACAGCCACAGATTCTTTAGCTAGTTCCRGGCTCACTGAGAAGTCGACAGGTGACTTAAAATAATTCTTTGTGGCGTATCAAGTAAAATTCTGCTGTCCTTCAAATAATCCCTTGAATCCAYCTGGCATAAGTGGAGACTTACCAGATGCCTTTTAAATACACATATTAAGATTGAATTGTTCTGAACTGGTTTGCATACAGTCTATCAAAAAAATAAATATGCTCATTCTTCATCACTGAGGTTTTAGGAATTGGRGACCCTGAATTGATTCCCCAGTGCCTCCAGTATATGACATTATTCTCCGCTAGTTTATCGGATACATCTTTGAAATCCAATTTAATTTGATTTTTCCCTTTACTTTAAGACAGATACAGATTTTTCTACCACCTSTACCATAAATGTTTTAACTGACCAAATGTTAGGGAAAATATTAGGAGGTGCAAGATGTTTAATCTTCCTTGGTATGTTGCAAAGGAGCCATATCACAAGGATGAACTGCTGTGAATATGGGTAATACATCAAAAAAAAGAATTCACTGTCCCTTGCTACCTTTCCGTGGCAACATTTGCTAATGTCTTGATTTCTTGGGCAACTTGCACTCTGAGAGACCTTAATGCCAAAACAAAGATAAATGCAAGGATATTAAAAAAAAGATCAACTGGAAAAAGTATGCGCGATACAAGTTATCTTGGAAGTTAATTTTTTAGTGATTCTTGTGCAATTTTCAGAGAATTGCCAAACTACTTTCAAGTACAATAAGCCAGCTGGAGCAGGTTCTGGAATTTGCTTTAAAAGGCTTTTTATGTAACTTGTAAGATTCAATGTGACTCTTGTAAACCACTGCTTATTTCTACACAAAAATCTAGCTTATCATGCCCATGTTTAACAAGGAACGATTTTGCACAATATATTGTATTCCTTACCCAGATTTCACTCTATGCATTCAGTCATTGAAATCCAGAGACAAATGAGTGTTTCCAACACATGTCAAAATTATTCACGTATTTCTTTCTTCAGCTCATTAATTGGATGAAAGTGTGCACCATCTATTCATTTATCACTTCTGCTTACATTGATAGGACAGACAAAAAAAACCCTGATTGAATGCAGTACCTTAAAAGATGGATAATCATGCAGGCAATAAGCTTTTCATCCAGCTCCAGCCATCTCAAATATTGCGGTAAATGCAACTAAAAAAAAGCTCCATGCTATCAAATCTGAAACTAAACTTTAACGACTTGGAGGCAAGGGTTTTTTTCTCTCTCTAGGTCAGTCTGATGTTCAAATTTAGTTCAGCTGATTATAGAACCACAGTTTTAGTATAACAGTATTGGCAGTTTAGCTTAACTGTTTCTACATCAAATCCAAATGTGAGGTGAAGAACTGTGAATCTGGACAGGCACATTTTATTATGACACTTAAAGTCCACAAAGAAAAAACTTCTCCCATCATTCCCCTGTTTTTAAATGGGCTTTGAAGATCTTCTAGACCAGCAACTGTTGATGCACTCATTGGCATTCTGGAAAGCAAAACATCCATTCTTTGCTGCTGGAAAAAGCATCTCTGTGGATTCTTTCCAATCTGGACCACCTGATATATTTCACATTTTATATACTCTATGAAGAATGACATTCATATGAATGATAACTTTACCCTTTGATAGTCTAATCCTTCCAAATACAGTCACACAGCAATCCCCCCAAGGAACAAACTGAAGAATAAAAGATATCGCTTGAACAGGAATGCAAAGTGACAAATATAGCCATCATTTGTCAGAGCTAGCTATAYCATAATAAAGAATTTCTCAAGAAGCTGTTGTGCCAATTTATTAACCCCACATGCTTACCACTTTCTAGAAACCTTAAATTTCATTCCTGAGTTCGAATTAACCCCCCACAATCTAGTCTATTGACTACACAGGCAATATTTTTTTTACTCCAACAGAATCAGAAAAAGTTTCATCTTTGCTACTTTATTCATACTACCAAGAAAAACTGTTCATTATGAAGACGTGATTGCCCAAGCAGCATGTAATTCATAACTGATTGTCTTGAAAAACTCAGTTTATTCCCATATAAACCAGGATATGACTTCCTAGAACAGTGACTTGCTGTTAAATATGCTGGGCTAAATACCTCCAGAGGACATGGAAGCTTTGCCTGTGCTAGTTTACTCTGGCAGATGGAGCATTTAAATATTTATTAAGCTTTCACTATACCCTTGCTGTGATGAAAGAAAACCTAAGTATTTCTATAAACAAGCTACTCACCTAAGATGGGAGAGATAAAAAAGGTTAAAATATCTCAGAAACAGAATTATTAATCCAAGATTAAAGAGCTAAGTTTATGTGACACAAACACAAAAAGAAATTGTACCATAACATTACGATAGCTGAGAAGTTTGGGGGTTTTTTTGCACAGATAATTGCTTGTCTCATAGGAAGCTTTTAAGTATTTYATGTTGACAGAATTGATCTTATCGTTTTATTTTGAAGGATATACTAAAAGGATATGCTAAACCCCATGGCCTTAGAAAAGTACCAAACTTCTAAGGCTAGTTAAGTTAACCTCTGATTCTCTACAAAGAATACTTCATGTCTAACATGAAAAAGGGAAAAAATCCTTTCTTAACTTTTTTTTTTTTAATGTTCACATTTAACAAAGAAAAGACTGTGAATAAAATGTTATTATAAAATAAATACGAGTAGTTGCTAATCCCTAGAGGTCTCTTACATAGCCAGCCGGTTACCACAAGGGCAGACAGAGAACGCTGTAGGAATTTCTCTTCCTGCAGCTGAGTGCAGCACATTTCAAAGCTGTAACCCAGCAAAGGTAAATACGGGGCTTTGATGGGCCCTGAGGCTGAACACATACCTATTGGAGARGAAAATATTTAAACTAAAGAGGGATAGATTGGTTAGCAGGTGGCTAACCAGCACGATCCCAAACATAACCACAAACATTTCTTTTTCATAATTTCTCTCTCAATTGCGGGTTTAAATACTTTGGAAGTTGGACAAGATGAAGTGATTTTATATTTCATGGGATGGCTAYCTCTAGTTGATCACTGTGTGTGTCCACAAAGCACTGGGACATGATCTAGAAATGTTGTTATGTATCTTTCCATAGAAAATCTGAAAATTAAAGTGGTGATTCTGTGAGTCCTTAGGGGCCTAATTTACAGTTGCAGATCCAGGCTGACTTGGCAGCAACTTCTCTTTCATTACTGAATCAGAAATATATGTAGGAACAGCTGTGGAAGAAAAAAACTAAAATAGAAAAGTTTGCAATGAATATATTTGCCCACATAGGCACACACAGACTTGCACATAAACCATTACTGCTAGCATAATGAGCACTCCTAATAGAAAACTGATTGACATAAAAACCAGGCCATCATACATATCAATAAATTTTGACCTTTAATTTAGTGTTCACTGGGAAAATAAGAATTCTGTTTCATAGAGTATTTTATAGTTTTGAAATGTAAATTCATTACCCACTGAATGAATAGAATGAAGCATTTAGAGAAATGCTAACATATTTGATATATTTTTAAACACATTACATTAAAAGCATCAGTAATTTCATGTTTTATATGCACATTGTTGCCCTAGACAGACAGGTAATCAGATAGTGAGCCATTAGAATGTTGCCTGTTACTACATTGGCATCAGACTCAAAGTATAAAAATCAGTTTCTTAGTCCCTGAATATGCAACCTGTTTCAGCTACATTTTGTCTAGAGATAAAAACACACCTTTGAGAAAATTAGATTAAAAGTAGAAATGGCTAGAGATGAATCCAACATAGGTTACTGATTATTCTATTCATTAGGAAATGCTGTATCAAATCTCTCACAGTGTCAGACAGCAATTTTGGATTTAAGAACGGAAAGGTATAGGCTTTACACAGGRTACATGGCCCAACAAGTTAACTCCCTTGGGATTTTTGGACATTGAATAACCTAACATAAATAGCAAAACACATTTATTAATCCCCTTGTATCTAAGTCTTARTGGGAACTCAAGATTCATTTAAAATGTGCCTTGAACACATGGTCACACAAGTTTACAACCAATAAACATTTTTTGAAATGTTAAAATATGGCAAGAATATCTGAAAATATTTTCCATAACTTGTACAGTATTTTCAGACTCCTTGAACTTAATTTAGCATGCATAAGTCCTCTAAGCCCACCTCAGCACAAATAATAACAAATACCAGCGTAAGGTAGACTTCCACTAACATTAGCAATTCTGTATCACAGCTTGTCAACCTGCAGTTAGAACTTTTACAACAAGATGCAGATAGGAACCATATTTACTAAAAGGAACCCTATCATTACTTTCTAAATATTGAGTAAACAGAACAAGACAAAGAACAAACCAGAAATAAATGTATGTTTGAATGAGCAAATGGATACTATAATATGAACAAGTAAAGTTCAAGGTAAAGTGGAATTCAGAGCTTTCTAAAGTGACGTACAATGTCAAATGGGAAACCATGTTAGAGAGTAGTTGGACTTGGATTTGTTTCAGGCTTTTCCTTAAAGCATAACAAGTTCAGGCCTTGATTTCGTATCCAGGAAAGCATTCTTATGCTCAATCTCCATTCTTATTCATTCTCTGCTGTTTATTTGAGGCAACATAGACAAAGTTAGASATCTCTAAAAAGTTCCTGCAGAGTGGGCAGAACTTACTGTGGAGKGTTTGTCTTTTTTTCAGTCTTTGTGTATTTAGACACAAATAGTGAGGGTGGCAGTCAAAGGTATCGCCTAGTTTCACTTTTATCAGCTGCACAAAGTCTCTTTTCTGGCTCACTGGACATGGTGAGAATTACAGGGAGTTGCAGGGTGGTCTCGGCTAGGAAAGAGAGCACCTGGAACCTGCAGCCAGGTGAAGACATCTGGGAACAATGACAATCAGTGCTGGGTTTGAATCATACCAGGAATCATGCTAATTTCCAATAAACACCAGGTGCATCTGTTGATTTATGAAGAGCCTCAGCAGCTGAAAAGTGGAAGAATCAGACTGACTTTTCAAGAGCTTGAGAAAAAGGCCCTACAAAATAGGAAATGATAATGGCGAAACATATCTTAGTARACCAGATATTTCAGTCTTGTAGATTCTTGGAATTCTCATCTGTAATAAAAACCAAAACTGAATGCCTGTTTAAAATATATACCAAAATGCCGTCAAAGGAGGCTGAAAATCTTAGTGATCAGCTATGAATTGCATTTCAACAGCAAAAAAGCTGTTCATCTGTGGGTTTCTGAGATGCTTTTACCACAGTAAATTTTGCTTTCCTGGCTTTTTAAAACTTCAATAACTGAAAGCTAGATAAAATTAAAATTACCATTGGTGTTGCAGCTAGGAATAGAAATGCAGCTAAAATTTGCAAAATAGATAAGTAAATAAATTCCATTAAAATGCTACTTTTTTTTTCCATTTTAATACTACTTGGAAATATAAATTCTACCACAAGAATAAGAATATGAAAAAAGTCTCAAAAGTTAGGACATAGTTTATTTATTTTGACTTAGTCCGAACATGCATGAACTTACGTTCTGAAAAATAAAATATCTTTGAAACTATTATTTGAGTGTGACACAAAACTAAAAATTCATCCAAAAACCCTCTCCATGCTCCTCTTATTTGTCTGTTTGAAATGGGAAGAGACAGCTGCTTGAAATCTACTCTTTGTAAGGGAAACACTGTATGTTGGCACAGGTAACAAAACAAATAGGAATATTACTAATGTGAAGAGAGAATAATCCCTGTCCTCTAATATGCCCATTAACACACTATGAACTCATGCCAAGATGTCCCATTCCTTCTAATTTCAATGGGAATGAGGCACAGTGTAAAARTCTGAGGTACAAATGCAAAGGCATTACCATCTGGCCTGCAAAACTATTGAAAGTATTTTTGGCCTTCAAAAGTGACTGTGGCAATACTTGTGATAGGAAGAAACAGTTCTGAAAGGCTTAGGGATAGTTTGAGGACTTTCAAAACAAATTAATACTTTTCAAAGGTTAAATTACGTTTATATTATAATAAAAGCACTAGATTAAAAAAACAACACTGAATGTAATAAAATTTATGTTACGAATCTAACAATACACTACTACTAGGGTGAAATCATGTCAATGTCATGCATTTATTCCTATAAACTCCAAAATTCAAAATAGGTTGTTATTTTTTTCTGACAAATAACTTTCATAAGAGAGCCATGCTTGTATTTCTGCTTCTAAATGAGTCCCATAAAAAAAAAACCGGCATTTTTGTCCTTCTGCTTCAGAACACCTGTTGAGGTAACACACAATGTTACCTAAATCTGGCTATTTTAATTGCCCATAGACACATACCAATTTTACAAATTATTACAAATGTTACTAAAAAAAATAATCAGTCAAATGTCTACTTTTACCTCTTTTAAAGTCTTCAGGCTATATACATTTTTAGTGTTAAATCTCAGCTGCAGTTCTGACAAACACATGCTGTTCTTTGCTCATGCCTCCATCTTTGACATCCTTGACTGGACAGGTTAGCAAAGCTTATCTTTCCTTACCTCTTGTTTTATCCTTGCCTCCAAACAATATGGTGGTGGACCCCTTGGTGTTCACACCTACCTTTGTTGTTCCAGCTGAATCTCACTTTCTCTTGGAAGTTCTGAGGAAATTCTGAAATTCATGATTTCTGCTCTCTAGGCAATGATTGGTGGGAACTGAATCTCTTTATCACTGTCCATTTTAGACTATCTAAAACAACGGGTAGTTTTGTTGTTTTTTTCCTAAAAAACATAAATGGAGTTTTTTTCCTAATTTCAATTTCTAAAATATTTTCAAAAAAATTTTCAAACTAACTTTATAGAAATATTATTGAGTGCATATATATGTTTCTTCATAGATCCCATTGAAGATTAGTAGGTTGTCCTCAGTTGTTCTAACTTTGTGCAGATTCCTGGCAAATCCAAAAAGAATTTGTTCATTTGTCATCTATCTGATTTTTGTCTTTCATAGTTTAAAAAAATAATTTATGATTAATAATAGTAAAGACATTAAACATTGTTTACCTTGTTTACCTCTGCCTAGCTCTCAGCTGTCTTTTGCCCTAGCGAAAAATGAACAAGATTTTTAAAATTAAAACCTGAGTTTGTCCTTAAGAGTGAATTATTTTAAGGTATCTAACTGATCTGCTTAAGAGTTTAAAATCAGTCAAGGAAATACCTGCAGAAAGCAATTCACCCACCAGAGTTCCCAGTCTGGCAGCACACAGAGCCCTTCAATGAGTGAATGCCTCAGTTCACTAAATGGAATCTGTGCCTGTATTGTACGTATACTCCCTTCATCCTATATATATTTAAAAAATAAAGATAAAATCTTTAAATGAGTTTCCTAATGTAGTTCACAGAGTTAGATTTTAAGCCAAGTCTCGATAGCTCCTACCTAGCTTTTACATGACTACCACAGATTACTGAGTTCATCATTGAGTCTCAGCTTTGTACGCTGCTTTCTATCTGGATCAGCCAACCTAGAACTAGATAAATGTATAAACAACTTCCTCACATGCATGACAAGGTCATGGCCCACACACTGCAGAAAACCATCCACATGCTTAGGCCAGCCTGTGCCCTTCTTCTTGGCACTTAATGTTGTTAAAGGGCACAAGGTGACCTCAAAAGTCAAGGGCAGGAAAAAAAAAGGACACATTTGGCCATTTCTCCCCACAACTAAAATTGTCTTTCTGTCTGACATTTGGAAGATGAAGAAAGTAATGACATTAGTCCTGTCACTTTGACAGGCAGCACACGGACAATTATATGTGCAGGAAGCCAGCCAGGCTATCAGAACTAAACCTATTAGACTAAGACATCATCCTCATTCCAAATACTGTGTCCCTAATTCACGCTGAGTGCTTAATGGTCACACCTAGTTACAAATTACCTGTATGGTCCAATGAAGACAATTAAATTGCTAAGTAGTATCAATGTTGCAGCATGTTAAGTCTCTCGGAAACTACAGAAAAGTATTAAAAATCCTGCACATCTCATTCCAAAAATATCTAATTTCATTCTTTCTGTTTATTCCACTGATGTCATTCTCCTCATCTATTTATTTTCTTAAAATTATGAACTTTGAAACAAYAATGGCAACACTGGAGCTAAGGAAAGAATAAAAAACCAACTGAGCAAAACCATATGGATAGTCACAGAAGTATTTGAATTGAATAAGATGGACACGAATGCTAATTACTCTATAGTAAATGCCAAACAAGTATATCAATCACAATATCTGAGGTGATTTTTAACTGCAAAAGTGGCGAAAAAAAAAAAGAGCTCAGTCATGCTACAAGTGTTGAATAGAAGCACTAATACTTTTGGAATAAAGTCTGGACAGAGGGTTGTTCAAGTCATGGTTTATCCCCAGCTGTCAACTAAGAACCACATGGCTGCTCACTCACTCCTGTCCTTGGGAAAGACCCAGAAGAGTAAGAGTGAGGAAATCCATGGGTTCAGATAAACTCTGTTTAATGAGGAAAGCAAAAGCCACACACACAAGCAAAGCACAACAAGGCATTCATTTATCACTTTTCATGGACAGGCAGGTGTTCAGCCATTCCCAGGAACACAGGGCCCCATCACAGGTAACGGTGACTTGAGAAGACAAATGCCGTCACTCCAGATGTCCCCTGCTTCTTGTTCGCCAGCTTTCTGTGCTGAGCATGATGTCATATGGTCTGGAATACCCCTTTGGTCAGTTGGGGTCAGATGTCCCGGCTCAGTCCTCTACCAATTCTTTGTGTGCCCCCAATGTCCTTGCTGGAGGGGTGGGGTGAGGAGCAGAAAAGGCCTTGACACTGCGTAGGCGCTGCTCAGGAGTTACAAAAGCAGCTTTGTCTTATCAACACCGTTTCAGCACAAATCCAAAATCTAGCCGCATGCTAGCTACTGTGAAGAAAATAAAGTCTATCCCAGCTAAAACCAGCACAAAACCAATATCTTGGTGATAAGACAGAAAACAACTTACAGGGGAATCTACTTTAAAGTTTTGTTTCAGAGAAATGGTTGCTAACTGTTCAGAGCATGATGTATTTTACTGAAGTACTAAGATGGTTAATGAATATACTTGAAAAAATTGCTACATACATCTCTGCTTTTCATTATATTAGCTTTTGTATGATACGTCTTTCTGGAAACACAGGAACCTTCCAAGGAACCAATATGTTGAGGCTGAAAACTACCTCTGGATGGCATATGTTTGCTTTGATCYTCATGACGTGTGGCCTCAGTGCAACAATGGGATAGCACAGGTGTTTAAATAACAGGCCACACACATTTGATGATCTTTGCCTAAAGCTAAAAAACAACATATGAACAAAAATGGCTCAGGCCCACCTGGTCCGCTTCATGGATCCAGACAAGTTTGCATATTACCTAACTTCTTGATCTATAAATGTGATTCAATCAGATTATATTGTGACACTGATTGCCAGAAGACAATGTTTCAAAATCCCTCCTAGACTTGCATGTTTTGCTGCTGCTGGCCAACGCTATCATCCCATTTCCACTTGGGGAATCTGAGGGAAAAATCCCTTTTGTTTTTAGTATATTTTTGGGTTTTCTTTTAGTTGAATTCTAGTAATGACACATTTATCAGGGTAAGCTTTCAAAATCTTTTAAATATGGACATTCCTGCTAAGTTTAGTATAATTCATAACAATAAGTTCCACAAGTCTGTCTCAGTATTTCATGAAAGCTACTCTAATGAGAGGAAGCTAAAATTAATTGGCAATAGGGGAAAAAGCAGTCAAGGCACATGTTTAGYTCTTGATGCTCTTCCATAGTACAGGAAGAGCTATCTCATTCTTCTGCCATATGGGCATCCTTTTTGAAATGGGCAATCAATCCAGTACACACTGTTCAAAGGAGATTTGACACAAGGGCATTTGGTACTGAGGCCACTATGTCCTTCACACTCTGCAGCTATTTTCCCTCACAAACTATGCCTCTTTCATTCACAATCACTGACTAGAATGATGTGAATAACTCATCTCTTCTGAAAGAGTTCGAAAAACCCCAACCAACAAAAAAAATCTCCAATCTAAAGGKACAATGTTTTTTATTTTTTAATTAAGTAGTAAATTATGATACCAAGACCACAAAGAGGGATGTGTTTGACCTTTCATCATACATACCTTAATAGCCTGCCCTAAAAACATTGTAGTTAGAAGGAAAGTTATAGGTGGATTTGGAAATGCTATGTGAATTTTATTATTTTAGCTATTTGTGGGAGGCAGAGAAGAGGAAGAAGTCTCCTGCAATCTTCAATATTAGAAAAAGGTCCCTGAATTTTATTGGCAAAGGATTATGTATGGCATATATCTGTTTATGAAATGGAGACATTAAAAGCAAAATTATAATATGCATAAACAAATCTGAAAATATTAAAGTCTAATCATATGCAAGCTAAGCCCAAATAAAGATTTCATCTTATATTAAGAATTCAAGTGCATTGTCCTATGAGTGTTTATCACGTACATATTTGAAAATCATGCAACTTCCTCCTCCCCCCAGTCTCCCCAAAATGCTTTATGCAGTGCAGTGACTAAATTACTGTCTTTGGAAACAGAATAAGCTGCAAYGGCTTTCTAAAAATATATCATACACTATCTTGTTTGTAACACTCCACGAAAACTCTGCACATACACTGATGGAAACTTTGTTATGCATCTGCAACAGTCACGCTGCTACAAAAAGCAGACAAATGATCATAGAACCAAACAGAACTAACTAGGTTGGAAAAGACCTTTGAGATCATCAAGTCCAACCTATAACCTAGCACCACCTTATCAACTAAACCGTGGTACTGAGTGCCATGGTTGCAGTCCTTTCTTAAACATCTCCAGGGACAGTGACTGTACCACCTCCTTGGGCAGCCCATTCCAATGCCCAAGCACCCTTTCTGTGAAGAATTTCTTCCTAATGTCCCACCTGAACCTCCCCTGGTGCAGCTTAAGAGTATGTCCTCTTGTCCTGTCACTGGTTACCTGGAGAAAAGACCAACCTCCACCTGGCTACGGCCTCCTTTCAGGCAGTTGTAGAGAGTGATAAGGTCTCCCCTAAACCTCTTCTTCAGGCTAAACAACCCCAGCTCCCTCAGCTGCCCCTCACAGGACTTGTGCTCCAGACCCTTTACCAGCCTTGGTGCCCTTCTCTGGACACATTCCAGCATCTCAACACAGTAACAAAAATAACATTTAATGATACAGATTTTAGATTATGCCTAGGAATCTGCAATATTTATGCCTCGGAATCTGCAATATTTATGCCTCAAAGAGAGAAATGCCAACACTGTAAATTCATACAAGGGCTGTCTATATTTCCCATAACTTTACATTTGATCTGAAAAGAACTAAGTGATACCTTGCAAATTTGAGATCATCTCTCGACCAGTTAGTATTGAAAAGACACAAAAAGCTGATAAGGGAGGCATTAGTAGCCACCTTCAAAATTCACGTGAGCACACAAATAAGAATTTAGCACTAGGTTCATGACAATATTAAGCAACATTCCTGACTTCTGTGGGTAAGTTTAATAATAGCTGAATTCATTAGGTTTTAGTTTACTTGATAGCTTTCTCTAGTATTATGTACATGAATGTCTGAGTGGCACATGTTGGCAAAGATCACTGATTTATATTTGGTATCCCATAAGAAGCTATAGACCTGAGATATACATCTTTCATAATATATTCTAATATCCATAATTACACATGAATCTCTCCCTTTCTAGAAATAGTCTGAGAAGAGAAAGGAATAAAGACTGATGATGTAAGTTTATAATTCAAAGGTTTGAGGAAGAGTAGCTAACACCTTTTGAACTGCTAGTGCCCCTTGAAAGGACTGACATTCTACTATGGTTTATCATAGTCATTGTCAAGAGGAGTAGGATTTATTTCTTAAAAAAAATGCATATCATGCAAAGAGAGAGAGTTTTGTGAAGCTTCTGATTCCTGCCGATTCCTTCTACTACAGCAGAAAACATACAAGAAAAAAATACACTAAATACGATGATACCGTAGAGGCACAYGTCGAAATGTCCACTGAATACCCTACAAGGGTATTCAAATAGGCAAAAAAAAAATTGATAGTACGGCTTAAATTTCCCAAGTTGCAAGTCTTCTTTCCAACTCATGAAAATTACTAATCGTTCCTTTAAATTAAATATTTAAATGTTCTTCATTATTGAAAAGCAATGAGATCATCATTGGATTTCACCTAAGCAAAAGTTAAATAAAGTATTACTTGAGAAGGGAAAAAGTTAGCTCTAGTGCAGTATATCTTCTGTTGCAAAATCACAGAATATTTTTCCTAGAACATTCCCTAACAAGAGTTCTTTGGCCTTTCCTCCAAACCTGGACACGTTCACATAAACATTTAAAACTCACTCATCAGGGATATTTTGSGTTTTCTTCAACTTTAGTTGCTCAGGGACAGAGCCTTTAGTTTCTGATTCTATATCTGCAAGGACATGTTCATTACAGTCTGGAACAGGAGTAGGACATAGCCACCGCGCTCATATAAATCACGAATCAGAAATATTTATTTGGTGTACCTAAACAAATACATTCAAATTCAGTTGTTTGCTTTCAAAAGCATTGACCAAGAGGAAAAGGAAAACAATGGAAATAGTTCTTAATGGAGACAACAATTTGAGAAAAAAAAGTCTAAATGGAGACAAAGCAAAAAATGGATGAAGGCRAAAGATCAGAAACACTTAAAATTTGTATTTTTTCCCTCAGTCCCTACAACTACTTTAAAAAATAAAAACCCAACAAACAAAAGGTTAAAACAGATCACTTCCTTTCTAGTTTCTCTATAAATGCAAAAAAATTCCTTAGTTGTTGTATTGGTCCCTTTATTCTCCTTTCTGTTCATCTTCTCAATTGTCTGGAGGATTGTTCACTTTTCAACAGTCATTCCTGTATCTATCCCTTCCAAGCATTCCCCAACCTCCTCACTGCCAACAAAAAAAAATTAAAAGGAAAAAAAAAATCATACTACTTCCTCTAACTTATTTCAAGGTGAGTTTTTTTTGTTTGTTTGGGGTTTTTTTTAGCAATAAGAACAAAATATTTATATTATTCTTGGTATGCTTTGTGGTTGAAGATTCTTCTGTGTCAATCAATATCCCACTGATTAGCACAAYTGTCACATATTTCTGTTAATATTAGTGCCATGATACACAGAGACATATGTGTCTGCAGAAAAATGAATTTCACTGTTAAAAGTATGGTTGGCAGCATAGAAACTGAAAAGGGGTAAAAAACATGTCTCTTAATGCTATATTGTCTGACTGAATTTCATTAGCGGAAAAGGCATGTAATTTATAATATAAAGTATGTGAAGCAGTTTAGCTCCTTTGAGATGGAAAATGCTATAAAAATGACAAATATTATTTCCATTAAAAATTAATATTATTGGAAATAGTGTAAAACTGCATGAATAAAACTTTCCAAAAGCCAGGTGACTCCATTTATTAACAAGTTTAAATGAATATAATGTAAAARTTTAAGTAAAAGTATCTTAAAATCTTAAAATACCTTGACCAAAGTTGATCTTATGCCTGGTAAAAGATGACTGGCATTAGGTCTACAAAATGAACCTCTGGAACTGAGCATGATGTAAATTTGACAACTGTCATTTGAATTAATTCAGAATGAAGTTGATCCAAAACATAACGCCATGCCAGCTACTACTGAGAAGGTTAACTCCATCCCAGCCAAAACCAGAGCAGAAATGTAAAAGGTTAATCTCGAAGTTTGATAGAATGACTCAGGTAGACCTTTGTCAGCTGTTAATAAGCCAAGTAATTACTTCACGTTTTAGGACTGATAACAGTTCAACAAAATGAGTTTCATTTCATCTCACTAGATACCCCTGTGAACACTAACTTAAGTTTTAGTGCAAAAGCAGATTCTAAATGAATATCCATATGATTTTTTCACAATTAAAATTGAAACTTGAAATTGCTGATCAAGATCAGATTAGCAGTAAAACATAGAAACACAAAATACTTACTTTCCATGCCCTCAGTCATGACTACTTTCTCTCTACTTTGAAAAAATATTATTATTTTCAACACATTATATTTTTAAGACCAACGAGGAGGATTTCAGGGGAAGAGTTGTTAGCCCATGTACAGCACTAAAGAAAGAGATGAAAGGCCAAGTTATGCTGCTGTAAATTTAATGCCTTGATGAAAAGTAACATTTTTTTTATTACTCAAGATAATTGACATTTACTTCAGCTTCTTCTGGACCAATTGTGACTTTTCTGTATAGATTCATAACAAAAAGCCACTGTAGGAAACAATGCATAATATTCTCCTCTTCACTTTGAGGGATAATGTACTCATTCTTGCATGTACTTGACAATACCGTAACTAAGATGCATTTTCTTCTTACTAACTTGTTCACAGTCTTCCTCTGCTGGCAGACAGCCTGTATTTTTCAAGCTTTCCTATTTCTGCATAGGATGGCTTTAAAAAAATCCACATTTGRCCTGAGGAATACACAGTGGCTTATTCCTTCCAAAAGGGATAAGAATGCCAAATTCAGAGAAGAGTTACTTGACTTTCCCAGCTAAACAGGTTTCTATTCAGGGTATTAGTCTTGTCCCTTAAGGCAGAGATAATAATCAGTCATTCAGACAACTAACCTATTTCCTCAGGTTACTTCCTTTCCTACTTTTTATCAGATCATCTTAGAAGTATTTTATGTAACAAATACTGTTAGATTTTTTTTCAGGCCAAGCCTAAAATTTTATCAGTTGTGGTCATATGCCTTGAAGTGTAGGAGGTCTTCCAACAGTGTCCCAGTCACTTTATCATGAATGTATGATTATCAAATCAATGTCTATGTGGGAATTTTTACTTTGTGGGGATAAAAAAAAGTCCTGAATTCCAGAATGCAGTATTTATATATATTTTTTAGTAGAACCTACAAAATAGAGGTGCCACAGTCATGCCCAGACACATTCATCTTTCCCTTTAGATATTTATTTAAATTATTTAAAATATTATCATAACCTGTGATGCTAAATCACCTGTCTCTTGTGCCAAGAGTACATATTTGGAGGTTTTAAATAGGAGCATGTGACATTTAGGAAGACAGATTGAAACAATATCAGATCTTCTGTAAGTTTTTCTCCCAAGGCTTGTTCAATATCTAATAATTCCTTAATGCAGAAACTGAGCAGTCGGTACTGGGCAACAGAACAGCAAAAATTTATCTGTCCTTCTAAAATGCTAAACGAGGTTAAATACAGCAAATTACTTCAGCTCTCTTCTGATTAAACGATTATTTATCAAAATATTTAGAAAATATAGTTTGCTTTGTTACGTCCTTGTACACAAAGAAGTATTCCACAATGACTACCTATAGTCCGTAATGACTACAATAAAATGAAAATAGTTCACTGGAATTTATTATTAGAAGAAATCTAGTGCATAGTTATAACTCCTATAATATTCCTACAGCACTAAATTATGTTCTCAGCTATGTAACTATCTATCCAGAGTAATTTAGGTAACCATCTACCACTACACTATGGACTAACATCTTTGTCTAAATATGTTCTGATACACGAATAAGAGGTAAGAAACCATTTAGTCTAAGCACAAAACTTTTAGAAACCAATAAATCTCCCTCCAGATCCGGCTTCTTTACCCAAAGATTTTTCTTTAATTATGCTAGCCCCAGTAGAGTCCCAGATTTGCAGATAGCTAGCTCAATTAATATGAATTATTAGCAATTTCTTAGAGGGAAAAGGGGGAGGGGAATAATCAGTACTTAGGGCTGTCACGTTGTTTCATAATCAGAAAACAACCTGCCAAAGGTGTTTCATTACAACCACCCTCTTAATTACTTTAATTAAAAAAAAAAAAGTTGAACAGTGTTGGTTCAGAATAAACCATTAAAAAACCTGAACAGCTTGGCTTTTACCAAATTATCTACCCTGTAGCATGACGCTGTAGCTGACACTTTACATCTTGCCAAGCATCGTCCGTGAGATTTCCCTAAAGGCTTGAAACCTTAAAGGATTCTGTGACAGCAAAAGCAATCAGCAGTGAATCACAGTTGAGTTGGCACCTTCCAACACCCTGGAAGTGTGACAAGTCCATAAGTTCCCCGTGTTGCCTTGGAAAGCTGCCAGTGACATGATTGCTACTTATTGTCAGGAGATTCATAACGAAGCTCCAATCTTTCCACAAGTTTAGAGAGCCAATAGGGAGATAGAAATCACTCCACAAGATCTTTCAGAACTTCAATAATATTGTTTTGACTGACCTAATTAAGTCATCATGCAGCAATAATGTTGATACAGCTGATGCAGAAATATACTATCACAACAAAAACATATTTATAGCATCTTCCTTTAAAAACAAAGAGATGATATTTTAATGTGGAAAGAATAATAGCCMTTACAAGAATCCATGGCTTCCTCTGAAAAGCCCAACATGAAAAAAATCAACATATGTACACTTTCTTTACTTCAGTATGATAGCAAGTACACATGTTATTCTAACTTGGCAGTTGCACAACTTTTCACAAATTCTTCTGACTTTAAAATGCTTTTCCATTGTAGGCAGATGCTGATACCCGAAATGTAATAATTCCCTAGGATCTCAAGTTTTTCAGATGTTCTACTTTTCATTTACCATTTTTGAGCAGGAAATAAAATAAATTCAATCTAAAGGTAAAAGTTTCAATGTCCTAAAGAAAATTCAACATATAACTCATGTTGGGTTAAGGTACCAAATGACTGAGGGTCAGTAAAGGACATAAAAGTGAAATAGAAGATATTGTTGCAAACTTTTTTTTTTGTGAAATAAATATTTGAACTTATTTAATAGAAACTCTGCTGCAAGTATTGGTTATCAGAAAACTGAGAGAAGTCCTTTAACATTTGAAGTCAGAGTTCAAACAGATCTTTCAACAAGATGAAAACAAAGATAAAATGTTTGAACAGTTATTTTTGTGGCTTTGGGTTTTTTTGGTTGGTTGGTTGGGTTTTTTTGTTTGTTTATTTGGTTGATTTTGTTGTTTGTTTTTAATGGTCAAATATTAAAAAATTGTCTGGTCTGCTTTAKCTGCTTCTTCAGATTCAATCCAGTGCAGCAGTCTTAATACTTATGTTAGTAAAATACTGACATTCTCTACAATAATAGGTCCAAAAAAATGTAGCCTCACCACGTCTTGTAACTTTTCTTTTAAATTAACTTGCGTGCAGAACTAGTATAGTTAGGGCATTTTGATGCCGATTGCTTACAGATTTTCCTTCCGCTTTGTCTTTTGCTGTTTCAGATGTCATATCAGTAGGGCTGTAATCTACTTTCGCTTCTGAGCACAGGCTTTGAAACATTTTAACACTATGCTGAAACTCCTCAAATATATTTGTGTCTTTAGTAAATCAAAACTGAAACTGTAAGACTTATAGAAATTCATTTTCTTGTGATATAATTTTCCTACAATGCCTATTTGCCTTTGTTTCCCTGTGCAAACCATAGAAGAAGTAAATTATTGCATTGCCAAAGGGATTTAAAATATTTGAGGTATGTTGAGGAAAAATCTTGCCTATGAGTGCATTTGAAAGATTATGCCTAATTTTAGAAAATTAAAAAGAAAAAGCTCCATCAATAAAAAAAAGATTTTTTTTGTAAAAATACTTCATATAGGTGGTTGCTGTTTGAATTTTTGTGAGAATAGAAGGAGACACAGAAAACAAAACTAACTACATCTCTACAAATCCTTGCAATTCTACAGTTCATCTAGCAGACTCAATGCTCTTTCTTAAGCATATAAAGGAAAAACTTGATATAACTGGAACTGAGTTATCATTATGACTAAACCCTATTTCCCTTATCTCCTTATGCCCAAATCAGTGAACAACAGAATACTAAAACTTTGACAATGTTCAGTTAGTGCTAACTTATTATTGCAAATCAATCACTTGCAGCTGTAAAAGCAGGATCACTGAATCTGAATTCTGCAATTGTATTAAAGAATAAGTTAAGCTGTTCTAATTGGGAAATATAAGAAATTGCCCAAATATATGCTTTACATAGGTGTTTAATATTAATTTACTCCTTTTAAAGAAAAAAAAAGTATGGTGCAGTTCTACATTAGCATCTATTTTTGTGCCTATCTAAGCTTCTGTTAACTTCTTATATGTTTACATAGTCATCACAAGGCCTACAAGTAGAAGTAGCTTCTCTATTCCATAGTAAAATGATTGCTTTCTCTAGAAATATTATTTTAAGACAGCAGAGTGAATGAACCACAGAGCCATATCCRCCTGATTTTTTTTTTTTTTAACTTTTAGTCAGGGACACCCGAGTATCATGACAGTTACTACGACAATTTTCATCATCTTGTACCTGAAATAGGAAGTACTTCATACACCTGGGCCTGACTAGTACATGGGATGGCTTTATCTTTTCATTGTAACAAAGGGGTAACAGGACCTTCAACTAGAAATTGTTCAGCAAATCATGTTTAACTGGTCATATGAATAATTTGTTCCTGTTCCACAGAGGATAGAACCCAATCCTTGCTCATTCATAAGAGAATGGAGGTGGTCACTGGAGAAAAAGTCCATGAATGGTGACATGTAAACATCAAAATAATTTTAAGTCTCGTGGATCTGTTTTGTATTTGGAAAAAATTGTCATAATTTTCAAAGTTAAATAATTTTGAGTTTTACTGAGATTCACAAAAAGGTAATTTTTTAACAAAGCGGAACTCCTGGGTGTTAAGCTGAATTGAGCATTCAAACTGGTAAAATTTGGAATTCCCAGTCTGTGCGACGGTACCACAATATTAGATCTTACTGTTACTAGTGTCAGAATTGACCTTTGTCCAATACTCAGAAATGGACTGCCACCTTCATTCAAAGTTGGAAGCAATATTCCTTTTTATCTCCCTTTTGGAAATAAAAACCCTATCTCCTTATTGAAAATCAATAATTTAGATTTTGCATGCTTTATAATATATTTCYAAAGCATGGGGGTTTTCAAGCTTAACTCGTGTTGCCTCACATTGCTGGCTTGACTGCATTTGGGAAAAGAGCATGCTCAGATTTAGAGCCAAACTGCTTTTCAGGGACCAACCAAACATAGCTAATCTTGTGCTGTAGATCTCATTGTCRAGAAAGTAGGAGACTTAACAGTCCAGAATGGGCTTAAAAAGGTCCTTTCAAATATATTTCTCTGCATATTCACAGCTATATAGATATATTTTTTAATGTCAGTGCTAATATTTGCAAAATTGCATTGCAATCATGTTTTATATTTAACCATATTGGTTAATAAATGTTAGAAATTTCTGTAGCTTTCCAAACTAGTAAAATACAAGACAGAAGTCACAATTATGTGCTTTTAAGTATATATTAAAAGTTAGTCKAAGAAACTGAATAAAAACCTTATAATTACCTTTTCATTAGTATTTTTTCCATTTTTATATGTCCTATATACCAATACACAAGGCAGATCCAGGAAGGAATGTTTCAGCTCTTCACTGTAAAGTGAGCTCTTATAAGTTGAGCTAGGTGAAGAGTTTAGATAAATCCAAAGAAGCAGAAGTTATAAACATCATATAATTTTAATTTGATTAACAGAATTCAGCCTGAAACCAATTGCAGGATAAAGGCACTCTTACTTAGGTAATTTTCAAAATGGTTTTTACATCTTGCCCTTTGTCTATTTTAATTACTCTTGTGTTATTCTTGGGTAAAATGAAGAAAAAAATTCTTCTATATGGCTGTGTGTTTAATACATATAATTTACATAAGCACATATCTAAATTTGTAAGAGGCAAAACACCAATGGAGTACGAATGGTTTTCTAGTACAAGTTGTCCTGTCCTTTCCTATTAAGCTTCTGGAGCTAAAAATAGGAGAACAGGTTTGACAGATAATAATAGATACATCAACACATGAGAGTCACTGCAATGATCTTTTTAACAAAATTAACCTCTATAAATACACCTGGATCTTGTAAACAATTTAGGGAGAGAGAAGGATCTACTTTTAAGTTTACATATGTTCACAATGTCTTTCTACTGATTTTACCAGTAACTGTTTTTGAAAACTTCAAGAAAAAATATTCTTGGGGTTTTTATTGAATTGAAAAGTGTTAATTTATTGAGACAAGTAAACACAATGTAAAGTCAAAAAGTCTYTTGAATATATGTGATTTCTAATAAATCAGAAATATGTTTAACAAGAACTAGTTTGTAATTGGCTGATTTTTCAGTCTTTCATTTGTTTTCCAAAMTTAAAAAGAAAATAGTGCATGAAAATTCATTTATTGTATGCATTAGCTCACAAAAGTAAAATCTGATTGTATCACTCTGGCAATTGCTAATGTGAGGCAGGAAAATTTTATAAAATATAATAAATAATATATGTGCATTTCTATACACTTGAGATTAAGCCAACATACCACAAGATGGCAGATGAATGCAGCTAAAGTGCCAACATGCAGAAAAAATAAGTTTGTGGGTCGGAAAACCAAATGTTTGTGAAGTTAACTTAATTTGTATTATAGGAAAGAAGTYTCAGAAGGTAACTAACAAAAAACAGATACCCATGTTTCCCTCTTACTGTTCTTGAATAATACTTAGACCCTAAGACTAGAGCCCCTCAGATTCAACATTCGGATTCAGACACAGTATTTAACTAAAAATACTCTTTGGAATCAGGAAGTTTTCTCCACTCATCCTCCTAGCTGTAATTCCAGAAAAGATAGTGAGCTCTCTGTGACCATCAAGCCTTGTAATGCACTAGGCACAGATTATGAAAGGCTGAGACTTTGCTTATTTGATGAGAATTTGAAACTCTACCTCACCTTCCACAGAAGCATGCTCAACCACTGGGCTATGATTATGTGAAAACAATGAAGTTTCTCTGATTTCCACTGATGAACTTGTTTCAACCTGCATAAAATATATATTAAGCCAGAGTATGAGTGCGATAGCCTGTGGTTTCACCGAGYGTATAAAAAGTGAGAATGGAGAGACAAGAGGTTCTACTTGTTGATTTAATAAGTACTTCATGGAAATTCGCTTCAGCTGCATTACTGTTTGAAGCTATGAAATCCTACATCTCGGGTCAGTGTTTTAAAAGTATTTTGTGCAGGCACAGAAAACAGTCCATAGAGTAATACCCAGTTTGTAGACTTCAGTGGGCTGCTTGTCTGTCCCAGCATGGTAGAAATTCTGAGCAGGGATCAAATTAGAAATTAGGGTCCAGATGAAGGCATTTTATACAAAATCATTGCAGTCTCAATATTTTAGGAATATTCAACAGAACATATTATCTGAGGTGGCAGTTTTCAGGACTCTTTATTGTGGTTGCAGTCATATATGACTTACCATAAATCACATACAGATCCTTCAGCAGGCTTGACCTGGACCCAAATTCATTGTTCCTCCTTGATCTTTTCTGCATGACACTTGGTGACTACCTCAATACCTTACTGGATCTATTTTCTGGATCTTTCAAGTCATGTAAAAAAGTAACCTTCTGTAGCATCTTGACCATTTAATCCGAACATCTGAGAAAGCCCAAAGGACCTAGTTTATTTAACAGGCAGTACCCAGGACCTAATCTCCTCTGTTTAGAAACTCATACCTGCAGTTTCTAGAAGAAAAATAAATAGAACTGCATCTTGAATGATGAAAGTGAGAACTGGTGAATCATATCTCTGAAAATCATATCACACAGCTGACGACTCACATTCTTTCATTGCCCAGCCCTATGGTGGACACACACGAGAGTTTTTTTCCATAGGCACTGTACCCTAAGTATCTTCCTGGGGTTTTTTGCTATTTCACTAATCATCTATGGAGAATTTAYAGCTTACATTAGACATCTGTTCACTTAAATTGGAAAAAAAAGCTTCTGACATTTAAACGACTGGAAAACTGCAATAAACCCTCAAGAATTAACATGAATATAAGTAAAAGTTCACAAAACCTCTTGCTTCAGGGATGTTTCAGGGGCAAGGGGATCTCCTGTTCTCTCTATGGATAGCCATATGCTTACATGATCAGTAGTTCTTTGCAGACAGCTGTCAAAGAGTATTTTAACAAAGTTAAAGCTGCCATTAAGGGCGGTGAGTCAACTTAAAAGCCAGAAAAATAGACCGGCTGTCTCAGCTGTAAAGTGTATGTAGCTGATAAGTTTTGCAGGTCACAAGAGAGATATCTGGAAAAGAGTTTACCTGCATTCAATTTATTTTAGAGCGACAGGCAGGCAGATGAGTCCAGTTTAGTCATGACAGGATATATACAGTCCCATCTTTTTTAGAGAAATAGATGCTGTGGAAAATAAATCCATGCAGATTGGGTAATATGAAAGATAAGAATAAACTTGATCTGAATGCATAACATTAAGAACATTCACAAAAATGTAGGTGAGTAGCTGAGGTTAAGCATAACAGGGTAACTGCTATCAAACTTTTTCCAGTCATTTAACAATTACTGAGAAATAAATGTATGCAACGGGAAAMATCCAAATATAGCATTAACAGGATCTCCGTATACAATCCATGATCAATAAAACGTGCAGGGTTAGCATGATGAAATATCAAAGCTTATGCAACATAAGGTTGTTTCCTTATTGGTGAGCAACTATGATGCCATTCAATGTGCAGATGGGTATGGATGAATTATCACGGCACAGGATCTACACTGTAAGCTGATTAAGGAAAATAYTGGGATGAGCTGAGTATTACCTGATGTAACAGTAGAATGTAGGAACATGATAGATCAAACCTGTTCCAATTTGAGCATTAATTTAAGATAATATAAAATGGCTCTGGAAAAGCAGGATCTAAAACAGGCTCTTGCACAGCTCTTTGCAGCTAATGGGTGAGAATGGGAGGTTTGGTGTCTGTAGAGCAGCATAGAATAGCAGTGATGGGACACTGCTTGTTAGTTACTCAAGATGACTGATGGGAAAGACATACCAAATGAGCAACTACACATCGCCTAAATTCCTTTTTTGCCCCGATACAAACCACTTCATAAAATAATGTTGAAGTGCAAGCACAACAATACGGTAACACAAAACACTATTTTTTACTTAGGACAAGCTTCCATGCACTAGCTCAGAAATTTCAGTTAAACTTCAAATGTCTGCATTCTCCCTGCACCATCCTACCCCTATAGAAAGATCCTCAAAGTTGTCTCCTATTGACAGGGAAGGAAAACCTGTCAACAAGCTGTGTTTGAGAGCCAGAGTTAATTTTTCATCTTACTTCCAACCAATGCCATCATTTTATCTTTTTTGATTAAATATTGATTTAATTTTTAAAAGCAAATATCATAGCTTTTGTAGCATTCTAAAGGCAAAAATGCAACTACACTGGAACAAATAGAAGCAAGACTCCAGGAGCAGATGATAATAAACAAAAGAAAGCATTGTCAACTGAACACAGTGGAGACAACAGAGAAAAAATTGATCAAAACTATTACTGTGCCTTGCAGATTTGTCATCTTCTGTTATTTGCATTAATAAATTAATACTGAATGAAGACTCATTTACTCCACATCTCTAGATTAATTTAAATGAAGAAGCAAGAGTTTCTTTTACATACCAACATCCAGAATGAAGGGGAAGCATCTGATTTTGCAGCTATTCCAAGTAATTTTAAATGCAGTGGAATGTGTCCTTTCAAAAAAAAAATCCTGTAAAGAGAAATTTCCCTTAATTTTCTGTAATATTCTCAAAGTCTTAGAGCAAATAAACAGAAATGAAGGCAAAATAAAAAGCTTGCACTCTCAAAAGACTCCCATCAGAAGACATACAGAGAGTGTTTATTGATACTGCCATGAATGGCTAAAGTATTTTAGTAACTTCATCAGAAAAACAGACTACTTTGAAGGATACTTTATAAACTGATAAATTAGTGCTCAAAATTCTAGGGCATTTTCAGTAAGAACTGAAGTTTTGCCTCCTGTTTCCAAAGCCAAAGCAGTATTTGTTTAAAAAAAATATCTTCCCCTAGCACAGCCAATATAAAAGTATACTACATAAAAAGTATATTTAAGAAGCCTTAAGTATTGGTTAAAGGATAGAACACAAAACCTTCACTCATTAAGCACTTTATTTTCTATAATTACACAACATGTAAATGCTTCAAATACTGACCAGTAAAGCAATTTTTAGGATGGGTGAAATGTTAACAGTTTGTATATGAGTTAAAAATGAAGTAATACAGTGACAGATTGGAGAGCAATAGATGCACAAGGCAAAAAAGCAAAGGAGTGGGAGAAGAAATAAAAAATTTTAATTTCATCTTTAAAAATTACAAGAAATCACATCCTGAGGCTTTTCACCCTAAGTTCAGACAAAACATTAACTTGGGGAGTAGAGGAGGAGGAAAAAGGGATTTAAGAAAGAAGGGGGAGGAAAAGGTAATATCAACTTGATAATATTGAAAGAAATAAACATGACTGAAAACTAAGTTGGAATGTCAGGTTTTGTCAAGAAGTCTTATTTGTCATAATCTGAATTTCCAATCTATTAATCTRTTGCTCGTAAGTTACCACTCAGCTTTAGAAGCTGATATCAAAAAAGAAAGCCTACAGAAAACACCTTCTCTCAATCACTTTTGTCTCTAGAAAAGTTTTGAATAAAAAAGAATATAGTCACCACAGCTATCTAGCTATGTGAAATACAGCACAAAACCTGCTTTTTCTCACCCATGTAATACTAATGAGTTCATTAAAAAAGTTTAATTGCTCCTATAAAGTTTTAGGAGAGGAAAATTTATTGCTTGTAGCACTTAAATGATGACAACAGATGTATTTCTCATTATGAATGCAGTTATAGGAACAATCATACTGTTATTGCTGAATAGCTTTTCTCAATGACTTCAGCTATAATATAGCCTTTCATTTCATGTATTTCTATGTCTAGGACAAAATGTCATTCATTGAACCAAATTTCCACACAGAATTTTATTCCTCACTAAAAAAAGAAGAAATTGAGAACATCAGGGGCAACAAGAACAGCTTCTACCACTATAACAATTTCCAAAGGCTGAACAAGGAAAATATGGGTCTGTAGTTAATGTAGCAGGTGATCTCAGGGCAGTGGACACAAGGAGAGATATTATGTCCTGGACGTGTGGACAACATGATCAATAAAATGCGGTTGGGACAATCAGGTTCAGAGGATAGTGGTTAATAGTTTGTACTGCTTCCAGAGGTTAGCAAAAAGTGGAGTGCCACAGAGGTCTGTCCTGGGAGGAGGCCATGGGGTGCACTGTTGTCACATTTGCAGATGATATGCATGTGGATGAAGAGGCCCATACTTGAAAGAAGGAATATTGCGCAGTGACCAAGACAGGCTGGAAGAACAAGCCAACAGGTCATGCAAGGATGAAATATACCCATGGAAGGAATAAGAAATAAGGGGACTGAAGTTGCTTGGGCAGCTGCAGTGTTTTTASAGGACAGTGAGAGACCCCAAAGGTGTTCTGTGATAAAGGAAATGCAGCCTGCTGAGCCTGCAGGTGACTTTTGGCATGGCCAAAAGGGAAGTCCTGGGAAGGACTGTAGACCACACCAGAGCAGAGGCAAATGAAGCAGCGGCAAGGACTGGAAGAGCAAAACTAAAACTCTGGGAGTGGCAGACACAGTATTACACCCATGACCCAGCCTGTCACTTCTCTGAAGGGCCCAGGAAAGAATGAGTGCAATGGGTGGTGAAAAAAGGGAAACTGAGACTAGGAAGTTGAAAGTAGAGGTATTCGAATGAGCCTTGGGAAGGAGGAGGAAATCTGTTCTATAATTGTTTTCTTTTTCTCTTGTGGTTGGTAGGACCACACTTGAAACCTTTTGCAATAGCTCTGCTTGAGTACATATAGGCTGCTGTTTGTCAGAAGAAGGAAGTGCATATTAAGCTCACTGCCTTCTTCCCCCAAGGCCAAAGTCTTTCTAGTTATTAGGTAAGACATAAAAAAGTTTTAAGCAGCTTACTAAGTTATTTTTTATATTCTTATCAAGTGCATAAGCATCCACATCACAATTGGTGTTCATAGACTGAATAAAATCTTCATTTAATATATGCTTAGTGAGGTCAGGGAAAGTATTGTCATACCTACAGCAAACAAACATAAATTTACCCAACAGTTTATCTGCAAACATTAAAAAAATATCACACATATTTATGGGCCTCTTTTGCCACTAATGTGTGACAAAGTGGTGAGAAGCCWTATGTGGAATGGATCACAGGAGAGTAAAATCAGGAGCTAGAATGATTCAGTTCATTTATAAAAATGTTGCATGAAAAACATAAATGGGATTTCATTTCAAAGAATATCATCTTCTTCCCTTTCTCCATAATGAAGTATAAAAATGATAAAAAAGAACACTAAAAGCAGTAAATTATGTAAATAGCAGTGTCATTTTCCTTCACTGACATTTCCTAAATCAGCTTGTAATTAGATTTGCCACTTTCACTCTCAAATCCTAGATACTGTATATTTCAACTGTCTTGTTTACAAAAAAGTTCCAAACAACTCAGAATCAATCCTTTTGACATAACTATGCCCCAAGCCCTATCTTTAGCTCACCCTTGTTATGTTTTCTTTAACGGAGAACAGCAACAAAAGCCACAATACCATTCTTCAAAATATTAAGTTTTAATTAATAGAATTGTTATTTACATTTTACTTATAATAGTCATACAGAAAAATAAAAATTATGGTTCCAAATCTACAGAATTTTTGTGGACAAGTTGATACATGAGATAGTCTTCAATATAAATTCATGTAACAAAAACAACATTAGCTTTAATAAAGTTTCCTATGCACCCATTATCTGTTGGTTTCATCTAAAAAAAAGGAAAAAAAAAACCTAACCAAAAAAGCAAAATAAAAAACAACCAGAAAAACTCAAACCAACCAAAAAACAACACCAAAACAACCAAATATTATTGGATTATAATCCCATGTCTGTATGCTGCAATTCAATTAAAAACACATTGAAAGGAAGGGATAGACTTATTTGACCAACTACACAAAGATAATTATCTGCCTCACCTTTTAYGAAAACTCATCCAGCCGTAACCTTTTTTAGCAAGGAAGCCTGGAGAACCCAAATACAGACCACTGGCATATCTTTTGCAAATCATGGTTTTCAATGTTTTCATAATTATTTTCGAAAAATGTTATTAGATAAAGGTCCCAAAGGTTTTACTTGATTGTTTTCTTGTCAGCTGTCAGAAGTCTAGGAAATACACACTTTGGGCAGTCACAAAACCTTGTTTCTTCCCTGTAACATTATTACATTCACAGCCGTCAGATTCTAACCATGTCTTATCCTTTCTCCCCTCTGACAAAGGACCATCTTCTAATCAACATTATTTCCAATGAATATTGGCCTGTCTCAGAGAAAACAGTTTATGGTGAGGGATGCTCTGAAACCTCCAAAGTGTTAAGTGTCAGTATATTCATGTCATTGTCATCAGAAAATTCTGTTTGTTTTTGTCTAACGTGAACCTTTCTTGATGGTGTTAATTTCACTAGTTCTTGTGCATGGGTCTCAATGACTGTGCCAGTGTGAACAAATTTGGAGGAAAATATCCTCTGATAGAAGGCAGGTTACAACCACCCCTCCCCCAYCAGGTTCGGGAAGAAAGAAATTTTCTTCGGAGGAAAGTGAAAGAGATAAAAAAACCTATTTAATTAACAAACACACAGGAAAAGGATAAAAATGCTAAATAATAAAACCTCTCACTGTGGAGAGAAACCTGGGAAGATTTCAGAGTCCTTCTGCAGGTGTGGTCTCTCTCCTCCTCCTCAGAGCTGGGTCGGCAAGGGCCCACCTCCGGAGCCATGGTGGAAAATTCTCCCGATGTGTTCTGATGTTGAAACAGYCCAGAAGAGAAGAAGGGAAAAAAACCCTGAAGTCCCAGGAAAACAAAGTTCAACTCTCCATCTCCCTCCGGAGAAAAGGAGCTGAAAGCTGGCCGAAAAGCAATAAGGGTGCTTCCTCCGCACTTGCTATCGCAGCAGGAGAACACTTCTGAGGCGTGTGTATCKCTGTCCTTGAACAACTGTTTTGAAAAGTTCTCTCAGTTTTTTTTCCTCTCCCCCCTCTCAGGCTCAGTTTAAAGGCATAGAAAGGCACAAAATTAATTTCTGGGCACAGAGCAGCGATAGGGGATACTCATCATAAAGTCACCCCAAGACAACAATCTATTTTATTTTCTTTCTCTGCCTGCTGGCAGCAGTTTTAGATGCATCCAAAAACTGAATAAAGCTCATAATGCTGCCCTCTCTTCCTCTCTTGTCCTCCATGCCTGGGCTTCTCTATCTAGTCCCATTTTATTTCATGTTTTGTAATGATGCCATATTTTCAAGAATTCTGATTATTCTCTTTGATCTCCCTGGGACCCTTTATTCATACCTTCCTCAAAGTGCAGAGTCTAAAACCAACTTAGTATTCCATCCAAGGCTTTAAACTTTCTTAGCAGTGTGGAAGAGCTATTTCAAAAATCCTGCCAACTTTTGCAAAATAATCCCAAACAGATTTTTCACAGACTCACAGTTCCCATGCATGTGTCCTGCAGTACTCCCTTGAAGCATATTGAATGTCCACTACTTTAAAATTGTTTAAAAACAGAGACATTAAYTTAGTCAAATTAATTTCCAGGATATATTTAAATTAAAAAAAATATTAAAAATATTTAAATTTTTAAAAATCTGCCATTACTAAATGAGAGTGAGCCAAGGTTCTAACAAGCATTCTTGTATTACTCTGTAAAGCAAATTTCTTCTCACAAACAAAAAACCTCAGCCTATTTTTCTCTGACTTTTAAGAAGTTTACATGAGAAGAGACAAAGCATGATGAGTTTCAGCATACAGACRTGCACATTTTTCAGTCTGTGAACAATTAAACATGTTAGGCTATGATGAAGATCTTTTTACAAATTTAACACCAGAGGCTCTTATGCTTCAGATTTCATTCCAAACGCAGCTTCACAGTCTTGATTGACATTTCTTCTAACTCTGCATTGTACTGCCTGCCATTGTTAAATTTCAAAAATAGTGTTTTCTCCTCCCTTTATGAATCTCAGTTTTGTCTTGAGGTTTTATACTTCTCTCGATCTGATACATTGCCACTGTTGTTTTGACACATCAGGTATACAATACCACCTGAAACAGGGGTGCTTCTGTGCTCCTGCAGCAATAATATGCCTTTATGGCAAYGGATTATATTGGCACCGCAATGCTTGATACCGTGTGTGACCCGTTAGAGTTTTATGCACTGTTGTTAAAGCATCGCATTTACGTTTATAAATGTTAACTCAAATGACCTTATCTTTCAGAAGTTATTGACTCAGCAAAATTGTAGTGTCCATTAGGTGCATCAAAGCACCCTCCTTAAAAAAGGTAAATGAGTGCTAAATGCAACTGCTACAATTTCTTTTTCCTGATTTTTTAATTAAAAGTGAGGAGGAAGGGAAAAATAAAGAGAAGGAGCCCATTCTTGCACTCCGTTGCCCATGACAACACCCTTTGCTTAAAAAAACCCACACAGCTACATGTTACAGAAAGCAAAGCTCTCACTACACTAAGATGTTTCTTTTTCAAACAAATAACCTTTTAGCAGGTCCTGTTGCCATAGAACAAGGTGTAATGGGCTTAGTCTAAAGGAGAGTAGATTCAGACTGAATATAAAGATGAATATTTTTGTGATGAGGATGGTGAAACTGTGGAACAGGTGTCCAGAGTAGTGGTAGATGTTCCATCCATAGAAACATTCAAAGTCAGATTGGACAAGACTCTGAGCACCCTGACTGAGTTGAAGATGTCCCTTCTCATTGCAAGGGGGGTTGGACTGGATGACCTTTAAAGGTCTGTGTCAACCCAAACTATTCCATAATTCCATGATTATAGACTTTAAAATGGGGGGGGGGTGGGTGGAATCTAGTGTATAACCCTGATTATTACTCTGACAAGCATTAATGTATCGAACTGGAAGGACATGGTACTAGTTCACCTTTCATTTTAAACCCCCGTTTAAGTAGAAGGCATAGAATTATAAAATCGCTGTGCATTCAGAAAAAAAAGAAAATAAAGGAAGGAGAAAAAATTTCTCCCAACGCTAACATGTTTGAGCAAGGTCAGTCAAACACTGCTAACTCATGTAGTAGGAAAAGCAAGCAAGGTCTGTTTAAAACCAGTAGCACAACTGAGTGTAAATGATGCAGTCAGTCTTTTTCAGATTATCTTCATTCAAATTCAATGATTCCAAGCCTTTTGCCCTGAAGGAGTGTTTTCAATCCTGAAAATTTTTGTAGACCACTCTGCATCAAAAGTTATTGAAAAATTGTGGAGTGTTGCTCTGATGTACCATCAGCCTCAGCATGGAATTGCACAAGATCATTACATTCCAGAGTCAGAGCAAGATGTTAAGTAAACCAACATAAATATGTCAGAATTTATTTTTCAGTAGTGATGTTGTTGGCAAACATTTGAATTTCTTTCCTTTCTTGACCACTTAGCCATAGTAACATTAATATTCAGTAGCAATGCATATGTTCTTTTCTTTAAATAGTCACAACTTGTTTCAGTTAATTATTCTAAGTATTATGACAGCTTTGATCCTTCAGCTCATAGAAGAGACAGAACATAAAAATTTATCGAGTTTCGTATTCAGCCTTTTTTTATGTCACTGCCCGTGGTTAAAGAAACGGCACTGCTCTTTTGAGAGTTCCCTTTCCAATTTCAGTCACTACACGTATTTTCTAACAGACTGCCCTAATGCAGTACTCACAGACACTGGAGAGGCTATTCAAACACAATAAAAATGAAAAAGCACAAATGTTGTGTTGGAAGCACTTGACAATATCTCCCAATATAACATTTTATTGTCATGTACAGAAACCCTCCAGTACTATGTCAATGACTGTCATTTCCAATATGCTTCCTAGCATCAGTGCTGTCAATTTCAGTGACTCTGTCAAGTGTTTCATGGTAATTGGTGTGCTTCCATAAGCGTCACATCCTGGAGCAAAGGTATGAAGGAAAAAAAAGTGTGATCCAAACAATTCTTAAAGTTCCAAAATTGAAAGGAAGGAAACAAGGGAGGGAAGAAGGAGCAGTGAAAGTCCCTTCAAAATWAAAAAAAAATTAAATGAAACAAGGAGGAAAATAAAAAATATATTTAGTATTTCATGAATATTTTTAGACTATCCACACAAATGAACATTTTTTTTCAAACAATTAATTTCTCATACAAATCTTCCAAAATTTTGTTTTTACTGGAAATAGGAATAAAATTTATTTCAGGGAACTGCATCCTTCCAAACTTCTCATTTTGTTTCCTCTAGAAATATTACCAAGCTGAGGAACCAGTGACATACTTGTAATGACTTTTTACTAGTCATCTTCCCTTCACTGCCTGTTATACACAGCTCAGACAAAAGATATTAAGAGTGCCTAGAATTAAAGATTAATTTTATATTAAAGTGGTAGCTGAGCATCAGATTATTACATCTATCATTTAAATCAAAGTTCCTGGCCCCTCAGAGCTTGCAATTTGTTGTATACACATTAAAAACTGATTAAAACCATCTTTATAGGTAGGTGAGATTTTCCACATGGTTAGCTTAAAAAGTAAAACATACTGTGGGGATCCACTGATCTCTGATCTCTTTTTTTTTTTTTAAAGTAAATTACTCTCTGCCAACAACCACTATACTACCTTTATTATGACTGTTTCAGTAGTACCCAGTTGGCTTCAAAATATATTATGTTCTTTTAAAATATTTTCCTAACTCAYGTAATAACCATCTTCAGTTTGAAATTCATCAAGCTGCATTTTAAAATGTCACTTTCAATGAATGTAACACACATTCATTGAAGAGAGAGGCTTCCCTCTCTTGCTCCTCTACCACCATGGTCTTATTACACCTTGCTACTCTTCCTTGTAAGTATATGAAGTGCATTTATCCACACATTCTCTTGCTTTTTAGTCTTTCAACTATCTCTGGACCACTCTCTCACAGAACTAAATTGCTCCATTCATCTATCAACCATATATAATATTTCCCATTCCCTCATCTTTCCCTCTGTGCTCTTATTCCCCAAGTTCCTTGCATATTCCTACCCAGTAACTGCTGGCCTGCACCACTATTATCTGAGCTCCATACAGAAAAGGAGGAGATGAAGTCACACTAATGACAATCATCTTGACATCATCAGAAACAGATTCAAGTTAGATATATACTTCGTATGTGTCTTGGGGTAACAAGAAAAACAGACAAAAAGTCCAAATTATTACAAAAAGGAGAAATTAAGTGATCTTGGAAAATTCCAAGGGCAACAGAAAACAAATAGCAAGAGAAATTCCTCTTCTAACACTATAAATATATAAACATATAAAYGTTTTTGCAACAGAAGTTTTACAAACAGAAAATTCCTTTGAGAAAAACTACTTACAGGTGTAAGTACAGATGCAGCAACTGACGTTTTATTGAATCTTGAAGGGTCATGTCTTTCCAGAAGGCTCACCTTGTTTAAAGATTATAATGCCAAACATTTAGTCCATCTTATTTAAATAAAATATTTACAGGTATCTACAAAGCAACAATTCTGAGCATGTAGTCTAATTATTACGTGGCATGCTTGATGGCTCAAATGTCTAAATTCCTAGTTTTATATTAAGTACCAGAAGCTTAGTAAAATACTTAAGTACTTCTCTAAATTAGAACATTTTTTTCCAGATAATCAGCAAATGATACTAGTCTAGGGTAAAACATGAAATATTATCATGTTCCCATGATTAGAGGCAAAGTATAAGAAATTAACTCAAAGTCTTTAATGCAATATATTTCTCAGAATTACTTTGAGAAGATTAGTTCCCTTTTACAAATTCTCATTACTTATCTATTATAGTTCAGGTTTTTAATCTGATTTTAAAAGGTGAAATTACATTTTATTCATTACAGAGCTACCGGTTTTAATTTTTTAAACAGCATTAATACTACTGTAAGACAAGCTTCCAGCCTTCTGAGTAGTCATTTTGGATTACATGTTTCCATAGTCCACTCAAAAACTGCATAGTAAGTATTTGGCCTCTCTTCACACAAAATCAATGGGATGTAGAGTTGTATCAATATGGCACTACATGAGTTGTTATTTTATAGATGTTTTTTATTAATAAGAACAGATAAATTTCTATTTGTTCTGTTGCAAAGAGCTTGGTTGTATTAGCATTGTGTGCTTTTTTCTATTCATTCATAGTCTCTCGCCTAGGTTAACTGCTACAGTTCTTGGGCCGTKTTCTTACCATTCTGAAAACAACTGTTAAAGAATATCCCCTTCTTTGGCTTTTCAGGAGATACACCCCAATCTTTCTGGCTTCCTGTCTTGCCCCTTTCACTGAATTGAAGAAACCAGCATCTCGAACTATGCTTCTGCCGAGCCCTCCTACTCATCTGATCTGGGTTTCTATGCATGCAGACAGCAGGATTAGTAACAGTATTTTTCAGACCCTGATAGAAAGCATCAATAATTTAGGATTTGACAGGTTACTCAGACATAATTCACTGCAATGCTTAATGACTTTTTTTATAAGATCATAGTAGGTTAGCTATTAAGCAATATATCAGACACCCAAGCATTTTAATTCATTTACATCAAATCACAGTAAAATTATTATATGCAGCAACATTAAGTAGAGAATAGAATATTTTAAAAATACTTTACATACAACTTATGTTCTACAACCCTGTGTTATGCCCATGCATTATAGCAGATTGCCAAGAGAGGTTCTGGAGACTCCCTCACTGGAGATATTCAAGAATCATCTGGACACAGTCCTGTGCCATGTGCTCTAGGATGACCCTGCTTGAGCTGGGAGGTTGGACCAGATGACCCCCTGTGGTCCCTTCCAGCCTGACCCATTCTGTGGCTCCATGATTCTGTGATATTAAATGAAGAAACCAATCAAAAGCTCATATTAACTCTAGGCCTATTGTATTAAGCTAGTGCCTCATGTCAGTTAGGAGAAGTAAATTTACTTTCTTCCTCCCCCCTTCTAAAAGAAATTAACTCCTTAATGATGCTTACCTGTTTCCATAGGAAAATATCAGCATAAGTGTTTATTCTTGTGACAAATTGTCAGACTTACTACAGAGTTGCCTTCGATTGTGAAGAACTGTTGAGGCTGGCTGAACAAAATATGAGCTGGACGTCTGGCTGGTCTTGCACCTGCTCAAGAAAGGCTGACACCTGAAGGGTGTCTGAGGTGAAGCAGAGGCCTCACAACCCAGTGATGAGCCATCRGACTCACTCCTTCTTTGCCATGCATAACAAGCCTTCTTGTGAATCTGATCCTGCAAGGATGGGTGCAAAGATTCTCTGGTGAAGGTCAGACAGCCTTTAAGGTCATATCAGTGGGTGGAGGAGGACAAAAGTGTTTATTTCACATTCGTATAAACTCTAAATTTTGACCAAAATCACCAAGACTCTTATTAAGCCCCATTAGCATATTAACTTTCACATCCCTAAGAATGCAAATGAGGTGAAATCAGAAACTAAGTCCAGATGCAACAAGCACCTCTGATCTCTGAGGACCAGCTGGAAAGCAAGCAGGTTTATCTTCTGCCAAATTTCTGTACCTTTAATGCAACCCTGGCCAACAGAACTATGTCTAATTCATACAATAGCAGGAACATTTGGCTGTTTCTCTCAAAAATACTACTTGAAAACACATGCAGAGAAAGTCTTCATTGTTACTTGCACTGAGACATGATAATAAATTCTTTAGCTCAAGAATTCTTTCTGATTAAGAGAAGCCRTGCTTCATTTCAGTCTGGCTACTTGCACAGAAACTGAAGGTAAGTGTGGCAGAGCTGTGATTTCGTAAACAAGATTCCAGTTCATAACACAGTCACATGAGACTGCCAGTCAGGCATGCAGTGTGGACAAATTCAGACTCAGTTGCTTTCCAGARTGATTAAGGAAATTGGCTAAAAACATATAGCAAATCTAAAGATTATCAGTAGAACAAGTCTTCTCTCTTCCGGCACAATGTAATTTTTTCCTCACCTCCTGAAAAACAGGAACTGAAAACAAAGTAAAATTTGTAAATATCATTATATYAAGCATGAACATAAGAAATATTAAGTCTTCTGGTGAGAGAAATTTGTAGTTTCATCCTTTACTGCATTGTCAAAGAATAGTTTTTCCTTTTACTCAACAGTATTTCAAAAACTTATTTCAGGGGAAGAAGGTATACAGAACAGACTCATTTCCAATCAGTTCTTTAAGTGTCAGTTCATAAATGCCTTGTCTCACTTTCCCCTAAATATGGCCAAAAGCTTCTCTGTTAAAAAAAGAAAAAAAAMCCCAAGTTTTTTACCAAAAAAAGCCCCAAACCAAACCCAACCAAAACAAACCAAAACAAACAAAAAAACCAAACCAAATCAAACCAACAAAAAAACCCAACCCAAACCAAACAAACAAAAAACCCGTAAAACCAACCAAATAAAACCAACAACAACAACAAAGAACAAYCAATAAAAGACACAGTATGTTTTCTTGGAATCAAGTAACTTCTCCTCAAATTTGTATCACATATTGCACTTAGTGCAGAACTAAATAAAGCCTGGGAAGATCTGGCTTAATATTCATATATGTGTGATATTTCCAGGTTCTTCTTTGAGTTACCCTGTGACTTCCAGATCCTGATGAACTACTCTCAATGGCTTCTCTGTCACTCAGAATGCCTATCTAGTCTAGGCAAGAAGCAGCCAACCCTGGATTCCATACAAATATTTGACGCTATTTCTATGGTGTTGGGTTTTAGCCAGCTGTGTGACTGTTATATGTTAGACTTAGACTGGAGATGCTGATTTCCTTTTCCTTCCATCTGCTAAAAGACCTACAGGACCTTATTTAATTGGCACAGCTATTCTTCTGTCAAATTCCATTGAAATTAGCCCAAGAGAATCAAAATGTATAGGGAGCAATATTATGAATTACAATTTTTCTAAGCCTCACATTTTTCAGAAATAAATTTTCTTTCACAGATGAGTTTGCATGCTTGACAATTGCCTAAACAGTATTGTGTCTCAGATTTCCTCTTAGTATGTCACTATTCCTCATAAAACTGGCACAGAAGTTTGAATTGAGAGGGCTCAGAGTTCATTTCAGTTTCATATGCAAAGATTAATTAAACCTAGTCACTAAATCTTACGAAAAGGAACATGAAGACAGTTTTCTGCATATTTAAAGCCTCCAGTGAGGGCAGACAAAAGTATAGATTTTTCCCTGTTTTACTGGACTAATTCCTAAAGGATAATTACTAATATTACATCTGCCACCATGTGCAGTGACAATCTACCTTTAAAAAGAGCTACTTGAACATTTCTTTGCCTAAAGAAAAAGCAGCAAGTTTTAAAATTAGTAGCATAGTCTGCCGAGACTCAAGTGACGGATTTAAACCTTGAGAATGTCATGCATAGTTAGATTGTGACAGTGCAAGATACTTTCACTGGCAGAAACTGAAACAGGGCAGCCTCCTGTCAGAGAGGAAAGAGAAAATTTGTCCTAAAAGGCACAAGGGAATAAGAGTAACAAAGTAGCAATGGCAACACTGCATGGGTAACAAAAACCTGGTTCAGGGAAAGAAGTAATGGGAAGGAAAGGACATAATACACGTACTGCAACAGGAATGGCAGGGCGATTACACAGACCAATATCTGTGCAAGCTTCCTAAAATATTTTTTTTTTTTAATTTTGAAATAAACCCACAAAATAAATTATCTTTCCAATTTGTTTTAAAACACTGCTGAGCAGAAGAACCCCTCCACCTGTTTCCTATAGTATAGCTCATAGCATTATTCTTTCATGGTATTTGGATGGTCAGAACCAGTCTTTGCCTTTAAACAGTATTCAAACAGCTCACGGCTGAAATGCAACAGGCACAGCAGGGCAGCTGCTCCTCCTGTTGGGCAATGCTTTTGTACCACCATTTTGAGTTATGGTGTTTGCTAAACTGGGAGAGCACCAACCCTATTGGGTAACCAAATAGTGAAAGATGCCAAATAATTTTGCATTGCTAACAATGGTGACAAAAATGCAAGCCCTTTAGAAATATTTCAGAATATGATCCTCTATATATGTGCCTACTTTATATCTGTCRTATAGCAGGATGGGTGTTCAAAACCAAAAGGGATCTCTGATTTGACAATCAGATGTGATGAAATATGTGATGAAATATTATTCACCAAGATGCTCAATGAAATATAAATGGTCAGGGTGCATTTCTCTAAATACTACGTTTCAATATAGGTTCTTACAATTWTTCTATAATAGTGGATCCACATCAACACTGGCAGATCCTGCTAAGCATCCTTGCAATTTTAGCAGACCTTAGAGAACTTCTACATAGCCCAGAATCAGAAAACTTTACAACCACTGAATAATGAAAACATAGCTACACAGTGAATGTAAATAACAATCTTCCTGCAAAAAGACACACAGATGAATGTCTTTGATTCCACACACACCGGAGCAGTTAAATATTTTCAGATTATAATGCAATTCAAAAATATGTTCTGACTCTGGTATGTGGGTAAACAGACATGAACCTGTTCATTTTTGTCATCTCTATTTTTTAAGTTGCCCATTTTTTCTGTGTGATTTACTTCAGATTTTGGTAGTGTCTCTTTTATATTGTTCTTATTTCTTTTGCGTTAGTCCTCTCAGAAGAAGTCTTAATCAGAAAGAAAAAAGTTTTTAATGTTTATTTTAATAATAGCAATGTAACTATTTTAATGKCATGATTATTTATTCTCTGAAACTTACATGAAAATTGTATTGGAGAAATCATAAAAATTACCTTTTTACATCTACCAAGTACTGTGTGATTGCAAAATAATGGCTTATTTCTGTATTTTGTAAATTAGTTTACTAAGATTTCCCCACCTACCCTTTCCTTTAATTAAAATATCTGTAATAAAATGGCTACATTTAAAGATTCATTGAAAATAGTTGGGCTTTATGTATATGCAAACTGAAATCTGCAGCCACTGATAGCATTTCGTATTTAGAAAAGTCCTTACTACTAAGAAGGGCTGTAAGTCCTTGCAAGCTATGCATAAACCAATACATCATCAATGACATTCAATCACCTCCAAACAGCCTGAGCATTAGTTGATGCATAGAAAAATATGCACAGTTGGAGACATGAGAGAGTTATGGCCAAGGATGGTGGGACAAAACAGTGAGTGGTCCCATTAAACACTGTGGGCCCTTTGGCATTTGGAAAGAGTTTGTTTGTCAAGRTCTGACAATACACCACACTGTATTAGTTCCTAAGATCAATGGTAGTGTCTGTTCACAATTTCAGCAGTGCTGATTGAGACATTCTGTGAAAGCAGTATAGCTCACAAGAAGTTGAGACAAGTGAAGCATAGATTAATAGAGTAAGGGTCAAAAACGTGCTGATATTTGTGTCAATTTAAATGGATCAATCTGTCAGGCTATGGAGACAAAGAGAAAGCTTCAGTCATTGCTGGTGTTATAGAACAAATAGTAGATGATAACTTCTGTGCCACGAGAAGTTGTAGAGCCGGTACTAACAAAAAATATGGAGAGATTGTAAAAAATTATTTTCTACAGCTGTGTTTGAAGGGAAACTAAAAGCAGATAAATCGGGATATGGTAAGCATTCAAAACTTTCAAAACCAAGACATCAATTTAAATGCCTAAGTAATAGCATTTACACTAAYTTTTTTCTCAAAAGCATTACAACTTGTAAGAAATATGTCTCTGTGCAGACCACCAACAAACATGCTCATGTTACTTAAAGGATAAGGTGCAYGACAATTATAGCAGATAAACTTAAGTGTCTGCCATAATTGTCACAAAAAGGTGACCTTCATTTACCTTGAAATACCCTCCAACTACATTTACAGAACATTGTAGAAGCTGCCCCCAGCTTGGTCAGTTCCAGCATTCAAAATGTACTTAATTGGTGAATCTTATTCTACACTTTCCACCTCTGTTCCCTGAACAGCCATTTCCAAGACATTCCTCAGCAGGAGATACTCTTGTCTCTTTGAGGAACAAAGTTTCATACTAGTGAAGCAAACAGGAGGATCTGTCGCTCCTGGGAGTGGTAAGCTACGCTTCTGCTCCATCTCCATTCCTCATACCTCACGGTATACTTCCACCCCTTACTTTGTGCTTATGTCTGTGCCCTTATCAAAGCCATCTGTAAGGAAATTTAATTCATTAAGATGACAGAAAGTTAAGTGATCCACAAAAAAGAAAAGAAAGGGGCCATTGCCAATTGAGTGAGTTATCCACTCTAAACACTCAAAGTGTTTGGTAAATAACAAAAAGGAAAGACTCATCAGTATAGGATGCAGAGGGGAAGAAAGAATAATGAGATTATTCAGCAAAGTAATGTGCTCAAAGACAGTTTAGCACAAAGTAGACAGGCAATGGGGATCCAGAAAGCTCCAGACTAGTACAATGATTGCATGGTCAGGAGCAGGGAATAAAGAGCAAAGAGGTAGGGAAAGACTATGGAAATAAGCTGGCAGAAAGGCTAGCATACTTCAGAAACTGCAAAATCACAGAATGACTCACAAATAAACCCAAGACCATTCTGTCCACCTCCACACTAGCCAGGCACAAGTCAGCTTCACTCCAAAAGCTGTTTCATCATTTTATCCTCCCCACAGKGATTTTCAGCTCCAGCACAGCGCAGCTGCAACTGACACAGTGATACAGCTTTCCTTCAAGAGCTGGCTTGCATTAGGTAGTTTGAAATACAATCAGAAAACTCTTACCTGTCTTAGAAACACAATTCTAGGTACACTTTTGAATACCTCTGKCTAAGAATTTTAACATTCAGAGGATATTAAGCAGGAAGAATGCCTGTGTCACCCAATGGAAAAAGCTGAAGAAAATATGGATTGAAAAATCTTTTCTTCATCAAACTTAGATACCTGCATTAGACACATACAGTGAAGCCAATTAATTYATTGCCACACAGTTTTTACTGGAGACTGAGCACTTAAAAAAAAYACAAATAGAAAACAAAAGAACTTATTGAATTAGTTTCCTCCTCTCCTTGTTTCTCAGTTTAGTCATCTTTTGTGTTTTGTGCTGAAGCCAGTGCTATGCATTTTGTTAGTACAGTTACAGGACTAGGCCCTTTAAACAGCTTGATAGCTACTGTTACAAAATAGCAAAAACTTAAGTACCTTAAGTCCTTCTACTGCTCATGTATAGAACTTTTCCCRCCAAGGCCGTGATATTTTTAATACYTGTTTTCTGTCCAAAGCAATTTCAATTTTACAGAGAAAACATAATGCATTGACGTATTTTGCATTTTCTGCTTAAAATGTACTAAAGATACATGTTTATTTTCTTCCTAATTTGCTCCTTTCATAAATTTCAACATTTATGAAAATCAACCCTTTGTATTATTCTATTCTAGTTGCGTATTGATCCTAACTGAGAAACATTTGCACTTTTAGGAGTCTGTGATCCACACAAAGTTAAGCTGAGCAGGGTCAAGCCTGCGCTGTGCTGCCTGTCCAACACAGCTTTGGACTCTGTGGCGGTGCACAATCCTGGTCTGCAGGACAAACTTGGCCAGCTCATTTTACACAAGGAACCTGAAGGCATATCCCACTCGGAACCTGCAATTATACTGCCTGCCTGGCCTTGCCTTTATTGAACYGTGCAGCAGGAAGCCCTATGAGAGCACTCCTTAGAAACAGAATTATTTCTTTGCAAAGATATCACTCGGGATAGCTCAGATGACCAAAAGGATAAGTTTCTCTTCATGGACAGCGCCAGCTCTTCAAAGCGCCATGGGAAAAATCCATCTAGACTCCAAATGATGCTATGTCAATGTGGGATGCCCAGCACCTGAAGAGTTGAAGCACTTTCTATCTGTATTTCTCCTCTCATTCTTTCTTATTAAAGCAGTTACCTTAGTAAGCCATTTGTCATTGGGCTTTCCTTATTGAGCTCCAGAAAGAGCCCTGCACCAGACCTCTTGCTCGCTCACTTTCAGCACCACCACCGCCACCATCCCCTGCCGTGGTGACACTCATCTCGTGGCTCTTCTCTGCAGTTTTAAACCTACAACGTTTTATCAGCAGTTTAAAAGTGGCACACAGAAGTGAGGAAGAAAGAATTGTATTTTACACACTTGGCAGAATGGAGGTGGCTTCTCCCAGAAAGTGCCTGTTATAAAAAGAGGCCCAAACSCCCTAATAATATCCTCATAGCTGAGTTTTTATCTCTGTCATCCAAGGAAGTTTGTGGAAACATTGTAGACTGTAAACTTTGTGTTGTCTCTACTCGCTAGTAATAGGCAACTATATATAGTCAAAAACTGTGATGATAGTGACAGCTTGATGTCTGGAAATTGTCTTACTGTGGAACATTTCAGCATGGTCTTTGAGACAGTACAAACACACTGCAAAATTATGATCTTCAGTATTTTTTTCAGGTCAGAAGAGGTATTTAAGTGCCCAGCATAATTCACAGAAGCAAAAGATGCTAGCATTTTCCCAGGTTATAAACTTTCTAAGTTAGCTTTCATTTAGACTAGCGTCATCTATTCTCCAACTCAGTTGCTAGAAGTCTTTAAGAATAAAATGCCTCAAGATTTAAAAGATTTAGCTTAGTGACATCTCATGTTATTTAAAAAACTTCTGCAACAACTTTTTTTAGTATATATATGTGTTTAACAGGAAGGAAGTTACAGATGCATGTGATTGAAGCTTTTAGAAGACTGATAAATCATACCAGTTTTACATTTACAATAGAAAATGACTATATTAATTTATTATCAACACACTTCATGCTAATGTTTGTTTCTTATACATTGTCAACACTTTCTGTACAAAACTGTTTGTCTTTGACACCTAGAATATAAATTAGCTGGGAGGATGCAAAGACCAGAGAGCTGACGCTGTACAGTTAAGCAATGACAGATGCTGTCTTGGGTGGCCTCAACTGCAGAAGTTGAGGTGATCAAACTTGAGAGCTTTTCCGCAAAAGAAGTTTGAACTGAAGCAGGCTTGTCTTCTTTTTTCTTCATTCTCATGCACAATGTTTTTATGCTGCTTTCCTACTCATCTCCCAGACAGGCTTCCAATGCTGCTTATCTTGTTTGTAGTTTTGCCAACCATTCTTATTTTTATATTCAGCAAAATATTCTTCCCATCTCACTTGCGTTTATCTTGTTCTCTATTTTCTGAATTTTTACTTGTTTACTGCACTTTACTTGTGTTCAAATACAGCAACGGAAGTTTTTCTTTTCCCCCTTCAAGGTCACGTTGCTCATATTTATGTAGAATACTTATACATCAGCATGCTTATGTCATTGCACCAGGCAGTACAAGCCCTAAGCTTTGTTTTCCATTTTATATATTTGGAACAAAATGAGAATTTGAAATCCAATTTGTGAGGAGGAAAAAATTCCTTTGAATCTATCCTCCCTTACATGTAGAGCAGGGGACAGGCAAAATTAGCCTGTCTTTTTCCTGTTTTATAGCCCAGTTGAGTTCATCAATAGCTAAACAGTTGTATTCTTGCAGTAATGAAGTAACAGCTCTTCCCTGACTAGACTGTTATACTCCTAGCACCAAATATAACACTTTGTGYGAGAGACTGAGAGGTGTAGATGTTCTTTCATTCTGTAAAAGTTTGAGTTTCACTGAAAAGGCTGAGCATTCAAAACTTAACTGTGAGCTATGAGGACAAAGATTTTTACCACTGGCATGATATAGCTGATTTGATAAGTTTGTTCTTGTGATTAAAAGAAGGAGATACGAATCCTAATAAGTCATAATTTCTTTAAACTGAAAAACCATCTTAGCTTTCTGGGAAGGCTGATGCCTAAGTTCTAAGCAGAAATAGACACTGGGGTGAGAAGTGAGGTTGTAGAAAGGGAAGAGTAAGAAGAACAACTTGGCTTCTTTTCAAAGAGGGTCTAAATAGCAAACCTATTTGAGTTGATTTTCCCTATGCATTAGCTCACTGTGAATTAATGATGAAGAAAATCAGAACAGTACTTTTGCTCCCTCCCCTGTTCAGTTAGTAGAGAGAAATTAAATTCTTATCAAATGAATGAAAAGTGAATACACAGGCTTACTAAATGCAATGTTAGTTTAAATAAATTCACATAATTTGTCAGACTCAAGAGTGAACTTATTTCACTCTTGAGGAAATTTGTTAAAAGACAAAAGTATTGCTTAAGACTCTGCAAGTTCACTCACATATAGATGTGTCCCTGATAATAAAGACATTTCTTTTAAAACCCTTATTTTAAAATATATTCATAGAAGAAGACCATCTCAAAAAGTGGAGTGTCACATTTGCCACAGAAACAAATGAAAATGAACACCAGAGACACACTCATTCTGATACGTTTGAAACAGGAGGAGGATAAAAGAAAGCAAAAAAAGAATAAAAATCTGAAAGTGCTTCTTGGCAGCCAAGTCATTAGATTTCGGGCAGACTCCATGGAGGATGTGCTGCAGAGGTAGCTGCCTCCAGGAATGTTCGAGAAGGACAAGCACATTCTCTTCCAAGGACCTGTCATTTCATAACCTAAACAACTAAGAAACTGACCATCAAGTCTGTGAATGAACATCAAGCCCCACACAGGGAGCGGAAAGTTCAAAATGCTCAATAACAATGTTCAGACACCTGCATCTGGCAAGAAAATATGTTCCTGAGGAACAATGGAAACGATGCCAGAGCAAATCCAGAGATGCTAAGTAGGATTTCATAAGCAAGGTTTTAATCAAGATCTTTCCTTTTTCAAAATTAGTTTTAGAATTCTCAGTTTAATAGTAACATACTAAATAAAATATAATATAAATAAAATAAAAAATAATTTAAAATAAGTTCTATTATTTCAATCATAGCTACTGGAAAAGCACTGATAAAACAGTACAAACAGTGATTTTGAGATATTTCTAATTTTGCATTCTTTTATTACTCAGTATTCATAGAGACCCAACGACTATCAAAGCCTATGCTAGCCCAATTTTGAAGACAAAGTCCGTATTTACAAAATAATTTCCATTTCACTGTTAATCTTTGATTTTATATTAGTGAGAATATCAAAACAGGAAACATTACTGCTGTCAATTCAATTGTTAACATAGAATTAAACATGTACCTTTCCAGAGACCAAACTGAGATCTTGTCTGAAACAGCCTTTTAGTGCAGATATTAACTCCTGCACTAAAGAATAAGAAAATTTTTTTGAAAATTATTACTCATTTTTCCTCCCTTCAAGATTTTTTTTTGTGGTGTGAGATATCAACTGAGTTTAAGAGAAGAACAGTATGTTGTTTGCATGTTTTTGTGTTGTGCTAATGACAAGTAAATCTTATTCTTTTGTCCCATGCAAAATCATCAGTGTGGGGAAGGTCTGTATCATGGAATTGCCTTCACTTTTGATCATGGGTGCCCTGCTGCAAAGAGCTGTGTTAGTTATATGATGTCAGTGAGGCTGTAGCTTGGTATAAATATATCTTTTCATTACTTGTCATTGAATCATGTAAACCAGGGAGATGAACAGGAGAAGGAAAATGGTTTTTGACTCAGATAAAACTGAATACATTACTTAAGTAGTGCAATGAAGCATGTATTTTATTTCATTGATCTAGACATTAGAAGCATGATTATTAAGGTGTCTGGCAGGAACTTAAGTTAACAATTGAATTYGTTGCTATCTCTACAATGTCAGTGGATAAAAAAAAATCTGTCTTAAATACTTCCATATATTTTTAAAAGCCGGATTCAGACAATTCTATTCAGACAATTCAGACAATTTCTAAACCAAAGATGGTGGTGTGGTTTATCTTCAGATGGCAAATAAACACCACCCAGCCATTTGCATCCTTTTCTCTGGTAGTGTGGGGGAAAAAAATCAAAAGGGTAAAACACAGAAAACTTATGGATTGGTATAAAGATGGTTTAATGGGAAAAACCCATTAAAGCCACACACAGAAGCAAAGCAAAACAAGGAATTAATTCACTGTTTCCCATGGGCAGACAGGTGTTCAGCCATTCCCAGGAGCGTAGGGCTCCATCATGCAGAACGGTTACTTGGGAACACAAAAACCATCACTTTAAATGTCCCCGACTTCTGCCTTCTCTCCACAGCTTTTATTGGTGATTCAACATTATAYGGTCTGGAATACCCCTTTGGGCAGTCTGTATCAGCTGTCTCAGCTGTGTCCTCTCCCAATTCTTTGTCTGCTGGTAGTGTTAGAAGCAGAAAAGGCCTTGACTTTGTAAACAGTGCTCATTAATAATGAAAACATGACTGTAGTATCAACACTATGTTCATCACAAATCTAGACTCAATCTCATACTGCAAAGAAAATTAAATCTACCCCAGCCAAAACCAGAACAGATTAAGAAGAGAAAGCTTTCCTAAGGAAGTATGGAAAACCAGTGTTGGGAAGAAAGGGGTAAAATTGGAAGATCTGTGAGGAGGAGGGAATAGTTTCACTCAATTGACCTTGCAGCTGAGAATGCTAAAAATTTCCTGTGTGGGAAAACTCCATTTTTATACCTAATGTTGTTCATCCTTGGCCTGCTTCGAGAAGAAGAATTCTTGTGGAGAGATAACACACTCAGAGACATGCACAAAGCCTGTTGCTAGAGTGASGCAGGCAGTGATGTCCCCCACCCCCAGCACCACCCCTGCCACTTCCGATAGGATGAGCTAAGTCTAACGGAGCCTGTGTCCCTGTGTGCCTCTGCCGCCTGCTGTTGTCAGCAAGGTAATGAAATAAATCTACTCTTTGCGTTTTGGCTGCGGTTTGGTGGTTGCCCTTGGTTACCTGCATACATTGATACACACAACCAGATAAATTCCTCTAATTTTAATCAACATTTTAATACTAAAATGAAGATGCCATAAAAGACAGTCTCACAAATAAGCAAGTACTTACGCTTCCTATTTTACCACTTGGTAGAAAGATCACAGAGGACTGACAGTATTGAGGGTGAAATGTGCGTAATAAGGAAACATCTACACTACTTTTCATCTGTCATTGATTTAAATTTAAACTCTACATAAAGGACATTTATATTCCAAAGGTAAACATATCAATAGCATTACCAAATTCTAAGTGGAAAGAATTTTGCAGTCTTCTAGTWAAGCACATGTGTGCGTCTTGGTCACTGTCTGTCCTGGTAACAACCACTATCCCATTAGATAAATCGAAACTTGACTGACAGCTGTGATCTCAAAACCTTACTTACAGGAAAACATGCTATCCTTCCCTTAAYTTTCAAGGATTTAATTCTTTATTCTATTAGTACCAGTCCATCAGTCCTATCTGGATTTTGCTTCAGTCAATTAGCTTTCATCATGAGCYCAAACTGTGATTTAATCAGATGAAACCAACTGCTCAGATTGAACACAAGCAGGGTGTTTTGGGCCATAACCATGAATTCTCAGCAATGACAATGAATAGAGCCTGTGAGAACTGTTTAGAAAAACATCCAGCCCTGCAGTTCAGCACTCTGCTATTATTGCCTCTACTACACTTACTTTGACCAAAGAGAAGTCTTCTGGAATTCCGGCTCCAAATTTAAACCTTTTATCCAGTCAAGAAATATTACCATATTCATAATAATTCAAGGACAGAGCTACAATTCAGGTCAYATCAGAAGTGGGCTTAGAACTGAGACCATGATCTTGTGAGGAATATGGTGTCAGGACCTGATTTGTAGAAGGTGTGTTGTTTGTTATAAATTCTCGTTGAGCGGAACAAACACATCAGTCCACATGTCAGGGAACTCCTATGCTTTATTGTATAGTTCCTTGACTCCAGCAATCAGCCCACTATTTAGTCTCAAAAAGGTTGGCTTAACAAGTCCTTATCTTTTACWACACCCTTTGACAAGCTCCCAATCCTCACAGCAAACTTCAGTGCAGAGTATAGGGTAGAATCTGACAGCTGCACTTTGCRAAGACAAAGCAAGGGAGGACAGAAATAAATACTGAAAAGAGAGAAAGAGAAGAAGATCACCAGTCCTTAGACTGATACACACAACCAGCATTGCTYCTGCTGCATGGATGGTCCAGATTTGCGGTCAACAGGTGTCAGAGAAGGAAGAGAGASAATAGGATCGATCCACTTCCTTGTTTAGTTTACCTGGTGCACAYCTCTTATGYAAAAGMGGTTTTTCACACCATTTGCTTTACATTGTGTTACATGTTTGTGCTGTACATTGTGTGTGTTACATGTTTGTGCATGCACAGACAGCTCTTTAGAGCCCTCCAGGAAGTGAGTCAGAGGGGGGGAGGRTGTTGATGAAAGGTCACTGAGAACAAGCCTCAAGGCAGAAAAGGAAGCTGGCTCAGAACAGGGCTGCCCCATCTSCACAGGACCCTCTCTTCCATTAACAACYTTCCTCTTCCAACAGTCAGAACATTTGAGACAAAACCTGTTTACGTACTTTTGCCTGATCCTCCACATACGGACTGAGGCATAACTTTATCAGCGATTTATCAATTTTTTTGGGATAAGGTCCCGTGGAAATATTTTCGTGATTTGGACAATTCTGTTGACAGTGCAATGTCAAATGTGGCCCTACAAAATTAACAAACTAATACAACTGTTAGGAACCTAAGATCATATTGCGATTGTGAGTTCATTGCATAAGAGAAAATGGAAATGGCAAAGAAAGAAGGGAAGCTAGAAACGTAGGAAGGTCTTGTAAACAGTGAAAAGCACAAATTCACAGGAAGCGCAAATACTTGGTATGGCTATGCTGCAGTTAAGGATAAATGAAATATTATTGAACTATAGAAATTGCAGGAAAYTTACAAAAATGCATGACTTTCATACACCTTTACTTTGCTTTTCTAACACCTTTTTCCCTTTCAGTTAGATTCTTTTGGAGCAGTTTCTTGTATTCCCAGTGTGGGGCAGCAAAACTCAGAAAACTGAATTTAGTCTCTCAGTGAAAACTTGAACAGAAAGGTATGTTTAGAGTATATATAGCCTACATCACAAGCTTTCAGTTTCCTGTATACCAGGAACATGTTACAGAAGAAGCAACAGAGAATTTTACACAAAATTTAAGAAAGTGAAATATTCACTGTAAATATGTTGTTACATTTAAGTCTCTTGTGCTATATATAAGTTGTCGAAAGATATTTTTTARTAATTAATTAGGCCAACATTTAGTGTATTAGATTTTATTAATACTTTCTCCCCCATGAAAGCTCTTACATGTATTTGAAATTGTTGTCTCCTACAACTGTTCATTATTAGTAGAATAAGCATTTTTTGAATTTGTACAAAGAATAAAAAAAATCCTTTTAATTCCTGTGATAGTTTTTCAGAACACCACTTCTATTCCTTAAGTGATTACAGTAATTTAGACATTGAGTTATTTGAATGCATTCACTGGAGGGGGAAAATAGATGGGAATGAAAGGAATTGTTTATATAATTTTATCTTACCCACAGAATAAACCACAGTGTGTTTCAGGACAGAAAAAGAAGGAAATCAGGATAAGGTATATCATTGCACAAGCAGCCTAGAAAACAGGTGTATTCAATGAAAAAATCTGTCTTATTTACATATCTACTTCATGTCTTTCAACTTGTCTAGATCTTCTATTAAAGGAAGAGATGTGTGTGTCCTCAACAGAATTTGAGAAAACAGCAGAAAGCTACTATTAAAAAAATCTAGAGTCCAGCTTCTTTTACAGAAGAGGCAATACATGAAAGGAAAAACTATTCCTATCAGAGAGCAGGTTTTTTGAAAGGAAATGGCATCTGGATAAGGCAATTATTGAGAATATGATCTTAAGGAAAATTTTTATTTCCTGTCTTAGGTTTGGCAAGTGTGTTGAACAAGGAAATTTTGAAAGTATAAGAACAATGAAAGTGGAAATGTCATGTTGGGTACCAAATGTATTTGTTTAAATAAAAACTTTGTCTCAGATTACTGTAAATTAATGAGTTTTTTGCTCTTTCAAGTAATACATATTTAAACACTCAGAAAACAATATTCTTATGAGCAGCAAGCGATCTGATGTAGCTTGGGGCATTCTATCAGGTCCAGACATTTTCTCAAATACTGATACATCTTCCCATAGTGTGCTGATAATAGCAAAAATGCAAACTTTTTGAACAAAATACTTTTGTTTTGGTCTGATTTTCTTTCCTGAGAACTATTTTAATGGACACCAAACACAGCTATCAGCTTGAGCTGAGGTGCACAAACACAGTAGGTTTAGATACCTCACACTGACATTGAAATGTAGTCAATCAGTGTATCTGCTTACAGAGACGTCTTGCTATTCACTGTTAAATGACAATAATTTAAACCAAGAACATATTACGGAGTCTCAAGAAATCTGCCTGAAGAAACCCACCATTGTTTTGGTATAGACATTTTCAACAGACAGGTTGTAGCAATGAATTTTAGGCATTTGCTAACAATTATCACTCTTGCTTGAGAAAACTACGAATGCCTGCCTTGAAAAGAATGATTTCTGCTTATGTCATATGTGTTTTYTGACCAGACATAAGTCAATATTAGTCAAATAAGCTGCCTCTTATTAACCCTTGCAGAGTACTCATTAACTGTATCTATCYCTAATGTTTTTCTTTGAARGTATATATTAACAAAATAAACTAACAAATGTACTTTATTATCATTTCAGTGAGTAGTATTAAATGCCTGAGTATGAATCATAGCCATGTTTCTGTTTAAAAACCATTATTATGATAAAATATTTTTAGCATTGTTATAAYATACAATTCTCCACACAGTGGCCAGGAGGACACAACAGTGATGTTGAGCAAGTGATTATTGGAATACGCATGTTCAAGAGTATAATATCATTGTAAGAATTTCACTTTCATGTTAAAAGAATATTAATTAGTTTTTCCTTAAATACTTCCCTAAGGGKCATCCCAGAGATTACTCTATTTTTTTCTTTTTTTTTTTATGCCAAGAAAATGGGCTGCAATAACAGCTTGAAATAACTGGTGTGAGCCAGATGGATAATCACACCTTAAAGAACGGTTTGTTTTGAGGGTTGTCTTTTTATTCCTATTCAGGGTCAAGAGCTACAATTTTCAAATGAACCAGTCTGATCAAAGGGTTGAAAAATGAAGTCAGTGGCTGAATAGATAGAGATACCTCTATGAATTGTGTAAATACCATTTCGCTCTTGATAAATTTGTTCTTATAAAACTGTCCTGAATGCCTTAACATTGTCTATAAAGTCAGTTAGTGTAAATATAAAAAGAAAAATAGGAAACATATTTCCTAAAGAGCAGGTACTAAGGAACATGTATGTCTATATTTAAATCCAGGAACTTTATTCTCTGTGATAGGAGGTTAAGGCTCCTTTCATCCACAAAGAAAGGGATCAAAGTAAGAGCATTTCAATGGTACGTGGAACTACTTACTAAGAGTGAAGAATGGAGGGGATCCAAACTACACATTTGTTACACTCCGTTTGAAAGGCATTATGCATGAATGGATGAAACTTTAGTTTATTGTCTTATGACAATTATAATTTCAGTTCCACTTAAAACAAGCTTCTGTAGTGCCTCAATACTTTTTAAATTAAAAGAGAGAATTATATTCACCTGCCTTGTTTTGAAGTGGTGCTCAGAAACAAGGTATGAAATGGACGAAACTGACAATCAATGGAGGCAGCCTTTGAAGAGCTGGTCCCCTACTTTCATTTCTCCTGCTTGCCTCTGGGCAACAGCATATATGAATAACCTATTTCTTTGGTTCAATAGACCAGCATTGCACAGTGAGGGCACACAGGAGATCTTGCTTGTATTCACCTGAAATATCCACTGTATTTGAGAGGTTACACTGCCTGGCTGTAACGTTTTTATGATCAGCAAAAMGCCTGTTTACCTGGTGATCTTCCAAAAGAAGTTTAAAAATAAGCATGTTTATATATGCATCAAACCAAATCCTGGGACAAAACATAAGAACCTGCTTCAAATGTCACTTATAACTTTGCTTGCTGCCTTCAGTGAAACCATTCCTGGTTTGGTCCCATATGATGTTACAGCACTGTGAACTTTAATACATCACTGTGGAAGGTACTCATTCTCTGTGCTAAAATGAATCTCCCTGCAGGCATGCTTAAGGCTCTTTTGCTTTAAGCTTCTCTAGTATTCACCTTATGCAGTGCTATTACCCATACCAAACTTGCTTCTAAAGCATCACCAGTAAGAGTGTAAAAGATAAAGAGACTTAAATACTATCTTGTGTGTGCTGGGATACAGTCTTTTCTTTTTAAGAAATTTGCCCTTTCCAAAATGAGATTTGACAGAATAAAARATTTTTCAAAAGGCTAAAACATGGCAAAACATCTGTGTGGCACCTCTGTCTTTAGTTTCTTCACTACTGTGGAAACACTGCAGAACAGAAATTACAGTGTGTTTTTTTGTTTGGCTTGGTGGTTTTTGGGGGGTTAGGGTTTTTACACAAATTACTTCTCAGAGATTTAATTATTTTTTTTTATGACACAATCCTGCTGATTGATTTTGAGAAAGTAGAAGCCACTTCCAAGGCTTCAAACCATAATGTCATAAACCATCTCAATTTTGAGACAAGCATACTGAAAAGTAAATCCTTCAGGAAAGTAAAACACATGCTTTACAGATTGTCTTCTTGGACTGTGCCAAGTTGTCATATCTGAATAAATAGATTTTGGTATGCAGTTCTCTTGTGAGCATTATGAGTAGTTGTTAAATGACATTTGTCATTCAAATACTAATGAAAACTGTAACCATTAGAGACAGTGGAGATTTAAAACTAATTTAGCATTTGAGCAGCTAAATTGACACCAATCTTTGAGAGACAGAGCAGCAAATTACTCTTTCAAGTAGAATAGGCAAAAGGAGACATAGRTTTTATGCACAGATTTTTCTACATTTCGGTAATTAACACCATGTCCACTAATGAAAACTAAAATTGAAAATACTGCTCAGTTAAGTATTTGTGCTAACTGAGCATACATAAGAGTACATATCACTTTTAGCGTGGAACAATGATACTGAGCATACTAAATAGCTGGACATGATATTTTGTAAAGCAAGAAAAATATAACATCTGGTTCTGGGGTCCCCAAAACAGGAAAGACATTGACCTGTTGAAGAAAGTCCAGAGAGTTAGCGGGACAGAACACCTTACTTATGAGGAAAGGTTGAGAAAATTGTGGTTGCTCAGCCTGGAAAAGAGAAGACTTTGGGGTGACCCAGTTGTGGCCTTCCAGTACCTGAAGAGAAGCTACAAGAAAGATGCAAAGGGACTACTTACAAGAGCATGTAGTGACAGGGAGAACGGCTTCAAACTGAACGAGGGCAGGTTTAGACTAGATATTGGAAAGACGTTCTTTACTGTGAGGCACTGGTACAGTTTGCCCAGAGCATCCACTCCTGTGGATGCCCCATCCCTGGGAGTGTTCCAAACCAAGCTGGATGGGGCCCTGAGCAACCTGGTCCAGTGAAAGGCTACTGCCAACCCCCTGCTGCCATGGCATGGGAATTGGAATTAGATGATATTTAAGGACTCTTCCAACTCAAGCCATTCTATGATTCCATGATAATTCATGATACAAATTACTAGAGAAATTCATTCTTTTCTGTTTTAGAGTAAAACAGCATTTACAGAAAAATTTTACATATTTTTCAAGTCATTTAGTCGTTTAACACATGACACAGCATCTCAATGTGTTAAAGAGGCTGCTTAAGAACCATTTGACACCACAAGTAAATTTTAAACCATTCTTTCAGTGAGACCACATCCTTTACTCTCAATGGTTTGTTTACTGGGTGTTCCTCCCTGTATAGCCAGAAGGTCAAAAAAAATACAGTGAAGGAGAAAAAAATCTATTGTCTTTCCAGTTTGGCCTTGAGAACATCTGTGATAATCGAGGATGGACATATCCATTAATAAAATCTTCTGACAGTAGAATACCTATAAAATTGAACTTAGTAGGACGATTTCTTGATTAATGTGATGTGTATACTACAGATTAATCAAGGAAAGGTTTCCAGTATATTAATTCAACTGCCATCTCACATGTATGCTACTTATCCTACATTCTAATAGCAACCAACTCCCTAGATGTTATCAGGAGTTTGACATTTTCTCTAATTACTTATGAGGTTGATGGAAATTTGATTTTGATGAAGTCACTTCCTAGCACAGAAAAGTACTACTTGCCTATAACATATTCTACAACTCCCTTTTTCTTACCGAACAGAGAATAGGTGTGTTGTGGGTCAGTGCTAGCTACATTAAGATCTGTGCTTTGTTTGGGTCATTTGATGACTTTCTATACAGCCTGTAGCTGCTTCATCACAAGGATCTCTGCTGCTTTCATGGGAATGCTTACATATAATGGAAGGGTTCCCAGAAAATGAGACAGGCATAGTGACAGCATTAATGTTATTTATGTGCCATTTCACAAATTGAGCAAGCAAGATCTGCCTACATTTCATATTAGATGGAGATCTACTTTTCCCCATCATGCTAACTCTTTAACAGTGGAAAATATGATTTAGTAATGCATAAAAGCATAAGATTGAAGACCCTAGTTACTTTATTAGACTGAGGATTGATGCCAGAAAACCAGTTTCAATTAAAGTCGCCTGTGTCAGATGACTGCATCACGTTTTTTGACTTTAAAAAGAAAATATTTTGGTAACATAATACACAAYATATAATCTCAAATTAGAATTACCATTACCATTTGTTTCTTGGATAGGAAGAAATAGCTTATTCTTTTTGAATAAGTAACTGGCCTAAGACTCTTTCCTGTGTGTAACAGTAGCAAATTTTCCTCTAACTGTCTTAATGCTAGATGCAGCTGAGTAGGGTTTTTTCCCAGCTGTGTAGAAGACAGGACAACTAGAAACAAATTTCTGACTGCACAAAAGCAAAATAATTTTTTAGAAGGGACTTCATTTCTGGTTCAAGATATAACACCAGTGGAACACGTCTGGCAATTACCGAAGTGTCTTGTTCTGACACATCTTAAAGTAAAGCAATCAAACATTTCTATGTAAGYATTTTGCTTTAAGTTTCACAGAAGGTATATTAAAAGAAATCAGAAAAAGGTCAGCACTAAAATGAACCATAGAAGAAATTCTTAATTTTGAGAATTTTTGCAGACCCAAAATATTTTGTTGCTTTACAGTTCAAAAATATGTCCTATTTCAGTTTCATTTCATGTGTCACATGACTGAACAATAAAACCCRATGAAGACTCAGAGGGAAAGGGGTAGGGCCCCATGTCCATGAAGCTCAAGGAATACAGCAGGATGTGACTGAACTCAGCTTTTGCAAATTAGCTGACTTCATCTCAGCACAACAGGGACCAGAGGGAGGCCTTTGCTTTAGGTAAACACCTATCAACAACTGAATGCAGCAGCTGGTGGTTCCTTGAGTTCATGTAAAGAGTGTGACTATTTCCCTGAGTTAGTTGAGCTATCATGGAGGAGTGGGGTGAATACAGGATTCATCTCAACACAGAGTACAAAAGCTAGACAATAAACAAAAATATGGCAAAGGAAACAATGGGCTTGAGCTGACTTCAGCCCCTGTATTTCTTCCTGACGAAGGTGCATGCCCTGTATTGTGATGGTGAGCATTTTATAGAGGCTGATAGGGGAGTCACATTGTGATTGAGCAGGACATTGCAGTTGCCATATTGCTAAGTGTAACTTATATTTGTCATGATTGTGTTTTTAGTATATTTTGCATTGCTCTGCTAAATCAGAAATCCTGTATGTGAAATATCCTCAAATAAGTAAATTTAACATTAAATATTACAGCCTTCATGCATGGAGTATCTAAAAGAGCTTGGTCAGGGACTACTGGACTCCAAAAACTCAGGACAAGGATATTTTTTCCCCAGGAGCTACGGAAGTTCTCAGTTCTCCAGTCCATCTGTGGGACAAAGGTTAGTAAATTTGTAGGTCGAGTGACAAGTGTTGTGAACCACAGGTCTGCCTTTTACAGAAAATGCTTTCTTTGCTTTCTAAAACATAGCCTGCTAAGAGGTATAGAATCCTTGCAGTTAGGAATATCAGCTTTCAAACAAGAACAGATCAATCAAATATATGAAATTTAGTTCTGGTATGTCACAGATTACAACAAAATGGATTGAAAATAATTTTTTCACTTCCCTTCCATTGACACACATCAGCCTTTTCCTCCAGTCTTCCTGGTAGTACAGCAGCTTTCCAGGATTTCCTGACTGGCAACAGAAATCACACAGTGACCCCTTTGGCTTTTTATTCATTGTCCCACTACTCCCAAAAGACGGCAGTCTTTGCTTCTTACTACTTCTCCTCTTGGAGCTCTACAAGAAGTGACCCCCACTCCCAGTGAATCCAAGGGACAGACTCTCCACAGATAGTTTCACTCCACCCTAAGTCGACATCTTTGGACAAACCGAGGCACAGCTTTTCTTCCCATTTTTCAACCTTTACTTTTTAATTAAACATTGCCCACAATACTCAGGTAAATTGTGTGCAAATACAGCATGCAGTTACGCCACTTAATTCCTATCTTCTCACTACAAGGAAACATCTTGCAGAGCTATGTAGTGATGTAACAGAGGCAAAGTCCCCAAAACGTGTGTCTCAAAAAAAAAAAAAAGGTTATCCAGTTGCTCACTCTGTATAACATATAAAATATAACCTCCAGCACAAAGTCTGCCACAATCCCTATAGTGATTCTCTTTCTTCTTTTACCTGTTTTCTCTGCACAGGAACAAGTTTTCATCTTCTTGAAAACTTGTTAACTTCCATATTCCTGAAATTCAGAAGTATCTTGAAGTTTTTTCACCTCACTCAATTCCTTCTGACTGCCTCTCTGGTTGCAGACTAAAGTAGGGAGCAGTCTCTACCGTGACATCTCCATCATTCAATACCAGAGAACAAAGACATATTCGACTCACACTGCTAGGACTGATTTGTATCTACAAAATAATCTGGCACTTGGTTTTGCCCACCTGGGTGGCCCTCATTAAAATTACTCACCTTTTATCTTCTTGCTTCCCAGTACTCTTATCTTTGTATATCATATTCTGCATGGTGTCCAGCAGACAGAATCCTGTTGAGTACTGCTTTGTCAGTTGTACAATTCAGATGGACTGCTGCCCACACACACAGCCTTCTGGGTTGGGGAGTCTTTCTAGAATTAAAATACTTTGATTAGCTCCCTAGCCTTCTTTGGGTCTGTCATTTGAGGATATACAAGGATTTTTTTTCAGTTTCTGTGTCCCTCAAGCACTGCATTTTTTTTCTCTAATTCATAAATCTTTGAGATGCCAGACTGATTTTCTGCACTCAGGTTTATGTGGTTTTCCTTCATCTAGTTAAAGTTCCTCAAACTCATTGTTTGAAAGTATGGAAGACAAAGGATCTTTTTTTTCATTCATCCCCATGGTTTAGGACATAGATTTACTTTATGTGCTGCCTTGTTTATAGCTGGCAGGGATCAGCTTTCCCATGCTTAGGCTAAGTTCCTTTCTTTTCAGCCTCAAACAGTAGTTTAGTTTCAAAATGATGTAGTTGAGGTCCTTCTTTTCCAATGTGCTTTTACTTATTTGTTCAGCAAAACTCACCCTGTACTCAACTATCCATTTTTCTGCTTCCCATACTGTAGGAAGGTGTTGAGATTAACCTGGGACTGACAAATTAAAAAAAAAATAATAATTTTTTTGTCTAGGGATTTTCTCAGCTGGGGTTTGAATCTGCCTAGTTTGCATCTCTTACCGTGCTGTGGAGCTCCACTAACTGTCTGCTTTTCTTCTGAAATCAATGGGTGCTGACAGGCGTGCTCTACTTGGTGCTTTCCTCCAGAGCCCTTGTTATTCATTTTTTCGAAGCCTTGACCATCACACCCATTTGCTTTTTATATGGTTGTCCCACCATTATTTTTCTGGTCTCTGAAGCTTTTCTTTTACTCTGGCTTTTCCTCATCAGGTCAGCTGTCTTCTTGCCAATCTTGTTAGTTTCCTGTCTTAAAAGGAAAATGAGAAAATAACTCCCTTGAATGTCACAGAGTACATCTCTTCTATTTCTGTTCTCAGCAAAATAATTCTGCCCTGCTGAACTCTTAAACTACAAGGAAATTGGAAGTGTCTTAGCTTTCTTTCAAATAACTATTATGCCTAAACATTTCCCACTGCACAACTCATGGTTTCCAACAGATATGGAATCCTCCTAAAGGTATGGGATTCTCCACCAAGCTGCCTGAAATTATGAGATTTGAGAGAATTAATGTCTTAAAGATTTTTAGGGGTATTTTGCAAAGTATGCTTTAAATTAGGAAGCCAGTAACTGAACTAAGCACAAGATTCAGAAAAAGAACTTACAAAATTAAAAAATGAATAATGATAAAATCTGGTTTTGAACTATTTTATACTAATTTGGATCATTCTCACAGAAAAGGAAAGGTGCAAGAAGGTGCGGGAAGGGAAGGTGCGGGAAGGTGTGGAAAGGTGCGGGAAGGTGCGGGAAGGTGC